>OY293826.1:104438456-105658588 GCA_958507055.1 Crioceris asparagi
ATTACTATGGTGAGTGAATTCATCAAGTTGTAGGTTTTCATTTAGAAAGACAATATCTTCTGGAAGCTACGCCAATGAGTTCTTAATGTATCCAACTCCTACATGATCACCCATGTATAAGCCTATTCGCCGCTGTCTCTATTAATTCTCGTATTATTCACACAGTTAAGTGGGCGCTTATATTTAAATAGACCCCATAGAATAAAGTACCATGGAAGAAACTAAAGAATAATTTGTGGAATAAAATAACATGACTTCAAATGCACATGTCGAATTACATTTTTTTAAATTGATGTATTTGTACATCTAAAGAGATTTCTATTAAAGTTCAAGTTCATATCAGGGCGGATATTGTTCAACAGAAGTTATAGGTTTCAACCAATATTCAACTATTTATAATAATTAGTTGATTATATTATAACGTTTTGAATCTGGAAACGTTGACATGAATAGGAAATTACCACAAATATCAACAAGTGATTTCCACTGGATAGATTTTGTAAGATAAATTGCCTAAGAAAAATCCCGAACATCATATGATAGCAAAATGTTCCTTATAAACTTATGATAACAACGAGGTTAACGAGATGAATTTCATAAACGGGGTTAACTCAAGAAGCTCCAATTGTAACAATGTGGAAAGTGCAAAAGTGCCGACGGAATCACTAATTCGACCTTTGCCAGAAAACATTTAGGGTCTCATAAAGGAAATTTTCAAGAATCATTGTCCAAAAATCGCATAAATAAAAATTCGCCCTGACAATCCACAGTTAAAAATCTGGTGTTTCCACTCACACGACTTTCCTACCGCTCGCAGGCAAATTCCAGTGAATGAAAAATTTTACACTATTACAATACTTTCTTTACATAGCGAAGCTAATAGCGGTTCCTCTGGTCAAATCATGCTACCACTCATTCTTTTTAGTATTTCAAGAGAACAACAATGGTCATGTAACATTTTTTCTCAAGATGAAACGTTTAGCCAGAATCTGAAGGAACATGTGGAAAATATGGAATTTTTTTCAAGCACAACTCTTTTGTGCTTTTTCTCAGAGATGGCGCGATGTGTGGGTGGTTAAGGGCTCGCAGAAGAATACTTTAGGCAAGTTTAATCAAAATCCTTATAGCTGTTTTCGCGGTATTGTCTTGAGCAAATCATGTTTTTGGCTATAGCTCAACACCCAGTGTACATAGGATTCCCATTCAGTGCCACCGGCGAGTGATATTGGTACCAAACAAAATAAATAATAAAGCAACAAAATACACCGATCCGTTCCCGAGATAATTCTGTCACAGACAGACATACCAATGGCTGAAAATATGTTTATTAGAATTAGAAAACGTCAACATTTGTAAAAATCTCGATACCGAAAATGTCACACGATTACAATACTTTCCTTATACAGCTACTATAATAGTAGCGTAGGAAAGTAAAAACAACTATAAAAATTTTGCAAAAAATATTTATATTAAAGAGAAAAACGGTAGTAAGTCTGACAAGCTTTAAGACTACCTACAGCTGAGTAGACCCGTTAGTTCCTACATTAAGTCATCCAGAAAAACTCTCTTACAAAAAGTGAAGTAAATACACGAGAGATGTTATAGAATAAAGGTATAAATTACATGGGTACATATAAATCATAAATTATCTTGTTTGCCATTAGGTTCTCCGCCAAATAGCTTGTCAATGAATTTCAGAATTTTTAGGGTTCCGCACCAAATTAGTGAGAACGGTACGCTATTTCTAAGACTCCGTTATATGTCAGCAGGCCCTACCTTATGAACCGTAAAAGGTAGAGAGCTGAAATTCTCAGAGAATGTGTATTTCTGTTGCCGCTGCAACAACAAGTACTAAGTCCATCCGTCCGTTCGTCTGTCAGCGCGATATATCTTATGAACCGTAATAGGTTGAAATTTTCACTAAATGTGTATTTCTATTTTTAATTTAACATAAATTCTAAATCCGTCCGTCCAACCGTTCATCAGTGTGCGGGCTGTATCTCATAAGCCGTCATAGGCAGAGAATTGAAATTTTCATAGAATGTGGATTTCTTATATAAGTATTAGAAAAAAGGGATCTCCAGCAATCCATCCGTCTGTCTATCAGCCGTTTGTATCTCATTCAGAGTAATGCCTAACAGTCTAACAGTATTATATGGACAGTAGAATTTTTCTTATACAATGGTCGGAAACATATGTCTGCGTATTCGACTCGTACTTGGATCAATTTTTCCTTTCTGTTTCTATAAATTGCGGAACTCAAAGATTTATAATGTATAGGCGTGATTGGTAATTTTGTCATTGATAATTATATTATAATTTTCATTATTTTCTTATAATGCAATAATGTACTTGGGAAACCTTAAAATGTATTATAATAATTCTCATTTCATTTCAGGCTGCAACTCCAATACAAGCACCTTCTAAGTCGATATCTTTAATATCATAGTTAATTAAATTTTTACCACCTTTTTTCCCGAGTAATATCCTCTCTTTGCATATCAACCTTTTAATAAGCTTTCTCTTATAATTACACATCTCTCTCTCACACCTACTAATTATCCGTAATTATTAAACGGTAAACAAGGTCCTCGTTCAACGTTTTAAAGTGTTCATCCGGTATTCTTATGAAATGAACGACTTGCCGAAGCAATTTAGTAGTTGCTGCGATGAGTGTTCTCTTGAGAATGAGAGAGACGCAAGAGATAGGCCTTTGAAGTTGGTGGCGAAACATATAAAAACAATCTACTTTAAATTCATCTAGTTGCTCCACTGGGTGACGACCTGCCGGTTCAGAGTCGCACGTGGTACTTGTTCGAACAAGGCAAAGAAGAATATTATTATGTCTTATTACCTACACTTTGGGCAGATCTCATTCGCATTCGGGGAATTGAAAAAATTGATTATAACAAATAAAAAATCCAGGAAGTACAAGTGAAACTCATACCTGCCTTTTAGATTCCATGCATTAGTAAAAAGTACGATTTTCTTATAAAGGAAATCATGAGTTATGAATATAAGTTAACAAAAAGCTTTTCATAAATGAAGTAGTTGCTCCCAATTCATGTTTTTTAGATAGATAGATAGATAGAAATTTATTTCCCATGTAGGTACATAGATTTTGTAAATTAGTACATTCTTATATTAAATACCTTGAATTATTACATATTGCCAAAGGCTTAGGGAAAATGCTGACTAATAACCATAACGATTTTTAAAATACCTAACCTAGTAAGCTCCATATGGGGGAAGTGAATACAGTCAGTAAAAAATGTATAAGAAATTTATAATAATATTCAAAACTAATATAACAAAAATAAAAAATGTTACATCGTATAACAGTTTACAAAACTAAAAAAAAGCCAGTGAAAAAGAAACAAAAACGAATTTCAATATTATAGGAATTAGAAATCAGGAATCATGCTTGTTAATCAGTGGAAGTTGATTAAAAAATATTCATCAAGGTCATAGCAAACATGGAGATGTAGTAATTTTATTATTAGTATTTCGCTTCCAGAGGTATAAATATGAATTTATCCTATAGGTAAGTAATAAAATGAGTCATAAACTAATAAAGAGCTGGTAAGAATTCTCTTGATGAATATTTTTTCTTTCCAAACCTATCAGAAATAGTTTAATTAAAAGCTTCCACCCAAATGCATAACGATCAGCAAAAACATTTGTAATAGAATTTTGGAAAAAGACGTTTTATATTAACCTAGTGAAAGGGCTTTGCGAGCCAGGCGACAAGTACCTAAAAAAGATTGCAACAGACATTATGCGACGTAATATCAAGAAGGTATTCATTTAACTGGAGAGTTTAGAATGTTTCAACATCCTACTGTTCCCCTTCGAACCGTAATATCTGCACATTTTTTTCGAAGAACAATCAGAAATACATGCGTAGTCCTGTTCCAGGCTATGTATAACTCCTCTTCGAAAAAAGTGTCTAGGCACTAACTGAATATTTGATAATTCGTCGCTTGATGTCCGTTTTATTTTGTACGGGTCGACGTGTTCGCTACATTTCTGTTCCCAGCTCAATATAAAGCACACGTTCAGAAATTATTTTTCTGAATCTATATGAACAAAAAAAAGTCAGAGGAACAAGGATTATTAGATTTTCTCACTAAACATATTTCTTACAAAAAATTGGACCGACATTATTAGTTGGTGCACTGAAAAATACAAAATATTATTAATTCTATTGATGCTGTTACTTTTGAAGTTATGCAGTTGCAGGTAGATTGATAAGATTTGGCACCAACTTCACAAGTACCAGCACGAATAGAATTAATATTATTTTGTATTTTACAGTGCACAAACTAATAACGTCGGTCCATTTTTTTTTTTAAATATTTATTTCACACTTTTGAGTGTAACATTAGTCATGAAAATCGTTGAACGTTCACTAATACCAATGAAGATAGTACTTATCCTATTATCCACGTATATTCTTTACTTGTAGTTGTTATTATTGAGATCTCAAAACATCGCTGCGGAAATACGCATAAGTATTTTAGATGTTACCATTTTACCACCGTTGTAGTTGTAACTCGAAAACAGTAAGTGTAAGGAAAAAATGATCATATTAGAGAGATCTGTTGCTAAAAGCAAACGATACCTGAAGAACCATAGTGATCTCTTGGTATTAAAAGCAGATAAAGGTAATGTTACGGTAATTACGTACAAACTACAAAATTTAGATCTTTGCAAACTTTTATTATATGATGATAAATACTATAAGAAACTTCATAGAAATCCAACTAATACTTTAGAAGGTAAAGCTAATAAGATACTTGCTGAGATGGTTAACAAAGGTTTTATTAATCTTGTCACTAAGAAGAAGTATACAGTTTATGATTCCATCCCAGCGAGATTTTATGCTTTCTCCTAAGATTCACAAAGAACCATTGACTCTTAGACTCGCTCTTAGACCTATTATCTCTTCTATTGGCACTCCAAACTCAGGCTTATGCAAATTCATCACTCAAATTTTAACAGTAGCTTATAATAATAAAACAATTATTTCATTCATAATTCATTCCGTTTCTCGAACTTTATCAATAATTTTCAATTACCACCTGAATATGTTTTGATCAATCTTGACGTTTCATCACTTTTCACTAATATACCCTATGCGCTCGTGGAAGCTAGTATTCAAAAACATTGGCAGAAGATTCAATAAATATCATTCTAATCTAGATTTGGAGTCTTTTCTTTTGGCAATTAAATTTATTCTCGACAGTACTATATTCACTTTCCGAGGAGAGTTTTATCTACAGACTGTCGGTACTCCTATGGGTTCTACTATATCCCCTGTCATTTCTGCGTTTGTAATGGATGATCTGTTGGATACTTGTTTACCTCAACTACCATTCCAAGTACCATTTCTTAAACCATATGTAGATGACATAATTTGTTCCATTCCTGCAAAATCATATGAAGTAGTTCTTCAAGTTTTTTATTCTTACAATGTCAACCTGAAATTCACGAAAGAGAAAGTGCATAATAACTCCCTACCGTTCCTTGATACAAGATGTATCAGCACAGAGAACCAAACAATCATTCTTGATTTCTATCAGAAACCCACTAGTAGTGATAGATATCTGAATTATTTCTCCTATCAGGATGATAGAATCAAAATCAACTTGGTTCTGGGACTAAAAAATAGAATTAAAAAAATCTGCCATCCGACGTTACTTGAAGCAAACATCGACAAATTATATCATATACTATTAGATAACTGACATCCTACTAAATTGTAACGGAAACTATAGATAATATCCATCCTCAAC
Organism: Crioceris asparagi; assembly: GCA_958507055.1. Lineage (NCBI taxonomy): Eukaryota > Metazoa > Arthropoda > Insecta > Coleoptera > Chrysomelidae > Crioceris > Crioceris asparagi. The sequence goes on from OY293826.1 coordinate 104,444,255, forward strand.
AAATTGATACGGGAGTGTACTTCTCAATATCATGGATAAAGGATCTCACACCCAAATTAATCCATATCATAAAGGATGTCCTAACAGAAAGTAAAATTGCTAAAAGAAATATGAACTTATTAGGCCACTCATTTTCCAGCATTAAAGACAGAATATCTAAAGAAAAATCGCGCGGTATTGTGTACAAAATTCCCTGTCATAATTGTGATTTGGTCTACATCGGAGAAACCAAAAGACAGCTTCACAATCGCATAGTGGCACATAAAAGTGATTGCAGAATCAAAAAAACTCTCTTGCTCTCTGGCACAGCATGATAAATTACACCATCCAAATTATGACGATGCATCAATCTAAGTTTTTGAATCAAATTATAAAAAGAGACTTATCCAAGAGATGATTGAAATATACAAAGAACCAAAAGCGATGAATAAATGTTCTGATGTAGGAGGCTTGAGCTCAATATATTCTATTCTAATCACAAAGTTTTGCACTAATAATAATCAATATATATTTAATAATACAGATTAATGAGTTGCCTATACCCATGGCAATGTAAATCTGGTTACTTTTATTTTGCAATTTTGTTTTGGTTGTATTGAATGAAATAATGATGTACCTACCCCTCCACCTGTCATACACCTACCAACAAATATTTCAAATACGAATATTTTCACACTAGCTGCCAGCTAACTATAAAAAAATGGACAATATCATAAAATAATTTCTCTTCAGTTTTTCACTTCACCTTAAACTGATTACAGTCTGTCTAACGAATTCAGAAATGTAACTTTGTTCTCGAGTTTCAAGATTCATTTCTTCTCAATATAATTTTTAATAATGTAACTAAATATTTCACATCCTAATAATAGAATATCAATCCATGTTGAGTAACAGCCACTTTACAGTTTAAACCTCAGTTGCAGAGTAAGTTGTTTAATTTTCATAACATTTAATGTTATATTCTTATGTTAATATAATATTTAGCCTTGATAATGGAAACAAAAATGTTCGAAAGCTCGGTGAGCGAAAAGAGTACCAGAATATTTGACAGTTTACCCAATTCAATCAAATTATATATATATATATATATATATATATTATAATAATGTACAATTTAAAACAGCATGTATGAACCACATAAAAAAACTGTTAAAATTTAGCCTTTCACGATCAAGTCTTACTGTTTGAATGTATCGTGTATTTTTTTATGTTAAAATTTGAAAAATATAAAATATAACTTTGCTAGCCAGGTGCTAAATTAATTGATGATGATTATCAGTACCATATAATGTCACTATTTCATGATATGTTCGGCGAGATATTTTCCTGGTTCGCCATGTCCTGTTTCGCCTCAAAAATGTACCTGTTTTATTATCTTTTTGCTATGAAGATACAATAGTGTAACCAAAGTGTGTACTCTGGCGTAACAACCTAGTGCAGGTTCGCCACTAGTCTCTTCTTCAATTAGCTCAAGCTCTACCTGGGTAACCTGGATAATGGTGGCATATTTTTTCTATCGTTGTCTGCTTATTCTTTCTAGATTTCTAGGTTTCTTCTGTCGCACATGTTCATGGATTCTACTACTTCCATACCTGGTTTCTCTTGCCCTATGCAATATGATCTTGTACCATTTTTAAGAATTGTATTTTATTCTTTTATGCTCGCAATAAATCGCACATCTTGCGATATTGGCAATCAACGGCACCGCACTCAAAACGAAATAGTAGTTATTTGAAACTAAGCATCAGCATTTGGCGAATGTGGAATAATTCGATCGTCCATGTTATAATCAATTCTATGATTGGGTTACGACATTTTGGAAGCAATTTGCGTATGGTTAGTTCTGTTTTTTATAACAGCAGTCTGTGTATACTTTTTTTCAAGTAGAATTTATTCACAATACCTCTGTGCAGACCAACGTTAATAAATAGGTATTTGAACCTTTTCATAAAACATCATTTTTATTATCATTTGTATGAAATAAGTTTATCATATCATTGTGTGTTCGTGGAAACACACACATATCATGTTAACAATGTGTAATAAACTGTACTAACAGAAAAGAAATTTTTAACGCGATCAACCGAAAATATATAGCCCCATTGTTGCGCTCATGTGGGCGCGTAAATCTAATCCTAATTTGAATTGTCAGATGACCATGCCCCCTTATTTAAATCTACCTGTTGGGTAGACGTAAAGAAACTAGTTTATCAGATGCAGAACTCAAGTGGCAATTAACACTCAGGAAACTCGGCTAGTCGTAGTTACGCTCTTATTTTACAAGGTGTTGAATAATTATACGTCGTTCCTTCGTCTCTTTCTTCACTTGATTATTTCTTTTAAAATATTGTCTACTAAATACCTGGCGTATTTAATGCAATGAAACATGACGAACAAGAAGAGTGACTAATTCTGTTGAATATTTCAATTATCGTAACCATTATTTATCAAAAGTTATGTTTGGCATAGTTCCTAATTAAGGCTGATATTGATTGATCTTAATAAGCTGAATACATCAAGTTAAAAGTATATATTTCACTAAATATGCAAGTACGTCTAATAGTCCCATCCTCTTCGTCTTGATGCATTATACGTAATATAAATAAAACTTTCCCTTCCAAGTATTTATTGATAACAAAACCGCCGATCTTCAGTATTTTCAGAATATTTCAGCAATGGCTGAAGTCTAAATTACGCAGCTATTTTAATCTAATCATATTTCCATATATGTATTATCGTTTAAGAAATAGCAAATTTGCCATCTTTCAATATGAAATTGTCGGGACTCTGTAAAAAACAACCTGAAAATACTTATTCAAGAGTACCTAATTTTATCAAAGGCTTTAAGTTGTTTCCGGGCGCACAGACGACCGGTCTGTAACAGAAAAGCCTTCCGCCAAATTTTGATGATTTCCATATAAAAAGCTGCACATTATTGAAGCCCTTTGTGTCTTACAACATTGGCGGTCTAGCTAACCGAGGATTACTTAGAGGGTTATTTATAATATATAAGCCTTTATGAATACAAGCCAAACGCATATACTTGCTGCCTATACCTATAGCCTCGTTTTCGCGATGAATTTATCCACATATAGCGCGTTATATAGTGAGCCAAAAGCTTAATGGATTCCTGTGTAAAGTAATTGGTTTTACAGGTATTATGAAATCGGGCTTCATATGGGTTCTATTTGCTGAATGTTCATAGCGTGATGCAAGCTTAAGATCGATAATGAAATTGAGGTAAAGCCACCCATAGATTGATCATTTTTGAAAGGCCTTAAACTGTAAGGTATTACAGATTTCCATTAGATCGAGGATATTAAGTAGAAATTTTTGGCGCATGTTCTAAAAAAGAGGAAGTATACAATTCGATTGTATGTTTGGTTATTCAGGTTTGTTGACTCGTTTTGGAAAGGATTTCGTTTTCTGGTTTCACGTTTCAGGGCCCCTTAAGTCCAAGAACCATCTCTTGAGCCCAGGGTCTCCTTTATCCCGGCCTATCTGTCATGAACGTATGGAATATTTATCGTAGCTTTTTTTTGTTTTTCCTATCCCGCACGCCTGTGGCAAATATTAAATACACCCTGTGGCATGTGATGGCCACTTTGCTCGCAATGGTTGCTGCATAATAACCAATCATGTTGATTTGCTAATACTGCAAAATAGAAAGTGGCTACAATACGTATGAGTAACACTTTACCGCTCGCACAACTCCGAAATGTTAAACATCTTTTTGACCGATGAACCCAAACGGAGGAGGTATACAAATTCTATTGTTTGTTTCTTTTGTTAGTTTGTATACCTATAGTGAACGTACCCAGATTTTGATATATTTGATTCATTTGAAACAGGAGACTTGCTAAAATGCGAGATGCCCTTCTTTCCGAAAACCACCCCTGAAGAGGGTGGAGGGGGCAATTTTTCTCAAAAATAGTGATTCTGAAACGGCAGAATTAAAGATAAGACAATATCTGAAAACATTCAAATTTAACTTTCTTCAAAAGAGTTACGGTTTTTGAATTACAGCAACGTTTAAGTCCGAGATATGTGAATTTCTTTCAAAAATTAAGAATCTGAGACCGCCAAATCAAAGACTGGACTATTTTCAGCAACATTTAAATTGAACATTTTTTCATAGAGTTACGGTTTTCTCGTTACAGCAGTGGTAATTTTTAAAATATGCGTACTTCCGCTGCGAGGTTTTTAGATCTCTGAATAATCACATGTACAAGCTACGAATATAGGATAAGTACTATCTTCTTTGGTATAACTGAACAATCAACTAATTTCGTGTCTAATGTTATACTCAAAAGTGTGAAATAAATATTTCTTACAGAAAAATAGACCGACTTTATTATTTGATGCACTGAAAAATACAAAATATAATAATAAGTTAGTGCCAAGAATCTTCGATTTAAATACAATTGCACAACTTCTTCAAAATTACCAGTACCAAAAGAACTAATATTATTTTGTATTTTTCAGTCCACCAACTAATAAATTCGGTCCAATTTTGTGTAAGAAATATTTATACATTATACGTTGATTTTAAATAATTTTTTTGTCTTATGCGAAATTCTTGTTCATAATTCTGTTTTTTTTTTGTGAAAATTCTATCTTTGTGCTGACAATTTATTATCTTTTTGCAAATTGAGAAAGTATTACTCATGAAGTAGGTTGGAGATATTCGACAAATAGATATATGCTTAACACAGAGAGAATTACCTATTAAAATGACAGTACCTAAATAAAATACTTAAGTAAATAATTAAAAGAATAATAAATAAAGTTGAAAAGCATAGGCAATGTCTTGGCTTCAATTTATTTTATTTGAATTCCCATATTAGCAAAAATATTTACAGTACAAGTAGATACGACATATTAACAGTCTTTTTAGTATCCTTTTCTTATAACGAATACCAAATGATGACTTCGAGATGAAAACACAACAAGCGTTGTGTTGACAGAAGATCAAATCTGTAATATATGATTGGTGCATTTAAAAGATGGGCTAAAAATTCAAGGGAAATAACATAAGTTATTTCATCTACAATATACCTACACTATTACAATAAATATAGCAAATGTTTGATATCATCTGTAACATAGCATTTGTTTTAGAAAATTCTAGTTTGAAAGAATAATTTAAGTAAGTAGCAATGACGTGAACTGAATTAATTTATAATCTGTACTAGTCAAGTAGAGTAGATCCTGATCCTGAAGTTATGTCAGTCAAAATATGGAATATGGTCAGAGGTCATCTAAATTCGATCGGAGATTTAATGCCTCTCTCGTATAAATATTCTCTGTAGTTGAAATAAAATACTGAATTATAAACATTTCTCATTTGAAATAAAATCAAACACAAAGATAAATCTGAAATATTTAAAGGTTTTCACGTAATATTACTGTAACAGGCATATAAGAATGACTGGGCTTTATTTATTTTCAAAGTTTATTTATTTCTACAGTAGTTATATACAGACTAAATATCCATAACTATATAAAATTTATATTCGCTATTTATCTAACTTAACACTATTTATATTTACACTTCACTATTAACAACTATGTACAATTAATATTCAACTATTTACAATTTATATTCACTGCCCCAGACTTACTTGTCTGCACCGGGCGATTGCCCCTGACTGACTAACTGACTCCGCAGCACTCTCCAATATATAGGCAAGCAGATTGGCTCTAGTATTTTCTACACCCATCTTCCGATGACAAGCGAGCTTTCCGAACTTGCGCGAAGTTACTAGAAGCTTCGGGAATATGTCTTGACCCAGGCATGCATGGCTGACCAATACCAATAGCGGTATGCAACACACCACCCGGGTCCCACCAACGTCCGCACTCGGTAAGGTGCTCCGCCTTCCGATGAATCGCACACGCCCACCATTATGGCACCGAAGCCAAGTTCGTTACATTACTTAAAAATATAGGTACACTTTCTACAATCTAAATTTATTTTTATTTTTAAATACACATCAGTCTCAAACTTTTTATGTGAAATTAAATATGGAAGGATAAGTGAAGCAGTTGAATGAATAATTCAATTTGAAATGAAACGATTCACAAGCGTTTGTAGTTCTTTTTATTGTTGGATTTTCCTACCTAACATTGCCTTTCGTCGAAACTACATATGTCATTAGCAGAACACTATGTTTTGTGCAGAAATTACACCCGTCGCTTATAACGTATGTATTGCAATCAATCTAATTTGTAATTTTTTTGTAAAGTCGATCCTTCTTTTCTAGAAATGGTATTTTTACTTAGGCTTTTGTACGAAAGTGCTACGTATAAAGTAATAGGAACTTGTACCTATATCTCAGCATAGGTACCTATAGGACATAAGTACGACATAGCAAGAATGCGTTTTTTGACCGACTTCCAGACCGAAGAGATATACAATTCACTGCCTTTTTTATGTCTGTTCGCGTGTTTTACATAGGTAGTAGACGTATTCCGATATTGATGACTCTTTTTCCATTTGAAAGAGGACTATTGAGAGTTGGTTCCATTGAACGAAAATCGATATTCAACATGTCTATTCCCACATTTTTTGTTTAGGCGACAAAATTAAAGAAGAGACAATATCCAGCTTGTGGCTTTTTATAAAAAAATCACAAGTTTCGGAGTTACAGGAGTGCTAAAGTCTGAAATATGATTGTTTCCTCAATGAGGAGGGATATTTTTTTAAAATCAAAAATATGACACGGCCTAATTATAGAAGATAGGTACCATATCTAGCAACATTTGAATAGGAAATTTTTCAAAAAATATGGTTTCCCAGTTACGGCAGTGGTAAAATCTGAAATATTTGTGTTTCTGTGATGTTTTAAAATCTGTTAATATAAGTGAACGATTCTGATGACTAAGGATACAAGCCAAAGAGTGAAATAATTTCTTTTAACACAAAATAGGACCGACTTTATGTGTTGACGCATTGATAAATATACAATGTTATTAATTCCTCTGGTGCTAGCACCTTTGAAAATTCTTTTATCTGCAGAAATTTAAAATAACAATGCTCCAGTGGAATAAATAATATTTTGTATTTTTCAGTACACCCGCAACTAATAAAGTTGGTTTTATTTTTTGTGAAAAAAAATTATTCGTGTATTTTCAAACCGAAGCAATATTTTGGAATCCGCCTGGCGTCGTTTAATATGCAAAATAGTAGAAGGAAAAGTTTGATTCGGGTACTTACAAAGCGGAAAAAAGACACGTCCATTTATCTGGTGGAATCCTTACAAAACCACCGAGTGATGTTATTTTTCTATTGGTTCCAGTAAAAATGCTAAGTACGCACGTTGTGAGAAAACTTCTCAAGAGCGATCTTACCGCAAACGGTATATACGGGCTTCGTTTAATCACTTACGGAAAAGTTATTGCGGCCATTTGTAACGAGAAGCGTATACCATAAAGTTTTAAATAGAGGACCAGAGGAGCCAAACGAGGATTGTAAAAGTGTATATACCAACCCGCGAGTCTTGGCTGCCGGATAATATGTGCAGTTATTCATTGACAAGCATCATAAAGAGATGAAATAGAACCATCTGAAAGTCTATCCAAGAAAGACGTCTCAAATAAAACGGATTGGTCCTTGTACCTGATATCCAGACGTGTTATGCACTTGTCAAAGAAACGGTTATTAAGAAGTTGGCATACGGATTAATAAATATCAATATCACCGTCCAAGAAACAAAATTGTTGGTTACGTCATAAAGTATGTCACATACTTGGTAAGAGACGGATTACCGTTCTTTGGAAAGTACTTAAATTTGTAAATAATAAAACTTTCAAATAAAATTGTCATTATGAGGGTAAATTTCTTGTAAATTTGATACTAAATAAGATGGCATGATGACTTTGAGACACTCCTACATTATTGATAGTGTGGAGATATTTACATGTTTATAGGATTTTTTATAGGTTTATAGGTTTATAGGTCAAATGTGCATCAAAAACGGTCAAATGCACCATCAGAATGAAATTGTTCAATATTGTTAGCTGAAGTAAACAGGGTGCTTGACGATTAGTGACCCATAAAACGTGTTGAGAAGTAGGTGAATAATCAGATTTTAATCCCAAAAATTTACAGTGGTGGCTAATAGCGACTCACATTCACCTAAACCAATTTAAATCAAAGAGTATATATAAATATAAATATTTTTTACAAAAAATTGGACCGACGTTATTAGTTGGTGCACTGAAAAGTATAAAATAATATTAATTCTGTTGGTGGTGGTACTTTTGAAGTTGTGAAGTTGCAGGTAGATTGATAACTTTTGGCACCAACTTCACAAGTACCACCACCAACAGAATTAATATTATTTTATACTTTTCAGTGCACCAACTAATAACGTCGGTCCATTTTTTTGTAAAAAATATTTATTTCACACTTTTGAGTGTAACATTAGTCCCGAAAATCGTTGAATGTTCACTATACCATATCAATGAAGATAGTACTTATCCTATTACCCACGTATATTCCTTGTTTGTAGTTGTTATTATAGAGATCTCAGAACATCGCTGCGGAAATACGCTTGAATATTTTAGTTGTTACCATTTTAACACCGATTTAACTCGAAAACCGTAACTAAGGAAAAAATGTTCATTATGAAAGTTGCTACAAATAATTATATCTTTCATGTAGTATCGAAAAATTTTCAATTTTCGAAAGAAATTGTAGCAAAAATACATATTTAACATGCGTCTATCTCGAAAACCGTAGCACTTTTGAAAAAATGTTCATTTTAAACGTTTCCGGATATTATCCTATCTTTAATTATACCAACTCAGATTTTCGATTTTCGAGAAAATTCGCCCCCACCACCCCTTCGGGGGCGGTTTTCGGAGGGAAGGAGATTTCGGATTTGCGTTTTTATGAATATGGGACCATTTCTTAATTTCTTAATCCCCTTCTTTCAAATGAACCCAAAATCATCAAAATCGGAGCACATTTACTAAATAAAAGTCGCGCACGAACCAAAAAAAAAAAGCAGACAGTCGAATTGTATACCTCCTCCGTTCGGAGTTCGTCGGTCAAAAATATCAAATAAAAGAATATCTAGCGCCAGCATAGTCTATTTAGCGAATTCATATTTGATGGAATTTAATGCCTAAAATAATGTCAGACCTTTGGTATGTGTTTAAGTTGTTATGTTTGTATTTTTTAACGTTTGTACAAAGCTTATTAAATAGTTTTTATTACTTTCGGTTCGTGTATCAATGGACTCCGCAGCGATTTCTCAGGCCCCATACGATCTAGAGACTTGAAATTTCGAATTCGTACTTAGATCGCAGACATCTCGCCGCCTGTTAAGCTCCAAGTGGGATCCAATATTGATTAATTATTAATTATATTATATTCTTCAAGCAAGATTACTTCGACATGGAACGACACTGGGATCCGTCACTGGAATTACGTACGAGCATGGAGCATATTAGTGGCTTGTCTATGGTTATGTGGCGCTTTTCAATATCAGCTGTCGCAATTGTCAGACGTTGATATAATACTAATTTCAAATGTAATTTTGTGTTGTGGTAGACAAACAGTAATTTGTTATGGAGTTGGTGCTTCTGGCAAATAGATATACATAAGTATAGTTCAAATCAAGAAAAGGATAGATAGCAATAGTAATCATCAACAAGGTTCAAATCTTAAATGCCTAATAAAAACTATTTTTAATTTTTTTTCAAAAATTTCACTTGTTTTTTATGTCAAAAGTAAACTTTCTCAAATAGGTATACAAGATGTTACCTCTAACACAATGTATTTCAACTATTTATTTTTGCGTTTGTTCGCTTTATATATATAATATATGGAACAATTTGATAAAATCAATTCCAATTAGGCACCAATGAATAAAAAAAATCTAGGCAGGTTGATTTTTTTCTTACTGGACCTCTTTCAAAGCAAAGGAACTAGATTCACAGTATTTATATAAAATTCTGTAAAATCTGGTCTGACGCCGATCAACTGGATGTATACTATTCGACTGTCTGCTTTTTTTTGGTTTGTTCGAGCGTTATGTTATAGTAAACGTACTCCGATTTTGATGATTTTTGATTCATTTGAAAGAGGAGGCTTGAGAAATGGTCCCATATTCATAAAAATGCAAATCCAAAATCTCCTTCGCTCCGAAAACCGCCCCCGAATGGGGTGGAGGAGGCAAATTTTTTAGAAAATCTGAAGTGCTATAATTAAAGATAGGACAATATCCGGAAACGTTTAGATTGAACATTTTTTCAAAAGAGTTACGGTTTTCGATTTCGAGGCATGTTATATTCTCAAATATGTAGGTATATTTTTGCTATGTTGAGAGGGCGATTTCTTTCAAAAATTTTAAATCTGTGGGTACTGCATGAAAGACCTAATTATATGTAGCAACATTTATACTGAACATTTTTTCCTTAGAGTTACGGTTTTCGAGTTACAGCTGTGTTAAAATGGTAACATCTAAAGTACTTATGCGTATTTCCGCAGCGATGTTTTGAGATCACAATAATAACAACAACTACAAGCAAAGAATATACGTGGATAATAGGATAAGTATTATCTTCTTTGGTATTAGTGAACGTTCAACATCGATTTAGGTGACTAATGTTACACTCAAAATTGTGAAATAAATATTTTTTCCAAAAAAATGAACCGACGCTATTAATTGGTGCACTGAAAAATAGAAAATAATATTAATTCTATTGGTGCTGGTAGGTGTGAAGTTGGTGCCAAAAGTTATCAGCAACTTGAAAAGTAACAGCACCAATAGAATTAATATTACTTTGTATTTTTCAGTGCACCAACTAATAACGTCGGTCCAATTTTTTGTAAAGAATGTTTATTTACCATTTAGTTGGTGCACTAAAAAATAATATTGATTCTATTGGTACTTTTAAAGTTGTGCAATAATTGTAGTTAGAGAGAAGACTTTTGGCACCAACTTCAAAAGTACCAGCACCAAATAGGTATTACATATTTTGTATTCTTCAATGTCCCAACTAATAAAGTCGGTCCAATGTTTGATAAAAAATATTTATAGTGTGTGACCTCGTGTTCTCTGTTGTGGATGACAAAATAAAAATTAAAGTTAAGTAGAGTAGGCTTGGCTTGACTTCGCCCTATATTTTCAAATAAAGTCCATATTATTATTATTACATTCCTTGAGTATGTCGGAAAAGTTTCCAACCTAATCTTATGCTAATAATGAGGTTAATTAATACCTACATATCATCATTTGCACTACGGATATATTGAATATCGAACTCAGTTTTATTCAGTAGGTAGCTTTGAATTATTTTGAAGGAAATTTCTAATTTGGGTATAAAGAAGAATTGATTTAGAAAAGAAAGAAAAACGCGATGAACTGCATCAATGACATAATACAATTTCAAATATATAAGTAGGTATATCAATATGGTTCACACGACAGTGTAAGAAAATATACATGAAAAAACATATTTATACAAAATAAAGGAAAGATTTTATTCGTAGGTGCGCTAAACACTAAAAAATAATATTAATTATTTTGGTTGGAAGTTACCTATTGTAACTTTAATGTTGCCCAGTTATAGTTACAGTTTGCTACCAAATTCAAAACTACCAGCACCAATAGAATTAATATTATTTTGTATTTACCAGTGAATGAAGAATGTCGTTAAAGTTTTTTGTAAAAAATATTTATTTCACATACCCAACTGTTTCATTATTCATTCATTCGTTGACTATTGACCTATAGGTACTCAGTGATTTCAAACTATAGCCACAACAACCTTAATTGGTGTAAATCGGAAGCCCCAGAATTTTTCGAAAAGTGTCAAATTTAAATTTTGTTATCGGAAATTTGGCATATTATGCATTCAGAGACTTACTTTGATAAGTTATAAGCCACTTCAAAATGTTAAATACATAACTATTTTCAAAAATAGAATCAACTGTATCTACACAATGAGGCACTGAAAAATTAGGCATAACTATTGCATATTGGTACTAGAGTTTAAAACTGGACTATCATTATCAGTAACAATCATAAGTGTTTTGAAGCTATACTTATGCATTAGATTATGTTTTATTCGTACGATATTCCTTAGTTTTTTATTCTAATTACAACTAAATAAATATTATTTTATATTATGCAAGTATAAATATACATAGAGTGCTGATATTTCATTCAATGTTCTATTTTGTAACAACTAGAAAAGACCATTTGTAAGAGGACATGTATATGAGTTTCGAGTGAAATACTGTATGAACGCATTAATAGAGAACAACAAACAACACATTTGTACAGCTACAACAAATAAACTAAGGTAAATATTTCCCCATTTTTGAGCGCCTTTCAAGAAAAACATTTCGCGTTCCCCTCTGTTCTGGTAAAAATAACTTACGGTGCAATAAAAGTGCACAAAGAGCGCAACTAAACAATGCTTCTAACGTGAGAATGGAAGCAATTACTCCCTCCCCTTCAGGACATTTTAGACTCGGAAATTATTGACCTAACTCGGCACTTCCGCCGCTTGTTATCGTCGTCTTGTCTGCATTCATTTTAAAAACATTTGGGACCGAAAATCGACAAAAACGAATGATTATTGCTGTGCGACGACGTACCTTTTTTTCAGGCGATGTTAGCACAAACAAACGCAGCCTGTCGTGGTTTTACTATGTTTTTTTGTCATTAACTTAAAGCCAAAACAGACATCAACGGTGCGTTTTGGGCGGACGGAATTTTTTTAATGGATTATTAGGTGCGACACTAGAAAATTGTATAATAACATTGAGGGGAGTCCATGAAAGCACTAATGAACTTATTCAGTGTTTTTGTGAAGATGTTAAAAGCCGAAAGTGGACTTAATGTTATAATTAAGATTTTTTGTTCACACAACTTCGTTCTTTCCATACAATGAAAAATAAACTTTGATGGGTAAATTTGAAGCATTATGGAACAAAATAAAGGCTCGAATTATAAAGCTATACCTACCTACTGAAACTAAATAACAAAAATAATTTTATACTGGCTCAGTGATTTGCAGTAATGGAGCCATCCACATCCTCTCCAGAATAAATTTATTCAAAGTCGTACAAACCTACCTTAGAAACAGGGAAATATATCATAAGTAAATATATGTAAATGCCAGTTTCTATCTCCATGATGTTATATTCAAAATTTCGGAAACAAATGTGTTTTTATATTTGAAATACCGCATCAAGATTTCAGTGATGTGTTTTGTTTGGTCATTGAAATTCAGAAATTGATACAGACTTTTGCTGAATACTTAAAACTATATTTTATTTCGTTCGTACAGGAAGTCATTCATTTCTACTGTTTTGACAGACACGTAAATTTGGTTCTCTTTCTCTCTCTCCATTCACTTTATTTCAGGTTCGTAACATTTTAACCCTTTGGTATTCTAATTCCCGTTCTCTTATCCCAAGAATTTCAGAAAACTTTTTGAATCGCTTTGATTATATTTTATCAGATGTAGGCAGAGTCTCACTTTGGTACAGCCAAAGTAATTTTACAAGATATTACGTATGCTATTCAGTCGTTATATATATAATATCTACATAATTTAGATAGAATGATTATTGGAACAGAATTCATCAAATAATCCCGATCACTTGCATATTTTCCATTGATCTATAGGTAGGAAAACGATAGATTTTTTCAATACAAGATAAAATACGAATTATAAAATTCCCAAATTTGGATTCTTAAAAGATCACGCTGACGGCTCTATCTCTCTGTTCTTTTGTCACAGCATCTTTTTGACCGACGAACCCAAATCTGATTTTGACGATTTTTTTCTCATTCGAGAAAGGAGAATTGAGAATTGTTCCCATGGAAAAAAATAATGTTAGACATGCCCTTCCTCTCAAAATCTTCCACCAAAGGAGGGGGAGGGGGGCAATTTTTCTAGAAAATAGAAAATCTGAGACGACAGAATTGAAGATAGGAAACGTTTGAATTGGACATTTTTTAAAAAGAATTGCGGTTATCGAGTCACAGCGATGTTAAAATATCAAATATGTGTATTTTCGCTATGTGGAGGGGTCACTTTCTTTCGAAAATTGAAAATCTGAGGAAACCAAATTAAAGACCAGATTATTTGTAGCGACACTTATATTGAACATTTTTGCCATAGAGTTATGGTTTTTGAGTTACAACGGTGGTTAAGTCTAAAATAAGCTATTTCAGCCAGGATGTATTTACATTTCTGAATAATAATAATTACAAGTAGGTAAAAGATAAGAATATACATGATATTAGTGAACGTTCAACGATTTTCGTGGCTAATGTTACACTCAAAAGTGTGGAATAAATATTTTTTACAAAAAATTGGACGGGCGTTATTAGTTGGTGCACTGAAAAAAATATATTAATTCTATTGGTGCTGGTAGGTATTTGTGAAGTTGGTGCCAAAAGTTTTCAATCTAACTGTAACTCTACAACTTCAAAAGTACCAGCACGAATTAATATTATTTTGTATTTTTCAGTGCACCAACTAATAACATCGGTCCAAATTTTTGTAAAAAATATTTTTGGTATGTCAAATTTTGAAATTACATATCATTAATGTAGCTTTTGTAGATTTTTGTCGATATTGTTAATGTCACGCCAGTATGTGGATAATAACTGTTTTATCACCTATGCACCATTTATCGATTTCGATCTATGTACAAACATATTATATAGACAAATTAATATCATCCCACTGAACTGCGAAATGTAATTGATTTTCCTAACTGACAATTTACACACCATAAAGAAGACATAAAAGCTTGTAACATCAAGACATAATTTTTATGGTTCTTTTGTAGTAAAATACATTATTGTGATATAAATAATTAAGTGGAGCTAATCACATTGCTTAAGAATAATCCCGTTGATCATTAAATGCACAATTAATTTAGCAATAAACAATTTGTTTAGGATTCTTATATTTCAATTATCAGGGATTAACTGACAGTTTTTAAACGCATCGAGGCGAAATTTATCATTTAAATATATTGTTAACCAAGATTGACCTAGAATACATTATTTTCTGAATAACTTGATTAAATAGAAGGAGTTATGCAATTCAATTTAATGATTGAAATAGTTTTTTTTGTATCTTTTATCTATTTTGATAATTCTCAGTTGGTTCCCGGCAGGTTTTGAAATTTGCATTTTTCGTAAAAGAGAAAAGACTTTGGAAAGCTCAAGATTATTGCTGTATTTGTTGCTATAATAACAGAACATAAATTCATTGAATCTTATATATTCTAGATAGAAGAACGTAATTCTATTGTTTCATTTTTCCATTTCCAATATGTAGATAGTTTTCTTCTAGCTCGACAATTTCAATTATTTTTTCGACGTTCCTCAGAGGACTTTGAGATAGAGACTACTATTTTTAATGTCCCGTACATCTGAAGTAAAAAACGGAAACTCTATATGATCACTTTTGTTTGCCTGTCTGTCTATCACATCCTATTTTCTCCGAAACTACTGAAACATAAATATTTTTTACAAAAATTGGACCGACGTTATTAGTTGGTGCACTGAAAAATAAAAACTAATATTAATTACATTGGTGCTGTTACTTTTGATGTTGTGCAGTTGTATTGATAACTTTTAGCACCACCGTCACAAGTACCAGCACCAATAGAATTAATATTCTTTTGTATTTTTCAGTGCACGAACTAATAAGGTCGGTCCAATTTTTCGTAAAAGATATTTATTTCACACTTTTGAGTGTAACGTTCGTAACGAAAATCGTTGAACGTTCACTAATACCAATAAAGGTAGTACTTAACCTATTATCCACGTATATTATTTGCTTATAGTTATTATTATTGAGATCTCAAAACAGTATTATAGATCTTACCATTTTACCACCGCTACTCGAAAACTGTAACTCAAAGGAAAAAATGTTCATCTTAAATGTTGCTACAAATAATTAACTCTTTTGAAAAAAAAAATCAATTTAAACGTTTCCAGATATTTTTAATGATACCACCTCAGATTGTCGATTTTCGAGAAAATTTTCACCCTCCACCCCGTTCGGGTGCGGTTTTCGAAGGGAAGGAGATTTCGGATTTGCAATTTTATGAACATGGGACCATTTCTCGAGCCTACTCTTTCAAAAGAATCCAAAATCATCAAAATCTAAGCTTGTTTACTATATAAAACGCGAGCACGAACCAAAAAAAAGCTGTCAGTCGAATTGTATACATCCTCCGTTCGGGGTTCGTCAGTCAAAAACAGTTGAAATTTGTAACTTACACCGACTAAGGTGATCGTACCGTGAATAAACAAATTCTAATACTGTGAGATAAATTATAAATTTAGAATGAAAATTTTCTAGGGCTGTAGGTACTCAAAGTTAACATGAAAACCTATTCGAGAATACTGAATATTAGGGAACCTCTTCGCACGAATCTGACTCGCAATCGACCGATGTTTTCTTATTGTATATTCCCCTCAGAAAAAGAAAAGATTAGATTTTTGGAAGTGGCGAATATAATACCCACATAAATAGATAATTTAAAAGATATAATTTTCACATAATTTTCAGTTGTTTTTTCTGTCTAAGTTTAGGTTTTTGAGCTGGTATCATTGGAATATATTCTCACTTAATATCTGATGCACTGATTTAAGTGAAAGATGTATGCATCCCATTATGTAACTAAGCAAGTTATTTTGTGCCCTTGGAAGCACTTCAAATAAGTAGGTAATTATTCCAATTAAAAAATACCTATGCCTGATTCACAAAATAGTTCGCTAGAATGTACAAAATAAAATTCTATTGAATTTGAAAATATTATACGAATCAATTTATAAGAATTCTTAATAACCTTCCAAGTAGCTATCTATAAATGACACATCACTGTTTTAAGTCAAAAATATGTGTTTGATTCAGGCGATATTCTTAATTAGGTACACATGTGGTTCTACTTTTCCAACAATTCAACCTCTTGATTTGAGATATTTTATCCTTTATAAAATTTTCTCAATGCAAATATAAAAAGTATTTTTTCATAATCTGTTAAAGTAAAGGATTCATCTTTCAGAAATTTTGGGAATGATTTTTTCATTTTTTTTATAGTTTTCAAGGGATGAACTTGAATAAAACTCACATTAGGTATATATTAATTTGTCAGATAATTATTTCCATTTGTATGTAGAATTTTTGTATATTATAAACTATAATCGATTTCACCGTCAATGAACCTCTTATTTTTGAGTCTAGATAGTTGATAATTCAGTAAGGGTATTGACTTTGTTAATATAAAGAATCCGGAGAAGTATTTCCCAAAATTTGACAAAGCAATCCAACCCAAACAAAATTAAAACTTCAACCCACAAAGATAGCAAGCAGGCGGTTGATAATTGGCCACTGCCGGCTTCTTGCGGATAAAAATGTAAATTCAGAACAAACTGCAAAAATTCAAAATGGTTCAATATTGCGCTTCATAAATATTTATTAGGAATTAATTTGTGAAATATTACCTGGCCCCAGTAGAAACGAGCGAACGTTCTAATTTTAGATCCTTTTCCGACATACAAAAGAGAAGTTTTGGAGTATTGTCAAAGTAAGTGGCGATTATTTCCCAGAGAAAATCCACCTGCACCATGATAAACGAGCCCGAGTCGGGAATATCCATTTGGAATGAACGTTATTCCTCCTCGATGACAGATCTCAGAATCATAAGATTATTCGGGCGCCAAATTTCAGTTTCATTTCGACGAGATTAAATTCCCTTCTAAATAATTGAATTCCGAGCGAAAAACGCTCTGAAACTTTATAATTAATACTCTTTTAATTGCACCAAAATGCACTAGCTTTATTCGCTGAGAGTTTTCGTGGCTGATTTAATTAGATTCTTTCTTGTCAACTGGGGTATTTTGTGCATATGGTGCAACTAATCGATCAAACTTTGAACGCTGCTTTTAACAGATATGTCAAATATCATGTATTTCAGTTTTCGAGAGACCAAAATGCAGAGCCATACTGGCAATTTGAATATTTTTCTGCACTTTAATTTTGCGTGATTCGCATAGCCTGCGTACTCCGATTTTGGTGATTATATTTTCATTTGGAAGATGAACACTGAGAGTCTGTGCCATATTATAATAATAATAATAATAATGTTTGTTTAAATACGTTTTGTAAAATTACAATGGTAGCAAGTCAGTAGATTAAAATAGCTAATAGACTAGACAATTAAAATTATACAAATATGAAATCCAGCACCTCCTTACCCCTGAAAACCTGTCCCAAAGTGAGTGTAGAGCGTCTAAACATTTTCTAAAATTCTAAATTCTATATGGCAGGGCTCAGGAAAAATAATTTCTTGTAACAGATAAATTGGACGTTTAAACAAATCAATCATATGCGAGTTTCACTGTATATAATTCTACGTTAATTTTTTATGCCTAGTGAGACAATTTGCCAAATACCAAACATCCTTCAATTTTGTTGGTGCAGGTACATTTGAAGTTGGTGCTACTGAACAACTTTCAAAATTACCAGCGGAAATAGAATATTATATCTTATAAAGAAGTACTCAGATTTTGATGTTTTTTTTTATTTGAAAGAGGTGGGCTGAGAAATTGGTCCCATATCAAACAAATTTAAAATCAATCATTTCCTGTCCCCAAAGGCAGTGGAAGGGGAAATGTTTTGGAAAATCAAAAGTTTGAGATAGTAAAATTAGACCAAAAGAAAAGACCATATCCGGTAATGTTGAAATTGGTACTTTTTTTTTAAGAAACAATATCGTTTCTGAGCTACAGCAGTGGTAAAGTCTGATGGTGTAGTGATTGGCGTAGTGACCTTTTTGGAAAGCTTATAGTGGATCCCGGGGGTTATCACGTAATTAGCAACTCCAACGCGACCGCGACGATCGCACAATCGTAGCTGTCAAAATATCAATTTGGTACAGTGTTGTCGCTCTGTTAGACTTGAGCCTAAGCTGATACACGAGTGAAAAATAACAAAGTGAGGTTGGTTGCAAGTATTTTTGAATCATAAATTACTATAAATCATGTTCTCAATGAAATTGATATTTTCTCTTTTAAATTCAATATTTTATAGACAGTGTCTAATAGATTTTGGCAACACTGAGACAACAACGCGATTGCAACTAGTTGCTAAATTTTACATGATACGGGGGCCGGGCTCAATTCTTGACTATCGTATATATTAATAATTCTTATTTGTGGTACGTAAAATTAAAGAAATGATATCCAGTGATTATAAATATACTCTTTGTTGTTTAAACCTAAATTTAATAAATAACTGTCAAATTTCATCCACTGGGCAATCACCAGTTAGTATTATCTAGTATTGTCAAGCGCAACAATTAATAAAGTCGATTAATCTTTTTGTGAATGGAGTTTTTCTTCTTTATTGTTCTGTATGCTTGATAATTATACCTGCGATCAGAACATTTATTCAATTGCCATATTCAAGGAGGATCAAATTCGGTGAAATTAATTATGTGATATCTGAGAAGTTCTTCTCTAAGGGGAAAATTCAAAAGTGTTTCTTCCTTTTATTTTCTAAATCAATCACTCTAGTGAATGTGAATAACAGAACAAAAAGCAGCACTACTATGTGGTTGAATTAGGGATATTTGATATGTCCTTAATTCTACAGAGGTTGACAACTTTGAAATACCCCGGAACCCTTATTTGTTCGTAAAATAATACAACGACATTATGTTCGATTACATAGGAGACATTGAAAATTATAATAGGCTTGGGACATGTAGAAGCAAGCCGTATAATATTTCTGAACCATTATTTCAGAAAATCACTGGATAGAATTTCGAGGAATAATTAATATTCTAATATCGGCTCATCCAAGAGATTTTTGGTGAAATTCATAAGACCCTGAGATTAATGGTATGTATGTATGATTATTTTTAAGCTTAAGCGCATTAAAAGTCTTCACATCCTCCCAATCATTATCTAGTAAAAAGGTCCTAATACCTACTTTGATTTTCAGTCCTCGACTTCTGTTTATTTTGTTGATACCGAACATCGTCCTTGAAATCGGTACTCTATTAAAAGAGGCTGAACTAACTAAAACTATATTTTCTATTCGGAGGTTCTACAGAGATTTGAAGGCCTGAAAAGTTACAATTTGCATTACAACTTTGAGCATTTTATGATAGAGCAATCGATTTCAAAAATTGAATAGTCTAATATATTTAGAAGATTCTTGGAAATCATGGCTCCGTTCAGCCTCTTTATAGATACAGATATAAAAGAACAGTTCCAATTGTTTGATTCACAAAATAAGTATATTTGAATAGAATTTTTATTTTACGGTTTATTCATTAAAAGCAGAAATGGTTATTTCTACTTGAAAGAACTACTAACACATTAATGCATCTATCGAGGCTATCCAATATAATCAACTAATCATTTTATGATAACATAACACAACTTTGATGAGGAGTCTGTTTGACCGACATCCAACTGGGAGAGGAATACAATTCTGGTTTTTTATGTCTGTTCGCGCGTTTTCTGTAGGTAGTAATAAACATGCTTCGATTTTGATGATTCTATTTTCATTTGAAAGGAGACTATTTATAACTGGTCCACTCAAAAAAAAATCGACATTCAACATATCCTTTCCTCCAAAAGCTTCTCACAAAAGTGGTGGAGGCGGTATTTTTTTTTCTAAAATCGAAAATTTAAGACAAAATTTAAGGAGAGGTCATATCCGGTGACGTTAGAATTTATCAAAAAAAGTTTCCGATTTATATCAATGGTAATGTCTGAAATAAGTATGTGTATTTCTGCTGTGGATGCGGCAACTTTTGAAAATCCAAAATATGACATGGACAAATTCAAGACTTTATCTAGCAACATTTAAATAGGATATTTCTCAACAACATTAATGATTTCCATGTTACAGCAGTGAAAAAGTTTGAAATATGTGTTTTTCTGCAATATTTTGAAATCTGTGATTACTTGTTACTTGCAAACATTGAACGATTTTGATGATGATTCAGTGCACCAACTAATAACATCGGTCCAATATTTTGTCAAAAATATTCTGTTGATTCTTTTTCGGTTGAAAGTTGGTCCCATAGAAAAGTTCGAAATCCAAAATTTCCTTCCGGAAAAAATGATTTAAAAAAAAACGAAAATTCCAGAAGGAAAAATTAGAGAACAGACCATATCCGGTAACGTTTAAACTGTACAATTTACAAAAACTGCAAGGGTTTCCGAGTTACAGCATTATGCCAGTGCAAGGTTGCTACCTACGCCAAGCTATACTCGTATTGTGAATTTCGATGAAAAGAAAGATTTTAACAAATTTGATAACTAATGAATGAAACTCTCTAAAATTTGAAATAGGTATATTTTATAACAAAAAATAGGACCGACTTTTGTTAATTAGGGCAATGAGAAATATACCATAATATTAATTCTATTGGGGTTAATACTTATGAAGTCGCTGCCAAAAGTCTTCTACCTACCTATAACAGCACAAGTTCTAAATTGCCAGTATCAATTCAATTAATATTCTTTTGTGTTGTTCAGTGCACTAACTAATAAACTTAGCTCCCATTTTTTGTAAAAAAAAATTTATTTTATCAATATATAGGTATTATTATAAACTTCCAGAAAGAAATTTTCTAAAAGCTAAAATTTGCAGTACTTAATCAAATAATGATGTGATAAATTGACCCTACAAAACATCTTGTTGTTGTCAATGGAACAAAATTGAACAAACAACAAAAATATGCAAAAATGCTTGTAGCTAAGCAGAGTCTCTTTGAGCCTTTTCAAATTCTTGGAGGGTAAGCAGGCGACCTAAAGTAGTGCGCAAACAAGGGCCAGCAGAGCTCTTTGTGATTCCAAAGTGGCTACGCCTAGTTAACTGGGCAAACATTTGCCACAGAAGACCTCGTGGAAGAAGGGTACATTATTATGCAATATGAATAAATTTTTGGAGTGGGCGCCATAGAACTTCATTTTTCTCGGGAGTGGGGGAAGAATGAAGAATCGAACTTACTTGTCGCAGGATGCGGCACGTGTCCGGAATGCCAGACGTTTCGGTGGTATAGGGCTTTTTCTGGATAATGTAGAAATCTTGTAAATAATTTTTTACGGCAATGGTATTGTCGAGTATTTCCAAGGGGTAATGGTTCGTGCAAAGTGCAAAAAGAGCTTGAGGAAATTATGAGATATTTTGGTGGAAGGCGGGTATGCGGGTTATCAACAGGATTACTTCATTGTAAATTCATTTCTGGGTTGAAAGATAAATGTAGTTGAACTTTATATGCACTACCGTTATACCTTTCCACAAGACGTGAGGAGAAATTACAATATGGAATCTGTATCATTGTGGTATAAATAGGTCACACCAAAATATTCTACCAGACTTCGGCTTTTCCGTTCCACATATCGCTATTTAGATAATTATTATTATTGAATTTCTATAGTCTGTTATATATTTTTAAGGCTAAATTTGATTTTATTCAACAACAAATTATAAGAGATTTTAAGGGAAGGTTAAGAAATTAAATCCTGAAGTTTTGGATACAAGCAAATGAAAAAAATAATATTGTGTGAAAATAAGTGAGCGGTAAGAAGGTATTGACTATTATTTGAAAAATTCTTCTTTAGTGCGAAACTCTTCCAAAGTAAGTATGAATATTGAAAGAAAAACACTTTAGAGCCGTATTCATGATCATAAATATAAATACGGTAAATATTGGCTTAACCAACCTTTTCCATATTTTAAAGTCACTTTGACATTATTATCAGTTTTTTTTTCACAAAGAAGATTTTTTTTAAACCTTGAAATTCTATATTTGATAATATATTTAGGTACTGTGCTTAAAATCAATGTCATGTACAGATTTAGTCAAGTTCGTGATTCTAAATTAAGGTTTGATAATGAAATGCGTGATTCTCCGCAAGAATTGGAGACGAAAGGGTCATGCAAATATTAGGGCTAAGTACGAAGTATTTACAAAATGAATTTACCCCAAACATCTTACTAAAGTTACATGCCAATGAATTTCTTCCATTCGGAATGAACATTAAAAAAAATCATAAGACTCCAATGAGGCGGAACATAAATTGAAAGTAGAAATAAGAAACTCAGCACTAACATTCATTTGATTTTTTGTCAACAGTTCTTATGAAAAACCACGAATTTGATATTTTTACTTCAATTTGAAATTACTCTAGCATAGTTAATTATATCTATTTATATAATTTGATGTGTAGATTCAGCCTGCACCCACACTCCGAGAGTTTGACCGACTTCTCAAAAGTATGAGTTTATACAATTCGACTGATCTTTGCTTTGTTCATAAACATAAGTTCGTGCATTTTGCATTATAAATATGCACCGACTTTTATATGATTATTTTTCCGTTTGAAGAATTAATTCTTAGAAATGGTCTCATATTGAACTTGAAAGCCACTAATTATTGTATTCTTCATAGCTCTATCTAATATAGTCAATCTCAATTTTCCTCAAAAATATTTATATTCATGAAATCGTAGTGAACAAACTATGAAATAAGAATTAAATTTAAATTAGCACTTTGTTAAGTCATAGTTATAGTTTATGAAAGTCTTAAGATTTTTGGTTAAAGTTTTATTTTGTTAAAGCAGTCAATATAAATTTACCACTTGAAAAGAATATAATTTATTGAAAACCAATGTCCCATACCGACATAAATGCAGTATATCTTTAAGTTTTGTTAGATAAGAATTGCTTACTGTTTACATATTTATACGGAATAATAATTTAGTATGTAGAAGTTTTCATGTAGAGACCGTTTTTTTAATAAAACACAGAGCAAACAAACTCAGGATCATTGTAATTTTTTTTCATACCAGACATGAAAAGTAAACACTTTTCAAGTAAATGGTATTTGCTCATGCTGTTAGGCGTAGCAACTCTGAATTCACAAAGAATAATCTTCTTCGTTTACACATTTCTTTCGGCTTCTCTTCTCGCGTCCAAACTCAAGCTGCCCAATGAAATATTTTAGAAATGAAATTTATTGTACATCACAATAATAAACGTACAGAAGGCAGGTGAAGCTGAAATATCGGTACAACTGGGGAAGCTTTGGGCTTTTTAATACTTACTCAACACCTAACATAATACAAATATTATAGAAATCGAACATTCGAAACGTTCAAGACTATTTTTTAAATAGTAAAGAGGTACATAATTTATATAAAAATAATAAGCTTTTTGACATAGATTGTATTGCATGTTAATAAATGCATAAAAAACAAGCAGATAGAAGAGCCAATCAATGAATCCAAGGTGCAACCCTCTAGATTCACATTTAAGCTACCCAATAGAAAAACAAATCCGATGAAAATAATCGATCATACTTAAGGTATTAGGAAAGTTAAATTTCCTTAAATTTATTGAATACCAAGACTCCGATTTTCTGATCGAAACAGAAATCGACAAACAATATTTCTGATGAAATTTATTTAACTGGAATTTTTAGCCTCGGCTATGGTCAAAAGGCTTATAGATTTGGTTATTTCGTCCGTTTTTGAGGTATACCGATCAGCTAGGTTAATGTACGATGCCAAGTAAACGAAACGCTAACAATAAATCTAATGATTATTCTGATAGGGCGGGAGGTGTCGAATTTAACCTTGTTTTGATTTTAAGTTTCCTACTGTTATCATGAGTAGCTTTGTAAGGGATATGTATATTTTCCGGTCACCAGCTTTCAGAAGATGAAATTTTGCATTTCTGATAACAAATAATTAAGTAAGTATAAGTTATAGTTTGTCAGATGTCGTTATCATATTTTGTTCATAATTTTACCACGTAGTTTATTCATTGTGTCTGACACTGGGAACCTTGGAACGTGGAGATTGTCAAACTTAGTATTTCGGAAAATCGGACCGATCATTCTAATTAATAATCTGTTAGCTTTTGTTTAATAATTCTCTCAAGCATAATTGCAAAAATTACCTAATCGTTCCTAAAAAATACCCCAATAGCTCAGAGTTAAATTGTGTTTTATTTATCCATTTTCTAATCATTAGTATCTATGTATAGGTATATATACATAGTTGTATGAATTCCTCCTCTAAATTGGATAACAAATATATCCTGGATTGTATTACGAACACAAAAGGGTAAACCACAATTGGAAATAAGGTTGACATTTTTTTCCTACGTTAACTCAAAGAGCTTATACCATTATAACATACGAAACAGTCATGTTGGTATTATCGAAATACAAAATATAATTATATTGTCGTATACCAACCCCATTCACTACTACTTTGAGCGACCTTTTCTGTGGATGAAAAAAAAGTATATACTCGAAATTACCATTTGAAAACGACCGATATAAATGTCAAAGCAATGAATAGCAGCCAGGCATGGCCGGTTTATCCAGTGGCATATATGATCTAAGGTTACACAGTCTTTTTCCTATCTTTATTGTATTCTATAAATCTGTCTCCGAGAACGGACGTTTCGATACTAGATCCAAGGCTTTTGTCCTCTGAAAGGATAAGTGGAGTATCCGTCGTCATCCTTGTCCTAAGCTTAGAAAGAAAGGAGAAAGTAGAGAAGAACGAACTACCGACAGAAGAGCCGCTTTAAGTGAGTTCACGGTGATGTATGAGAAAATATCGGTTGACACATTCATTTTAATGGTTGTTAGCTATGACATCGGGTGGAGTAGTTATTTAAATAGATAGTAAGGGTGAAAGATCTCTGGGTTTTCATTGTGACATAATGCGTGTAGTGAAAATAAGATCGCATCTTATTTAATAACATTGGACAGGTAGTTGATTGAAGAAGTACGAAAATCAAACGGTAAAGATGATGCATTGAAGATTACGGATGAATTAATGTCATGGCTTATAAGATCCTATACTGGCTGTGGTGATCAGTTAATTAAAGGAAATCCATAATTTACATCCATTATTGACGATACAACTCCACAAGTCATCATCATTCAAGACTGATGGACTGGTGACAGCATATCTGTATGTCTCTATCACACATATATATTCATCATCTTGATACCCAACCCGATATTTGTGGTCCACAAACGAGGAAATGTGAGAATTATTATATACTATGAATAAAAAAGATTGGACCGACTTTATTAGTTGGTCCACTCAAATACCCATTATATTTTTTACAAAAAATTGGACCGATGGTTATAAGTTGGTGCACTGAAAAGTACATAATAATATTAATTCTATTGGTGCTGGTAATTTTGAAGTTGTACAGTTGCAGTTAGATTGAAAACTTTGGGCACCCACTTTACAAGTACCAGCACCAATAGAATTATTATTATTTTGTAGTTTTCAGTGTACCAACTGATAAACCTGATCCATTTTTTTTTATATTTATTTCACTTTTTTGAATATTATATTTGTCACCAACGTTGAGGGTTCTCCATTATCCATGTAGGCTTGGCATGTATTTGCTATTATTCAGAAATCTAAGAACATCATCGCGGGAACACGTATATTATAAACTTTACCAATGCTTAACTCGAAAATCGTCACTTTATGGAAAAAATTTTCAATATAAATGTTGATACAAATAATCTTGTCATTAAATTTACATACTCAGTTTCTCAATTTGTTATCTTTAATTCTCGGATTCTCGATATTCAAGAAAATTTGCCCACTCCACCCCCTTCGGAGGCGGTTTACGAAGGGAAGGAGATTTCGGATTTACATTTTTATGAATATGAACCATTTCTCGGATTACGTTTAGGTACTACCTATATAAAACGCGCACACGAACCAAGAAAAAAAAAGCAGACAGTCGAATTGTATATCTCCTCCGTTCGGGCTTCGTCGGTCAAAAATAATCTAAACTCTACTGGTGCTGGTACTTTTGGAGTTAGTGCCTACAGCAACAAACTACAACGGCACAACTTCAAAATTACCAGCACCAATACCTAATGTTAATATTATTTGGTAATTTCTAAAATATTTATATATTTACAATAACGCGTGCTTTGCATAGTAAACGCACTGAAATTTTGATAATTTTTCGTTAAGTGGAATGAGGAGTGAATAATCTCATTTGAAAAAAATCAATTCAATTATCCCCAGAAATCCCCTCCAAAGGGGTGGGGGCGGGTTATGTACAATTTCTTTATATAAAAAATTTGACACGGTAGATTTAAAGAAAATACAATTGCCGGAAACATTTAAATGGAATACTTCTCAAGAATATTAACCGGTTTCAGAGTTCGAAAAAAGGGTAAATCATTGTATATATTTACTATTTACTGAAAGTGTTATATTTAATCTATTTTTTTTTTCGACACTCAAAAATCTAAATGAAATTATTTTTTATAAAAACTACGACTGACTTTATTTGTTGGTGCACGGCAAAATACGAGATAATATTAATTATCTCTATACTGTTACATTTGAAGCTGATTCCAAAAGTCTTCTATCTACCAATAAGTGCAAAACTACGAGCACAAATGAAATTTATTATTTCGTATTTTACAGCGAACCAAATAATGAAGTCCGTCCTAGTTGTTCTGAAACGTTATTTATTCACTTGAAATATAAATTTATTAACTGATCCAGTGGCAGTTCAGGTACATTTTTCTAACGAAGGTGCATTAAGAATATCGGACACTGAACTACAATAACTTTATATCCACAAATAGACACACACTGGTATCATACAACAAATCAATCAATCTGTTCTTAGGATTTCCCCATAGATTGTCTGCTAAACTTTGGGCGAAGCCCTAAATTCTATTTTTGAAAATTTCGCGATTAGTTGATAGATAATAACTTTTAAACCTACAAAACTAATCAGAATTGACAGATAAACAGATATACAGACAATCAGTAAGACTTCTGTTTTTTTATCGCACGTAAGCACCTTGAAATTTAACAACAGATCAAAATTTGACTTCTTAATTTCCCTTCCATTAGAGTAGGGTGAATAATCCAGAGACCAGATTTTGCGGAAGTGAGGATGAAACTGGATTGCATTTCATTTGCAAATGCGAATCCACTAAAAAAATAACAAAAGCATTTCTTTGTCTTCGCTTCTACTGAACAGCAAAACATTATTCACATATATCCAAGGCTTTCTTTGATTCTAGAAGAAGGCCTAAGGATATGAACTTGAACTGTGAGGAATGCAAATGAAGGACGTTGGTATCATAGACAATGAAGATCCATTCAATATTAATGATGAAAAAAAAGGCGTAAAAAGTCATCATGAACTTCTAATATTATAAATTTTGATTAGATTTCGTGATTGAAATTGTATATATCTAACAAGCTTGTGCTCTTGAGTGTGAAATCATAATTCGTCGCGGTAATTATGTCTAGCCAATATCCTTTAGACAAATTAAATTTGGGACTTACTTTTTGCCTTGATTAATTACCATAATAAATTATTATAACCATGAATAATTAATGAAGCGTATGATTCAGTTCTTGTTTCATTATCTTGAACCGTGTCCGCAACATCGAAGATATAGTTTTGTTTTTGTATATTATCATCTCGACCCCAGTATTTCATCTTGGAAAAAAGCGTGAAATCCATACTAATTAACAAGGCCGTTTCAATGATTACCATAGATACAATTTATGACTGAAATGATTTGGATAAGCAGACCCTATAGCTTTGGTGCAGATCATGGGAACATCCAATGTGATATAAATAAATATTGAATAAATTTGTATATGATGGATAGATGATATGGTTTGTATAGTACATGAGAAATAGTAAACTAATGATAATCTGTTAATCTTCCTTCTTGCTGCTATGTTATTTGGTATTTTCCGCCTTTTCTTTCCTTTTCTATTTACCTTATCCACCTCACTACTTGTGATGTGATTTTGTCATTTTATCTTCGATTTCATCTTTTTTTATCTATTATTTGGTCATCATTCTGGTCTACTAAACATTGGGTTGCATTTAGTAATTCTTTCACTATTGTATTCTTGCTGTTATAAATCACCTTTATATTCATACAATTATTAACTAGTCTTTTTGTGTGCCTCGGGAGCTCTTTCTTTATTTTTAATCCTACTTATACGTAAAGTATAGGTATTGAGATGGTTTTTGTTGGGAGGTAATCTCGATTATAGTCGCTCATACACTAGAAGTTAAAAAGACTTGGTGAAAACATACAAAAATTGTCTAATACATTTCAAAAGATGGTATGTTTGTTTATTATATACATATAGCAAACGAAATTTCCTTGTTTATAGCTTCAAGTAGTAAGAGAATAAATATTATTTTGTGCTTTTCAATTAACTATTTGAAACTTTTTAGGTGAATTTCTTATAGAAATCTTCCTATGGTAACCGTTCGTACTTATAATTTCTAGTAAATAACAACGGCATGCTGTAATACGTCAATAAAAAAGACCAAAATTATGTTTTTAAGGTTATATATTACCTATATCGAGCTATAAAAAATCATTTATAATAGGCTATTGCAGATGAGAATGATTTCTCCATAAAAATAATATATTAACATAGAGCAGGCAAGTCGATCAAAATTACGTACCCTCAATAGAAAGAAACAGAAAACAAGGCAGGAGTATCTATCTCTTTTATATAGACACTCGTGGTTGGTGGACTGCTGTACCGTGGCTGTACCTATCTGTCATCTGCATCCGACTCTTCCCTCTGTATCCGTTATGAAACAAAGACAGACATGGACAAGATATTTTCTATCTCTTTTTATCTATGGACCACATCCACTTACTGTGCTACATAGGACTTGCCTACTCTATGTTAATATTATATCTCTATGGATTTCTCTGCATTGCTAGAATCAGCTGGAAATTAGTTGTTATGTCATAGTCAACGATTGCGTTCGTCAAATGAGCCAACAGTCGACGAAAGCAATAATAATCACACATAAGAAATGAATCTGTAATGTAAGCTCTTTCGTCGAAAGATTGTCTAATTTCTTATGAATTCAACATACCAAAGATAACTGTTCTATATAAATGTGTGTACCTATATTGATAATAATCGTGATATTTATCATAATCTTATCTGGTCTGTGATGACCATGTCATTGTCATTAGTGCACAATATACCTTGTGTTATGTGATATTGCCCATAAGGGCGTGAATATGTCGAAAGATGGTTTAGCTTAAATTCCAAGTTGGATATATTTAGGTACTTTTAAAACGATGCTGTTAATATTTCAAAGAAGATCCGCCTGATTGCCAAATAATTACCTGCTTTGACTGAAACTATTAGACAATCAACCAGTACTCTTTGCAATCAATTGAAAATATTCACCAATTCGAATAAAATTCACGTAAGCTACAGAATATTTAGACATATTTTGCCACATCTGCATCTATTTATTACTTCCTAGTAGCTTTAAAAACAAGAATTACCAAATGATTCAAACGAAATGAAAGTGAGAATTAAGGAACAGTGCGGATATGTCACTTATGTCACTTCCAAATATTGTTGAAGTCTGAGAAAAATAAATAAATAATAATAAATAAAAAATAAAATACGAAATTCTACGTCACGTTTTTTATTTTTTAGAATGTGACTTTATTTTACTATTTTTATTTTTTTTAATTTCATAACGGGATAATTTATTTATTTTATTTTTCAAGTATATATATGTTAATTTCAAATATTGTACTGGTTTTGGGATCGTTTACATAATGTTTTTCTTCTCTTAAATTTTTCATATTTTCATCTCCATGTGAGTATACTATCCACCATTTTGTATCTTAACTACATAATTTTTCACTTTAATTTGTTACAGAACTTTCTATATTTTGATTGAAAATGAGATTGTACAATCTCGAAACATGTCTCATCAGTAATTAATCCTTAATAATAAACTGTGGAGAAGACTTCGTGTTTTTTTGGTCTTAAATTAAGAAAGTTTTCGTTTTACATTTTTTTATCAAAATTAATTTAGTTGGAAATCACTGAAACATCATATTTTGAAAATAGCTACTAGAAAAATATTGTGATGTAGAAGATTTTTGATTATCTACACATAAAATCTAGATACTTGAATACTTGCGGCGGGGCCAAGTTTATATATTAATCTTGCGATGAGGATTTTCTACTCAAATTTATAATCATTTAATTTATTTGTAAAAAATCGTTTATGTGATGGTTAGCCCTATTCGTAATCATTTAAGAACATTGTCATCTAATTTCTACTATTCTGTGATTTCAGTATCAATAGAAGCATCAATGTTTTCTATGCTTTAACATACCCGCACAAAACTCATTGAGTCCAGTCTTTATTACTAAGGTGCGTGCAAATGGTGGCACTCCAACCCGCTCTGACCAGCGCCAGCAGGTAGGGGATTTTCAATGCAAAACTATTCAACTATCTGATTTTAAACAGATTGTAAACTTGAAAAACCGGGTAGGTAGAGGGTAAAGCACCCATAGTTTATTTGATGGTTTTATGGCCTACCATTTAGTAAGCAGATGCAATATGTGGCATACATGTATTGTGATTTGTACCTACTGTGTTGTTATAGAAGAAATTAGAGAAATAACATTTCTCTGAATGAAATCTAAGTTTAAATCTTCCAGTTGCTAAATATTGCAAAGTTACAGCCAATATTTGTGCGATGTAATTAAATTAGTATCTATGTTCTATGTATTCGAGGTTCCAGTGAATCTAATAAGTTGATATATTATTGTATTTATGTATCACAAAACATAAAATAAACTATTTTGGCTTTATCAACTACCTACTCATTTTTTTCAAGTTACCGACTCAGTATGGAAAGATACAAACTTAGCAAAACCTTATCTCTCGATCTTGTGTTGTTTACAATTGCTCTGAGGACAGAGTTTGCTTTGAAATTCCCATAAAAGTTCGCGCAGGTCGGAGTGGCGCCATGTTCATGCACCTTCGAAAATTTTTCGCAAATACCTTAAGGATAAGAATGAATAATATATCCATATTTGGACATTTACGCATGCGCAGACGTAACTTTATTTACTACTTTACAAGGATAGTGCTCGAGATTATTTATGACGCTTGAAGATATGAGCTTATTTCTTTTATTTTACCGTATTACGACATTTCCGACATGACGGCGAAGGATACCAGGGATTATCGATTATTATCAGTTTAAATCTCAATAGGTATTTTGTAGTACTTGCAATAATCTTTCAATATCCTAAATTGAAACGAAAATTCAACTATATAAATATAAAGTTTCTACTTGTCTATAATTTCTATCCACAAAAATATTTTCAACACTATATTGTTATTTTTATTTAGGATCTGCTATTATATCAATAATAATCTTAAAGCAAATGTGCACATATCAATCTTCCATATCTTTAGATGAACATGACAAATTTGGCATGCATTGACTCTAAGTTCAGAGACAAATAATTTAAATAACACAGTATTTATTACTGCCGAAACTTATAAGCACAGTTTGCGATAACTAACTATTACTGGTAAAGCCAGGAATATTTTTATAATGGTTCAAGAACAACTTATTTTTTCAGTTAGTATTTAGATTTATCGTATCATAGACAAATATGATTTTTTATCAGTTTTATGTATGATACTTCAGCAGGGCGGACCTGAATTCGTCCCCGAGCAGGTAGTTCCTAATTTCTACTACCATAAATCGTCCCCATTCTAATTACGGTCCTTTTTATACTTTCTTGGAAATATAAATAGTAATTGCCTATGAAATACAAATTCTCCCAAAAGCGTAAATTTCTTGTCATTCGTATTAGAATATTATTTCATTCAGAAATACTGTAACGTTTAACCCTGTGCTAAACGTTGTGGGGCGAGTTCACTTGCGTAAGGCTCAAAGTTCGCAGATTGCTTCCAATGGTTTATTTTCAAACACTCAGTACACGAGCTTCTAATATGGTACAACTGTCACCACTTGTCACCTTGACAATCTATACTGTCACTGTCTTCACCGACAAAACTGCTTTTAACATCTGATTCCACAGACTGACTGTTTCAACTGACTTTATAAGACTCACTGCCTTCATAAGACTGACTGAGTCTGTCCCGTGATCGACACGGCTTTATATACCTGAATCATGACATGACATTCATCGAGAATGTTCTATGATTATCTAGATGCACATAATTAATGTTCTAGATCCTTGTCAAACTGACAATAGTATGACAAATTGTACCTCACATATAGTTTCTGGAAGGATCCAGAATAAATCTACCATAATTCTAGAACTACATAAGGAAACATACAAACAACAACTATAGCAAACAAGGTAGTAGAAATAAACAGCTAATAAACAAATATTAACCGTAAGTACATGAATACCCATCCACGTTACAATACTATTCCTGGCTTAGAACGCTTATTCAGGTGTGAGAAAAAATGGAAAGCTTTGCCAGTTTGAGTGAACGAGGAAATCATGTGCTAATTGTAGAATCTGTAAAATTTACCAAACACAAATTTTTAAAAAAGTGGTGAAATATGTTGGCTATGTTCGAATCGCTCCTGTAAGGCAAGTAAGTAGCTATATGGGTGATTATACTGCGAGTAAGTCGGGGACGAATTCAAGGATCTATTTTTGAGGACCTACTCTTCTTGGGGACGAGTTTAGGGATACTTTTTCAGGTAAGAGAGAGAGAGAGAAAGAGAGAGAAATGCTTTATTGTCGAAAAAATATAAATTTTGTAGACAAATCAAAATAAAAATATCAAAATCAAGAGATTAACTAGTTCATTTTTCATTTTTTTCATTTTATTTCTGCGGACGAGTTTTCGTACGTCCCTTCAGCAAATAGGTACCCGCTCTCATATTAAAAGTGCATGCCATTTTATTTGTTATTTTGAATGAGTTCAGTTCGGTTTTTTTCACGATTTAAGTATAGATATTAAATGAATGCACTTCTCTAAGATAGACCTTAATTTTGTTCGCAAAATTCGTATCACGGGATTTTTCATTTATTCTCCTGGAAACATAAAATTAAGTTACTCAAAACAAAATAAGGTGTTCAACTATTATTAGAAATATTTTGAGCGAACAAGAATTCATAGAAGATTTGTGAATTACTGATTCCCATTATTAAGGCGTCTTCTTGAAGTGGAGTTTTTCCAGCGGAAATAATTGCCATTTTTTTGCTGTTGATTTCGTTGAAAGATGAATTCTCGATAATTCTAGAAAACTATACCTATATAGCACAGGAATAATGCGACAGAAAATTTCATATAATACTCTAAAAATTGATCTGGTACCGAGTAGGTATTGGATATCAGTAACTAACTACGTTTACAATATTTATCAGTTGAATTTCGTATAGAAATATACTTATTGCAAACTAACGAAATTAACGAAGAGTACTTGAGTTTTGTTCCATGAAGATGCCATAACATATTTAGCTATGGAATCCTTGGTTATACTTTCTATTTTTGACTTACCAGGATCGGTTTTTACACCTAAAAAATGAATTACCTGCATATCTAAAAATACTTTGCAATTTGATTGGTTGATTTTAAATATTAGAACAATATGGGTTAAGTGTCAGTTAAATAAAGCCAAAGAGGATTTTCGTTGGTTTGTTATATGAATAGTATTGGATGTATATCAACGAAACAATAAAAATGTAGTGTGTCCCCTCGCACAATTAACCTACAAATCTTGAATTTAAATGAATATTTTTGAGCGTGTCAAGACCAGCAACAATAGCCTTTCTCAGAAAGGCGCCTTCAGGTCTTCTAGCATAATATTTTTGAAAAACCGCTGTTGTCTGGCTTTTGAATAAATTTAAAACTAAACACACTAAGTACCTACTCAATTTGTTTTTGTTTGTTTGTTTGATAGACTTCAAAAAAAGGAGAAGGTATACAGTTCGGTTGAATGTTTTTTTTTAATTATTTTTATGGCTGTTCGCGCGTTTTCCTTAGTAATCGTACTCCGATTTAGAAGATTTTCGTTTCATTTGAAAGAGGAGAGTTATTTAGAAAAACTCAAATCCAAAATCTCCTTCCCTACAAAAACCGCGCCAAAGGGGACGGAGGGGGCAATTTAAAAAATTACTTATCCGGAAACGTTAAATTTGGACATTTTTAAAAATAATCATATGTTTCCGCGTTACAGTCTGAAATATGTGTTTGAGCTATGTGGAAGTGGTAAATTTTTCCGAGAATCGAAAATTCGTCATTTGAAAATAAAACAGGGGATCATATCCGGAAAAGTTTAAATTGAACATTTTTTCAAAAGAGTTACGGTTTCCGAGTTTCGCAATGGTAAAGTCTGAAATATGTGCAAGAGCAATTTTTTTGCGAAAATTGAAAATATGAAACGGCCATATTAAATAAAAGATTATATGTAGCAACATTTAAATTGAGTTACGGATTTCTAGTTACAGCAGTAGTTTGAAATATGTATGTTTGCGCCGCGATCTCTGAATAATAATTAATAAGTACAAGCTAAGCCTATATCTTTTTGGGTATTAGTGAACGTTCAACAATTTTCATGACTAATGTTACACTCAAAAATGTGAAATAAATATTTCTTAAAAAAAAATTGGACCGACTTTATTAGTTGGTGTACTGAAATATACAAAATAATATTAATTCTATTGGTGCTGGTAATTTTGAAGTTGTGCCGTTGTAGTGTGTTGTAGGCACAATAATAATACTTTTTTTTAAAAAACGACATAGGATCTCGATTTATGGGCAAATCAAAAAACGTCCGAAGTATTTTGAAATATCTGAATAATAACAAGTACAAGTAAAGAATATACGAGGATAATAGGATAAGTCCTCGTACTTTCTTCTTTGGTATTAGTGAAAACGATTTTCATGACTAATGTTACACTAAAAAGTGTGGAATAAATAATTTTTACAAAAAATTGGACCGACTTTATTTGTTGGTGCACTGAAAAATACAAAATAATATTAATTCTATCGGTGCGAGACTTGTAAAATTGGTGCCAAGAGTCTTCTGTTTAACTACAATAGCACAACAGAATTAGTATTATTTTGTATTCTTCAGTGCACCAACAAATAAAGTTGGTCAAATTTTTCAAATAGTTTTTATTACTATCGGTTCTTTCTATAGATGGACTCCGCAGCGATTTCTCAGGCCCCATACAGTTTAGAGACTTGAAATTTCGAGTTCGTACTTAGATCGGAGGCATCTTGCCGCCTGTTAAGCTTGACACTGATCCAAGTGTGATCCAATCATGATTAACTATATTATCTGATTCAAGCAAGATCAAATTATTTCTTCAACATGGCACGACAATGTCGGACGTCATTGGAATTACGCAGGGCATGGAACACTTAACCTTTGTTTACAGTATTGTGGTAAACAAATAGTAATTTGTTATGGAATAGCTGGAAACAGATATACATAAGTATAGTGCAAATCAAAAAAAAGGGGAGATAGCAATTGTACTCATCGCTACGGTTCAAATCTTAAATGCCTAATAAATTTTTTTTTTTTATTCGACTTGTTTAAAAATATTTAAATGATGATAGGTACGTCTTTAGTCCTCTTTTAGATTCTCTGCAGAAATATTAATTTCTTACTTGAATAACAAATTACGGAATTATTTTCACATTTACAGAAGCAGCAGCTAAATTAATATTTGCATTGCTCATCGAAATGACTCTTGGGATATTAAAATTAATTTTCTACAACTTCATAAGGGCAGGAAATACTCTTCGAAGTATTTACAGTCATCATGTTTCAATTATATAAATATTTTTGATAAAAAACATTATAATCTAGGAAATTTTGAAATAAATGATTTATAAGTCAATGAGAGAAAAATACCAGAAATGACTCTTCCCCTTCTCTTCAAAGGTAATGAACGTTAATTTTTAATAATAATACAGAATATTATAGAAGCTCTCTTAAAGTTCATAGGAAAACCTAATTACTAATTAGCAATTCGTAAGTAAATTATGGAAGTCCCTTCATGGGAGCCTGACCCGAATTGATCAATTTTTGAGCCTATAAATTATAGCTCCGAATCAAACCTTTTGTAAATATTTTCACGCATTGTTTAATTAATATTTGGACTCACAAATATACCTTTTTTTGTTTGAAATTGCAAATATTCACAAAACATATACATTTTATCAAAATTATGTTTAGTTCGTTAGAAATTCAGTTTACAGAATAGTATCCACTACCAACTCAAAAGTCGTAACAATTTTAGATGTGATTACCCTAATATCTGCACATCCACTCTCAAAACTTGAGAGAAAATATTTCGTAGATAACTCAGTTCCTATCTTTCCCAATACCAGAAGTTATCAATAAGTTGTTATGAAGTTACCACCTTGGGACAAGTCCCAAATGATATAAATTCTGAAGAACTAACTTCCTTAATTTCCTGATTTATCTAGAACTTTTTCTGACATCCCCGGGATGAAATCACAGAAACTTCTTTCGAAAAGAAAGTGGTAATAATCTTTCTTGATGGCCAAATATGTTGTAGCATTTTAATGATTCTATAACAAATCTCTATAGATTTCGGCGACTGCCATTGAAAGAGAATGACTAAAAAGATTATGAAACCATATTCATGATCCACTAGTGAAGAGGAATTAAATCGTAAATAATATTCTTCTACATTTTTAATACATATCACATACCACTGAAGTAGTTTAACTTTGATCTCTAGCCAATAGATTAGGACTATTGAAGGTTGATTACACAAAGAATAAAGAGTGTATCATTTTCATCAAAATGTACTATCACTGAATCATGATACAGAGAAAAAAAGCAGATATATTACAAAAATCCTCAAGATATTGTTCCACAATGCTATTCATTCATACATTTATATAGCTATCTTGTGGACAATAGGGTCTTTGAAACATATAGTTGATTCATCTGACCAAAATCAATACAAGCATAACAAATGGCGAATGGAAATGCTTCGAGGTCAACTTGATTGGGCCGATATGATAAATATAATTGTTAGGCCACAGAATGACAGCGTTCAAAATGAAGAAGGCAAACAGTCTGCCGGAAATAGATTTTTCGATCACCCTAAGCTGAACAATACTTTTGTAACAGAGAATCTTTTCAGGACATATCAACGCAGTGACAAAGGACTATTAGTACGTCTTGAAGTTAAACTATTCCATCCATAGCTTTCCTTATATTCGCTACCAGTTTGGGGACGAATATTCCACAGACAATAGTGAACCGCATCGTACGCCTGCACAATGGCTCCTTTCAAAAAAATATCAAAGACACTTATTCCAGCTATACTTATTTGTCCTTTGTAGGAATGTCCAGGTGAGTTCACCTGGTTCAAGTCCGTAATTTGTGTATTTGTTGAAATTGAGTAGCGGTCAAAGGACCGGATGACATGAAAGACATTCATTCCATTTTACCTGCGTTCAGTGATCATTCTGAGACGACAGATGTGATTACGGCTTTGTGCTTCTTCGACAATCTCATCTAGCTAATGTGATCTCTTCTTTCATTGCCCAAAGAACGATGTCACATTCAATGGACGGGTTATCCTAACCCTTCTGTCACAAAATGAGATCCTGATTCCACAATTCATTGGAGGAGTCGAACGGTTTTCCATTTTTAAATAGTTTTCCACATTCAATTTTAATCTGTTAATTGTCAAGTGAAAAGCAAACTGGAATAATAAATAATTTCTTTTAAATCAGAAGCTACTATGTAGGACCTGATATGCGTAAGTTAAATGATAGTAGGTATGACCGGCGGCAGCAATAATTATCACAAACACTTATAAAGATAAAGATCCTATATAAATGATAATAATTATATTTATAATTTTGTTAATATCTGTTCTTTCATTAGCAAATCATTATGTCATTGCTGCATATATCTCTAATTGCTCTTTCCTCAGTGAAGATGTTGGGAGAAATTTTAGATTCCGAGCTATATCTATTCAGTTTCACAGCGGTTTTGTCCAGGGTTTTGTAAATATGTCACAGAACAATTGAATGAAAGGCCCAATAAAAGATTACAGATTTTAATTGAAGCATTTGAACAATAGACTGAGAAGAATTCAAATACACCAATTCATGCAAAATTCCCGTAAGTTAGATAATATTTAGACCAGTTTTGATTACAGCAGTTTATCTTTTTTATCAGCATTTTTGACCGACGAACTCAGAACGGAGTAGGTATACAATTCGACTGTCTGCTTTTTTTGGTTTGTGCGCGCATTTTATATAGTAAACGTACGCCGATTTGGATGATTTTGATTCATTTGAAAGAGGAGACTTGAATAATATTCGTAAGAAAATTCGCAATTTCCTCAGAAAACTGCCTACGAAGGCAGTGGAGGGGACAAGCAAAGAATGTAGGTTGGTATTTGAACGTTCAACGATTTTCGTAACAAATTTTACACTCAAAATTGTGAAACAAATATTTTTTTACAAAAAATTGGACGGAATTTATAAGTTGGTATGATGAACAAGTGAAATTTTTGAAAAAAAATTAAAAATAGTTTTTATTGGGCATTTAAGATTCAAACCGTACCGATGAGTACCTACTATTGCTATCCTTTTCTCGATTTTAACTATACTTATGTATATGTGTTTGCCAGCAACAGCAATTCCATAACAAATTACTGTTTGTCTACCACAACACAAAATTAAACTTTAAATTAACAATAACGTCTGACGTCTGACAATTGCGACATAACCATAGATGATCTTCCAGAAAGTACCTATATACCAGAGAACGAGACGTATAAAAACGCTCCATGCTCGTGGGTAATTCCATAGACGGATCCCATTGTCGTTCCATGTCGACAGAATAATGATCTTGGTTGAATGAGATAATTATAATTACTAATATTGGATCACACTTGGAGCTTAACAGGCGGCGAGATGTCTGCGATCTAACTACGAATTCGAAATTTCAAGTCTCTAGACCGTATGGGGCCTGAGAAATCGCTGCGGAGTCCATTGATACAAGAACCGAAAGTAATAAAAACTATTTAAAAATACGAAATCATAATAATTCTATCGGTGCTGTTACTTATCTATCTGAGGAGATCCAAATAACAAGAGGCATAAGACAGTTGAGTATTTTACAACTTTATCATGAGCCTAATTATTGATAAATATTTTTTACAAAAAACTGGACCGACGTTATTAGTTGGTGCACTGAAAAAAACAAATAATATTAATTCTATTGGTGCTGTTACTTTTGAAGTTGTGCAGTTACAGTAAGATTGATTATTTTTGGCACCAACTTCACAAGTACTTCCAGCACCAATATAATTAATATTATTTCGCATTTTTCAGTGCACCAACTAATAACGTCGGCCCATTTTTTTGTAAAAAATAATTATAGAACATGAATTTCAAAATTCAAGAATGCCTCAAACGAACTGTAAGTGAGAATTGATTTACAGTCCGGCAATTTTTAATAATTTTCTAATGTTATTAAGATACGCAAAGTCAAGTTAAAAAAAAACATTTGGATAGACATTCTCAGCCGTGTTCATAAACAAATATCATTTCTAGTACGGAACTTAGAATTTTTGTTTGTTGAATTTGATTGTTTGTGACCATGGTAGCAATCAAACGCGACAGTTTAATTGTCAACCTAAACTAGTTTAATTTGATTATTAATATGAATTTTATACATTTCATATATTTCTTCTTTCAAAGTTTACTTATCAATAAAGAAATTCTGTCCCATAAAGTGGTTGAAATTAGAGAATATTGATTGATGCAATTTCAGATAAATCAAGCAAAGACAATATTCCATGACATACTTCTAATGCTTTTATTTTGGATTGAAGTGAGAAATATTTCAATATTTTGTTCAATAGTTTATTTCATTAGTGAACAGAACAGAAGAAATATGTTCTGATAATACTTATTACAATATCCTGGATTATTTTTTATATAAACTAGAATACTTTCAAGAGTGCAAATCATCGGGTCTCCAAACGCTGACATCGATGGCAAATTCAGTCTTCTAATTAGGAGCTCCGTATACTGCATGTGAATCAAAGTATATTGAGTATAATACAAATATATTAGAGTAATTATGGATTTATTGTTTTTCATGAGTGCTGGATTAACTTTTTTTGGTATGCTAATGACAAATATGAGTGGGTTCATTATGTGTATTTCGATTTTCCAATATCAATCAGAACTTAGAAGTAAATAAATCAAAAGGTAGCCTATTTTGATATTTTTTTTATGAAATTGCATGTTTATGCCAGTTTTTGCTTGTGATTTCATTGATTGTTAAACCGAAAAAAATATATGTACCTATTTTTCATCCGATGGTGTATTATCAAGTTTGACAAGGAAAAATATAGGTAGATCTTTGCTGATACCTACTGATTGATTCGTGTCTCTTTCAAAGCATTTCTGAGTAAATTGACTTGAATGATTACAATTATCTGCAAATTCATGCTTTTTTCTAGAATTGATCACAACAATGATGATGGAAGTCTTAGAGCTGTTGTTTTATATTTCCATTGAAATTTTTAGAAAATAATTTATTGAAAGTGATTTTGTACATGATCAAAAATAGATTTGAAGTGATAAAGAGATCTGAAGCCTATACAATTCTCTTTGAAAATAATAGGTTTTCCTTTCCCTAAATAGATGTATCT
Source organism: Crioceris asparagi (assembly GCA_958507055.1). Classification (NCBI taxonomy): domain Eukaryota; kingdom Metazoa; phylum Arthropoda; class Insecta; order Coleoptera; family Chrysomelidae; genus Crioceris; species Crioceris asparagi. The sequence goes on from OY293826.1 coordinate 104,485,849, forward strand.
ATTCTTTCATCAATTTTCTATTATGATTTTTTTATATGAGTACACAAGTAAAAGCAGGAGATTAAAATTAAAACAAAAATAATTCCATAATAATTTACTTTTGCAACTTAAAATAATATCTCACAATAATCATCATGGGTCAATACAATACAAATTATATTGATTGAAAAAAAAACTCATTTTATAAACAACCTTAAAAAACTATATTTACATAAAATAAATAGTATCACAGAGAAATAGTCTATAATCTATAATTACATAGTTATGTCTTAGGACTGGAATTCAAAACAGCATAAGGTACATGAATTGGAAAATAGTAAAATATGTTTTTCGGTACATACTTGATTGCTCGATTTAAAATATTTTAGAAAAAATACAATAAAAGTAATTTGACATTTTCTAAATTATCAGAATTTAATAATTTACAATAAATTTTTCTTATGCTTTACAAATTATAAGTGAGCAAAATAAAAAGAAAGCCACAGTCCAATATTCCAGCATCCTCATGAGATTTCACCAAATCATTACCCGGTCAGCTATTCTATACATCTTTTTCTCAAAAAATATAGACGTCAGCCTAATCATGAACCTAGAAATAAAAAAATAAAAAATAAACAAAAAAAAAAAACTTAAGAAAAGAGAAAATAGCGGGCAGAATGGTTTTTTGCTGAACGAAATAATTGAAAAAAATGATGTAAAATTACAATCATAAATAATAAATTATAAATAGGTATGTATATATAAATTATTACAGTCTCATGATCAGAAACTTTACTCTTATCCCCAAACAAATACTCTAAATATTGTTGCTCAACGCAGATCATTTTCATGATCGCCTCGAAACCATTGTAAAATTGTATGGATCATTTTGTACGCATGTGCGTACGCAACGATATTGAACGATTCATTGATGGAAGTACTTACTCATGTACTGAATTACTGAAATGACCTTTTCAAAACTAGGTTTAGATGACTGGAACACGTTTTCTCTGCTGCGCATGATCGTGAACATTCTAGAACGGTTCGAACAGGCTTAATATTACAACAATTTTGATGTGTCGTCTGGGTATGAAGGAAATTTTGAAACGATATTTTGAACATTTTTGTCTGTCTGTGTATACGTCTATAACCGCTAGAATAATATGTAGGTACCTAATGTAGAGTCAAACAGAATCTGACAGACGTTTAATTACATGTTGGTCTTGACTTAAAATATATGAAATCTCATATTTCTGTAATTGTAATAAAATGGTAGATATACTCTAAACTACAAGTATGTTGCGAGAAATCAAAGCAAGAACGTAATTTACTATTTAATCTTTTCGCTAAATGTAATTTTAATATGTCTTAAAAGTACAGAAAAAGCTGCTCGGTTTAAAATATCTTCCTGACAATGTAGGTACAGAAGATACAGAAATCATGTAGTTGAAAATTTACTGACAGAAAAGTCGTTCTTACTTCTATGCAATTATGTGATTCTCATATTGACATTTTAATTAATATACCCTTTTCTATATTCAGAATTTTACTGAGATTAAATACGTGTAGGTATCTACAAAATCAAAAGAATGGCTCCTCCGAAACATTCATTGTATTAATAAGAGAAAAAAATAAACTAAGAAAGCAATAGAACCACTAGTCTCTATCTATCACGTCTTCCAGACCAATATCAATAACAATCCCGAAAATCAAATGGAGAATCGGGTCGGATGGACGCTAGACTTTTTTAGCGCCATCTCAAATGATGGCAGCAATGACGACACTGCATCCATTTCCTTCCTAGAAAAACGGAAGTGACCAACGAGAGATAGTTAAATGATCGGTTTCGTTAACGATCGCCATTGTGAAGGAATGTTCTGGTATTGGTGTGGTGCTTGCCGGTTATGCAATCCTAGTCCGATGAGCTTTTGCGTACTTTCGATCCAGCATCCAGGATGAAATAAACTCTATTCACGATGTGCCATGATGAAATGGGAAATGACCAAGATTCGAAGCAATATAAACCAGCGATGGTAATGATGTCACATCTATTACTACGAATTTGACAACGTCTTGATAGATATTTAGAATAATGATGATTGCAAGTAGAAGTCCATAATCTCGAAGTGGAGTGGAATATTAGTTTAAAGGAAACTCGAAGTCATCTTTACATTTTTTATTGATAATTTAGATAAATATGCTGAGACATGTTTCGGGCTTCTACAAGCCCATTACCAATCGTTATGTTATGGAGGTGAACCTTGTTATTCACATACCAGAATAAAATAATAATTTGATTCTAATAAAATAAGTAAAGTAGAAACTTAAAATTGACCCTGACCCATTATAAAATTGAAAAATTATAAAATAAAAAATAAATTCTAAAAAATAAAACAAAATTCTCTTGACGTTGATCGTGTCGCGACTACATTGTAAGTGGTTAAGTTGTTAATGGGATAAAAAAAATCCCAACAAAATTATTAATAAAAAATGTGAAGATGACATCGAGTTTCCTTTAAACTAATGAGGACATTGCCACGTACTTACTATACTGCCTTCAAAAGTTTGATCTAAATCAAACATTCTTAAATTCTTTGGCTCATTTTCAGCGAGAAGATAAATTTTATGCATTAAAAAGTTATTCTCATTGATGTATTCTTTATTTTTCAAGCTTCATCATTTCGTTTTAAGATTTTTCTGATTATTGTAGCAGCTATGGTTTTATTTAGTCGCATTATAGTATGGCTCGTTGTTTTTAGAGTTCTGTACCTGAAAGGTGACAGGTATCGCTTTTCTTTCGTCTGATCTCCCCTTAGTCTTCTAAGATTGCAAAGTAATGAACAAAATTTAGACGATAAAATATTGTTGTCAATAAATATAATATGAGAGTGATTTATTTACAAAGTACAAACACAGCCGTCAGCGTTTGACAAAAAGCTGATATCCATGTCCTACTGAAATAATTTTGGAACAGAACACCAGTATGGTGTCAAATGATGACATCACCCAACACTGACCAGGGTTAGCAAAGGGTTAATGTTTGTTCAGTGATTAATGAATACGTGACTATATTAAACCTCAGTGGTCCAAGTGGTTCTAACCATCACGAATTTAATTCCTGGATTGGCTTGACTTTCCTTACAATGATAATATGAGAAAATATAATAACAGAATATAATTATAAAAATTGAGGTTGACTTTTTTATTTATAAAAATGTATCAAGTAATTACTACGTCTTACAGTAACAGAACCATCGGAATTTATGAATTCTATTCGTGCTTCCCATATTTTCTTTTTCTAGTCTAGATTTTGCAATCTAATTTATCTACATTACGATGAGCTCGACTTGAAGAAGATGCTCTTTTAAGTTTTGATAGTTGCTCTGTCGCTGTTGGATCGAATAAACGAAAGAAAAAAAAAACATTCAATAGTGCATTTCAAGCTGAAAATGCAGTGTGGTGACTTATGGACCACATCTTTTCCAGCTTGTTGTAATAGCTGGATCGACAAACCATCAAGACTGGTTTATGGCAAATTTCCGCGTTGGGTTTAAATTATAACAGGCACTGTGTGCCGTTTTCGCATTTAAAATATATTGCCTGTTACAACTACATTTTTGACTGATGAACCCAAACAATTCGACTGTTTTTTTTGTTTTTGCGCGCGTTGTAGGTGTATAGTAATCGTAATCCGGTTTGGATGATCTTTGATTCATTTAAAAGAGGAGACTGAAGAAATGGTGCCATATTAGTAGAAACTCAAATCCGATATCTCCTCCTCTTCAAAAAACACGACAGAAGAGGGTGAAGGGGTCAATTTTTCTCGAAAATCAAGAGTCTGATGTGCCAGAATTAAAGGTAGGACAATATCCGGAAACATTTAAATCAAACATTTTTTTAAAACAGTTACGGTTTTCAAGTTACAGCGGTGGTAAAATGGTAAAATCTAAAACACCTATGCGTATTTCCAACGCGATGTTTTGATCTCTAAATAATAACAATACAAGCAAAGAATATACGTGGCTAGTAGTATAAGTACTATCTTCTTAGGTATTAGCAAACGTTCATCGATTTTCGTGATCAATGTTACACTCAAAAGAATGAAATAAATATTTTAAAAAAATTGGACCGTCGTTATTACCTAGTTGATGTACTGAAAAATACGAAATAATAATAATTATATTGGCGCTGTTACTTTTGAAATTGTGCATTTGCAGTTAGATTGATAACTTTTGGTACCATTACCAATAGAATTAATATTATTTTGTATTTTTCAGTGCACCGACTAATAACGTTGATCCAAATTTTTGTAAAAAATATTTATCAGTATGAGCACACAGGGAAAAGACTCTGGATCTCATATTGATCTTAATTAGATAAACAATATCCATGGCTATATAACATAATTTCACGATTTTTGTATTAGGAGTAGGTACCTAAGTAGGTATATATCTATTTTTGACGCTACCAAATACATATTAGGATTTCAAGTGAATAACTTAATAAATAATAAATTCTATTTATAATCATGCTCGTTAGAGAAATAAAAGGTTTATTGATTATAAAACGATTTTTCCAATTAAGTAAATATAATTTTTTATTTAAGCAAATGGAAATTTTATAGTTATTGGTTAAGACATAATAAACTGGTTGTAGCAATATGGTTTCTGGCGCTTGAAGTCGAAATGTATGAGAGAATATTTTTAATCATTATTATTATGGATCTTGTTAATGAAATTTGTCATATATAAGCATAAATAATCATGTTTCCTCATTAAATGAGAAAAAACATCCATTTCAAATATAATTTGCATAATTTTAAAAATGAATTTATCGTGAGAGCACATTTGCTTTGTATATTGTAATAATTATCTATGCACCTATAAATTTGTTAAATGATCTCGACCCATCAAATTAACATAAGATATCTATCATCGAGTATCTATACTGAGTCAGAAATGATGTTTATTCTTTTTAAACCGCAATTTCTGGTATATTTTATTAGATAACAGCAGTTTAATGTATATAAGAATTCAAAATCACTGAAAACAACGGTATACCTGTACGACATAGTCTCGTTTAACGGAAGAGCTGAAAATAGAGCGTTGCTTATTACTGGTTTTCAATTCTGGAATGGTATCAAATTCTTCTTGAGAATAAGGAATTATTTCTCAGCGTTTAGACAAGAAAAATACAATCTAGGTATAATAAAATGCAATGGGTTAGATAAAGATCAAAGGCGCCAATTTCAGTTGAATTTTCTGACATGAGGCGAGAAACTAACATAAAACGCCTGTATCGATTCTTTTCCGAGAACGAGAACAACTACAGCTACTACTGTCTTAAGAATAGAGTGTTTGAAGATTGGAAATTGCCGTTTGGTTAAAGCTTTCTGATTCTTTTTTTTTACTTTCTGCTAATATTGAGTTAGTCGCAGAAGATGAGGAATAGAAACGAGTGTTCAATTGTCATTTTTTATTTAAAAGAGACAAGTCGAAATTGCAAGAGAGTTTGTTGAAAGTCTACGGAAGTCATTTGAAATGATTTCAATAAAAAAATTGCGATTTATTCATGCTCCTATTACAATTTCTTGAACCTACCACGGAAATGGTACTTTAGAGTTTTTGTTAAAAAAATGAACAGCAACCATTACCAGAAATGTATATACATATTTCCAAGACTTGATTTATGAGAACCAATTAATATTGGGAGTTTTGGAAGTGATCGTAAACAGATTTCGTAACCATTGAATACATGCTCATTAAACATGTCATGTGTATTTTCCAGCAAATAAATTTCATTTATGCTGTGTAGTCGTAAATTGAACAAAAGTCAGTCAATTAGTAGTCCCAGAATTCCTCCAACCATTAGTCACGAGCGCCGTTTCTCTCTCCTCCCGCCGAGTTCTCAATCTCGCGTTTTTCAACATACTTCCCAGATATATACTTATATATATATATACGGCAATGGTGGCTTCGAAAGTATCATATATTTGAGGTGGAGCGTTATTTATCATTAGACTAAGAAGGATGACGTGAAAAATGAGAGCAATCGGGTGAGAGGAAATATGAGGATTTCCGATCTTATCTCGTTTGTGGAAACGAACATAGAAGCTGAAAATATTTATCTCGATTTTCCAGAAGATTGAGCAACAGATTTCCCAAAAAAGAATTTTCTAATCAAAATGAATAATGAAGCAAATAATTGGCATTCAAGCTTTGAATGTAAATTAATACTCTGACGATTATCCCACATCTTTGCTTCTGCAGATAATAAAATCGAGAAATATGATTCACAAAACTATTAATATTAGCACACCTCATTTGAATAACTTAAAATATAGATAACAGGGATACAGTTTTTTAAACGACGGTACTTAAACACCTCCAATATTTTCGGAAACATAAAAAATACGACACTTCAGGATAAAATACCTGAAATCTAATGAATCTGAAGTTATTCAATCAATTAACCATATTAAAAGAAACATTGAACAAATCAAATTACAAATGAGAATATTCCACCATGTTGAGAAGAAGAATGTTATATTTCCAATTGTAACCCATTAAGAAAATTCCCGGTGTCATGAATGCATCATAACAGAATTATTATTTCTCGAAAAGTGAATATTAAAAAAGAAATATTAATAACAAGAATTTGCTTCGCCCCGAGCTTCGTCCCTTTCAACTCAATGCCACCAGGAGCAGGAGCTACCTATCCTCTTAAAAATCTTAAATGGTAAGAGATATCATGTGATAATCTTTTTGAAAGTCATTTTATTTCTTTTTTGCGGTTTGATTATTTAAACGGTCTCTTTTTTTAATGAAAAAATAGTTAATTTAGCGATGACGATATCGCTAGAAATGAAACTATATAACGCTGCGAGTTCTGTCCATACAAATGTTCGTAGCTTGTATATAATATATAGAAGATATGTCGGCATCAGCAGTAAATAACTGGAGAGGATCTACCAGAAACTAGAAACAATGCCATAAATTCCACTGCATATCAAAACGACAGTAATATTGGCATAATGAGGCATTTATTCAACAATAACAAGTCAATCAGTTATATTTATCATGTGCTTCATGATTCCCTTTATCCTAACATGAGTTGAAAATGTTATGAAAACATTTATATTTTTATGTAATATGAAATGCTACGCATTAATTCGCTGAACCAACAGACGCTTTCCGATCATATTCGAAAATAACATCACTTCTTTATAAACCACTGATATTGTTATAACATTAATCAACAGTCAAGATTAATTATATATTCACAGAAAGCACTTGTTATTTGAAACAGTATACAATCGCGTCTTGTTTAATTATATCAATGATAACGGTTATTCCAGTTATGCGGTTTTGATTCATTTTCCTTAATTTAAACGTGACGGTGTACGAGCATCCTGTCTACTTTTGTTTGTTTCAGCAAATAGAAATCTAACTTGAAATCTATTGAAACAAAATATTCTCAGTACTACTTAGGTACTATAGTTCATCTGACAAGAGATAATGCAGACGTCTAATGAAAGGAATCTACGTTCCATTGTCTTGCTGTCGCATTGAGTATTCGAGCAACGGCGCACTCATATTTCTATCGCTCTAATGATCGAAAATGCTGACCCCAGACGACCGAATAAGCTTCAACGCAACCCAATTTATTCTAAGAACGTTTCTTCCATTAGTGCACCCCGAGAAAATCGCCCTGTAGGCATCCGAAAATTTTATGACCGCTTCCCAATGAGATCTCTAATAGCCAAGCCTATAAATTAGAAGGTATCTCATACGAAAATCAATAGGAGCCAGAATTTTCGGAATCGATGCCTGGCTACTATCTGTAGGTAGTTTCTTTTCTCTTCTCTATTAATGACAAGCTAATTTAGATTATATTTATGAGCTTCATTTAAAAATAACATCTTGGAGATGTACGTCTTGCAAGGTGCTTCCATGGTGCTCAAAAATATTAATGATGCTATATTTGTCAATTATAGTGTATTGATTGTTGTGTATCTCAGATAATTATAAGATGTAGAATTAATTGCTAGAATATAATTTAGTATTCACTTACTTATAGAACAATTATTACAAGTAGGTAGGTATAGAGTAATCTGACAAAAATATCTCCAGTTGGCTGTGGAATTTCAGAACATATGTTTATAATATTTATTTGTCATTGGTGATGTTCAGATGAGCTTCAAAATGAGAGCATTGAGACAATAGCTTCTTATAAACTCAAAATAGATAATGAAAGTATTCAATGTGATGTTCAAAATTATTTGCATGGGTATACATATAGACATTTTCAATATTTGTTGTTACGATTAGATACATGTTCAGGTTTGAAATGTCTTTTAATTTTGTTATTTCAACTTTATAAAATATTCAGATGATTCCAGTAAATACAATATCTCATTATTAATAACGAGGCACAGAGTATGTATTGAGTCTGAGCTAAATTTATTGACAGAATCGTATAATTTGTTTAGAAACCGAGTTAGAAACTAAGTAGGTATGTTATTTAGTTATAGAAAGAAATTTTAATCCTTATTCTGATGAAAACAGAATTATCAAAATCGGTGAGCGCTAACTAGGCAAAAAATGCATAAAAAAGCAAACATACCATTGAGTTGTTTACCTCTTCTGTTTTTCGAAGTTGATATTTTCCATTTTTACAAATTTCATAGTTCTCTACAAATATTTATTTCTTCAGACTTTGTCAAGATGATTTTAACAGTACCTCAGAATAAATACAATTATTTTCAAATCAGGCTGTCAGTTTTTCATTATTAACGCCACAAGTCTTACAATTCACTACATAGATAAATATTTTTTACAAAAAATTGGACCGACTTTATCAGTTGTTGCACTGAAAAATACAAAATAATATTAGGAATTCTATTGCTGCTGGTAATTTTGAAGTTGTGCCGTTGTAGTTTGTTGTTGTAGGCACCCACTCCAAAAGAACCATAAAGTCGGTCCAATTTTTAGTAAAAAATATTTATTTCACATTTTTTAGTGTAAAATTAGTCATGAAAATTGTTGAACGTTCACTAATACCCAAAAAGTTATAGGTAGGTTTAGCTTGTACTAGCGAAAATACGCATTTCACATATTTCAGACTTTACCATTGCGAAACTCGGAAACCGTAACTCTTTTGAAAAATTGTTTAATTTAAATGTTTCCGGTAATGGTCCCCTTTCTAATTTTCAAATCTCGAATTTTCGATTTTCAAAAAAATTTGCCCCTTCCACATAGCTGAAACATATATTTTAGACAGTAACGCGGAAACGTATGATTATTTTCAAAAATGTCCAATTCAAACATTTCCGGATATGGAATTTTCGTTAATTCTGTCGTCTCGGATTTTCGATTTTCGAAAAAAATTGCCCCCTCCACCCCCTTTGGGGCGGGTTTTGGAGGGAAGGACATATTGTATTTGATTTTCCTCAATATGGAACCATTTCTCAACTCTCCTCTTTCAAATGAAACAAAAATCGTCTAAATCGGAGTACGTTTACTATGCGAATAAAAAAAAGCAATCTTACAACCGAATTGAATACCTTCTCCTTTTTTTGAAGTCGGTCAAAAAGCGCTTTATATAACAAGATACAATTGTGTTCTCACTTTCGGCTTAAATATAAATGCTTTTTGATATTGATCCCAGTGCGTCATTTGAAAACTGTTGGCAATAGGACGACATTTTTAAAACAACTTTTTATTCCTTTTCGAACATTGTAGTCTAAGATCCCATTGCTAACTTCTGCAGGTATCTATTTTATAAATGAAACCTCATCAAAAAACAACAAACACAGAATTTCCACAATAAACACCAACACTTTATTTTGTCAAATCAGATTGTCATCTTCAGGGGTTAACCTGTAACTGTGTTGGTGTTTATTATGGTAATTCTGGGTTTGTTATTTTTTGATTCTATTTACGCCAACGGTTCCAGATTCCAAATAAATGAAACCCAGTTTAAATGAATGATTAATGCCAAAAAAATATAGGTATTACACCCGGGAAGCCTAACAAAAATTAGCCGCAACTACCTTTGAATCGCATTTTAAATTGCACATTGACAATCAGACAGACATTTTAATATGACCTAATTCTACACATAACAGATTGCTGTTGTTATGGAAGTAGGATCTATGAGCTAGTTGTAAAATTACCTCCTACAATTAAATATATTTAAATAAAAATATATTTAAACCAGGTTTCATTAAAAAAAACAGATACCTGTAGAAATTAGCTGGATCTTATACTAGCTATTATCTCAAGAATATTTTCGGGGGAATCAGTAGCTCAATTAATCCACCGACAGTTAATAGTTCCTACTGAGCTTCGGGACACACAGTATAGCCATCATGAGAAATGGTCATCAAACAGTTTTTCTTAAAACATTTTGTGGCCTAGACAAAGGTAACAAAATCTTCTATCCAAGTCCATAGAGCCGCAGATGATTCAGCAATTTTGATAAAATTGATTAAGTGACTTGGCTCTTTGAGAGAGGCTTGGATTTTTCAACTCTCGAAATTCACAATGGACTATCCTTTATTTCGAAACAATCTTGTCGGTCTGACAATGGTTATTGTTATTGCACGAGCCAAAGTAAATTTAGAAAGAACTTTAAGATGACGTGAAAAAGGTATACGAGTTGATTTTCATTACAATTTAATTTTCACGAGAATTTATAACTTTGCTAATAATATATTCGATCTACAGGAGGCTTAAACTGATGGTCACATCGCTGTAGAATCGTTTCTCCTTTTATCTAAAATTGGACAGATTCATCCAGTTCTCCCTGTTGTGTTTATTCATAACTTTCTCGAACTTTTGTACGAGTCAAAAATAAAACAAACTTGTTTCTGTTCGTTACCGCCAGCTAGCTTTCCGCAAAGCGTCGCATCACAAAAGCTGATATTGTTCTGTAAACTATTCTCGAGTTTTATTTGGTTTTGCTCGATTATGATTTTTATTCTAATTGAAAGATGTAGGTACTTAAAATTTAAATACTCTAAAATGTCGTATTTATAAGCAAATAAGACAAATATACAATGTTATATTGATGTAGCTCTCTCCCAAGTTATTAAGGTTAGCTAGCAGGTAGAATATTATGAAACCATTTTATTTTCTATTTAACATCAACTTAATAGCAACACACAACTAAAATCGAAAAAAGAATTTGTCAGATTGCAAAAATATTCACAATTATTACGGTCCTCTTCTAAATAATAATTTCCCTGAACACATAATTATCAAGAGTAAAATTAAACTTAAAAAGGAACACTACAGCCGAGCTTATGAAGTTAAATTTTTAATTTTCTAGCGGAGAGCTCTAAGACTTTTTTGTATTTACTTATGTATTTGTATACATACATACATTTTATATTTATGTATCTAAGTTAAGTAAATTGACGGGTGTATACATTGAAAAATGTATTACATATTTCTATTCTACTTATCCAAAAAATTTTGAAAATCTCCTGAAAAGAAATAATTATTGATTGTATTTGATAATTAATAATGCTATTTTGTATTCCCATTAACAATTAGAATATCTAATTGTTTCGTTAAGTAATCCGTCATTGAATTGTAGCAGATATAAAGAGTAAAACATAATTAAATAATTACGTACGTAGGTACCTTTATCAAAGAAATAGATTTCACACCATATTGAATATGAGATATTTTAGTGATAACTATTAATTTGTTCTCTATTTGAATTGATTCCAATAATTTTCCCTATAAATTCACAATGGAATTAATAAATATATAATCAATGTTCATAACGATACTCAGTGTTCAGGGAGTATATATAATACATTTGATAATCGAGTCAAAATTACTCGAGTATCGGTAAATATATAGGACCTATGATTTGATAGAAATTTCGAATCTATATTTTATAGCTTTAGATTTCATTTAATTCATATGTTGATAACCTGAATTTAAATATACCTCTACATGCTTCAGAGAAATTCAAAGATGTAAAAAATAATTTGTTTTTAAATACATTTCTTTCAATCGCAAGAAAATAATATATTTTGAGCTCAATGAAAATAATCAAGCTGTAAACAAGAAGTTGTTCTTCTTCTTTCAAAGCATATTTACAAAACAGTTAATGCTCGACAAAGTAGTAAAATCTGAAACAAGGTCAATATCACGAGTATCACGTTCAACATGTGGAACAAATTTTATGGAAATTGAGAAAAATAAATTGTATTATTTTGTTAACTTTATTAAGATGTGCTTTTTATGAAAAATAACTCAAATAGGTATGCGTGAAATATAGAAATGAAAATTCAATGAGGTCATTCAAACTAATAATTTAATAATGATAATCAGATAATAATAATCAGTGTCTACCACATTGGATCGATATTAGGTATCCTGGACAGGTATTAGGGGTGCATAACTGACTTCCTATTATTCTGACGATATCGAAATAGTCTGGTTCAGATGAATTATCTTTCCCCTTTGTAAATCAGCAGACGTCTTCTACTACGTCTATGAAGCTGGCAAAGCCAAATTGGAAAAATGTATTTTTGAAAGCACAGGAATTAAATGCTATTTAAATGCTAATTAAATGCCCTATTCCTGATTTTATTGCTCTTTCATTTTTTTAAATCAAATTCACTCTATTAGTGCCCACGATCACTCAGTATTTAAATGCTAATTTAATGCTCATTATTTATCATTAAAAATTAAAAAAACAAAAATCTACAAAGCCAAATTAGAAAAATGGATTTTCAAAAACACAGGAATTAAGCCCTATTTAAATGCTAATTTAATGCCCTATTCCTGATTTTAATGCTCTTTTTTTTTTTTCAAAAAGCGTGGCTTTGCTGGCTTCATCAGAAGCTAGCAAAGCCAAAATTTTTTTTTTACTCAAATTCACTCTATTAGTGCTCACGATCACTCAGTATTTAAATGCTAATTTAATGCTCATTGTTTATCATTAAAAATTAAAAAAACAAAAATCTACAAAGCCAAATTAGAAAAATGGATTTTCAAAAACACAGGAATTAAGCCCTATTTAAATGCTAATTTAATGCCCTATTCCTGATTTAATGCTCTTTTTTTTTAAAAAAAAAAACGTGGCTTTGCTGGCTTCATCCGAAGCTTTTTGAAAAAAATAAAAGAGCATTAAAATCAGGAATAGGGCATTTAATTAGCATTTAAATAGCACTTAATTCCTGTGCTTTCAAAAATACATTTTTCCAATTTGGCTTTGCCAGCTTCATAGACGTTCTTCTACTTCTTAAAATGCACGAAGTCTACATCTAAGGCGTAAAAATATTTCCTTAGGTAGGTATCCTAGCTTTTGTCTAGATGCACAGAAATGATTCGATTAGTTGTTACTATATAGAATAAGTAAATTGATGTTGACGCTATGACCTATAAATTTAATAGTGATAGAGATGGAATAGAAGAAGATAAAGTTATATTAACTAAATCATATATTATTTTAACTAACTTTTCGTTCTATATTTTCATTATTATCTTAAAAGGAGCCAGTACATCGATGTTACTTTGAATTTATATTCATAACAATGCATACCTATTATATATGTGGGTCTGTCTGATAATTTTGTTATATATGTTATAGTTAATAGGTTTGTCAAATAAATCTAATTCGTGTGGAAAAAGTAACCACCAGTGTCATTCTCTATCAAAAAGGCCCTACTCTATTTGTTTTTTGAGTTCCTAACAATCGATGAAAAAGTGGATCCCTTGTAAGACCACTCTACTGTCTTTTCATCTGTTACAGCCTATTTTCTCTGAATCTACAGATTCAGTTGACAAACTCATAGACAAAAGCTTAAATAAACGAATTGCGATTCTAGGAGATAACACTACGGCAAATAAAAAATTTAAATGTTTGTTCTCAAGGGTTCGTTATGAGTTACTCAAATATGCTTTCTTTCAAATAAAATTATTATACATATTAACGAAAAGTTTCATACAAAATTGAATATACCTAAAGCTTTACCCAAATTTTACCAAAAAAATTGACGACATTCATAAGGGGTCCATTCACAGTCGAACATGTCCCACAACTTGACACACTTTTTGATCAGAGTTGGGGATCTTGGTACATGAACATGCAGAACTGTGTAAGGAGCCTATATGTGCAGAACCCTCTCCATGCATCTTCAACTCGGACTTGGATCTCAGTCAAATCATAATGATTTCTTCAAATCTATCTTGCAAATGCAATTAGGTAATGAGATAAATAATACAATATAAATATAGGTAACATTTAATTATTCTCATTACCACTTGTTTGGAATACAAAGGATGATTATTCGAACTAACTTTCTTTGGGTATAATTTTTTCCGATAATCGAGGTTTCACTATACAAATGATACAGAAGTGCCGGAAAAGCTTCTATATAGGTAATCAAGTATGATTCAAGTCTTGTTGGATGAACATATGTATGTATATATTATGTTCATATGTCAAAAAGTAATATTTGAAATACAAATATGTATATTGTTATATCATATCACTCTGTTGACGACGTTTCCATAGTTTAATTAAAGTCCAACATGTATTTAAATAGCCGCGTCCTCAAAGGCCAAAGGATAGTATATATGTAATCATAAGTATGACAGGGGACCAACGGTATCAACCCATTAACCCCGACGCATATACATTTCGTAACCCTACTTAATTAAAATAATTATTATTAAGAAATACGCCGTGCAAGCGTTTTACGTTTATGGACATTACAAAATTAATTAAGGTGAAAATAAGTTTAAACGTTAACAACCACCTACTTAATTAAAATAATGGGTAGTTTCACGGTGGCGTAATAGGTATAAAACCATCTGCACCGCTGCTCGGTTCAGTCCAGCAAAAGGGGAATCATATCGAAAATGTAATATATTATATTATATAACAAAGACTCACCTGCTAAAGAACATCCGCTACGCCCACAAGGGATGCGGCATCGTCCTCGAGTCTCTCGGCAGGCTGGATGAATGTTGCAGGAACGGAGGCAGTTTGCCCGGTGGCGGGGGCGGTGGTAATGCTGGACTCCTCGCCCTGCTGAGATGAGACGGTGTAGCTGTTGCATATATATTTACTGAAGATCTTTGATGTACACACGGCCTCCGCACATCTGGCATGGCAAATTGCAGCTTCTGCCAGAATTGTCTGTCACCCCACTCGATTACTGTATTTGTCTTCAAGTACAAACGCAAATCTGGATCTAGGTCTCTTTGAGGTAGTTCACCCGTCACTACGAAAATTAGTCGGCGGCGTCTGTCTTTTAAAACTTCGTGTAAAGCGGACTTGAACTCGAAACGACACCATTCATTTTGCAAAAAGTTTTTCGATAGCACAATAATAGTCCTACGCGACGATTCTACGGCTTCAATAATAGTATCAGCGACATAAGCTGAAACATTAAAGTCTCTATAATGTAGACACAGTCTGTAGCCCGGATCGCCTGATTCCAGTCCGGGAGCTAATACTTGACTAACAAAAGCCTCATCCTTGACGCTATAGCTGACGTAAGCATCAAACAGTCTATCTTTGTCCTGTTGCTCCTCGAAGGCAGTCGTCTTGTAGCACATTCTTAATCCGCATCTTGAATAGATCCATACACGTAATTCTTTGCGATAATAGAAAGCACCACAAACAATAACGACGCTAGCAATAAAGACACACATTGTTACTAACAACAATGGCAGATAATCGTTCATAGCCTGCGTCTCCACAATAGCTCGGTTGCTGCCAAGATGAACATTTATACAAGAAGTTCCATTAAAATCGGACATATGAGGACCGTTCAGCTTTGTAACATTATTGTACAAACAAGTTATTTTGTTGGCATCGAACACTTTCCCATAATTTGGTTGCAGCCATGATCTAAATTGTCTCATGTATTCGCAGTCGCAAGACCAATGATTATATGCCAGACCGATATCCACAAGATATGGATTCATTGCAAATTGCCACACTTCGAAAGAGTACAATTTATTGCCGTCTAATCTGAGAACTTCGAGTTGCTTTAGCTCGACAAATGTTCTGTTATCTATATAATGAATCAAGTTATCTTCTAAATAAAGTTCCTTCAACGATTCGAGTGTAGCTAACTCGAATCCTAATAACTCTTTTATGTGATTATTCTCTAGGTGGAGTACTGTGAGACGCCTCAAGCCACTGAAAGTATGATTGTAGATAGCGGCTATATTTGAATTATTGGCATATAAAACTCTCAGATTTTTCCTTCCAATAAAAGAATGACTAGATAACTCACCAAAGTTATTTCCGTCCAGGTAAACTTCAGTGGCGTCCATGGGAATTCTATTTGGCATTTCCGTATAGCCAACATTCGAGCATTCCACTACATTAGCTGACCAAGATTGATCGTGGTAACAGGTACAATTCGTAGGACATGTCATTTCGCAATCGCAAGCGTCGAAGTCACAGCAGGTACACAAGGCGAAGCAGTGCGTTTTGTACGTGCACAGGAACTGTGAAGAGTCGGCTTCTATCAGTGGAAGATATGTGGTATCGCGATTGTATAGCAGCTTGCAGTAGATGCTCTCTAGGTCCATAACACGCGGATGTTGCCTCAGGTGGTCGAGTTTATTTATTCGCTGCAGCCATTCCATCGTGCAGTCACATTGAAAAGGGTTGCCGCCTATGTAGAACTCGGGAAGCGGCCGTTCTGGCTCCACCGGAGTAAGTCGTAACGCATTCAGGTCCATGCTCATTATCTGATTAGCATACAAGTCTACTCGGGTTAAGTTAGTCTTTTTTATAAACGTATGCGGCTCAACCACAGTTATGAGATTATCGTTGAGGAACAATAATTCAATGTTGCTTGGTATGGCGGCAGCATTTATTTTCGCTAGCTTATTAAAGCTCGCATCTAAAGTTTGTAGTCGCAATTCAAAGTCAAGGTTATAATGGTTGCCGAGTTCACGGACATTATTTTTGTGCATATCCAACCACTGCAGACCGTGCGGAATCAAAGCATAGTCGAACCATTCCAGTTGATTGTCTGACACGTTCAACCACAACAAACTAGGAATATCAGCAAACAGTCCATTAATATCAGTGAGTAAGTTAGAATCAAGTCGAATAGCTTGCAAATTTGGACTGTATTGAAAAGCTCCCTGTTCCACACGTTCGATTTTGTTGCGTGCTAGATTGAGAATCTGCAAAGCCGGTAAATCGGCAAATACTCGCTTGCTGATGTTTTGTAATTTATTTCCGATAATTCTCAAGCCATACAAGTTATTCATACCTCTGAATCCGGGCTCTTCCAAGGAAGTTATAATATTCTCGCCCAAGTCCACTGTTCTCATGAGACGCATATCTTTCAGAGCGAGAGGAACGGCTTTCAGTAAATTGCCGTTTAAATTCAAGTCTTGCAAGCTGGAACAATTTCTGAAAGCTTCGGGATGAATTCCTTCCAGCAAATTATTATCCAACGCCAATAAGGATAGAACGTACAGGCCATTTAGAGAATAGGCGTCGAGGTACGTGATTTTATTAAAAGAAATAATTAATGTGTGCAAATTATTCATAGGAGCGAAGGTGTCGGCTGGAATAGTTTCCAGGGAATTATGCTCCAAATTCAAAATTTGTAGGGTGTACAAATCACGAAAGAATGATGGATCCAACTTTGTGATACGATTATATGATAAATTCAACAGCACCAGTCGTATCAGTCCAGAGAATGTTTCTGAATTGATCCAGGAACTCGTCAATAGATTTTTAGATAAATCTAATGCCAAAAGTTGCTCTAAATTTGCAAACAATCCTGGCGCAAGTACACTAATGGAATTGTTTTGTAGATAAATCTCTTTTATTGATCCGATACAGTCTTTGAACAATTCTGATGGTAAAGCTACAACTTTGTTGTTCGATAGATCGAATACTTGGAGTGATTTCAAACCAATCAAAGCTTTATCTGCTACCATTGATATTTCGTTATTGTGAATATACAATTCGCGAAGCCTACGAAGCACACTGAAGCCATTTGCCGGAATCAAAACAAAATGATTGTAAGAAGTATCAAGTACCTGAATGTCCAAGCTGCATGGATGAACTAACGGCCTGGCATTTTCTGAGTGGTCCTGATCATCATCGGCGACACTGATTAGCGGTTGAGGTGGTCCGGGAGCCTTCTCTCTAAAACCAAGGTCACTTACATCTTGTAATCTATTCTCACTAACATTAAGGAACACGAGATTTATCAGTGGACAGAAGATATTCTCTGGGAAAGACCAAATATTGTTACAGCTCACATCCAGCCGTTCCAATTGCCTAACAGGTAAGAAACTGTCACGTGCAAAGTCGAGATTCATGGCAGGCCATTCGGTATTGTGAGTACGGATAGTCAGATTCCTCAGATCTCTTAAGCCAAGTAAAGTACCTGCAGGCCATCTACCCAACTTGCAATGCTCCAACTCTAAAGCTCTCAGCTTTGTGAGATGCACAAAGCTTTTATCATCCAAACTGCTCCTTGACATGATCTCAGAATTACATTCTATCCTCAGTGATGTCGTGTGTTCTGATGGTATTACACTGAAATTAGTTGTGTCAAATTCGCTGTTGATGGTTCTTAGGCTGCAAGTGAGAGCTACTTCGTCGGGTGCTCCAGCAATAGCTGCTTCTCGTATCCACCATTGGCAGTCATCGGGGGCTTCATAACGTAGCGGTTGAGAGGAACTGTCGGTAGGCAGTAAGTCATTCGAGCTTACTACAAGCACAATTGAGGAAAAGTAGAAGATCAGGGGAAGAGCCATTTCAATAAATGTATCAATTATTGTTACACTAATGGCATGATATATCGCAGAGTTCTAGGTTGACCTAAGTAAACGTAAAGTCCTGCTGTCGTTATAACTTGCCTCAAAGTCTTGCGTTTTTTTTATTTTCCGCTTACAACATTCACTACAACAAACACATAACTTCAAACACTGTTTAAAAATTACGCGAGGTATTATTAAAATCACAAATCTTATGAGCGTTCAAGTTACAAAGTTAACTTCACTTATTAGCAATCTATATAAACTGCTGGATATATACGATGTGAGCGACGTAAACAATTCAAACCAGCTGTTCAACCGTCACCTACGAAAGGCGAGAACGGACTGAAGACTGAAGTCGGATGCTGTCCGTTGCGGCGTCCATAAATGACAGAAGAGCTTTCGCATCCACGAGCTTACGTGGGCCGAATAATGACGGCAGTGCACGACGTACTCCGAAACAGTAGAAGTGCGCCCCGCCTTTCGGTGAAGAAACCTTCCAGTCTTGTAATAGACAAAATTTATTCTATTGGAAAAAAATCGTTCGGAGACGTCATTCATGACTTCGCTATATTAAGCCATAGAAAAAATTTTAAAACTGATATTTAATCATGTGCTTTAAAGCTCATTGTCAAATTTTAAATTATGAGTTCCCAGCACTTAAAAGAAATAAAAATTAGAGCATAAATGGGAAAAGAAATCAACTCAGCAATTAATACGATGATCATAAATCCTCATCATATATCATGCCTATAACAAAGATTAGAATCTTTGCCTATAATAATATTCACAGTATGTAAGAAAATAGCATTCATAGACATCCAAATATTTCTCAGAATGATTCGGCTATGTAGCAGATTATAAATTGAAGTTTCAGTTTTCAAATCTCAGTAATTCATTCAACATCAAATTACCTATTTACTATATCTGATAAAATTTCTATTCAAGAACGTTTACCTGAGCTCTATTCCTAATGCTATTTCCTGTATGTATAATAGATTCTTTTTCATATCTCATCATTGTAATCTCTGTAAATACAATTTTTCTCATTCATAAAATTTACTGTAGGTACACTAATATTGTCATCACAATTACAACCCACCCAACTATTTAGCACTTGGGATTAACGCAGTGGGAGGCCGAGGATTTCAATAAGCTTTAGGTTCTTCTATTGAACTGTTTGATAGATCCCGGATTCTGCTACACAATATTATATATTTGTCATTATGTTACTGTAGAATAGTTCACAGAGTGATTGAAAGAAGATCCAAATATATTTATCCAGAATCTATAAATTTGACTATTAACCAATTACACTACTTATTTCAGAATTAGGTTACGATTAGTACCTATTACTAGTATTACTTATTAGTATTACTAGTATTCACAGATAACATCCCCTACGATTCACTGTTATCCTGTTATGATAACATCCCATTCGAATACTTATTTCGTTAGAAGATTTCCTTATCAGCGTTGCAAATGTTAAAATTGAATTATGGAAGACTCAAACTACACAAACATTTTTTTTCTATTTTTTGATATTTAATTGATTGTCCACTTTGTTCCAATGTAAATGATTGAAAAACTATCAACAAAATTTATACTAATCTGATACATACAAAATATCGTTGAAAAAAAATCATGATCAGTAAACTTGCTTCAAGTCCAGTTGGATGAAAATCATCAGAACTGTTACTAAACTCTATTACCACCAGATCCCGTGAAAAGAGTGTCTATATTTGTTTGCCTCGTAAAACTCTGAAATATCGAGATGAATGTCCCTTAGCAATATATTTTGTTATTTTAAAGAAGCAGATGATATACATTCTTCCTTCGGGAAAAGATTCAAGATTAATGCTAAGAATATTCTTAGGTTGGTATAGGAAGCTTTGAAGTGAATAAAAAATATAAAATTCGATATTCTGCCGTCACCTTTTTTACTAAAAGAATAATTTTATTAAATTATATACCAAGCCTATAAAGTCGCTGTGCAGTGTGACAAACATATATACAATGTGTCCGATATAAGGTCGAGATTTTGAGATAGTATTAGTATTTTAAAAATGTCAATATAAAAATACTGAGCAATTTGACGCTTCTCTTTTTCGTGTTTACAAAATCACAAAAATTAAATAGCTCCTCTGTATTTTCAGATCTTAAGAAAAACTAATTTTTCCAATTTTTGCAATTTTTTTCTCTGTGGTTCGATGAGAAAAATAGCACGTATAGTTCTTTTCACAATAAATGGTACTGTCTTTATGACTGCAATAAAACTACCTGGTGTATTCCCATTAGGTACACAATCCACAAGCAAACACACTACGGTATCGGACTTTATACACTGTGTCCAATTAAGTCGGAACTATATGGAAAACTTTTAATTATTGGTTTAAAAAAAAAGTTATTCTTGATAGAAAGTTCTACAAAGTCCAAAACATAAAATGCAACCATCAGATATAATTTATTTTAATCCGTATACGAGTCGAAAAATATGAATTTTGCTCAAGAGTAAAGTAACTTTATTTTTGAAAATATCGAAAGTTTTGGTTAGAAAAAGTTCATCGTAATTGAAAACCACTGTCAGATATCCAATATTACCCATCCGCCATGAAAAAGCATATTTTATTAGTTTTATTAACTTAATAATTTATAGTTTGAATACCATTGGAATGGGGTTTCGTCATACCTTGTCTATCTATCTCTTTTTTTCGTTTGTAAACTAGTTGAAATAAAATTTTAAAGTCATAAATATATGTTAGCAATTAAAATTTAATTTAAATTATTTACGACATGCGTAAAATGGCAGATGACGTCAGGAACCGTGACGAAACCCCACTCGATGGGTATTCAAACTAATAAGTCTACCGATAAACATTTAATCTAGAGTAACTACTGCAAACGTCAAATCGCTAGTTGTTTTATAGAGTACAAGAAATGGCGGCTCTATTAATTAGTGAGGAGAAAATTGAGCTAGTTTTGATTGTCGGAGATAATCATAAAACTCAAAGAGAAGCAGCAGCTATTTTCTACAACAGACATCCGAATAGAAATATTCAGCATTCGACAGTTACAAAAATTCTAAATAAATTCAAGACGTCTGGAAGTGTTCACAATAATTTCAATAAAAATCGTCAGAAGTGGGTTGCCAATGATGACACGGAATTACAAGTGATGCTATGATGCTATATGTAGTACAACAACCTAAAATGTCATTAGGTACGAAAAAGAATGTTTTTGATCCAAAATGAAGTAAGTATTTTAAAAAGTAACAAATATCATCCATACAAACCCCAGTTTGTTCATACTCTCAGTTCACAAAATTGTCGCTGTTGGTGACAGTGACAGTAATCCTCACTTTACCTTTACTATCAAAACACGTGACCAATATTCATTCAAGACCAACGTGTGGTGTGGTATTTAGAAAAATAAAATAATAGGACCGTAATTTTTTCGACAGTCCATGATTACTGAACGCTATCTAATTTTTTTACAAAATGATTTATACAACAATTTTATTAGTGAACTATCCTTAATAGACCGTCAACGTATATGCCATAAACAAGATGGCCCTCCATGCCATTCTACAGTAGCTGTTAGGGAATACCTTGAAACTATTTTCATTGACAAACGAATAGATAGATATTCAGACATTTTTTGGTCGGCTAGATTTCCAGACTTAACCACTCTAGGTTACTTCTTTTGAGGTTACTTAAAAATATAGTTTACCAACAAGGACATTTTCAAAATGTTGATCATTTGGAAAATACAATTAGAGAAGCATGTCAGGAAATTACTGCAGATATGATCAAGAATGTCTTGAGAGAATTTGATAAACGATCCATTTATAATTAGAAAGAGATGGTGGATATATTGAGACTTTAGTGAATTGAAAAAAATTATAAATTATTTTATTTCCAATATTGCTATGAATGTTACTCATTACGTATCAGTTAAAATAATTATCTTTTCATTTGCTTAATAAAATGATATGATATTTATGCATAAACTATTCAGTTGCAATATTACATTGTTACAAAAAGGAATCTAAAGATTTTCAATAAAATAGCTGATGTGTAATTTACAAAATCTGCATATTATGTAGGTATTTATTTTTGCCAAAAATATTTTTATTAGCCGATGAATAATATTGGATATCTGACAACAATTTTCAGTAATGATCAACTTTTTCTCACAAAAACTCGATATTTTCAAAAATAAAGGTACTTTACTCTTGAGCAAAATTCATATTTTTCGACTCACCTCGTATACGGATTAAAATAAATTATATCTGATGGTTGCATTTTAGGTTTTGGACTATGCAGAACTTTTTATCATGAATAACTTTTTTTCATAAAACCAATAGTAAAAAAGTTTTCCATATGGTTACGACTTAATTGGACACAGTGTATATTTATTTGGATACTTAAATAATCTAGGTAGGTAATGTAATTAAAATTAAAATTATTGAGGTATTTAGGCAACAAGTAATCTTACACACATTGAATGTTTATATAATATATTTAACGACAATTCGTCCCAGGTAAAAAAACGCAGTCAACCATTTATTATGAAAAGAACAATACCTACTTATTCACTTCAGCTTCTTAGCTCTACAAAATGGCATTATCAATATCATCATGTGACGTAACGGTTTAAGCAACAATGTATCACATGATATGTCTTTCTCAGATCTTTATGTCTACCTTTATTAGTTTATGAACAAGCATGCGATCTTTGTTAGTAGGCGATGATTAATGATAAATATTTAGTACAAAAAATTGGACCGACGTTATTAGTTGGTGCACTGAAAAATACAAAATAATATTAATTCAATTGGTGCTGTTACTTTTGAAGTTGTGTGGTTGCAGTTAGTTTGATAACTTTTGGCACCAACTTCACAAGTACCAGCACCAATAGAATTAATATTATTTTGTATTTTCCAGTACACCAACTAATAACGTTGGTCTAATTTTTTTGAAAACATATTTATTTCACACTTTTGAGTGTAACATCAATAACAAAAATGGTTCAACGTTCACTTTATACCAATGAAGGTAGTAATTATCCTATTATCCACGTATATTCTTTGCTTGTATTTGTTATTATTGAGATCTCAAAATATCGCTGCGGAAATACGCATAAGTATTTCAGATGTTACCCTTTCACCACCGCTGTAATTCGAAAACCGTAACTCTAAGGAAAAACTGTTCATTATAAATGTTTCTACAAATAATTAGGTCTTTCATGTAGTACCCACAGATTTTCAATTTTCGAAAGAAATCGCCCTCTCCACATAGCAAAAATATACATATTTGAGAACATGCCTCTAACTCGAAAATCGTGGCTCGTTTGGGAAAATCTATCTTTAATTATACCACCTTAGATTTTCCATTTTTGAGAAAATTTGACCCCGGCGGTTTTTGGAGGGAAGGAGATTTTGGATTTGCCTTTTTATGAATATGGGACCATCTATCAAGCCTCCTCTTTCAAATGAATCAAAAATCTTCAAAATCAGAATAGGATTACTATATAAAACGCCGGCACAAAACAAAAAAAAGGGCCGACAGTCGAATTGTATACCTCCTCCGTTAGGGATTCGTCGGGCAAAAAGTTAAATGATTTTATGTTAAAAACAAATGCACTGACTGTTCGCCATTGTTTTATATTGGGGGGTTTTTGGAAAGTATTGAATATTTTATGGTTATCTCGATCAGGCACCTCTTGATTTTTATCTGTGCAGAAATATCAAAAATTTAACAAAATGACTTTTCGGCGTCATCTGGTTTTAAAAGAATTATACCAGATGTTCTTCACAAGCAGACAAATAATCGAATACTGTCAAAAATTTTATGGACAATGTTATCCATGCATAGAATATAATATATCAATATTTTGTTGAAAACATTCTACAGTAATTTTCACAAATGTAGCTCCCAGATACTCTGTGACGCTCTCTATGACTAGGAATTTATTACTTTTTTAATGCAAAGGATCATTTATAATATACCGAGTAATATACCACACCTATACCTACATATTTCCCTCGGGGAGCAGATTTAGATATCAATTTGAAAAAATTCCTTGAATAATCTCGATTCTGAATATTATTATGTCAAGTTTCATCGTAATCTCTACCGTGCTTAATGCTTTATTTGGGAACAAAGGTAGAGACAGCATTTAAAAAAAGGTTCTATGGAGTCTTTTAATTATATTGAGCTAGATTACTTGTCAATATGGGGTGTTTGGGTAATAATTAGATTGACAAAAAAAGAAATGACACAATCCTGGCATCAATTTTTAAAATAAACTTTATGACAATAGTTATTTTTTTTTTCATTTCGAGGTCATATGCTATTTTTCAGTTTTTTGCAAATCTCAATGAGCCAAATATTCATGTTGCTGTGGCAGGTAAGAAGAAACTGTGAAAACATTCTGATGGCAACTTTTCCTGGTACCCAAGTTCAGTGGCTATACAAGATTTTTTGTTTTAGGGCAGTTGACACTTGATGTTTATCCCTAATGCAAATCATTTACAACTTTGCATTTAGTTTTTCTCTGATTTCAACAATGTAGGTATAATTTGCTAAGTTTATTTTGAGTAATAACTGAGATATAACAATTTTTATTCATTTTGTAGTCACTAAGACAGGTTTCTAATTTTATCTGTAGTAGGTAGTAGGCTACTGTCGCATCAGATAGTTTATACGAAAAAAGAACAGAACTGTCGAGTAATTGTAAGTTTTAAATTGTGTTGCTACACATTCAAACGACAAACCAATATTTATGGGTTGGTTTTCATTGAGTTTATTTCATAAATTGATGCCGAAAATATTTTTTTCTTTATTTATTATAATAGGCATGATGACAGTAATCAAGAATCACTAATTAACAAATTATAAAACATAGCTATCCACCATGATATGATCAAAACCAATCAGAGCGTTTCAGACTGTTTTAAAGAATTAATGTAATACATTCATATTATGTAGGTACGTTGATTTGCAACTTTCTTTGACAAGGAACAGAAAATAAAGCCAAAATAGACCTCCTTGCGCAAGCGTGTGTGCCTTGAAATTGAATAAATAAATTATGGACCATCATCACTACTTATATCAAACGAGACAAGAAAATACTTGTGTTCAGTTAAGAAGATGACTTGGATTCTGGGATAAGATGGTCGTCTTCAAGAGGGAAATCAATTGAAATTGAAATAATGCTCCTCTTCTTGAGAGGTTATGTTATATATTATTGTTTTAATATATTGAACGTCAACAAATAACTTTTCTGGAGTTTTTGTGATTTGTTATTTTACTGAGGAACAGTCCAATAGTTATACATTTTAGAATTCATATTCCAACTCTTAAAATAACTGAAGTATCACACTAACACTCAATGTTTCTAGTTGATTAACATAGGCAGACCAGAGACGTGAAGTTACTAGAAGACGCCATGACAAGGGCGGGTGTTTTGCCGTCAGTTTTAAACTTAAAATTAAAATGGTTCTTTTTGGTAAATCTTTCTGTTTTGAAGTATCATAAGATATTTTTAGGAAATAATAGATCCTTACAAACATCATAGAAGAGTTTTTCAAAATCATGCTTATTAGGTAGGTACTGAGATACCGCATACTGAAGAGTAATTTGGTCCATTCTGTATAATTTATGATCACCCATTAAAACTATGGTTTATGTGCTCTGGGAATGCCCGTCATCTTATCTTGAAAGTGTGTTATTATTGTTATAAACATTCTTTAGCTAAGTCTACGTAATAAAACTTCAGTTTCAATTGAATTTGTGTTATGAAGTAGCATACGCATACAGAAGTGCTGGGATAGACAAAGATAGTCACCGTAAGATTTCTAGATATGAGTAAATGGCAAAGGAAAAATTGAATACAAAATGTTCCAGCAGAAATGTCGAAATGTAATTCAAATATTCAACGTACTTTATAGGCAGAAATATAAAGGAACAATGATAAATTTTGAACGGTTCTCGAATGTTTATTGCCCGTATGTATATGTAGGTACCTACTTCCTTATAGATATTGCATGACGGATATGACGCGGCGACGGAATCGTTCGCCTCCGAACAATATTCCCTTAATAGCGATTCCATAAGCATGAAATGAAGAGAGCAATTTCGGTTCGAGCCCATCTCCTCTAAAAACGAGCAGTAAAAGGGTCTGTTAGACACGGCGCACCTGCCGACATGTTGTTGTCTTGATGTCTGCCGCGCTCCGCCGCCAACAGCCGAGCAGCCCATCGAATTTCGAAGGCCGCCGCATCCTCATGGTCGGAGGATCACGCAGCAGATTGGTTTTACAGAAACCTCTTCCTTTCGGTTCAATAATAATAATCCCTCGGTTTCAAAGCAATGCTCCTTCATCTATATCGTTCTCTTTATGCACGTTACGCCCTAAAATAATTAGATTACGCGTTTTTTTGAAAATCATTCTATATGCTGGAATTTTATGGTACGTTTACCAATAAATTCTATGTGGATATCGAAGAGCTGATTACATAAAATTTTTGTAGCCCGTTTTTGTATAGTTCAGTCAATATGAAACCATTAATTGTTGCAGTTACATACTCTGAATTTTAAAAAAATAACTGCAAAATAACCGTCACTTTCATTCACCTCAGAAATCAGAATAATTCAGTCTTAAAGAGAAATGCCGAATGAAAATGATGTACAGGGAAAATAATTAATAATTAGCAAATTGAAATGGTAAATCACATATTATGAGAAAACTGATAAATACATACATATTTTTTTGTCAGTTTTTATTATAGGTTCATATATCTGTTCTTTTATAAAGTAAATTTTATTTAAAAAAAAACAATTTCCACCGGTATAGAAAACCCAGTAACAAAATTTGCACCAGAGTCAGATATCGTTGATTACGAAATGCAAGCAGAGACCAGTGTGATCTTATAAGGACCCCTTTCGTTATAGGGTCTAAGAACCAAACAAATATCTCTAATTCTCACTCTTCCGGATGTATGAGATCATTTCTCATGACTAGTCTTTCAAAAGAAAATCATCATTCAAATCATATTTTTCATTACGCCAACCAATAAAGTTATCCCTAGTTTTTGTAAAAAAGTGCTATTTCACATTTTTGATTGTATCATTAGTCATCAAAATTGTTGAACGTTCATATTCAAAGATTTAAAAACATAGCAGAAACGCTTATATTTCAGACTTTACCAACTTAAATGTTGCCGTCCCAAATTTTCTACTTTCGAAAAAAAATCCTCTCCACCCCTTTTGGGGTAGCCTTTTTGAGAAAGGAATTTGTTTAATATGGGAACTTTTCTCAACTCTTAACTTTCGTATGTTTACTACACGAAGCACACAGTCGAATTGTATACCACCCCCCTTTGGGAAGTCGGTCAATAATTGAGAATAGAGAATACCTATCTATAAATACCTGCTCCTTTTTTTTGGACAAATATTTTTTCTCTCAATTAAGTACACTTGATGGATAGCCTCATTTTTGGAATCACTATTCTTGGAATCACTTGTAGATTTATTTATTTATTTATTTATTGTTTTTCAAAATACAGTTTGTTGCATTTGATAAGACAGTTTTTTATTTCATAACCTAATGGAAAAAAGAGAGAACATTAAGAAACCAAACTCTTATCTTCTCAGTAAGAAATTAATTATATTTGTTATTTCAATAACGGTAAAAATTAATAGAGGTAATTAAAAATGTCTGTCTATAAGGAGTAATAGTAATATTGGTATTAACCTCAAAATAGTAGAGATAGGTATAAGTAAATATTATACTCCTAGGTACGTACAGAAAATTCTGACAACACAGCATAATCATGCACTTATTCGAGCTATATTAACTGAACTGCAATCAAATTATATTCAGTATAGGGTCTTATCAATACACATATTATAAACTGCCATTTTAGAAATGCCCTTTTAGACTAGCCATTCAAGAACAGTCAAGGATGAAAGTATGCACTCCAAAATAATTGGATTTATCATTTGAAGGGACGATGAAAATATCGTTGCCACTTATCTGCTAGATTTAACAGTTTAGTGTGTATTTCAAATAGCTTGTACGACTATTGTCCCTTATAATCGCTACGTCTTGATTTATTTCTTTTGTACATAAAATGATTTTGCTTCAATTTGGCTTCATCATTCTGTTCTATGTAGCATTTGTTTGTTTCGCGAAATTATTGTTTTTGTAGAAAGAAATATAATTGATAAGATACTTAAGTCATAGGGACACGATGAGGAGATAAAGATATCCAGAGCTGAGATGCTAATTTAATTCATGAAGAAAAAAACCTAAGAAAGGCTGATTATAGTCTCTTCGTAAAATAGATGTAGCTCTGGCGGCTCGAAAAACAAGTTCACGCGTAAAATTAAGCCCTCATTGAAGATATAGCTGCCTTCGTTCAGTCTGATTGTTCTCCTCTCCTACCAGTTTAATGCTAGTTCCATCAGTGAATAGATCTTCGATGATCTAGAATCCAGAATCCAACCCTTGTGTTACAGCAGACGATTCGCACAGCAATAGGCTCTTGATGATCTTTTAGATCTTTGATTGGCACAAGGGTTTCCACGTCAAGATGAAGAGAACGTGATATCGTATGGAAGCTTTCAAATTGAATCTATTATGAAAAACTTTTCGTTCTGTTTTATGCTAATCATAACTTCGATTTTCGGTTCTTATATATTTTTTATATGAAAGTTTATTGCCCATAAAGGAACCGTATACTATAGATTCGATCTTAAAATAATTAAATTACCGCTCTTTTTGTGAATATAGAAGTCGAATTAAATAGGCTTCCTCTTACTTTTCCATAGATCAAAAGCTGTATGATTTAAAACTTTGCAGGTAGACAAAACAATAATAGATTATTTTGTTATATAATGATGCAAGTTTTTATCTGAATAAAGGATTATCTCCTAATGTATGAACAAAAAGAAGCTTTAACGGTAATGTTGGCAATACAACGGACAACCATTGAAATAATAAATGGCGGTCACATTTTTAACTTTGCCTAACTAGGAACTATGGCAGTCCTAATGCATCTGTCTATGCATGATCATTAGGGACTCAAACAAGTTAATGACAGGGCCTTCCATCATGGGTTGCACTAACAATGCAAACTAATGTCATGTGAAACAGTATTTTGGTGAAAGTAGCAGTCATTTTTCCATCATTATATAGTCAAGAAATGAATGGTAGTACTAGAATAATAGGGATATTTCAGGCATCATTAATAATTCCATAAAACACTACATCTAAGTAATACATTGAAAACATTTCATAATCATAAAGTTCATCTGTTTTGAGAAATGTTCAAATAATATTTTCAAGAGTCTAGAATTTACTTGTAGTTTATTGACTGACTTAGAAAAAAGTCATATGCTTGATAGCATAGTTAATTGGGATTACGAAATGAGTTTCAGCTAGAAGAATTATCATTGTATGAGCTAAATATCTCTAGGCATTTTGTGACACGTTGGTAATTGCAATCATATATCTATAATAATTTTAATATACTCGGAATAAATTGGAATCATAGTAGTTTTCTAATTTGATATATGATTGATAAAATCCTGTATAACCCAGGATAAGTTTACATTGTTGGAATCGTAAATTTGTTTAGACTCTGAATTTATAATAAAATACAGGGTGTTCCATCTAAAAAACCAAAATATCGACCTTGTTGCGAAGACTTTATAAATTTCTACATAGTTTCAAAATATGATAGTCTCTCTATATTTATTTTGTGATTTTCTCTGTATACATGGAGTTATCGACCATGGACACACTAAAAAATCATCCTAAAGATATTATTAATCCTGTAGCAGAAATATATTTTCTTCGTCGCCTTATGTGCCTTCTCCTTTTAGAAGGTTGACTATTATCATGGCGATTTTTGTTTTGGATGCGACTGCTCTAATTAGTTCCGCTGAAGTTCAGTGAAAAAAAAACACAGGACTATAAAGAAAAACAATACAAGCACAAAATTGCAGGTGGAGTCAAACAACAGAGCTACAATCAGAGCTATAGGGTTCTTAGTGAAAATTGATGAACAAACTAAAATACAACGATATTGCAGATAATCTGTACGTGATACCCATGACTAATAACATAAAAGAGAAGCTCTTACAATTCACGTTTAAGAAGATGGTTTCAAATAGACTAAGAAAAAAAGAGCATACCAAAAACCAAAGCCAAACCATAGAGTTCACCAAGAGAAGGTAGTTTGAGCGGATAGACCTCACCCGGACAAGGTCTAACATCAGTCCAAAAGCCATAGAATGGAACCCCCTGGAGAACTGGTAAGCCAAAGATAACTCTCAAAACAATTGGTACCCAATCGAGTTCGGTGGAAGACATTTATACCTCCCTCGAGCGTAAAGTAACTATCATAATTATAGTTTCTTATCTGCTGATCAATAGGCTCTTGAAATAATTATTCCGAACTCAATCTAACCAATTAATCCCCTCTCCTGCACGAGCAATATACCAACAAAACAAGTTCACAGCGTTCAAATAATTATACTATATGAATCTGATACGCCATCAATTACGGTGCGACATAATTTTGGTTGGTTAAGCTTATTTTACTGAATTTGCGTGTGGTATATATTGGGTTTCGCGCACATACATATACACACATATCTGATACACCTTGATATATACATATATATGCAATTAAATTTCATAAGTTAATGCATCTCCACAGACCGATGCTTTCAGCAATATTAATTCATGAATTGGAATTGGCAAGAGAGTGTAATTTATAATAAGTGGGTGAAGGGGGTACTAAATTCATATGCATAACGTTCATTGAGTTACGACCGTGCTGGGATAAATCTTATATTTGGCCACAGAAATTATTGGAAGATATTACAATTGCATTTACGGTATAGCACAGATATTATGATGAAAGGGTTCAAACAGTATGCATTAGAACGAGGACATACTGCATTCAGTAATACCTACACCATGAATTTCTGAATAACAAAGCCTGTTTCGATTAGAATATTTGTTACTTATTTCATGCATTTGATTCATTGAATATAAGAAATTTATAGACAACATTTTCAGCATTTGATTGGACTGAATAATCCTTATTTCGTCTGAAGTGTGAGAGAGGCATTTATTTTACTGGAAGTAGTTGCCATTTTGTAGAATTGCGATTGGCAAAAATTGGATGTGTCAACTTTCAACCGATGGGCTGTCATTGAAGACAAGTATTGGAAGCGAACTCGGTTTGCCTCTTTCAACGAACAGTGAGGATATTGCGCATTCCATTCCATATTCCAGTGTGGTTTTTCACATATATATAGTGTATTTCAAACTGAGAATGCAGTGTGGCGTCTTATGGAACCCATTATTGCGAGCGCGTTGTAGTGCTGGGCTCGACCAACAATCAGGTTCTGGCTCACACAAATTTCATCGCTTGAGTTGAAATTTTATCTTAACATTTTTATCTTCAATAATCAATAATAATTAACACTAAATTTCAAAACTAAAAATGAAAATATTACAGGTACCTAAATAAAAGGAACGGCAGCACTGTTTGCTGTTTGTAGGTACTTTTAAAATACATACTGCATTATCGATTTGAAACGTCGTGACTTTATTATTTACTTACTTCCTCTTGGTTAGTCATTTTTCTAAAATTAACTGGACCCATTCATATTTCATGAAATCTTTATAATTTGATCTACCTTACTGAAAGGTCTTCCCTAATTTTGCATTAAGGCTTCGTACTCCATCACTGAATAATACACAAACTCTTTGACATTTTGATATAATCTGCAGGAGCCAGTACCTTTTGAAGAAAAATATAATTGGGTTTCGACATGTAGTGGCCCTAGCAGGTCTTTCCTATCCAAGTTGTGGTTCTCATAATAGGCTAACATTCATAAAGCTGTTTAGCCTATGCTTCTATTTATTGGCACATGCTTAAATACACTGTTTGAACTCATTCACCTGAGTACTTCTTCCAAACCCCGTAACAGATTTTGATGCAGTTTTCACTAGCATTTAAATATTTCTATACAAATGGGTTATGTGTACAAAAGTTTTTGTATGGAAGAGAAAGTCCAAAGTTTTTAAGTCAAATCGTCAAAAATCTGGGCGTGTACCTACATGGCTTACGCTGGGGTAAATCTTAAGTATAAATCAAACTATTGTATTAATATTCCTTGCCCTATCTATCTTATATATTGGAATCTATTTTATTTATATAATATTCTCTGTCCAATGCGATTTCTGTCTTCGTAAAAATTCCATACCTAGACAAACATTACATATCAAATTTAACGAAAATGGAATGTATATATATATATATATATATATATATATATATATATATATATATATATATATATATATATATATATATATATATATATATATATATATATATATATATGAAGAATAGTGTATTTTGTTGTTTTCTGTTTCAGTGAATATTTTCACTTATAATCCCCCTATAGAGTTTGAATAATATCCAAATTTTTTTGACTGATTCAAGCTCGCGGAAGATTCGTTAAAATTTTGTACCAAACATTATATTTAAAAGTAAATACAATTTTTGACTGTTTTTAATAAATATTTGTCAAATATAATCTATGCTTGTTATTCTGGCATCTGCACGTGACAGATGTCAAGCAAGGGAAATTATCACTTATTAATTATTTTGCAGCTAAGTCGCTTGAACGATAAAATTTTCGTCTTAGCAACCTGTCAAAATCAAGGCATCTGATTGGCTTACAACGGAAATAGCCAAATTGCGTCCCAAGAAAAAAAAAAGGTAAAAAATTATAGCAAAATTCCGTTCCGAAATTTCTACTCATCTGAAAATGTACTTTATTAGAGGCCAGTGTAATAAATTTTATTCTATCAAATCATTTTCTGAAGTTGCTCTAGGTCCCTCTGGTCAGTATTATTACTCGTCGAAAATTTCTTTCTAGTCTCGTAGAAGATTATCAACAACATCTGATAAAATTATTTGGAATAAATTGGAACTAGAGTTTGACATATATGAACGTATTATATTTGTGGACATAGTTACATACATAAAACTTATATACCTAACTCTAGACTCCACAGTGAAATGAAACGTATTTAATAAAATGCAAACGACTTATTTCGCTTTTTCTATATGGTGCAATCATTTTGGCAATGCATTTTTGCCTGTTTCTAACTTTACTATTGACAACTTTAGAATTCAAGCACACACTATGGTCCATTCACTTAGAGAAAAGGCCACCTACGTCACGAAAATGCTGACGTCACGTCAGTGTCGTACGGTGTACAGGGTGTCCCATTTTGGATACTTTTGCGGGGTATCTCCGTTATTTTTAGAGATAGATGGTTGTAGTTTTCGCGACACTGTGCTACTTTTTCGTAAAACTAAAATTTTCATAGCCTTTTCAGTTTTTAAGATACAGGTCATTTTTGAAAATGTTGTATTTTGAGACCCCCCATATCTCCGTTATCCTTTAACTTATCGAAAAGGTAAAATGACATTCTTATAGATCTTTTTCCGTAAAATGCAGTGGTGTAATTATTTTTTGTTGCATATTTAATATTTGTGAGTTATAAGCAAACTTTTTTTTTAATCGAACACCCTGTTTATTTATAGAATATAGAATTTGTCTTTTTTTACCTTTTCAAAAATATATAATAGTATGTACTTTTCTTCAGGAACACGCAAATAAATGACAATTTTCGAAAATTAAATGTATAATATAATAGCAGGCCATGGATAACAATAATAAACACGTGAAAAATACATAATACTAACAAATAATTGGAATATCTTTTTATCAAAAAATACCTTTTTTGTAATAGTAAGTTTGTAATAACAGTTTTGTAGCATAAAGTAACAATTTAAGACACAAAAAATAGCATTACATATTAAAAAAAGGAAAAAACTAATTTTTAAATGTGCTGTTCAAATTGACGACCATTTTTTCTCATGCAAAATTGGCACATCTTTGTAATTCTTTGAATTCGTAGATTTCAAAAGGCTAAATGAATTGCCTCTCGAAGTTCTGCAATGTCATCATATTGTGTTTTATATACTTCATTTTGTATATAGCCCCATAAAAAAAATCTAAAATTGAGAGATCTAGTGATCGTGGAGGCCATCTAACAGGTCCGTTGGTACCTATGCATCTTTGAGGAAAGTTATGATCAAGAAATGTCCTTAAGAGCCTAGAGTTATGACTTGGGGCACCATCTTGCTGTAGGTATACAGCATTATATTGGTCTAACGGAATATTTTCGAGCAGTTCTGGAATAACTTCCACATGGATTTCTAGGTATATACGTGCTGTAAGACCTCCTTCAAAAATCCTACAGACTATTTGTCTGCCTAAAATAAAACATGATACCCCAACTCCAAAGCGTCCTTGTTGTGCCCTTTCAAACGGTAAATGCTGATTTTCACTATGCCAGTTCTCGTTATTGTAACGATTAAAAATTCCCGTACTTGAAAAAAACATTCGTCTGACCAGATAACAAGTCTGCCAAATAATAGATTAATATCGATTTGTGGCAAATACCACTGGCAAAACAGTTCCCGGCATCGCCAGGATGCAAATGTTGCACTATATTAAATTTGTATGGATGGTATTTATATTTCTTCAAAATCCTCTGAACGTCAGTTTTCGGCACAGCAATTTCCTTCTCAATTTTTTTACATGAGGACATATCCCAAAGTATCTATCTCCGTTCTTTCCCTGTTCTCTTTGTTGTATGTTGTAGAGCGCAGGTGAACAAATGATCCGTGCTCAACTAAATTTGCTTTTAAACGAGAAAACATCTCAAAAAACGGTTGCCTTCTTTCTGGATATCTAACAAGAAAAAAAAAATGATAAAGTTTATAACTCAAAAATAGTAAATATGTAACAAAAATTATTTACACCATAAGAATTATTTACAATATAAGAATGTTATTATACCTTTTCGATAAGTTAAAGGATAACGGAGATACGGGGGGTCTCAAAATGCATGATTTTCAAAAATGTCCTGTATCTTAAAAACTGAAAGGGCTATGAAAATTTTGTTAACGGCATCTTTAGTTTTCCGAATAAGTAGCACAGTGTCGCTAAAACTGCAACCCTCTATCTTTTAAAATAATGGAGATAACCCGCAAACGTACCCAAAATGGGACACCCGGTACATTACCAACTGGTAAACAAACATCTGGCGTGTGGGACGAAATGTCTGGTAAGGTAAAATCACACAAAATAAAGCGTCTATTTACATCAGTGCACGTTACCAGTTTGTTCTACCTATTATTTTTCAGCGGTATCTGAAAGCCCAGTTCAGCTTCGTCTTGCATAAAAGTGGCAATGATATTTATAATTCATCGGACTTGGCTCTGAATTACCAACCCCTTCACACCACTGAACTTCTTCGGTGGTACCTTCGAAAACAGTGTGGAACATAGACTATATAAAGATTGTGGAAACTCACCCTCCAGAAAATATAATAAATCGCCATACACAAATATCACATTCGCAGCCCAACACTCTGTATAGAACTGTAATTTGGAGTTCGAATTCAGGTCGTAGCGCACATCGGAATGTAAACAAACAGAAATTTGACCATGGATATGGATACCATGCCCCACTCACTGTTTAAAACTTGTGGCCTTCCAAGCACATTCGTGTGAAAAGTGGCCATATCTTCAGACGCGGGAAATTCATATGCAATATTTCCTTGTCAGACAAACCTAAAAACGGGCCGATTACGAAAAGACTGTTGTTGTTTTCTTGATTCATGTAAACAGCCAAAACAACACTTCCCGTGCTACGCCACTGATGGTTGTTGCTAGGCAATGAGACAAAGTGACCAAAACTGGTTTCTGCGCTGATGACGCTGTGACCTTTTCTCTAAGTGAATGGACCATAGTTTCACTTAAGTTTCCATTTGAAACTCATTAAGCTTATGAATTAAAACAAAAATATTTTGATGAACTTGTGAAAGGTATCATTAACGTGTCTATGAAAAGATTCATATGCGTTCGTAATCCTTGTGAGATCTGCTGTGTTTTTAGCCCAAAGTGAAGGAGGAAATATTGACTCCTCAGATATATAATTATCTATCAAATAATCTCAATACATGTGAATCTTTTTAACGTTTGATGCTATTGACTCTGTAGGTCGAACACAAAACAATCACTGACTTCATCAAGATCTAAATAAGTTAGGCCAAAAGTAATTTTTAGCCATCTCGTTCATCGGAATTTGCGTCTTTGAAGAAAGATCTAAGCCGATCTCTTGAATTTTTCGATACTATGACTGCAAAAGATGGAATCGGCATCCGATTTTATGGGCTAATGGCCAAACTCGACTGCCTTATGGATTCCTTTCTCAAAATCTGTCACAGTTTCGCTAATGTCTAATCTAATACCATTTTTTGTGCAAATTTCAATGACAATGTTGAATAATCTTTCATATGGTTCACTACGTTTGTTTGGTAATAAAGAAAAAAATATGGGAACGTAATGTCCGTTATAATATCCGTGTATGGTGAAAAATTGGAAGAAATACTGTGGACAGTAGTTGAATGTACCATCCAAATATAATCGAATGACTTTTCCCATAAATTCAATATTGTATCTGCAAGAAAATACAGCTATCCCATTGTATTCTTAAAAAGTAAAAATTGTTCAAAATGTTGGCCTTTGTCAGGATGTCGAAAATTTCTTCAATACTGGTTGGCAACATGAAGTTTATCTAAAGCATAAATATCACAAAAGATTTCAAGCATCTTGGTCCATTAGTTAAGGTAGATGTGATGAAAGTACTTCTGTGATATTTTATTGATTTTATTTTCGACATTTGGACCTGGACCATTCATATATATTATCCCAACATTTAATACAAACATCTAAACCTCGAATTTTCAATAAGTATAGATATAATTGCAACCATATTTGATTAAATGTGTTTCTTTTATATGCATTTTTTTATAAAAGTAGGTAATATATATACACATCAATTTAACAAATGATCAGATCCGTATAGAATACGCGTATCTTATCAAAAGGATATCAAAGAAATTTAATCCAAAGCTACTCGTAGTTCTGAAAAAGTCTAGAGAAAATTCGTTTTTCATTTACTTGGCTCTCCTCAAGAGATGAGGAATTTGGCAATTTCTGAAATGAATGATAGTAGTAGTGGTAAAGTTACCAAAGAATATTTTTATTCTTTGACGTTGCATACGAGGTGTCCTCAATAATAAGTTCCTGTGGGAGTAGGTACACAAGTTGAATAAAAAGATAAATAAAATAGTGTTTAATAGAATTTAGAGTTTAAAAAAACTGCCAAAGAGTACAACTGCTTTTTACCACTTCTCGTGATTTGAACCATACCATACTTATCTACGAATACTTATGTTAGGCAGAGAAACACAAATTTATCAAATACGCACAAAGACATACTCAAAGAATATTACAGACGTTTGACATATTAGTTGAAATGACATGCCGAATCCACCAATCTGTATTTATCGTATAGATAGAGCTTAGGGGTTGATGGGAGTAACTGTTCCATGCATATGCGTAGTTACAGTGGCGAAACCCATATACCTGCTCTTTACACAGATGTACATATATGAGTTTCTATGGATTCATTCCAATAAAGATTTATTTTCTTATTATATGGATAATATGAATTGCATCCATATTAAATTGGACGAGCAGCGAGATGCCTCCAATCTAGTTATGACAACAAAATTTCATATAAGTAGATAACAAGGTGGACTATCAGTAGTTGTACTTTATTCTTTGATATTGATTCATGATAGTATCAGAGATGCATTTTTAGATCGCTCGATAATAGCATCTGATAATCGCGTGCAATACAGGCAGAATAAATAGTAGATATAACCTAAAAAAACGTACACTGTGGAATGGTATGTCACTTTTTTACTTGATTTGGTTTAAATGCAATAAAACACCTCTTGCTCCTTTTAAGAGATGGAATATTTTATTGAGCAACAGTGAAAGAAAAGTGAAGACCTCGTCTGCTATAATTATCATAACAAACGTTGCAAATGACAATCTTTATTTATATCTAGCCTATTTTGGAATCTGTCTCATTACATATAGATAATGATACATGCAGATGATTTCAACTTCCACGGAGCACTTTTTTTAATAAACGTTGCTGTAATGATATTATTTTTGATTTGTGTTAGTACATATTTGACTTTTTTCTGATGTTTTGCTCTATTCTTTTTTATATTCTGAGTAATTTAAATTCTTGCTGTGGATCAGATTAAAAAAATAATGAGTTTCATATGTAGGTATGAAAGTAACCATTCCATACCGCAGTGTTTACTATTAATGAAAAATTAAAGGGCAAGTAGAAATTGGACAATCGAATACACGAAGCTCTGGCTTAATTTCACCCTCTGTTTCGGCTTGAAAAAAGTAGGTATACACGTTCTCTTTTATTCCATCCCAACTGGCTTACAAATGAGAGTGTCTGCATAGAAAAATAATACCAGTCCCCTGTTGCGAGGTTTTTCAAACCAAGTGGAAAATATGCTCTGTTGATGCAAAAGCGTATATATACATTTCCCGGGCCCCAACTTAATTTTCTGCCTTGGAACATCAACCGGCTAAAAGGTAAATTAGTTGCATTTGCACTGTTGTTTTGTACGCGGCCGCATGATTCTCAAATATGATATTTATGTCGTTTTTTCACCAGAGTATGTTCTACCTACATTTACGGCAGTTTTTGGAATTCATGTAGAATGTGTTGTTTGTTAACATTGGGTTGGTTGGGGAAAATTAACATACTTGCTTAATTAGAATTAGAATATGAATTTCCAGAAAGTTTATCAAGTATGTTTCATTTGACTACAATATATCAGATATCATCAGATTTTATCATTATATAGGTAAGCACATCCACATTTCAGGAAACTTTATCTCATTCTCGTGTGTACCAACACCAATTCTCTGTGTTAAAAGTAGAGCACAAATAAATATTTTTAGAAAAAAATAAAGATATTTTCTAAGCAAACCCTTTTAAGCAGTGAGAGAGTCCCTCGATGGAAATGAATCTGCCTCTGACTTCGGCTTTTAAAGTCTTTTCTTTTTTTAATTGTCTATATTTTATTAATTACGTATGCAATGTAACGTATCCATAGTACCGTTATATTATTTCTATCTCGGACGAATTAATAAATATCTAATCTCATCTTATCTGCCAGAGCTTAAAGTATTTTTCAAAGTATACATTGTGACTATGTTTGGGTTAAATGTAGTGTAATTATATTGAAATTGCGTATTGAATGTAACTTAGATTTAAGTTGTGATAGTTTGTTGACCTTGGGGCCCCCAAAGCTACTCGTTTTTGAATTCTGGTGGGACTTGTTCTTATTTTGTACAGAACTTGGAACTCCATTTATATAGGTACTTAATAATACGCTTGTCATAAGTTATTATTTTTTATATATTGTGTAAGCCCTAGAGAGATTGAATCAGTAGAGGGGTTTCAATTGAAGAATCCCTGTCTAAATTTAAATAGTTTATAGGTGATCCCGGATAAAACTACAAAGATTTGTAGAGATTCTTAGATTTAATTCTACAATAATTGAAATAGTTGTATTATTAGATTGAATATCATTAATATTTATGTGGTTTGTATTATTAATTTCTTCATTGGTAATTTAGAGTGCACACTTGAAATATTAATCACAATAATTTTTAGTTCAGCCAATTCAGAATTACATGACGATGGAGCAAATAATCCTTAAGGTTAGAGATTTCTGGCTTTATATCATCGATGTTACACTTCATATTGAATTCAGTGACTGCCAGGGCAAATGGGAAATTATCTTTCTAATGCAAACACTTTCTGCTCAGATGCAGGTACATCTGATCATTGAACTGTAACATCTTTATACGGTACAATCAAATGGTCGTAGCTTAAGTCACATAGCACAAACAATTATTTTGACCGACGAACCCTAACGGAGGAGGTATTCAATTTCGACTGTCTGCTTTTTTTTTCTTTTGGTTTGTGCGCGTACTGTATATTTGATTTATCTGAAGAAGGAGCCTTGAAAAATGGTCCCATATTCGTAAAAACTGAAATCCAAATCTCCCTCCCTCCGAAAAACGCCACCGATGGGAGGTGGAGGGTTGTAGGGGGCCTTTTTTCTCGAAAACTGAAAATCTGAGACAGCAGAATTGAGGATAGGACAATATCAGGAATTATTTAAATTGAACATTTTTTCAAAACAGTTACGGTTTTCAAGTTACAGCGATGTTAAAATTTGAAATATGTGTATTTCCTCTATGTGCATAGAGTTTTCGAGTGACAGCGGTGGTAACGTATGCGTATTAGAGTGGCGATGTTTCTAGATTTCTGAATAATACAAGTACAAGTAAAGAATATACATTGGTGATGGTATAAATAAGTGAACCTTCAACGGTTTTCGTGACTAATGTTACACTCAAAAGTGTGAAATAAATATATTTTACAAGAAATTGGACCGACGTTATTAGTTAGTGCCCTGAAAGACACAAAATAATATGTATTCTATTGGTGCTGGTATTTGTTAATTTGGGGCCAAAAGATTTCAATCTAACTGAGACCGCACAACTTCAAAAGTACCAGCACCAATTAAATTAATAGGTATAATTTTGTATTTTTCAGTGCACCATCTAATAACGTCTGTCAATTTTTTTGTAAAAAATATTAATAATCATTAGTTTGAACTAGAAAAGTTGTATTTTAAATTTTACGAAATATCATTAACTATTCAGGACTTAAGTCGATTTAAATTTATTCAATTTAATGTTGATATTTCTAATCATTCTTCGAATAATATAATAATAATAATGTGGAAGCATTTTGATTAAAAGGGCAAGCAAAGTATTCTCTTCATCTATCAATATATAGATGAAAGTTATTGCTTAATTATGAAATTTACTATTTAATAGCAATAAAAAAGAACATAATTTCTAGTGATCCTATTGGACGGCATATAGATAGA
The DNA here is from genome assembly GCA_958507055.1 of Crioceris asparagi. NCBI lineage: Eukaryota > Metazoa > Arthropoda > Insecta > Coleoptera > Chrysomelidae > Crioceris > Crioceris asparagi. The sequence goes on from OY293826.1 coordinate 104,527,644, forward strand.
AAATGATTATTTTGGATTAAACACAGTGAATGATGTTTTTTTCTACAGAAATTCAATGCTGTCATGGACATAAGATCGAAAAACATATCGATGTCTTCAAAGGCCCAACGATCTTGCACAACTGTCATACGGCAGATGTGCATACAATGGTGCGGTCCAAAACCAATATATCTTACGCAAAGGTTCCCTTTCAAATAACTATAAGTGTCACTGCGGGATCTCAAGATTTACCTTTTTCACAATTAGTTCCTAGGTATGCGAATACCGATACCTTTTGGTTTCTTTGAATAAGTGCCAATTCCGAAACGTTTTGAAGTGGCTCCCACTGGGTAAGGACAAAAGTCGGATACAATAGAACATTAAGTGGATTTTAAGTTTTGTTCAATAGGTGAACTTTTCTGTAGAAGTGAGGAACAAGATCAAAAATTAGCTTAGGCGTTTATTCTCTATGGTCAATGGTAGATACGTACGGACGGTACATTATTTCAATTGTTAGTACATTATGTTTACACGAGAATATAACAGAAGTCACGTTCCTGTGTGACATAAATAATAAATGGTGCAATTCCCCAAAAGTGCAAAGTACAGTATAGAGAATAAGAATAATTTGTTCCCTACCACTTATCGATAAATCTGTGTGTCGGGTATATTTCTGACTTTCTCTTTTTGAACGACGAACCCAAACGGAGGACGTGTAGGTATCTACATTTCGAATGTCTACATTTTTTTTGGTTTGTGCGCGCTTTGTATTATAGTAAACTTATTCCGATTTTAATTCATTTGAAAGAGGAGACTTGAGAAATGGTCAAAATGGTAAAAACTCAAATCCGAAATCTTCTTCCCTTCAAAAACCACCCTCAAAAATCGAAAATCAAAGCTGTCAGAATTAAAGATACGACAATATCCGGAAACGTTTAAATTTAAATTATGTATTTTCAAAAGAGTTACGGTTTTCGAGTTACATCGATGTTAAAATCTCAAATATGTGTATATTTGCTATGTGGATGGGGCGACTTATTTCGAAAATTGAAAGTTTGAGGATACCACATGAAAGACCAGATAATTTGTAGCAACATTAATACTGAACATTTTATCCTTAGAGTTACGGTTTTCGAGTTACAATGGTGTGTCTAAAATACTTAAAATGCGTATTTCCACCGCGATGTTTTGAGGTCTCCAAATAATAACAATACAAGCAAAGAATATACGTGGGCAATAGGATAAGTTCTATATTCTTAGGTATTATTGAACGTTCAACGATTTTTGTGGCTAATGTTACATTCAAAAGTGAGAAATAAATATTAAAAAAAACTGGACCGACGTTATTTGTTAGTGCACTGAAAAATACAAAATTATATTAATTCTATAGTGAAGTTGGTACCAATTGCATAAGTTCAAAAGTAACAGCACCAATAGAATCAATATTATTTTGTATTTTTTAGTGCACCAACTAATAACGTCTGTCCAAGTTTTTGTAAAAAATATTTACGAAAATATAGACTAGAATTAGAAGACCAGCATTAAAGAAATGTTTCTTCATCAAAATAGTAGAATATTGACTGTTTCTTCCATATACGTATTTGAATTTCACGAAAGATAATAAACCCAAGTTACGCAAATTTGACATTTAGAATATTGGTTATATATGCAGTTATACATGGTGTGATTTTGTTTTATAATTGGCTTTATGGATTATAATATCAAAAATATGTTTTCATTAACTATATCTGATTGTTTAAGTTCTATAATCCAAAAATATTTTCAATTGTACCAGGTGCGTCCAAATAGTCTGCATTGCACTCAACTTATTTTATTCTATTAATTAATTTAATTCTTCATGAAATCTGAATGCCAATTATATAACAAAACTTTATGACTAGTGTTAATCGATTTCAAGATATAAACATATTTTTTTAATTTTTTACAGATCAAAGGCACTTTATAAAAAATAGCTCAGATCATGTAAAAGAGCATAGAATTAAATTTTTATCAGTCACACATAATATGGGAGATTATTATGAATTGGTTAAATTCCCTTGATATTACACGAGGCGTGAACAAAAAATAATTTTCTGAAAGTTTAAAAAAGTTAAAATAGTATTTTTTTAAATTGATTGGTATATTTCTTATTATCTTACTGGAAACAGGATAAAATTCAACATGTGAGCTACCAAAAATATCTTGTAGTTTCATAAGAAAAATCTAATTTAAATCCAAAAATATAAAATTTTTCTTATCACATGTTTTTTATAGGTCAGATATAGAATTTTCTCCTCTTTCCAGTGAGACAATAAAAATATACAAACCATTTATGAAATTGACTTTTTCAACTTCATTTAAACCTCATAAAATTATTTTTTTTTCACGCCTCGTATAATGTAAAGGGAATTGAACCAATTCATAATAATCTACAATATTTTGTGTGACTGATAAAAATATCATTCGCTGCTCTTTTACATATTCGGGATATTATTTTTATAAAGTGCATTTGAACTGTCATTTTTTTTTAGAAAAACATTTATATTTCAAAATCTATTAACAATAGTCAGAAATGGTATTAAAATTTTATGGAGAATATAATTAATTAATAAAAATATACATGTTCCGTAAAAAAAATCTGATGTGTCCACTCACACAACTTTCCAACCGCTCGCAGGCAAATTTCAGTGAATAATAATCAATAATAATAGCGGTAGTAAAGTAAAAATTATCTGGTCAAGTCGTGCTACCACTCATTTTTTTCAGCATGTCAAGACAAACAATGGTCATGTAAAATTTTTTCGCAAGATGAAACGTTTAGCCAAAATCTGAAGAAACATTTGGAAAATCCGGAATTTTATTCAAGCATAACTTTTTTTGTGGTTTTTCTGAGTGGATGCTATATGTGGGTGGTGAAAGGCTTTCAGAAGAATACTTTAGGCAAGTTTAGTCAAAATCTCTAGAGCCGTTTTCGTGCTATAGTCTTGAGCAATGCCCTTTTTTGGCTATAGCTCAACACCCAGTGTATACAGGATTCTCATTCAGTGCCACCGGCGAGTGGTATTGGTACCAAACAAAATTAAAAAAAAGCAACAAAATACATCGATCTGTTTCCGAGATAATGCTGTCACAGACAGACAGACAGACAGGCGGACAGGCAGACAGACAGATAGACCAATGGTTGAAAATATGTTTATTAGACTTAGGAAACTCTGAAACGTCAATATTTGTAAAATCTCAATACCGAAAATTTCATACGATTTCAATACTTTCCTTATACAGCTACTATATCGTAGGAAAGTAAAAATTAAGTTATGTGCAATTCCGACTATTTGGGCGCACCTGGTACAATTGAAAATATTTTTGGATTATATACTTTAAAAAATCAGATAAGTTAGTGAAAACATATTTTTGATATCTTTATCCATAAAGCCGTAATCTTCCGATTACAGAACAAAATCATACCCTCTATAAAATAAATGATATATAGGTAACATCTAGGATGTAAAATATTATCAAGAAGTTATTTATTACTATTAAGTAATCAAGAAAAATTTATCTTACATTTGACAAGGTCATTTGAATACTTTAGAGCCCTATCTATGGAAGTCCAAAATGGCTCAAAGAAAACGGGAAACTTAAATAAACCCAAGAAGTAGGTACCTACGTTTTTGTTAGTTAGGTCGTTCCGCAAGGATAAGGGTTGAATTGATATTTGTTTTAAGAATTCAGTCCCTTATTTGTGCAATCTTGATAAATACAGACTTGAATTCATTGGGTTATAAATTATATCAGTTTCAAATCCTCTTTGAATTAAAAATCCATATTTATTAAGCTATTATATTTATTTTTATGCCCAAAACAAGGGGCAGATTTCAATGACCTACCCATTTTCAATCTAAAAATTTGTCGTTGACCGTTTCCTAGGTATTCTTTATAAGGAGTATGCTGAATTTAATTTCAGTTTGCTTTTACCTACTAATAACTGCCTAATACAGCAATTAAATTGCAGAGACAAATAAGCATAACTTTCAACATCATTTTGATAAGCAAACTTCTCCTTTTAAAAATCATAATATTTACCTAGTGGATAATAAACACACATAATAAGCTCTACATTGACTAAACAACTATATTTTCAGAGTAAAGCACAAAAGAAGCGATGCAATAGCAGCAAGCATATAATCAGATCCAGAAAACAATCAGCGGCAGCTCGATTCGGCCATTGGGTTACCCATAATCCAGTGGAAGACTAGAAAACAGCGCAATAGCCAAACAGAGAGCTGGAATAGACTCGATGGTCGTTTGTCATGATTAGCCGCCCACAGGCCGTTCCCGATGGCAGGTGGCTGCTCCCGCATTCCTCACCCTTTGCAGGATCGCTTTCTAACTCGAGGCACTGATTTGAGATGGACGAGAGAAAACACCTGCATTGTTGTGGAGGCGGTGCAACAAGAACGTTTTTCAGTTACTTGGATTCATAGAACTGAATTCAAATAAATGAAATTTCTACTTTCCTACCGCTACCCCAAGTAAGGAAAGTATTGTTGTCGTATAAAATATTCGGTATGTTCCATGAGTCTAAAACAGATATTTTCAGTCATTGGTCTGTCTTTGTCTGTCTGTTTGTCGTTCTTTGCCAAAATTATCTCGGGACGGATGGACCGGTTTGTCGCTTTAATTAAAGTAGGGTATTGATACCGCTCGATTGTCACACAGAATGGGCGTTCTACACTCATTACTAACTAGATAATAACCGAAAAATCTCTTTTGCTCAAGAATGTAGCATGAAAACGGCTTTGACAATTTGATGAAACTTGACTAAAACAATTTTTATGCCAATATTTTATGACGCACAACTGAGAAAAAGCAGAAAAAATAATTATGATCAAATTTTTTTTCTTTATTCATATTCTGACTAAACGGTTCTTCCATTGTCAAAATTATATATGACCATTATTTGTCTTGGAACGCTGAACATGAACAATGAATCTTCGCGAGACTTTATCAGACAATTTTTATGTTCGATGCATTTTATTTGAGACTTTTGTCGAATTCAGAATTGGCAGTATTTAAAATTTTATACCTATAGGAAAAATAGATCAAAAGTTTGATAGCAGTAAATCTTCTTACAGTGAACAAATAGATGAATCTACCCATAGCTAAGACCCTTCTCCCAAGGATTCATGTCCACTTCGCAATTTAATCATTGGCCTTTTCCGCTGCAAGTTCCAAATTCTTCTACAAACAGAACAAAGTAAACTTACAAACCGCTATCGTCCTGTACTTTCATTTAAACCAAAGAATCACAAGGAAATGCATCAGCTAAAGGTACAGATCACATGAACATGAACTGAATAAATTTGCTCGTTCAAAGAAATTCTCCAGGCTAGGAATCTTAGAAGAAACGAAATATATTGGCTGGCACTACTGAACAAGAAATCGAAATGTGATTAAAGAGTATAAAATAAAAGAAGTTTGCAAAGAATCTGTCTAGTTCAGATCGTACTTCGATTAATTTATTTTCACGAAATGAAAACAGCTACTTGCAAATCGGATATGGTTGAGAATTCAATTTACTCAAAAATCTTTACTGTGCGGATATTAAGATGTACCTATCCCTATAAATTAATTTATTTGAAATAGAGATATAATAATGCTTGGATTCCTCATTTGTTGTTTTCCACAAGATATTCCACAAAAAAAATTCGCCACTCCTTTCTCCATTAATTGAGAAGGACTTTGAAAATGAGTCACACTGAAGGTTTTCATCATGATTTTTTTGATTTATTATAAACAAGCTGACCCGGCGAACTTTGTACCGCCCAAGAGTCAGTGAGTGCCTTATTAAGTTTTAGCTAAACTTAATTTATTAACGTATATACACTTCTTGGTACCGTCACCTTTTGAGAATTAGATGAAACTGACGATCCGATATGGTATTGGTGTAGAATACTGTTTGACATATTGGCAAGGATTATAGCGGATGTTCAATCTTAATTGATATAAAATAAATTACCTGTATATTTTTCAGATAATTTTCTGATATTTTATTAGTTACTCCGTTATTCTATGCAAAGAGGAATCCAAAAAATAAGAGATATTTAAAATCGGTCCAGCCAATCTTGTGTTATAAATAGTGTAACTAACACCACTTTGTTTTATATAATAGATGAATTCGTCATAGTATTCCGAATGCCGATATTAAGTCGGGCACGTATTTCCAAGTATGCTTGGCATCGTCTTACTGGTATGAAGCCATCAGTTACTTAAAGAGCTTATTTACGAATAATAAATTAACAAAATAATGGTACAAAAATACTTTTAAATATCTCATTTGATTCTAGCGAGCACCAAGTGTTTGATTAGTTTACATTTACAATATTAACAAGTGGTAATGATTAGAAACAAATAACAACAAAATAATTGTTCTCTCTTAATAATTAAAAAGCACATACACAAACCAAAACGTTCTTAATATACAGTTGAATAATACTGACTGCATGGATCCTTGTATTATTTCTGCCTTGGAGACATCAACGTTAATGAATAGTCGTAATTTGTTTTAATTGATGGCAGCCATATAAGTAACTAAAGATTAAATCGACATTTATCTTCTTATGTTGTCGTTAACGTACTGATCATGGGAAGTTGAAGGACCGGTCTGAAAATAGATCGACAATTAAAATTAAACATAGTAAAAATGTTTTGTGAGTGTGAAAACAGGAGTGCTGACATATTATTGGCTAGAGGTGAATTTAGAGTTTCAAGATATTGTGTTCTCGGCTGCAGGTGTTGAGATAATTATTGAGCAAATGAAGTATTTAGGTGTACATGAGAATGTTACAGTCCTACAGGAATTCTTTGATCAAAGAATTCCTGAACAGTATTGAAGATGTTTCTATACTAAAACAACGAATGTATGCAGGTATACAGTGTGCACCACGTAGAGTTGGATTAAGCTGTTTCAACTGTACAATAATTAATATTCTATTGTGGTTATTTTCAATGTGTTGAATTGAGTAAATTTACTGAAGTAATCCATTATTAATAAAAAAAAAACTTGCTTATATTGAAACTTGACAGGAAAACTCACTCTAAAGCAATGAGAATAACTTTGCTATATAAATAATTACATTAGGTGACATTCAAATATCTCATTTTACAGCCAACCGCATAGCTAACTGAGCGATTATCATACCAAAGAAAAAAATAAACAGTACCTACATAGTACATACAATATGAAAGAATACTAGGTGTTCTATTTAAAGTGGGTAAGCAAGTTGTTGGGTCCTGAATCAGTCGAAATTTTCTGGCCGATTTTGAACACTCTGTACAATTTTCAGGAGTTTTCTCATGATCCAAATTTAGGTATGTATTTTGAGATTTCTTCTTTAAAATTTCAACTATTTATTTGAAAACCAAGGGAGATATACCGGGATAGATATATGTACCTATGTTTTCTGAGATCATCTGTTAGAATCGGTGGTCCAGTTATAAAGTCAATATTTTTGGTCGATTAAAATTGTGAAAAACCTCCGTAGGTGTATTTTTGACCGACTTCTAAATGGAACAGGTATACAATTCGACTGTGTGCCTTTTTTCTAGATAACGACTTGAGTGGTATTCGACAAACAGGTTGTATCACGCTGAATGTAATATATTCATAGGACCATAATATGTGTAAAATGGGAAATAAATTTTCATGAAAAATGCTCATTACATTTTATTGGAAATTAATTTAAACTCAGAATAGATCGAATTGAAAACGACCATCGTATCAGCTTGCGGGTTTAAATCTAGAATTGACAGAGCCTGGCCTAACCTCTAGAGAACTATTTTCTCGACACAAACACATTCAATTTAATCCAATCGCCACCGAGAAGCATCGAATTCCCAATAAGGCGGCACACCTACTGACTGCAATAACTGGAGCGACCGCATCTTCTCAATTACCGATTATGGCAGCCATTTACCGGAGAAAATATATCGTCTAGTTTAAGATAAAATCTAAAATATACCCACACAACTCCCTAACAAACCTCATTCCGATAACCGTGCTGCTAACGGAGCATAAAATGACACTTCAGGTACTAACATAAATTCCAAATAATCACTTTTATCGTCAGTGACATCGAAAATTTACTGGGATGAGGTTTTGTAAATGTCTCTTAATTTGGTTAAATTCATTTTTGGAAGTAGGTTAATGTTTGCTTTGAAGGGTGTCGTTAATTTAATTTTAGTTGTTATTCTCGATAACAAATTAATTTACATTGCTAGTGAACAAATATTCCTGTATCGGACATTGAGAACTATTCAAATATTGCCGATTTGTCCATATATCCGTAGCCCAAAAAACAAAACAAAAACAGTTGCTTACTGTCAGGATTCTGCGCAATTGCCCAAACACGTTCCAACCCAAACTTCTGATAATTAGTAAACTGCCAGTTCTCTGTTCCTATTTAACTTGCTTCTGACTATTCATTAGGGATATGCGTACTGTGGTCAGAGATAACTTCTTTGTAGTCGCTGCATTTATTTCATAGATATTAAGGAATTTATCTGAATCTAACCCAACAAAGTGGTTGAATATTTTTATTTGGATATTTGTAAGATTACATTTAAATTCAAATTTTAGTAAAATATTAGCTGTTCCAAGAAATGCGAAGATATGTCAGATGGACACGATTACTGATGGCCATTTTTAAACTGTTGGAGATCGATTCCGGATTTGCTGTGGGAACAAAACCTATGTTTTGACCTAACTTACAGAAATTACTAGACTCCCCACTACAATATCCAAAAGTCCTATTAAATCCAATTCCAGTTTTTATTGTTAATGAATGCATAAGTGTTTTTGGTCAAATCCTATTCTGTGAAGCGATAGTTGGAAAATGTTATTATATTTTATATGATCTTTTGTCTGAATCTGCACTACATCAAATGGACTCCATACACTTTATTCTTTATGCAGTTTGCACTACATAATATACTTAGTTTTGTCACGAAAAGCGGGTTCATACATAACTCGAAAAGGTTTGTTAGAGCGGCGAACATTTTTAATAGGACAAGCAATTAAAAGCAGGCTGAGCCAGCAACTAACACACAGTCGACCAACTTAGAAAAACATAAATCAAACGTACTTTGTTTAAAGTTTGAAAATTCGCCGACGCGTATTTTTTGGGCAAAAGGCGGCAAATGAAAGTAATAAAAGCCAGGATTCTCGAAGTTTTATGCTGGGGGTACAAGGTAAACAAGTGTGGCGCCAAAGTTTCTAATTAAAGAGTAACTTTGTTTAATCAGGAGTTAAACTTTTGTAATTCAAATTAATTGAAATAAAACCAAGCTTCCTGGCAGGTAGGTATGTTTTTAATTGAGTGCATGGTAAATGAGTGAAAGTATTTTTTTGTTTCTGTTTACTTTGGTATTAAGAATCACTGAGTCATTTTTAAACCAAAGAATAGAAAAATATTAATCCACATTTTAACTGATCACATATTTTTGTAATATAATATATTATGACTGATTGCAGGATGCAATATTATAAATACTTATGTTATTAAAAGATAGTCTATAATTTATAATAATATAATTGCAGATTGGTTGAACATATTCATCGACAGCGGAAGCTTTATCTATAAAGTTATCATCATGAAATGTCAAAGAAGTAGACCGTGTACAGTGGCATCCCTAAATCTTGAAATAAGGCAAAATTTCAACCTGAATGCACTCAAGAAGGGATATCACTACCGTACAATCAAAGTGGACACTCAACCGAATGATTTGGTAGAAAGCTTTATATATTTGGAAAAACTTCAACATAAGCTCACAGAAATGTGGAGCGAGATTTGAACAATAGAAAGAATCTTTTATGCGGGTATTTAGGTGACTAAAAACACTAAACAATAGATATTATAGATACATTATTTATTGATGATTAGTCAAACTACTTACTCTCTTTATATAAAATTTATTTACCCAATAATATGGTTCCAGTAGAAGTTCCCTCAGACATATCTAATTAGGAACAAAAAGATATATATTTAAATTAGGCATAGGTAGGTACATTGAAATCTCGTGAGATGTCATATATCCTCGACTTAAATAAATTTAGAATACCTATACCTGAAATCATAACGGAAATGGAATTATTCAATAAAACAAACTACTCAGCTACGCTGTGAAATGCAAAGTTCATATTTGCAACTTGCTACTTAGAAATTGCAGTACCTAAGAAACAATGGAATGAAAGACCAACAATAAAGTATAAGCACAGCCAAGGATGCAAATATTCAATGAAATGGTTATAGGTATAAAGTCATAAAACTTATATACTTATATATGGCCAAAGTTGGGTGTTATGCAGCAACTACTTTTGATATGACTGAATAAACGACATGGTAATATTTTGAAAGTTTTGACGTTTGAAGACATTGCAAGATGTAAAATTTTAACTATATTCAATCAAATTAGGGATTTTTCTCTTTAAGAGATAGAAGAAATACATTTACTGACTGTAGATACCTATCAAATTTATTAATTTTGTGAAATAATTACTTAGCATATGAATCATTATACTAACATAACCTCTCCAGCATTGAGAACAATAGAATTTAAAAAAATATATTAACTTTGTGATGTCAAAACTATCGACCTATTGATTGAAATATACAATAATTAAGACTGCTCAGCCAGGGGCTTATTCATATAAATCACAGACGTTTTTCTATGGGATACGATCCTTGGATACCTATAGCCATGGGACAGCTGCTGAAGAACCAACTAGAAACCTTGGGGTAAAACATAACATTTTCGGAATAACTTACTTTGAATGAATAATGAATATATCTTCCGTTCTGGTAATATCAATGAATTTATAATATAATAATAAAATTTCTCCGGAAAATGAAATAAAAAATACTTGTAATAGGTAGATCGAAGATTTTTTCCCAAACGGCTGAGGTATACAATTCGACTTTAGGTAAGCTTATTTCAGATTTTGTTGATTTCTCTTTCATTTGAGAGAGGTATGCTGAGAAATACCATCTCCCCAAACATCGCCCCCAAAAGGAGTGTAGGGGACATTTTTTATCTAAAATTTGAGACAGCGAAATTTAAGTAAAAAAAACTGTGCACCAACTTATAAAGTCGGTCCTGGTTCTTGTAAAAAAATGTTTTTAATAAATATTTATTTTAAATTTTTATATCTTAGCTCTCCTGCTTCAAATAAAAAAAGGATCATATCATCGGAGCACGTTTAGTGAACAGATATATCAGTCGGTAAAAAAAAATATTAATTGTCCAACGGTTTGTTGGCAATACGTCAATACTGGTCTGCCTGAGAGAGATAGTTTACCTTTACCAAAAGTTGTTCTGTAGGTTAGGTTACGTTTGATTACATCTCTTTCAAATACTGCTTAGTTCAGATATTTCATTTTTTTGATATAGGTAATACTCCTTCTGTTTTAAAATTGAATATATTCTATTGTTTAGTTCACAGCGTAGGTTTGTTTTTCATATTGTATTAGTAAATGTATCATCTGTTTCAATAAATTCTGTTTTCATTATTGTTGAAACATGATACTAGAACAAACAAAATATGCTCAGTTCGTGAACGCGTTTAAGACGCGCATGTCGTCAGTCCGTGAAAAAACGGAAGAATCGAACATGAATATCGACATATTCTGTCAAATTAAATTTTTATTTAACTAGATCTTCGTCTATTTCCCCCTTCTTATGTATGGTATTATATTGTAAAAGCCACAAACCTCATAAATTCGTTATGTATTAGATACAGAATACCCTACATTGCCGCAAATACAATTGCAAGCCAGCACAAAATATGAGACTCTCTTTTGAAACATGTGTTTTATGGTTGTACCTGACGTTTTGTCAGGGGCTGACGTCACCAGAGATGCGCATGAGCTTATCTTTCTTTCGTAGTATCAGGTTGTTGAATTTAGAAAATCTGAGACTAGTTACATTGTGAAAAATAAAATAATATTCTATCAACATGTGTCATATTACCATTTATAATAAATAAAAATGATCAAAAATACATATAGCCAATAAAGGAGGGTGCTCGTCGAATATAGAAAATACTTTTAATATTTACTTGAGAGTTTTTTCCAGTCGAAAATTAGGAATCCAGTGAATGACTCTTCATTCATCACACAACATTATCCAGTATATATATTATATGTTCAGGAATCTCACTGAAAGCTTGCGCTTCATTTAGCTTGTGTCTTCTTTCATATCTGTGAATACGGATGAATTAGTATTACTTTCTCCTGATAAAATAATACTTGGCGATTCGTTATCGCCATTTTCGAACTCGTGACTTTGAAAGTCCGGTCATTTTGCTTGGGTAGCACACAAAAATGTTATTCTCCGTTTGTTTACATTCGAAGTTGGAGTAATAAATTTTATTTTGTTGTTTTTTGCGATTATTTCTAGAAGATGGATAGAAGTGAATATTATTTGTCTCTGTGTGGTGATGTTAAGTGTTGATATGACCAAAGAATATAAATTATAGATAGTATTGACCCACATGCAGTTCCTAGTGGTATTATTCTAATATGATGAAATTTGACGGTTTCATGATGTTTGTAATTTGACCAGCAATGAGAAGAAGTTACAACATTTGATGGAGTTTCGGTGAAAACTTCAAAGCAATCTTCAATCCTTAAAACACTGTTCAAGTAATCCGCAGTTAAATCAATTCGAGCCGATACTCTAGTATGATTCTCATGAATTTATGTTGCTGAAATCTCTTGATGGGTTTTGTATACGTGTGGAGGATTTTCTTGAGGAACCTTTGCATTTTCCTAAACTGCCTGCATAGTTTGTACCTAAAAAATTAAAGGAGGTAATAACCTATTAAAGCTTTATTATAGTGGTCGAATCAGTAGTTTGTATCTATGTTTTCAAGAAGAACTCAGTTCGAATTCAGTGTTTTCAACAGTTGGATCCAGATATTAAGTACCTAAATAACGCAAACTCAAAAACAATAATTAATTTATCTCCTTAGCCTTTATGATCCAATAACTATTTCTGAAAATAGAACAAAATTTGGGTGAACAGAAATATGTATCTATGACATCACAATACAGATGAGTTGTCTTTACTTACCTTCAGTTCTTACAGTCACGCCAATAATATATCGAAAGAATGGAATACTTACTTTGTATTCCAATATACTACCACACGTAAAAATAAGTAAATATTATATAGAATCAGCTGTTCACTCCGATAAACGTTACTTATGAATGGTGGCTCTCTCCCATATGGTTTGGTAATTGGTTTTACCAATTATACATACCTATAGTACAGTCAATCTGTCAATTTTTTAGTAGAAAATTAACCATATATGTTTTGTGCATAAATTGTTTGGTGCAGATGCAAAAAGTTGTTAAAACTCTAAAAGTTTTTAATTTTTACTCGAGAAGGCAATTATTTGAAAAAACGGGGGGGCATTGTTCTCTAGACTTTGTGTCATTGTGTCGATGCTCTTGAACGGAATTTTGAAAAATGTAGGGTACACTAAAGTACCCAAAAATACTTAGGACTCTTTAGCCCAAAAAAACTGGAGCCCACTGAATAGTGACGGAAGGAAACAGCTAGGACTGGGCTCTGTGATGACAAAGTTGGATCCAGCACCTAAAAAGCTCATGAAACTTATCGCCTGCGGTTGTAAAGCAGAATGCATAAAGAACATACATTTCAGCAGAATCGTATTATGTTTTCAAAAATTTATTTTCCAAATAAAATACTCTAGTTATCTTACTAGCAGACAACAGAGGGTTAAAATAAATGGAACTTGCAGTGTTATACAAATATAAACATTGGTGTTCCACAAGCAACCATTCTGTTTTTGTACTGTTTATTTTATATGATATGCCAAATGAAACAATATAACCATTTGCTGATGATACAGCTGTGATATAAACAGGTAAAACTTGGAATGAAGCAATAACAAACATGAATAATTATCTGCAAAAAATGAGATTGGCTTGAACTAAACAAGCTATCACTCAACGTAGATAAAACAGTATATATTTCTTTCGGAAACTATTGCGATAGTGTTCCTAATGATATTCAAATGCAAATTAAAATTAATGAAAGACATTTAGAATGAGTAAATACTTTGGATTTATCTTTGACATTAACATGAAATAGGACAAACATTTTCTGTCTTTTCGCTTAAACTAGATAATAATAAATTGAATAAATATATTTTAACTATGTGAATAGTAGATATAGGCTTTAGGTATCTGTATTTTTTTGTTAAATACATTTTAAAAGTAAGTATTCCGGCCCTACGAACAGGTATTATTGTTACTTCTGTAGGAATCACATTTGTTAACTCTCTGGTAATTATTAACTGGATAGAATAAATACATAAATAAATTGGATCCACTATCTTAAATTTTAATCATCATTTCGATTTCTACGAGGCCAAAAAACATAAAGGACATCAATTTGAGCAAATTTCCATCAAATTTGGCGTTTTTTTGGGCTCTCCATCTGGAATTTTCTATTTAAAATTCGATTTTTGAAATGTACTATCCAAAAAACGTACGTATTGTAACGTGAAGACTTACCCTAATAATGATATACATCCACCCAATCACGAGTCAGTCAGTCATAGAAAGCATAGTGAGTAAGTTGAACGCGAGCAAGCAGAGAACACTGAATATAAATATAGCTAGCTAAACGCTAGGTGGCGCTCTGAATATAAATGTGTATATAGTTTTGAACATAAACAAGTAGAAATAAATCGAATCCAGTTTTAATATAAATTCCCGATACAGTATTAAAGATAGAACATGAACTTTACAATGAAGCGTAGATATTCTCAGTTTGGTCAAGCTTTTTTGTATTTGGGACCAGTGTCAACATGCTATAACTCTGGCGCGGTTCTTTGTATAGGAAAAAAGTTAAAATGAAATATTGATCTTATTTCTTGATGAACAATTTTCTATTTCAAAGTACAGCAACTAGAAATGTTCTTGTGGTCAAAAAGTGTTAAAATGCTTTTTCGGGTACTTTGACGCTCTCTACCTTTTGAGAATTCCGTTTGATAGTATCGACCCACTAACACAAAATGTAGAGAACGTAGTTCCTCACATTTTTAGGATCACTCGTGTGTCCGTCTGTCCGTCGTTCACAGTCTATTGTTTCCAAATCTATTCGACCGATTGAATTGAAATTTTGTACAGATATCAATTCCTGTGACCTAAACGCAAAGGTGTGACATTAATAGATGATATCTGTATATGTTTTTTTTGGGGGAGGAAGGTGGAAAATAAAAAAAAACATTTTGAAAACTGCATCGTGTGATGTATCAAATGAAGGTCTTGCTGTGAAGATCTTATATATATTTTTTGTAATTATAAATTAAATAGTTTCCAAGTTATTCAAGAAAATAGAGGAAAATTGACCGTTCACCCCCTTATCTCCGAAATTACTGAAACTGAAATGTTGATAAAAATACAGAAATTAGTTTCCTACTAACTTATAGATTATAGGAAAACCTATGAGAAGTCCATAATATTAAAATAACATGGTATATCACTCAATATTGACAAATTTCCTGTATTGCCTGTACTAATGAAAAACAAGTAGTCCCGCAGATGAGATTTCAAGAGCAGGTAGGTATGTATGTTCTATGTACAGTTATTTGGGCGAGCATATTCAGAATTTTTCTCTTGTAAAAAGTGACCATAATAATTATTATTCTGATGTATTGAAATATATTTTTGTTGTAATCGATTAAGTCAATAATAATATTGGGTACTAAGAATTATAGTTTTCTCACTTCAAAGATATGAGAAATATGGATAATGACTTTTCACATTATGAATAAATTAAAAGGTAGGTATTCTATTAACCTTGTAATCTAGTAAATAATTTAGAGATTCTAAAATAATCGAAGAATTATAAAATAATAAGATAAACTCAAATCTATTGAATTTTTAGAGAAGTCAAGAAGGAGCTTCTACATTTGACGTAGTTTGGATTTTTGCGAAAATCTGCGTGTAAATAAACGAACCAGTGGTATCATCAACAAATTTCATAAGGAAAACAATGGTAAGTACCTATCCCTACCATGTTCAATAGGATGTTAATTTCCATTAGTTCACTCTGTTGTATCCGTTATGGGCTACATTGGCAAGTAGGTATATATGACTCTTTTCATTCAGTGATTTCATCAATTTATCTATAAATTGTTCAAATAGCAATTATATTCATGGCACTATACACTGTTCATGGTATAATCTGCTATCAGTTTTTAGGTAACTTTGTATAATTGATCCCATTATGCAAGAGCATACACTGCAAACAACGATAACTCTATATATTAGATTTCCGACTAATGAATGATCGTTTGTTTAACAGCACGGTTCGGATTTATCAGTTTTCGAATTGAATAATACAACAAAATATATATTATGGATGTTAACGACCATATTTGAATAAATTGAATTTATGTAATACGGCTGATGCCATAGAGTACACACAGTGGGCCGAATCAATATTAACAATCAATAATCAGGTTATAAATTTGTTATTAGGGTGTGCAAATAGCTCGGAATATATGTATTTATTTCGTTTATATATATATACACACATAACGAGGATTAAGCATTATGATCCATGTTTTCCCGATTTTATATACTCCCTCAATGCACACCACATCACTTGTAGGGACTGATTTTATTGGCAAGATAAACATAATATGTTGCTGAAGTCCTAGATTCATTTGTAATCTGTTGGTACTATTTCGAAATATTTTTTAAAAAACAAATATTGTATCTCAAA
Organism: Crioceris asparagi; assembly: GCA_958507055.1. NCBI lineage: Eukaryota > Metazoa > Arthropoda > Insecta > Coleoptera > Chrysomelidae > Crioceris > Crioceris asparagi. The sequence continues at coordinate 104,544,447 of OY293826.1, forward strand.
TTCACATATTCATGGGTATTTTTCGGTTTAGTATTATCCATTACCATTTGATGTGAGGATTTCCACATAAATTTTTCCTGTAAACTTTGGTCTATATGATGTATCTCTTTTAAGTCAGACATAAATTAATCAATTCCACTTACGTGTTCAATGCATGGCTCATATTGGTCTCCACCGTCAGTGGTACGCCGAAGATTGATACTACTCTGAGTTTAAAAGCAAGGATTGATTACCAGACACGGCTCGACACTCTGTGGCAAACTGAAGATAGGCAACGACCTTAAAATCATGATATTTGCCTGGGTGGTGGTGCTTCGTTTGGTAATCAATCTGATTGAACATTTATAGTAATAATATGCAATATTGTGACAATGCGAAATTCTTGGTATTGGCCAAACAGTTGTTGACGCTATTCAATGGCGGAAGGAGTGTTTGGCATCGCAGTAATTGTTGTCGGCACAGTTAGACATCCCAACGTAATCTAGTTGTTTGCCAGAAACGACTGATGTTATATAATCATCTTGATTATTTAGTAATTGAATTAATATTCAAAAATACCGTAATATGACTGGTACAGGATAATCTTGAATCAATCAATTCCACTTGCCGGGTGTTTATATACACCCGCTATACGCGTTCAATGTATCGCTCATATTGGTCTCCACAGTCAGTGCTATGCTCAGGATTGATTATCAGACACGGCTCGACGCCCTGCGGCAAACTGAAGATTGGCAATAACCTTGAAATCATGATATTTGTTCTAGAGGCGGTGCTTTTTTTCGTAATCAATCTGATGGAAAATTTATAGTGGTATTATGCAATATTGTGACAATGTGAAATTTTAGGTACTGCCCTAACAGTTTTTGACGTTATTCAATGGCGGAAGGGGTGTTTGTCCTCGCAGTGGTTGTTGTCGGCACAGTTAGACGTTCTAGCGTAATTTATTTATTAACCAGAAACGGCTGATGTTATATAATCATCTTAATTAGGTATGTAGCAATTGAATTCATATTCAGAAATATCATAATATGACTGGTACAGGATTGTAACTTCCATGAGAGAGCCATGTCGTTCTAGAAATGTTAAGATAGTTAACAATTTATCGCCACCAATAAATTTATTACATTATAACCCCAACAATTTATTGTAATTTTTTTTTTATTATTAATTAATAATCCAAATGAGGAATTTTCTACCCCTATATAGTCAGTGCCATTATAATTTGTAATTTTCACTTGCAGGTCTTGAAAATGAAAATAAAGATTTTTGAAAGCTTGGTGAGCAAAAAGATTTCTATTTTTCAGGCCCTATACAACTTCGGCAGAATTCCCAGTACCATTCAAATCACGTTATATACAATGTGTCCAAGATAAGAATGTCTATCATTGCGATGTCTGTAACTATAAAAAATAAGAAGATGGTTGATTAGATATCAGTCGCGTTACTTGAACTTCATTTTTATTTTTTTTAAATAGTATTTTTCATTACGAATACAACGATGTATGGCACAATATGATTCTACAGTATTTGAATTAGAGAAAAAGGGTTTTTGTTTTTATTAAATTTTGAACGTTTGGATGTGGTAGCCGCTGGAATGATGGCGCTAAGAATAGTGTATGTAGTAGGCTATTAGTATAATTTCTATTGCTAAAATGTTTGATTATTTCTATCATTCATTACTATGAAATAGGATCTTGTATTTAAAGAGACTAAATCAAAAAAAAACTTTATTGAAGGTCTTAAAACTAATTAGAAAGGTAAAATAATAGGTAATAATTAACATAAAACTATTTACAACCAAAAAAATATTACTGTATACTACAGAGAGTTTTCAAACAAATTACCATTATTTTCCTAACACACGTAACTCCTTCTAACTGTCGAATTAATAACACTTCTCAACGTATCAGGTGTACTGTTTTCAAATGCTTGAAGAAGTAGTTGTCTCAGTTGATCTTCAGATGCCAAAACAAGCCGGTATACATAATATTTGCAATAACCCCATAGAAAAGAATCGAGTGGTGTGATGTCCAGTGAACGAGGGGCCCACGGAACTGTTGAATGGGTCCTATCCTATCCTATGAAATCAACAGATTCTATCCTCTGCAATCGGTAAGTTGTCCAAGGCTTCTTCCAAACCGTTCTCTAATAGGTTGAGGTAATTCTCCGAGGTAAGAGAATCATTGTAAGAAAAAGGGCCTATTAAATGTCCCCATCCCACTCATCCACATAGTAAAACCAAAACGATGTTTGATGTCTAGTCGTTCGCTGTACTCGGGGATTGTCTCTTGTCCAATAGTAAGGACTTCGCCGGTTATGAATTCCATTATTTGTTACCATACTATTGTCCGACCAGATAATCGTATGGAGAACTTTTGCATCATCTTGACACTTCCTAGTGTAGCATTCACAAAATGTTCTTTGCCTTTCCTCATCACCAGGTTTGAGTCCTTGACAAATTCTAAATTTATACGGGTGAAATCTCTGTTTTCTCAAAAAAATGAGCAGTAGATTTCACTATTCCAGTTGTATGGTCAATTTTTCTAACAGATATTTCCGGATTTTCAGTTACAGCTAACAATACGTTATTTTCTTTTTCTTCATTGCAAGGCTTATTTCTGTATAAAACTGGTTTTACAAACGCACTATACTGCTTTACATTTATAGCTAATCGTCCGAAAATGTTTGTGTTGGGTTGTCTTCTTTCTGGGTAGTTACTTAGATACATACGCCCAGCTTCAACGACATTCGTATAGCATAAGATATAAAATTTAATCAATATCAAACTTTTCCTCCAGTGAAAAAACATATGATATTTTATAACAAGAAAAATCAGTAGCAACAAGACGCAACAACAAAATTCAATGTACGCTATGTACAAATATGTCAATTAGAAATATTTGATTGAATAGATGATTGATATTGACATTTTCTCTGCTCCATCATTTCAGCGCCTACACCAAAACGTTCCAAATTTAATAAAAACCCTTTTTTTCTAATTTAAATAATGTAGAATCATATTGTGCCATATTCGTAATAAAAAATGCTATTTAATACAGGGTGATTTTTTTACGGACCATATAACACTTAAGTAACGCAACTTTTCTCTAATATGACCAACTTATTTTTTATGGCTTTCGAGATCCCAATGATAGACATCCTTATCTTGGACATACTGTCTTAAGGCAAAAAATTGTTTGCTAAGTCATACCAGTGGGATATTTTTTCTTCATATAAGAAAAATCGTGTGTGATGCGAACTTTGTTAAAAATAATAATCTCATTTCGACCCTTAGAAAATTGGTTTGTAAGAAAGTTTAGTTTTGTTGATTCAATCCAATTAGGTGTAGATCAATAGTACATTTTCCTCTCGCCAAAGTGAATTATCAGCAGGTCAGTTCGAACATGAGGGACGAAAACACCCTAATGTCTGGAATCTTGTTTCAACAAACGCGACATTCCTCAAGAAGAAGGTGCCAAGTTGATTTCAAAGAATACGTGAAGCAGTTCCAAAAATTAATGAGAGTTTGTATAGTAAAGACAATAAATGAGAGCGTTTGTTTTACTCATTATTTTACTAATAAAAAGAAACGAAGCTGTAAGCTGCAGTCGCAGACTTATTTAATAAATCATTAATTATCTATTAGTTCATGTTTTCTTCCACATTTTTATTGGCTATGATATATTTAAAATAGAATAATGTTATAATAAATTTGTGATAATAAGTATAAAAAATATGATTAAATCTTAAGATAAATACTCGTCACAGTCATAACAGTATCATAGGTTATTTTGTTATTTGTTGACAAAAGTTTTCGGTATAATTTTGAAATGGCTGCTATTTTTGTTTTTGTTATTTATAATTTATAATAATTTCTCTTTAAGCTAGACCTTAGAATGCACTTCAAGAAGTACATGTTGACTCACCAAATACGTTTCGAATCTATTAGTATGTATGTATAAGTTTAGTTATGCCTCTCTTTAGTGTGGGATCTTAATTCGTCCTAAATATTTAGCAAAAACCTAACCACCAATGCGCAAATAAAAATAAGATCAGTACCTACCTACCTGTAATCGGTTTCAAAAATGATAATAAATGCTTAATCGATTGATCGTACACTCAATGACGAACTTGAAAAAGTAATTCTGAATTAAAACTGTTCTCTGAGACATTGTAAAGATATCAAATGAATCAATTATACGGAATAATAGCTTGTTATCTATTGGCAATACAAAACTGACAAAAAGTGATCAAGAGATAAAAACAAAGATATAATTGATCAGTTATGAGATATTTGATTATAATCACCAGTTCAGTGAGGAGAACATCAGGTCTATTGAATTTTAGGTGAGGTTAAATCAATCACAACTATATACTCGCTATCGATATACTTTCTTATTTCTATACATTATTAGTCATTCATGTATTGATACAAATGATCATAATTATTGACTGAATTTAATGATTGGAGGAAGTATACAATTTGCTTGTATGTTTACTATTTTATTATTTTTTATATATATCTTTTCGCGTGTTTTGCATAGTGAGCTTTCCGATTTTGACGATTTTTGATTCATTAGAAAGAGAAGAATTGAGAAAACTCAAATTCGAAATCTCCTTCCCTCCAAAAAACCTACCTTAAAATTGTTTTGATTGATATCCAAAAAAATAGTAGTTGCAATTTCAATTTTGTCAATTCTATAACTGTATTGGCAGATACTTGATGGAAATTCATGTTATCATCAAATAGTGTAGCATTCACAAAATGTTCTTTGCCTTTCCTCATCACCAGGTTTGAGTCCTTGACAAATTCTAAATTTATACGTGTGAAATCTCTGTTTTCTCAAAAAAATGAGCAGTAGATTTCACTATTCCAGTTGTATGGTCAATTTTTCTAACAGATATTTCCGGAGTTTTTGTCAATTCTATAACTGTATTGGCAGATACTTGATGGAAATTCATGTTATCAAATATACAATGAAACAATAAATATGAACTAATATATTAACAAAAACACATGATTATGGGTAATCCACTTAGCCCAATACTAGCTGAAATTTTCATAAATACTCTAGAAACTACTATCCATAACCACTCACTTTTAGCATGCTTCATTACCTCTGATAGGAACCTTAACCGATTCTTGAACTTCATTAATTCCCTTCACCATGGAAGTAGAAAACAATCATTCAATCAATTTTCTTGATTTGACTATCTCCAGAGTAAATAACAAACATGAATTTTCTATATACCATAAGCCCTCACACACTGATTCTGTCATCCACAATAGTTCCAATCATCCATTCAAACGTAAAACAGCAGCCTTTAATAGTTATATCCATAGACTTGTTAACATTCCCATGAGTGCTAGTAACTTCCAGAAGGAATTGAATATCATTAACAAAATTGCCGTCAACAACAGTTTCAAAGTGGATTTAGTAAGTAGATTATCTTTTATCTAAAATCTTCTATAAGAAAGCTGTCAATATGGTTTACCCTACACTTTCACTTCCATTTGATCCAAATGATAAATTCTGTACATTTACTTATATTGGTCGTCCTACCGAAATAGTGACAAAACATTTGAAGAAAAGGCATGATCTGAGAATAGCCTTTAAATGTAATAATACGTTAGGTAAATTCATTAAGAATAATAAATCAAAAATTCCCGATCACTGTAAATCTGGTGTTTACAAACTTATTTGTGGAGATTGCTTGAAGGTTTACATAGGTCAAACTGGTAGAAATTTTCAAACGCGTATCAATGAACATAGAAGCTCTTACATTAACCAGAAGACCAATTCAAATTATGCATCACATCTTATAGAATCCAAGCACACATTTAACGATAATTATAAAATATTACATGTAGAAAAGAAAGGATTAAGACTTAATCCTCTTGAGTTCCTAGAGATTAATAAACGAAAACATTCAGGTAATCTCCTCAGTGACCAAATCTATTGCATGTCTAGTCCATTGTTAAATATATAATTATTTATAAATTAGTTATTAATGACCATCCTCCGTTGTATTTATATAGGTACATGTCATTTTAGATTTTATCGAAACAATTGTTTAAATGTGTTTTTGTTAATATATCAGTGGAAATATATTTATTGTTTAATTTTATATAATACTAGACGGATTCTCAGTGGGAATTTATGCAACGCCCCGAATTGACGTACAGCAGTTGTCACTCTTTCATACGTTCTTCTGAAATAATTATTTTTTGTATAGAATGGATTCATCGAGGACCCTTGTTCAATTCCTTTTTTACAGTTCCTAAGATCCTGAATTGTTTATATTGAATAATAGATAACATCATTCATTCACTTCTTGATGACGATTTTTGATATTACTATTATAGCCCTATTTTATTTTTGCAGTGACATTCTTGAAATGGAACAAGTGCTAGCTTATAATAGAACAAATTATATACAAAACGACGTCAATGCATCAATTCTAGAGAGATATTTCAATCTGCTTCATTGGAAAGAAAATACAATTGTAATGGATATAGGGATGGGGGATGGTAAGTTTACAAAGGAAGGTCTCTTACCCATATTAGAGAAATACAATATAAAGCAATTGATTGGAATTGATGTTTCTCCTGAGAAAGTTGCATTCGCAAGAAATAATTACAGTCCACCAAATATCGAATATGTAACATTGGATATCCAGTCACAATACCCACCAAATGAGTTTACTCAGAGATTTGATTACATGTTTTCCTTTTTCTGTCTGCATTGGGTTCAAGATTTGAGGTAATAATTTTATTAGCTTTACTTGGCTCCGATTTTACAAAGATCTAATTTTGACATAATAAAATCTTTCTAGAACCCTAGGTTCGGATATATATTTTTTTAAAGAGGATGTTGCACTAAATGCATATGGCAGTGTAGCAATATGCCGATTAGGCATGCATCAAAATTTTTGGACTTGTTTCATGGAAATTATGATTATATTTTTTACAAAAAATGGGACCGAAGTTACTAGTTGATGCACTCAAAAGTATAAAATAATATTAATTCAATTGGTGCTGTTACTTTTGAAGTTGTGCACTTGCAGTTAGATTGATAACTTGTGGCACCAACTTCACAAGTAACAACACCAATAGAATTAATATTATTTTATACATTTTATTGCATCTACTAATAACGTCGGGCCCATTTTTTATAAAAAATATTCAATTCACACTTTTGAGTGTAACATTAGTCATAATACCAATGAAGATAATACTTATCCTATTACCCACGTATATTCTTTGCTTGTGGTTGTTGTTATTGAGATCTCAAAGCATCGCTGCGGAAATACGCTTGAGTATTTTACATGTTACCATTTTAACACCGATTTAACTCGAAAACCATAAACATGTTTATTATAAATGTTGCTACAACTAATTATGTCATTCATGTAGTATCGAAAGATTTTCAATTTTCGAAAGAAATCGGCCTCTCCACATAGCAAAATTACAGATATTTAAGAATTTAACATGCCTCTATCTCGAAAACCGTAATTCTAAGTAAAAAATGTTCATCTTAAATGTTGCTACAAATAATTAGGTCTTTCATGAAGTCTCCACAGATTTTCAATTTTTAAAAGAAATCACCCTCTCCACATAGCAAAAATACATATAAATGAGAATTTAACATACCTCTAACTCGAAAGCTGCAACTCTTTTGAAAAAAATGTTCAATTTAAACGTTTCCGGTTATTGAACTCTTTAATTATAAGAACTCAGATTTTCAATTTTCGAGAAAATTTGCCCCTACATCCCATTCGGGGGTAGTTTTCGGAGGTAAGGAGATTTCAGATTTGCGTTTTTATGAATATGGGACCATTTCTCAAGCCTCCTCTTTCAAACTTATCACAAGCAGAATACGATTACTATATAAAACGCGCGAGCTAACCAGAAAAAAAGCAGACAGTCGAATTGTATACCTCCTTCGTTCGGGGTTCGTCGGTCAAAAATGGCCGAGAATAAATTTATATTTTGACATATTGTAACCAGATTAGGTGCTAGAATCAATCGTGCAATAATGCATTTGGTGAAATATATAATAATAAAGTGGTTTGAAAATTGCGGCCGCTAAAAATTACAAAAAGATCTGATGTGGATTCGACGATATTTTTTTGACGGATTTCATTTTCGAACTTATGAACATTATATATATTTTTTCAGAACCATCTTTATATGTATATATTTTTTCTATGTTACCTTATTATATGTTAAACTAATTAAATTGAAAATGTCGGGGACGAAACGTCTTTTTAAAAAATTATATTTTTTTGAAGAATCCAAAACCCAAGAAAATTACAAAGCTAAATATATGATATATGTGATAAAATGCAAAGCTTGCATGTTCAATCTAAATAAGCTGCTATAGAATATAATTTGAGAGAATTGTTATTTTATAGGACATGTTTTAAGAATGTGTTTAACATGAGACCTGGTGGAGAATTTCTTTTCACTTTTCCTGAACATGGCATTGAATTTGCATTACAAGAGCTAGCCAAAAATCAAAAGTGGTCAACGTTTGGTCACGAACAATACATTAGCGAGTTTGTGGATACCCTAGACACTTTAGAATCATTGAGGAATATAATAAGACAGGCTGGTTTTAATCAACTAAACTGTTTCAGGGAGAACGTAATCTATAACTATGAAACCAGAGAAGCATGTGAAGGTAAATCTTTTATATCAGATACTTAACTGTTGGTCTATATAACTGTATTGTCTTATACTTGATGGAAATCCATATTAGATTAGAATTGAAACAATAAATTAAATTTCCTTTATTATTTAGTTCCTATTTATAACATAAATCTTAATGGTTAGTTTTTAGTTAGCAATTACAAATGCAATAGTGGACTGGACATACCTACAGGTAGAAATTTCTTAACCCGTATTAATGAGCATAAAAGCTCATTCATACACCAGAAATCCAATTCCAACTATGCTTCAAATCTCATTGCCGACAACCACACTTTTAATGATAATTTTAAAGTTCTACATATTGAAAAGAAAGGATTTAGATTAAATTTTCTAGAGTCATTAGAAATCAATAAACGCAAACGTTCAGGTAATCTTCTCAATGACCAGATCGATGGTATGTCCAGTCCACTATTGCATTTTTTAACTAATTACTAACCATTAAGATTTATATTATAACAGGAACTAAACATCTTGAACATTAGTTTATACTCATATTTGATAAAGGTACAGAGTGCCGAAACAATTGTTATGTTTTTAAAATATATAATAGTGGAATTTTAATATAATGTTTCAATTTATGAATGAATAAACATTATTATTATTATTAATTATATTTAATTATTAACATTATTAATAATTATAAACTGTTTATGTAATACCAATACCGATAAACGCTGTTGGAATACTTTGACCCAGAGCGTTTACAGCTACGCAAACTGTGACTAAGGAACCTCTCTCTTGTGTCATTATCCCCCATCTTGCTTTTCTCATTTTGTAGCAATTACTTTAGCAGCCTTCTGTGCAGTTGTACAGCCCGTTTTGTCCACATAATACATTTTATTTGTGTGAAACTGTTATCTATCAAACAGCCAGGTTATCAAAATATTGTTAACATTCTCTCTGTTAAAATTCATAGCACGTGCAAGGCTGGTTGATTCGGGTATGCGAATTGAAAAACTACTATTTCGCTTGAGAAAAGCAGCTGTAAGCCAATCTTCAGTAGCCATTTCCACCCATCTGGAAATTTGTTTGGCATACTGGGATGCAAATTTTCGCAATTGTTTGGGTGAAAAATTGATTGTGTGGGCTTCAAATTTCGTAGTTACTTGTCAGTTTAAAGATTCTACATATATGTATAGAGACACGTGGCATATTTCTGCAGTACTTACTTGTCACGGAAACATTTCGCGCAATGATTTCTTGAGCAGCTGTTTTTATCAAATTTTCTGGTATTGTAAACCTAGCAGTCTTTCTGGTCCCTGGTTTAACCATGATCGCAACTGCAAGAAGAACTGCTTGTTCAGATTGCAAGTGTTCAAAAGTTGGTGTCGATTGTAACGTTACTGACGACACCAAAAAATATGCGCTCTGTGGTCATAGCGTAACAACTCGAAATCTCTCGAGGCCATGAAATGTGCGCAAAGAAATGCTGATTTCAGCAGTGCTATCAGTTGTCATTTTTTGTACATTAATAATGGAGTAATTTGTGGTTAAGAAACGAGTAAAATACTTCTCTCCAAATGAGGGAGAAAAACGTGTTTTCTTCACGGCACTAGCAATGACGCTGCACTGGCGGCTATACCTTTCTGCACGAAAACGAATTCTATTGGTATATGTTACAAAAGATATTTATTGTCACTGACAGATGGAGTTACAAACTCAAATATTACAGCCGGCACCCGTTACAATTGATATCGGCCTACTTTCCAAGTGACCTTTCCCAAAAATACTCTTCATTATAATTATATTATTAAAGACTTTTCTCATACCTTCGTAGTTAATCAGTACAAATTTAGGAGATTTTGCTTCCAACATTTCAACGATCATCAATCTGCATTCCAGAGCAGTCTATCAAGTCAATAGCGAGTTCAAAAATACATACAAATCTACAAGGCAGCTGATATGAGAAAATCCAGTACTGAGAAATAATTTGTTTAATAAATAATGAAAAAAGAGAATGCTAACTGTTTTGTTCCTCGAGTTGAATTTGAACATATTATGATGGATGATATTCTTCGTACTCTGCCGAATAAGATTTATTTACCCATACAGCAAGATAGATCTTAGAACGCTTTCAATTTTAAGACTATTGTATCTTTCATCTACATAAAAAAGTGACAAATTATTGACTAGAAGAATGATTATAGTAGGAAAGTATTAGTTTTTATTAACAGTCCATTATATAGGTTCAATAATTGGTTAGTTCAGCTTCCTTGTTGTTTTTCTTAATCACATAAAATTGATTCAAGATTTGATTGTTTAAGATGCAAAGATGCTGTAGGTAAGATGATTAGAAAGGGAGTTGCTGAAGATATGCGTGACTCCTATTCACTCGAGATTACATGTCTACATAAATAGGTATTCACCCGGAACTAAAATGATCATCATAGGATGGAGTAGGCGTTTTCCACAAAATTAAATTTTTCATTTGACAGGATAATAAAACATAATTTTATTCCGACATTTTTCGAAAAATTTAAGGGTTTCTGTGTTAGAGTCTCAAGAAAGAGCAGGATTGTTACTGCTATATTGAATATGAGCTCAACAATTCTGATAAGTACTCAAAAATATGAAATAAATACTTTTACAATAAATTAGGACCTAGTTATAAGACATTGAAATTAAGAATAATCATATCTTTCCAGAAATGTATAAATCAATTAACCCAGTCGCTCAGAAGATTCCAGAAAATGATTTGAACAATTACTATGCTGATTATTTAAGAGCTTTGGAGAAAGTTGGAACTATTGGTTATGAAACATGTCCTAACACTGGTGATGTTAAATGTAACGTTCACATTACTATGATCACATTGTATGGAAAAAAGGTAGATTAATATAAATATATATAAAAATTATAATATAAGATTCATTCTATTTGCAATTTTATTTTCGCCAATAATAGTAACAATATTTTATAACTTCAACTCAAATGGAAAACTCTATCACAACAACAATCTAATCAAAAGCTCTTGGTTGTCATCCCAAACAATTAATTATATTTCAACCATTTCATCAGGTTCATCAACCTCTCTTCTTTAAACATACATTAATCAAGTCTATCTACACTATATTCACGAACTTACTTGGAACACAAATAACTCAACATCCTAAAGAAGAATTTATTAAGTTATATGTTGAAGAATTCTACCCAATGTATATAATCTTAGGCTCTAGGGAGTACATTAGAGTAGTAGCACAAGACTTTTTATATACATTGCCAGGAACTCGTAAAGTTCAGTATCACGTGCGAACGAAGAAATGTTGAATGTGGTGATAGATATATGGAATATCATATTACTCTGAAAATTAACCCACCAAGGCGGAACCATTTTTGAAGAATATTATTATTTCTACTTCTATATACCTATAGGTACATTTAAAATGTTTTGATGAAGAATATAATTTAGAAAGCTATAAAAAATATTTTTAGAATTCTCAATTTTGTCTTTTCCTGCAGCTAAGCATTTCTTCAATTTTATTTCCGCAATTAAATTTTACGATTGCACTTCCTCAATCATTTAGGTTTCTTATATATAAGCCTCATCAAAATTAAAGATTATTAGTGATTTTAAGTCAAGGAATGACACTAAGTATCATTATGTCAGTTATAAAATGATGGTATTGCATAGTGAATTAGGTTTTAAGAAAGCCATCAAATTGTGAAGAACGTTAAAACTTTGCCGCCGTCGTAAAGAGTCAAATAGTTTCATTTAAAAAATTCTCGCGACTGCTATACAAATACAGGTTTTATGGGCTCATTGAAGCAACAAAATTGTATTTAAATAATTGTTGTCTATCAAATTGTATGATACTAGAGATTTATATTATTTTATGTACAGACACAATGGCTTGATTTATCAGAGCACAGCTGAAGCGGATGTAATGAACAAACGTTATTTCAGTGATTGGGTTTAAAGGGAATTATGTCGAATTCAAATTTCCTCATGTTATTGCAATAACCTGATCAGATTGTTAAAGAAGAACGATAAAATCATCAAAGCTACATATGAATAGTTTCTTCCTTCCATTAGCATGTTTTGACTATTCTAAAGAAATGAGCACGTTTATGTTTGTTGAATAATAACTATCAACCTTTGGATAAACTGGACAATCCACACTGTTAAGGTGAATAAACATGTTGTATCAGACAAAAATTTCCATTTACATCCACGAATTTACACAGAGGGTTATTATTAGTTTCAGGTATGTATCTGTGAGGATGTCACTAGCATCATAGCTCCCAAACGAGAGGATCGATTTTGATAGAATTTTCTTTTGTTCGAAATGTGACTTGATCGATAGTGTTCTATAGTTAGTTGAGTTTATCTTGTGTATCTGTCTATGGCATCTCAAACGGATGTAACGCTTTTGATTTAGATTTTTTTATTTGAAAGTTGAGTTGATTGAGAGTGCTCATAACTATTTACTCTTCTTTAAGTCTAACGTATGAATGTGGAGAGTGTTCATAGGTAGGTTTTTTAATCGAATATATTATTATATGTATCAGTAAATCAATAATTTGGTAGGTATATCTTCATATATCGGAAAGAAAGATAACTAATAAAAAAGGCTTTTCCAAGCTGTGGCCAAAACGTCATTATTTTATAACACAGAAACGCAGAATAGACAAGTAGGTATTGCTTGAAAGTATGCTGAACATAATTTAAAAAATTGGTAAAAGCCTTTACCTATGACTTCCCTCGACAAACCACCCCGCTTCGTTCATATATTGACACTTAATATTTTGGACACTCTGTATATATGATTGACGAAAACCCTTACATTGCGTCACCGGTAGTCCTTCAATATGCATACCAAAATTCGTTGTCCTAGGTCAAGCCGTCATTGAGCTACAACGCCAACAGACTACAGACAGACGGACCGAGGTCGATTTTCTACGTGAATACAATACTTCTCTTATTGAGGGAAGTAAAAAATATGTTTAATTTATGAGAACTGTTAGAATTGCGCATTGTTAATACAAAGGTTATTATATGAGGATGTGTTAACCTGTAAAGGCCCGTATATAAATAAAATAATATATTCTAAAACAAATTAAGTAGCATTAGGAAACCTAGAATGCTATAATATACTCCTTTTTGATAGACGCAGTAACAGAGAAACAGAAATACAAAAAAATCTTCTTAATAAATATTCCAGCTGGTACCTAACAATGATATTAGGGCATGTTCTCCTTGAACGGATAAGTAACCATCGAATGTAAATCACCTCCAGTATAGCTGCTAAGGCGATGCATTGTATTAAATATATTAGTGCATTTTCAAAACTATCTTATCAATTGAGTAGAGCACTGACTTTAATTCCATTTCAAGTGAAAATAAAATGAGTAGTTTTATTACAATCAGAATAATGATAATAAAATGGGAGATATCGGATTTTGGATATTTTTCTCATGATATTGCGATATTACGATAGATTTTTTTATTTCCTCTATAGATTTTGAGAACGGTTAATTCAAGATAAACTGCTTTCGCAAACTTCAACAAAATTACCTCTTCAATAATTTTCCTTTTGTAATTCCTACTATCCAATCTAGCATCAGTCCATTGTTAGAATATAGTATTTGATTATCCCTGTCTAATCGACTCATCTGGTTTAAATTCTCTCTCTATTGTTCGAATCTGTAAAACTAATAAGTCATTAATGAGATTCATTCATCTAGCGAGGCTTTCCAGATAGGCCCCTCTCCATTATGTGGAGCACCCTATTCTATGCATCAAGGCGAACTCCTCAGACTTTGAATTGATTTATTAAAATATTCTCATTGTGGGCCATATTAATTTTGATGAGTTTCTTAGTTTAGTTATTTGTTAGTAGGAATATTAATACATTCATCATACCTATTTATTGACTTCTTAGGACAGCAAAATGGTTTTTGATAAAATATCTGAAAAGTAATACTGTTCATGGTAAGAACAAGTAAAATACTAAAATAGCCCGTATTTTATAATATTATTAAGTTTGTATATATTATTGTTTCTCACGATCACCTGCTAGATGATAAATACAACATCCTATACAAACTAAGCTAAACTTTAACGGAAGAAGAGCGCTAATATTTCTAAAAGATAATGTTATTTAATCAGCTGACTGTTATGATACCTGGTTTGTTAAAATTTATACCTGTACGGAAAAACTACCTCCCGCTGTATTACATCCCTCATATGATGAATATCTGCATTTTAAATATCTAACGAAAATACAGCAATACAAAAAAAAATAAAAACGCCTGGTGTGTCCACTGACACGACTTACCTACCGCTCGCAGGCAAATTCCGGTGACTGAAAAATCGTCCGATTAAAACGAACTACAAAGGTTATATTATTTTTTTTGCAAGATGAACCCCATAGCCGGAAACTCAAGAAATGTTACAAAATATGCAATATATGCTTTTTCTCAGAGATGGCTCTGTATGTAAAGTAAAAATCTTCTGGTCAAATCATGTTGCGACTCATTTTTTTCTGTATGTCAAGACAAGCAACAATGGTCTTGTTACATTTTTTTGCAAGATGAACCTCTTAGCCAGAATCTGAAGAAACATTTTTTAAAATTTTATTCAAGCATAACTTTGCTACCACTCGCAGGCAAATTCCAATGAATGAAAAATTTTACACTATTACAATACTTTCCTTACATAGAGATGATAATAGCGGTAGTAGAGTGAAAATCCTCTGGTCAAATCGTGCTACCACTCATTATTTTCAGCATGTCAAGACAAACAACAATGGTCATGTAACATTTTTTCGCAAGATGAAACGTTTAGCCAGAATCTGACGAAACATGTGGAAAATATGGAATTTTATTCAAGGATAACTTTTTTGTGCTTTTTCTCAGATATGACGCTATATGTGGGTGGTTAAGGGCTCTCAGAAGAATACTTTAGACAAGTTTAATCAAAATCCTTAGAGCCGTTTTCGTGCTACAGTCTAGAGCAAATCACGTTTTTTGGCTATAGCTCAGCACCCAAAGTATAAAGGATTTTCAAGCAGTGCCACCGGCGAGTGGTATTGGTACCAAAAAAATAAACAAGAAAGCAACAAAATTCACCGATCCGTTCCCGAGATAATGCTGTCACAGACAGACATACGGACAGACCGACAGACAGACATACCAATGGCTGAAAATATGTTTATTAGACTTAGAAAACCCTGAAACGTCAACATTTGTAAAAATCTCGATACCAAAAATTCCACCCTATCACAATACTTTCCTTATATAGCTACTATAGTAGCGTAGGAAAGTAAAAACA
Source organism: Crioceris asparagi (assembly GCA_958507055.1). Taxonomy (NCBI): domain Eukaryota; kingdom Metazoa; phylum Arthropoda; class Insecta; order Coleoptera; family Chrysomelidae; genus Crioceris; species Crioceris asparagi. Next base: position 104,560,436 of record OY293826.1, read on the forward strand.
GTACAAGTGCGCGTTGAACACGCTTGAAGAGGGTTCCGTACGATGTTATTTATTACGCCCAATATTGTGTGATTTACTATGTTATTTTAAGATTGTGGACTTCTTATAGGTTTTCCCGTAATAAGTAAAAAACGAACTTCTGTATTTTCTTTCAAAGCACTTTCGGAGATAAGGGGGATGCTAAATTTTCGTCTATTTTCTTGAATAACTTGGAAGCTACTTATTTAAAATTACAACAAATATATTTGAGATCCTCACAACAAACCCTTTCATTTGATATGCCTCATCATGCAGTTGGCAATTTTTTTTTGACCCCCAAATGTGACCCCTATATTCATATTTCGTCTATTCACGTCAAATTGACTAACCCGAACGGACCCACTAGTGATCCTACAAAACTAATGACTATACAATAATTAATAATTAGTACTCATGTGTGGCCTCCTGCATCTAAATTTGAAAGATAATTATAAAGTCTCCTGGTGGAAATACTTTTTATTCTAATGATTATTGCATTTAATTATATTGAACATATGAATAAAGTGTGGTGTTCTACTTAAAATGCCATTTGTGCTGGAATTATACAGGCTGAATTTGAAATATTTGCTTTTATTCTAGACTTAGATCTTCATGAATAAATAGGTATATAAATAGTTAGCTCATAATTATTCATTGTAGAAGAGAAAATAATTTATATACGTATATTTATTTTGCCTCAAATATTCCAGTTCCTCCGCTGATGATCTGTCACATAAGAACGTAGTCAGCTTATGTTTATGTTATTGTTCAGTGTCAATGGTGATGTATTTCTCTAATAGTGAAACATATGATTAATTATTAATTTACGATGAATGGATACGAATCGAGCTACAAATATCTCCAAATTTTGTTCAAACTGTTCATGATGGTGTTATTAGTAATTTGTATATAGATGAATACATACTTCTTTAACATCGATTTGAAACCTATTTATAGCTTACAATCATTGTGAATATACTTTGCAGATTATATATTGATGAGTAATTATCCAAATAAGCATATTTTTTGGGTATGACTGGCATCATCGCGATCGTCAATATTTTGTTGTTAACGATTTTTGTATTTATTGTCTTTCTTGTGTTAAGGATATAAGAGTTCTTGTTTTCTTTAATTTGAAGTTTTCAGTAGAGTGAATCAATTAATAAATTTATATTCAATCATGGGTTTTGATATTCGCTAGTATTTCAAACTCAACCTGTATAAAGTATATTGTCACACAAACCAAATTTATATGTAAGTCATAAGATTCGTAGACAATATGGCTTGTCGGAATAGATCCTTTGACACACAAAACATCAAAAATATTCGATATACACTGCCTACCGAAAACAGCGACAAATTAAAAATATTCACCAACTTTGGAGCTCTACAACTTCTGAAACTAGAACTAGATATCAATAAGATATTAATGTAAAGCTCTGTAAGTAACTAGGGTTTCGATTAACTACATATTACATATCAATTTGAATTTTAATAGGTTCAAAAATTCTACAAGCTTGAATGAATGTAGAAGTTTATTTTCGCATTTATTCAAAATGCCCCTGAAACACGTACCTACTTTGATCCAAAAAACATACTTCTACCTTTTATCTGCAAAATATTGAGTATTAAAATTAAATTCACAGATATATCATAAATGTTTAAAATTGCTAAGTGAAGTTTTAACCGCGTCACTTCTTTGACAGCCAGCTATACAGATATGACCATTTAGATAAACTAGGTGATATTTCGTGAAATAATAAGGAAGATCTATCCAATATAACCAATTTTAAGATTTTTTTTTAGAAGAGGAATTCAAACTCAGTGAACGTTGAGTTAACAGAATCCTTATGATCAACGTATAAGTCAAACAACTCATTTACTGAAAAGAGTAAATACAAGAAAGAAGAGTTATCTATACTGTATATAATATACTAGAAGCTGAGGTAATGACCTAACTCTAATTTTACTCAAATACATTCATGAGTGACTTATTTCTATTTTTCCTGTAAACCAGTAATCAGACTATTCCATCTCAGTTTTCATCAGATTAAAATATAAATTACTTCGATCAAAAGTAGATAAATATGTAATACTTTTACCATACCATACATACATACAAACCATGAAAACAACAATTGATTACATTATTGAACGTAGGTGCAATATAATTGAAAATTTATTCAGTACAAATATTGCATGAACCTCTAAATCTTATGCCCCTATATAGCTTTCCTTCTTTAGGTACCTTTAAGACATAAAACCTAAAAGTCATAATAATCGTAAGCTTCAATTTCTTAGAGAATTTTTCTATTTGGATTTCATATTGAATTTACAGCTTGGCACACCTAAATTCGACTAAATGCGCAGTTAGGGAACGGAGTAGGTACTTCAGTCTCTTTAAAAACCTATTGACTGCAAATGTATTATTTATAATGTATTATGTAGTATTTAGTTTCATGGTAATCTACTTTCTCATTCAAACTTTGCTCATCGCTTACGTTTCTAGATATTCACAGCTAGATCTGACAAGCTGTAGTTAAGATTAAGAATAATAATATGATAAAAAAAGATGTTCCAATAGGTAAATACCAAATATTACTCAAAAATAATATGAATCAGATCTAAATTTGATAGAAAACTAGTGGAAACAATAATTCATTACAATTGTCACGTAGGTATATCTACTTTCTTATTTCCCATATTATCCTTAGGCGTATTCATATTAGTCAGAAAGACACATATATTCATGGATACCTGTTCGAAACAATACAATGTGTTTAATGGAGGATCCAGCATTCTCAGTGCTTTTGTGTTCCAGATAAACCACCGAATACCTTGGAGGATACACAAACGTTGCTATTATCGGAATAATGTTGCTGAGATATTTTGATTTCGGTCACTTTAATGTCAGTAGTATATATAGTAACAATAGAATGGAGGAATATGAATATACTAATTTTAGAGCGCTATTGTATACATATCCTTTGATTTTAGTAATATTCTGGTAGAATCAGTTTTGAAATTAATTTGAGATGTAAGTTTTTCTTCAACATTTAATGTTACAACAAACTATATGAGAAAATTTTCATTTGATATGGGTATTTGAGCAAAATTTCACTCAAGATCTAAATTGATTTTAAGTATATTTATGAAACGCCATTTTTGACAAACGAACCCCGAACGGAGGAGATATACAATTCGACTGTGTGTGTTTTTTTTTAGTTTGTGCGCGCGTTTTATTTAGTAAAAGTTTTCCGATTTTGATGATTTTTGAATCATTTGAGAGAGGAGACTTGAGAAATTCATAAAAACCGCCTCCGAAGGGGGTGAAGGGGCATATTTTAGCGAAAATCGAAAATCTGAGTTGTTTAATTAAAGATAGGAGAATATCCGGAAAGGTTTAAATTGAATATTTTTTAAAAACACGTTTTCGAGTTGGGGGCATGTTAAATTCTCAAATATACGTATTTTTGCTATGTGGAGAGGGTGATTTCTTCAGAAAATTGAAAATCTGTGGGCACTACATGAAAGACCTAATTATTTGTGGCAACATTTATGATGAATACTTTTTCCTTAGAATTACAGTTTTCGAGTTACAGCGGTGGTAAAATGTTAACATCTAAAATACTTATGCGTATTTCCACAGCGATGTTTTGAGATCTTAATAATAACTAAAAGCAAAGAATATACGTGGATAATAGGATAAGTACTATCTTCAATGGTATTAGTTAACGTTGAACGGTTTTCGTGACTAAAGTTACACTCAAAAGTGTGAAATAAATAAAAAAAATGGACAGACGTTATTACTTGGTGCACTGGAAAATACAAAATAATATTAATTCTATCGGTGTTGTTACTTGTGAAGTTGGTGCCAAAAGTTATCAATCTAACTTCAACTGCACAACTTCAAAAATAACAGCACCAATAGATATAATATTATTTTGTATTTTTCGGTGCACCAACTAATAACGTTGGTCCAATTTAAAAAAAATCTATTTATACTCTTTAACATAAATATTGATTTGTAACATTCAAATTAACAAACCGCATAATGAAGATACTATTTGAAAGTAAATATAAACTGCGTCTCAATTTCTGAAATTGTTTTAAAATATTTGTTTGAATTCTTCGTTTGTTTAATTTTGGTGTGCACAGTTTATATTCCTACGAATTTGTTCAGTTTGTTTTATAAATATGTTTATTATAAAACAGAAGTTCTTCAATTTAATAGTTTAATTTTGATAAATTTTCATGTGTATTTTAAAATGTTTCATGTATTAAAGAGTTCCAGTAATTTTGGTTTGTAAATTTGTCAGTTTAAATCTCTAAGGATTTATTCAGTTTGTTTTGTTAACATGTGCCAAAATTGATGTTAGTTAATTTTAAAATGCCTTTGCATTGAATTTCGAAGTTTGTTTTTAAATGTTTTCTTAAATATAAGGTTTAAATCATTTTGATATGCAAATTTGTTAGCTTAAATATCTAATGATTAATTGAGTTTGTTTTATTTATATATTTCTGATTATTTTTATTGAATTTAGAAATTTGTTTGAAAAATGAAAGAAACGTTTTAATTTGGCGCTGTGATCGGTTCCCTTCTGATTGTGCTGTTGTTTGTTTTATTAATATATTTCTGATTATTTTTATTGAATTTAGAAATTTGTTTGAAAAATGAAAGAAACGTTTTAATTTGGCGCTGTGATCGGTTCCCTTCTGATTGTGCTGTGTAATAGTGGCCGTAGTTAAGATCCAATGAAAATTATCAGAAATATTTTAATAAAACATACTCAATAAATTTACAGACTTAAACTTACAAATTTGCACATCAAAATGATTTTAGCCTAATATTTAAGAAGATTTAAACTGCCAAATGTACAATCCAAAATTGTTGAAAGTTTTTAATAGATGAACCATTTTAAAATATACATCAAAATTAATCAATAATGACAACTTTGAAATTTAATAACTGCTGTTTTCAAGGAGACCTGCTAATAAAATTAATCAAACTTAAAATTTAAAGAGTCATTTTTAAAAAATCTTCGAAATTCAGATGCATTTCCCATTTTGTTTATTATTTTTGTGTAATATTTTATCAAACATACTGGAAAATTCGGCAGATTCAAATATATTATTGAACACATAATGCAACGATTTATTTGTAATATTCAAATAAACAAACTGCAAAGTGAAGATAAAATGTTCAATCAATAGATCTGAATTTCGAAGTTTGTTTTAAAATGTTTATGTGAATTATTCGTTTGTTTAATTAGTATGTGCAAAGTTGAAAGTTGAAATCTTCACGGATTTATTCAGTTCATTTTGTTAATATTATTCTTATTGTTAATATTAGTTTAAATTTGGCGCCTCTTCTATGTCATGTGTCATGTCAACTTGTCGCGCACTCTTGAAGGTGCAGCTGATCTTAGATCACATTATTATATTTGAAGATATCCGGTTGTTAACATGTCGCCATCGTAATTGTCTTGAATAAATAATCTTATATCTTATGTTAAAATACTCGTTTTATTTAACAGGTTATGGGCCCAGTCACCCTCATAACTATTTGTTCGTGAGTTCCGTAACGTAAATTCAGTGATTACCGAAAAATAAAATACCAAACCATTTTTTTCTGGTACTTCCGCCACGTGTCGGTTTTGGAATACTTATCTTTCAAGAGAAATAAATCTTAATAGAAATTAAAAAATGTCATCAAATAACCACATGGCATTAATTGAGAGACTAACTGGCAGAGATAATTTCGCAAGCTGGAGGTTCGCAGTTCAAACATATTTAGAGCACGAGGAACTGTGGGAGTGTATATCCGACGACGCAGTTGTCGATGCCAAGAAAGACAGTAAGGCCAAATCAAAAATTGTGTTACTAGTAGATCCAATAAACTATATCCACGTGCAAGAAGCGAAGACTGCGAAGGAAGCCTGGAGTAATCTATGCAGAGCCTTTGACGACTCAGGTCTTGTTCGACGAGTTGGATTACTTCGTGATCTTATAACTACTTCTCTTGAAAAATGTCAAGATATTGAAGAATATGTCAGTAAAGTTATAACTACAGCACACAAGCTTCGGAATATCGGCTTTAAGGTTGATGATGAATGGCTAGGCACCTTGTTACTGGCTGGATTACCTGAACAGTACAAGCCAATGACAATGGCCATTGAAAGCTCTGGTGTCACTATAACAGCTGATCTAATTAAAACAAAACTACTACAGGAAGTCAAGCAATCTGAACGAGGCGTATTTTATGTTAATAAATGTCAACAAAAACAGACATTCAAGTCAAATATAATCAAAGGACCAAGATGTTACTCGTGTAATAAATATGGACACATTAGCAAAAACTGTAAGAGCAAGACTAAGAAGAAACAAAGTGATAACTCTTTTGTAGCTATTCTCTCAGCGGTATCAAGCAACTATGACTCAGGATGGTATGTGGCGCATCGATGCATATGACTATGCACAAAGAATGGATCTATGATGAGATACCACCGCCAATCAAAAGTATCCGTGTTGCAAACAACAAAGAATTACAAGTAGAGTGTTGTGGTAAGGTTAATATTAATGTACCACAAAAGGATGGATCTATCAGTACCATACAGATAAAAGATGTACTTTATGTTCCTGATCTTTCTACTAATCTTCTCTCCGTCAGTCAGATGATTAAAAATAATTGCAATATTAAATTTAATAGCAAAGGCTGCATTATATTTAATAAAGATAATATTGCAGTAGCTACTGCTATACTTATTAATAACATGTATAAGCTTAACATAGCTTCTGTACAAACATGCTTATCTGGAAATATTAATGATAATTTTTATTTATGGCACCAACGTATGGGTCATCTCAACTACTTTGATCTGAAGAAACTGGAAAACTGCACTGAAGGTGTAAAACTATACCAGAGCAATAACATGACCTGCATCTCCTGTTTAGAAGGTAAACAAACCAGGCTACCATCTAAAAGTGAAGGTTCCCGAGCAACAAGGTTACTAGAACTAGTTCACTCTGATATATGTGGGCCCATGGAGGTGAAGTCACTGGGAAATGCAAGGTATTTTCTGACCTTTATTGATGATTTCTCTAGAAAAGTGTTTGTTTTCATTTTGAAGTCAAAGTCTGAACGCCTAGATAAATTCAAAGAATATAAATGTTTAGTAGAAAATCAACTTGACGCAAAAATCAAAGTACTGCGTACTGATAATGGAACTGAATACATAAATAAGAATTTTTCTGAATTTTTAAAGTTATCCGGCATACAACATCAAACATCGACTCCTTACTCACCTCAACAGAATGGCTTATCTGAGCGTATGAACAGAACACTGCTTGAAAAGGCCAGATGTATGTTAATTAATGCTAATTTACAGAAAAATCTGTGGGCTGAAGCAATAATGACAGCAGCATATATAGTGAATCGTTCACCGACACAAGCATTGAATTATAAGACACCCGAAGAATTATGGTGTGGTAGTAAACCTGATGTAAGTCACATGAGAATTTTTGGATGTTATGCAATGACACACGTACCTAAAGAAAATATTAAGAAATGGGACACTAAATCACAGAAGCTTATATTTGTTGGTTACTGTGAAAATAGCAAAGGTTTCAGATTGTTGGATCCTAAAACAAGAATCGTCACAAAAAGTAGAGATGTAATTTTTATGGAGAACAGCATAAAGAGAAATGTGTTACCAGTAGACTCATCAGATTTAGAAGAAGACAATAAAAAGGGTCAAGTGAGTGAAACTACTTTATCAGATAGTGAAAACAACAGCACTGATACCTTAACACATACAAAGGATGATCTCAGTGATATTTCAAATACTGATGATCTCGATTATGTACCAGAGATAACAAAGAAGTACCCCCAGAGCTCCAGTATGACGCTTCGTCCTCGGAATAAAACTATGATGAACAATAAACATAGAACATACCTATGTCCGAATAACGGGTCATCTTCCATAACGCCACAAACATTTGCAGAAGCACAATCATCCAAAGACTTCAACTTGTGGATGAAATCCATTCAAGAAGAGTTGAAGGCACATAGTGATAATGGTACATGGCAGTTAGAGGAGAAGCCACCCGACGTCAGAGTTATAGGATGTAAGTGGGTGTTTCGTATAAAGGACGAACCGGATGGACAAAGGTACAAGTCTAGGTTATGTGCAAAAGGGTTTGCACAAAAGAGCGGCATTGACTACACAGAGACATTTGCACCAACAGTCAGGTATGATTCAATTCGTTTATTACTGTCTGTTGCTGCAGAACAAAATATGACTTTGATACAATTTGACATTAAAACCGCTTTTCTATATGGTGAATTACAAGAGCAAATCTTCATGACGCCGCCAGAAGGACTTACTGTTCAAGAAAATATGGTATGCAAACTTAAGAAGTCACTGTATGGATTAAAACAAGCACCAAGGTGTTGGAATGCTAAATTTGATCAAGTTTTGAAGAAATATGGCTTCAAGAATAGTCATGCTGACAGGTGTGTTTATAAAGGCGGTACAAAAGAAGCAAGAGTATATATGTTGCTTTATGTGGATGATGGGTTGCTGCTTTCAACAGATTCCTCAGCTCTCAATGAAGTAATTAACGATTTGAAGAAGGAATTTGAAATTAAGATCTGTAAATCGCCACATTTCATAGGAATACAGATTGAACAGTGTCACGATTATATCTTCTTACATCAAACTAAATACGTTGATGAAATGCTTCAAAGATTTAATATGTATAACGCTAATACTAAGAGTATACCAGCTGATCCGCATGTTACATTGGAGAAAAGCACTGAGCCTGATAGTGACAACAAAGACTTTCCATATAGAGAAGCTATGGGTTCTTTAATGTTCACTGCTACTGTGAGCAGACCGGACATTATGTATGCAGTGTGCACAGCAGCTCGTTTTCTCAACAGCTATGACCAAATGCACTGGAATGCAGTCAAGCGCATCATCAAATATTTACATGAAACAAAACATTTTGGACTCTGTTTCAGGTTAAAGCAAAGTAACACACTTGAAGGTTACTCTGATGCTGATTATGCCAATGATCCTGCCACAAGAAGGTCCACTACGGGTTATGTCTTCATGAAAAATGGAGCAGCAGTGACGTGGAGCAGTCAGCGACAACCAACCATTGCCTTGTCCACTACAGAGGCAGAATTCATGGCATCATGCAGTGCAACCAAGGAAGCTCTCTGGGTTCGACAACTAATGCTTGATATTGAAGAATATAAACAAAGTTCTATCAATCTTCATATTGATAATCAAAGTACCATTCATTTAATTAAAAATAATGATTTTCATAAACGATGTAAACACATTGATGTAAAATATAACTTTGTAAAAGAAAAATATGCGCAAAGAATAATAGACTTGAAGTATGTTAACACTGATAGTCAATTAGCAGATATCTTCACAAAAGCTTTACCTAAAGTAAAATTTCAATATTTTAGAGAGAAACTTGGTGTAATTAAGAATCCGAAGATGTAAATTAAGTAATCTTCAGAATATATTTTTTTTATTGCTTGAGTATTTGAACTGTTTAGTTAGCCCAGCTATATTCATTTTTGATTTATATTAATAGGAATAATATATTGTTTTAGAGAGGCTGAAATTTAGAGGGAGTGTTAATATTAGTTTAAATTTGGCGCCTCTTCTATGTCATGTGTCATGTCAACTTGTCGCGCACTCTTGATCATAGATCACATTATTATATTTGAAGATATCCGGTTGTTAACATGTCGCCATCGTAATTGTCTTGAATAAATAATCTTATATCTTATGTTAAAATACTCGTTTTATTTAACACTTATAAAATATAAATTATGAATTTCTGAGTTTGTTTCAAACTGTTACTTCTAATTTTAAGTTTGATCAATATTTGTGTGCCCATTTTGTAAGTTTAAATCTATGCAGATATATTTTGTTAGTTCAATTAACAAATCTCTCTGAGAATAGATAATTTTATTTTCGTTGAATTTCAAAGTTCGTTTGAAGAAATATTTTTTTATAAAAATATTTTGTAGTTTTCAGTGCATCATCTATTAACGTCGGTACAATTTTTTGTAATAAATATTTATTTCACATTTTTTGTGTAACATTAGTCATGAAATTGTTGAACGTTCACTAATACCCAAAAAAATATAGGCTTAGCTTGTACCTACTTGTTATTTATTATTCAGAGATTTCAAAACACTCAATTTAACTGTTGCTACATATATTCTTTTCTCTTCGGCCGTCTCATATTTTCAATTCTCGAAAAAAATTGCTCTTCCACGTAGCGGAAATACGCGTATCACATATTTCAGACTTTACCTTTGGGAAACTCGGAAACCGTTATATGGTCTCCTTTCTAAGTTTCAAATCTAGAATTTTCGATTCTCGGAAAAATTTGCCCCTTCCACATAGCTGAAACACATATTTCAGACAGTAACGCGGAAACCTATGATTATATAAAAAAATGTCCAATTTAAACGTTTCCTGATATGAAATTTTCTCCAATTCTGCCGTCTCAGATTTTCAATTTTCGAGAAAAATTGCCCCCTCCACCCACTTTGGAGGGAAGTAGATTTCGGATTTGAGTTTTTCTGAATATGGCACCATTTCTCAACTCTCCTCCTTCAAATCAAAGAAAAATCGTCTAAATCGGAGTACGTTTACTATGCAAAACACGCAAACAGCCATAAAAAAGCAAATATACAACCGAATTGTACACCTTCTCCTTTTTTCGATGTCGGTCGAAAACGAAACAAACATTTTAATTGGGCGCTACGATCGGTATCCGTACGATTGTGCTGGGATTAGTGGCTAGTTCCGTAGTTCACTGCACCAATTTAAAACTTTAAAATCAAAGTAATCAGAAATATGTTAATGAAACAAACTTAATAAATCGTCAAAGAATTAAACTTACAAATGTGCACACAAAAATTGATCAAACTTAAAATTAGAAGTAACAATAATTTGAAACAAACTTCGAAATTTATCAACACAAACAAACTTTGCAAATTATAAATTATAACCTATATTTTATAATGGGCATATCATTAAAATAATTTGAACAAATTCGTAGAAATTTAAACATCTAACTGTGCACATGAAAATTAAATAAACTGAAAATGAATATTTTAAAACAAACTTAGAAATTCAGACGCAGTTTATGTTTGATTTCAAATTTTATCTTCATTATGCGGTTTGTTAATTTGGATAAAACAAATAAATATTTCCATTAATGAGTAAAAGGGCGTTCCATATATATTCATGTGCTTAGAAAAATATAGATTCAAGGAAATAGTCAGTCAAGTGAACAAACATTCTAGAATCATTTAGTTATCAGATAATATATACCGACTCAGATATCAAAAAGTCAAGGATGTTAGTCATTTTATCAGCAAAATTCTGCTTATTGTATTATTATATTGAGATACAATGTCCATCATAAATTTTGTTGTTATATGTCTTGCGGTAACCCAAGAGAATCTTATTACGGCAGGTAAGGGAGTCTTAATGTATATAATATGAGACTTTTATTAGCTGAATGTATCTGTAGGACACATGCAGCTAGGGTTTGTGATTTAAGTATAGGATTTTCTGTAACATGCTCCCAATACGGCACACACAGAGCCAACGTTGATTTATAAATATGAAAGCTTTCCTCCAGCTTCTTCATCTGTGCCGGCTTGTATACCAAGAAGAATATCCGTCTACGACATCGTGATTTACTGTTGATAAGAGTTGAGTATATAACCAATGTGAATGAGTCGTGCACGTATTTCCAGGATCATGTTCAAGGCAGATTCCAAGAAAATATTTAGCGCATTTAAGTATAATCAAGTCAGTGAACACAGATGAATTTCGCTAAAATATTTGTTATAAGTTTCACCTGCAAGAAAATGATGTTAATCTTGAAAAATTTTGTCCGGTTTCCAAAAGATCATAAGGTACGTTGTACGGTCTCGAACATATAGTCATCAATTAATCTGCCTGTCTATCTCTATCAAGATAATCCCGGTAACAGATTTTTTGTCGCTTTTTTGAAGGGTACCTATACCCAACGCTCGTGGCACGGAATGGGCATCTTGCTCGAAAAATCTAGGCAATAGCGAAAAACGTGTTTTACTTTTGATGAAACTTGTGCAAAGCATTATTTTTATAGCACTTTAACAACATCTCAAGGATTATATCTTCGAAAAATCAGGAAAAAGCTATGCTCAAATTTAATGTAAATTATCTAACTGTTTTTTCATATTCTGGCTCCTATTTCAAAATTGAATGAGACCATTTTTGTTTGCGTTGGCATGCAGAAAAAATAATGACCAGACGATTCTTATAACTATTCGATGGAATTTTTTCGAGAGCTAGAAAAGTGGTTTGAGAGGACAAACGAGATTTTATCTGAATCAATAATTTCAATATTTTTTGTCTAGCTACTTATTACATATTTACATCCGTTTCAATAATTGTAGAACACATGCTAAACATACAGTTTTATATTATATTTATTATTCAAAGCCGGCAAAGTTATGAATCTTGTCATGAACTATTCTATAACTTGAAAGTCCTTTCGGTATATTGAAGAAAAAAAATTAATGATAGAATGTATCAATTTCCGCAGAAAAATCTGTTCAGTAGTTTCGGAGATCATCGCGAACAAACACACTGGGCTCTACTGTTTTTAACCGAATTCAAAAAAGGAAGAGGTATACAATTCGGTTGTATGTTTGCTTTTTTATATATGGCCATTCGCGCGTTTGGCATAGTAAACGTGCTACGATATTGATGATTTTTGATTTATTTGAAAGATGAGAGTCGAAAAATAGTTCCATATTTAGAAAAAGTTAATTCCAAATCTTCTTCCTCTAAAAGCCGCCCTGAAGGAGGTGGAAAGGGCAATATTGATTTTTTTTTCAAAAGAGTTGCGGTTTTCGATTAACAGCAATTGTAAAGTCTGAAATATGTATATTTCCGACGCGATGTTTTGAGATCTCTGAAAAATAACAAGTACAAGCAAAGAATATACATGGGTAATAAGATAAGCACTACCAACTTATAAAGTCTATCCAATCTTTGGTAAAAAATATCTATATAATATGAGATACTGTAGTTGATACACGGTTACTCGGGACAAACTAACTAATGTTCATTATTTTGAATAGGACAAAATTATGTTTCTTTTCAAGATATAGCGTAATTCAAAATTATTTTCTAACGTCTCTATTATACAATAAAGATTGACTGTAGATGTGGTAATTCGGGAGGAAGATCTCCGGACCACAAATCACTGGATTTTGATCCATGCGCTTAGTACAAAAAGTTAAATTGGAGTTTAGGTATGCTGTGATTCTAGGGACTAACTTAGAAAAAAGACATAGATCAACTAGAAGAGTTACGATTCTCTTCGTTTACAGAGCTGAATATATTTAGAGGTCAATTGCGATATTTTGGAAAAAAATAATGAGAATGCTGCTATTTGAACTCTAGACATGAAATGTGTTAATTTGGTATTCCGCTATATCATGACAACAAATAAAAATTCGAAATGAACGTTTGAGTTTCTCTTACATCCTTTTCATGTCCATAATACACAATACATACTATAATTTACCCTTCGTCCCCATTAACCTTGTATATAAAAATAATCCCAGTAGGTATCAACATCATCTCTATGAAGTGTAAAGAATATAGAATAAACTACATCAATCTTATATCTGATATTTGAGTTTTTGAGAATTTCCCCTGTGGATTTTCATCATGTAACAGGCATTCTCTGCTTGAAAATTCCTTTCTCCACTCGATGTGCTTCAAACATATACGAGTGTCTTTTCAATATTCAATCTGGACGTCGCACCATACACCTCGACATATACCATAAATTCCGCAAACGATGTAGGTAGTAGGGTATTGAAGTGGCTCGACCAGTAGAGGGCATGCACGAGCAATCGGAGACTCTATACTACTCAACCTACATCGCTCTCTCGGAAATATGACTAAACGCGCTCAGCTCACCAACTTCCTCTCCTGATGTACCCACTACCTCCTCCTATCTCGCAGGAATTTAACTCATCTGGATGCTCTCTCACTCTCGAGCTCTCGATGCGACCGACTGCAACAGTAGGTGCATGAATCACGTTCGACTCGATTCGTGACCCTCTGCCTTCTTCGTGACCGTATAGGACCGCGCGACTCTCTTCTGCGGCGCATCGGTAATAATGTTGTTCACTGTCACTTTTATGAAACGACCGATAAAGAACGCTGCCGATCTTGTAGATTTCATATCGTTACTCTTGTAAATTGCATTCTGTAGTCTTGTTATTGGTTATTTTGTTTTGAATTTGCCTACAAAGCAGCAAAGGGTAAATTATGGATCACGATTTTTTCGATTGTTCTAAATGGAGATGATCCCGAGTAACACAATTCGATAGGTAAAGGGTAAAAATAAATTATGTTCGTGTTTTTATAAGACTCTATCAACCATTGGTTTGAGTTTGATGTAGTACAGTTAGGTATTTTACATATCACTATGAATTTATTTTTGACAAGATTCGTCTTCCCGCTTTGTAGGGAAGCCAACTACCGTAACCACAAAAACCTATCTACTTGGAGAACCTGCAATTTTATAACATACTAGCTTTTGTCCGCCACTTCGTGCGTGGGGAAAATTGCATTCAATCCATGCGGTTGTTTTTGCGTGATGCGAGTACAAACATACAGACAGAAAAACAAAAATATTAAAAAATGGTTGTTTTGGCTTTTGTTGCTTTAATAAAGACATATTAGTTTTTCTTAAATATCTACTATTTACAGACAGCGGCCTGTACAGAAAGACAGGCAGACGCAATAAAATGTAGCCCATATTTTAAGTTAGACCTCTAGTAATAGGTACATTAGTAAAAATTGCATTCAATTCCATGCAGTAATTTTTGTTGTTTTGGCTTCTGTTGCTCTAATGAAGGCACTCCATATTATTTTTTCTTAAATATCTTTAATGTATATATATATATATATATATATATATATATATATATATATATATATATATAATTTAGGGCTTGAACGATGATTTTAAAAACAATAGATGTCCATTTCCAAATAAATATTTTGAAGAACAGATCTGATAGTATATTAGCGTCAGATCCAAAATTGAAGTGAGAATCCTGTGGTGTAATTTACCCTACTTATGTATGCATTAGATGATTTGAATTAGATTATCAAAGTTATAACAAATTTGGTATTCAGAAGTCGTATTTAATACATTCCAAAAATCTTTTTGATGGAAGTATAAATGCCAATATTTTCCTTAAATAGAAAGAGTGAAATTGAGTTATGGAGACGCCTAGTAAATGGAAAACTTTGCAAGTGACTTGTCCAACTAAACAGGATTTTTCTTCAAGGTTCGTTAGTTGGTTTCCATTTGTTTGGCGGTTCTGACTAGCATTTTATTTTAGTGTTATTTCACTAAAGATGCAAACTTTGTTTCTATTTCCTTTGAAGAAATAATAGAAAAAATATAAAGCTTTCAAAAACTGACAGAATGGCGAAACCTCTCCGTGACAAGATGAGATCTCTGGAACGTTTGAACCTTTTAGGGGACCATTCTCGGTCGATGTTGAAAAGAATATTTCATTAAAATGAATAAATGAACTACTCCATAGAAAAAAGAAGTATACTTCTTTGGTGGCTAGTACGAATCTTTAGATCTAGGTATAGATGGTCTACAAAATATTGTAAATATCATTTTGATGTCATTTTAAAACTTTTCATTATGATAATCAAAGCAATTTGACTCATAGACTTACAATTTACAATGGAAGATTTATAATAAATGTCGGTTATTGGTTTATTTATTTCAAATAATTATTTGTACTTGTAATACCTATACCTATGTCTCTCAAAAAATGAACTTGTTTGTGTTTTAATGATGTTTATCAAAGATTAAAATGTTTAGGTATATAGGATGCACCAAAATGTAAACTGGCATGTGATGTAAGTAAGCGTCCTATCGCTTGCTTGAATGGTTTTCAGGCTTGCTTCCCGTTACTCATCTGTGTATGAAGCTCATTTATTTCATTATCATTGTTTCTACCTTGTCGGTTCTCGACTAAATTACAGTTTGTCAATTTGAACAACACTTGGCAAGTACTAGGAAAAATACAAAATAATATTAATTCTACTGGTAGAGGTAACTTTGAAGTAGGAGTAGTGCAATTATAGGTAGATAGAAGACTTTTGACACCAATTTTAAAAGTACCAGCACCAATAGGATTAATATTATTTTGTATTTTCCAGCATAATTTTTCTATTTGTATATGTTTTTTGTTGACATTATAATGAACAGAAAATTAATTAAATTTGAAAAAATAAATGTGTCACATAGAAAATATGTGTAGAATTCTAAATAGACTTTAAATTTATTAAAAAGTGAAGGCCATTAAATTAAAAAAAAATTGTCAGTGATAAATGTATAAATAAGCATATGTTTAAGACAAAACATATGCATTCAAGAAACAAAGATTTTTGGTTTAGAATCAGCCCTATATGTTGTATGTCTTTATTTTTTACTTTGCTACTAGGTACATACCAAGAAGGCGTGGCTATATTTTACAGTTCTAATGGTAAATGAGTGATCTCAACCTTACTGAATTGCAACTGCATTCCAAATATTAAGCAATACGTTTTCATGAATGTATTGGACGTATTGAGCGCTCCTTATATTTTTCAAGATTCAAAATTAATCTCTAACGTTTACTTCTAATATTCTTTGTCCAAAGATGATATGAAGGTTTCATTGCTTGGTTACTGAAACATTTTCGAAATGTCAAGCTGAATGAAGGTTGCCTTTGACGTCAATGAGGTCATTCTGTTACCAAGTCCGACACATTCTGCTTTATCAAATCCTCTTATTACCACTGGCGTATTCCGCTACATAATATGCTGGCACAATTTCAGTAGAATTTTATAAAATATATTTCGAGAGTATCGAGGTACCCTCGACCAGGCTAATATGGCGAGCTTCGAAAGAGTTTTTAATTAAAGTAATATTACAATGTAACATAAATTGTTTACTGTATTATGAAATGAGGATAGAACGATCAGATTTTCTTGGTTATAGATATGAGAGGTTTGTAAAGGAAATTTTAATAAGAGTTAGCAATGTTTCATCCGGCGGCCCTGAATTCATCCCCGAGCATATTAAATTAATAATAATAATAGACTTAAGCAGTGAGTTGCTAGGAAAATCGATGAGTTTAAAAATGGATCTGTTTCAAGATTTGATTTTGTAAAATGTATAGCTTATTTTAATAAAAGTTGAATGTACTTGTATAAAACACAAGCAGATCTATTACTTTACAAATTCTTAAATAAATAAATGTATTCTGATTCTCAATTGTGTTTTGTAGTACTTTTCGTTTGTTCTAAATATATGAAAAAATATTTTATAACAAGAGTTAATCTATAGATTTTACTAAGTAACTATATTGGTGATTGATAATGCGATAACGTCAAATTCAAGGATCTATTTTTGAAGACCTACTCTTCTTGGGGACAAGTTAAGCGATACATTTTCAGCTAAGAGATAAACTAATTACTTCATTTTATTTCTGGGGACGAGTTTTGGTACGTCGGTTTCATCATATCTTACGGTTTTGATTATATTTGGTACGTTTTGGAGACTTGAACCAGTCGTAAATACAATATACATATACAACATTAACAAATGGACATCAAAATATCTTGTGAATGATAAAGGTAGGATCCCACTTTATTTTGATATTACATACAGACACATTTTATTATATTATTATTATATCTATATAGATATACAAACTGTCAAATTTTATAGAATACGTCACATTGAATACAAAAAATATTTTAATAATATTTGTTATCAGTATAAGACAAATAAGCCACCAAAACAGAAACAAGATAAAATAAGAGCATTTTAGCCTAAAACGCAAACAAAATACAATGTAAATATCCAAATATTTTGCTTTCATGTATTAAAAAATATTTTTTACAAAACTGGCGTGATTCAATCAAAAATATTCTGAATGACTTTCCCGGAATAGGGATTGTTGAATTTTATATGTGAATCTTGAAGTTCATCCATTATTTTAGTAAGCATAAAAACCAATTTTATATCTGCTATGTTACTGTAAAAGATCTAATCAGTTTCTTGCAACATTAATATTATGCCGTCCAATAAAACCAGTGTATAACTATTCAGAAACTAGTAGATAGGTACGTATCAACAAATCAATTCACCACCAAGGATTTCGAAACGTGGAGATTAGTCAATTGTAAGATTTTTCGAACATCGGACTTAAATAAAGAATAACTTCATACAGTGGTGTGGTATCAAGCGATTCATCAATTTGAATTTACTATATTAATTCTTGTATAATTTTTTTCTCGGAAACGGCTTCAACGATTTTGATCAAATTTGGCATATGTATAGATAAGGTTCTAATCTTCAAGATTATCTATACAAGTGGCTTTCCTGAAAAATGCGAGGGTGTCACCCTCGAAGTCCATATACTTTTTCCTGAATAGTTTTAAGAGCCGAGTAATCAATTGGCGATACTTTAATTTTTAATGGGTGTGACCCTCGAGGTCCACACTAGCTATTTCGGGAATGGCTTCGCAGATTACGATACAAATTTCAATATTGGGTTTGGGGGTAGAAGTCGATTGATTGGTGATACGGCTGAGTTCTGTTATGAGAAATCGAATGGCGATACTTTCATTGGCGAGTAGTGATACAGGTGAGTTCTGATATATTTCATATTCATATTTATTTTAAAATTTTTAAAATCTGTTAATTAAGAGCTGTATGAACGGTTAAAGGAATTTTTATCGATCTAGCGATCGCAATAAATTTTAACTAGAAATAAGCACATTTTTGAACTAAGATTAAACATACTGAGTAACTCTTATAGACCCATTCTATAGCCTGTGTTAAACGAGCAAAGCCCGGTCGCCCAGATATTCATTATCTATATGGATATTGAATAGGCATTCAAAATAGCGTATATTCAATCTTTTATGTTTCTATTTCTAAGAAGTTGTTATGACAGTAACATTAATTTTTGTTCAAACTCATTTATCCCACATTTTTGAGTGGTTTATTATTGTTGAAGCTGATTGAAAGTTTACTTATATATAACCTAGTGATTTCAAAATATAGCTGGAATCCTAAACTTACCAATTGCCCGGAAACTCTTGAATATTTGGAAAAAATTAATAGAATGGATGCACGGTTGCTCTGAGAAAAACGTGTACAAACAATAAATCCAATATAAAATCGAACACCATACCCACTCCTTTGTCGGAAGTCGGTCAAAGGCGTATGGATGTAAACAGTTATAGAACAGATCAAGGATTACCTATATAATACTGCATAACATAGTACTGGCAAATATCCAAATAAATTACTATTGCGTATTGTTATAAAATGTTGGTTCATATTTATCACTGTATTTGTATCCAATTTCTCCATTAGGAATATAAATTATTTATTTGGAAAACAGCCGATCAAGAAAAATAAATAATATCGATTGAATGCAATTCGGAATAAAATATAAATGACATCATTTATTTGTAGGCTGTCAAATCATTTATTGGCCATTTCATTTGATTTCACCCACTTTTGAAAAGATAATGCTAGTTTTCGTTTGTGAAGAGTAAACTCCTATTTTCCATATTTATAGAAAGAATCAATGAGGTCGAATTGGATCCATCTCGTCTCATGTTTTTTGGCTGGGATCAACTCGCTCCTGATACCTACACATCTCATCGTATGAAATATGAACTTGTCGCTATAAGAACTGTTGGCCATGGGTGGTCACAATAGCTCCATGAGCAAAACAACTACGACGCAACTTTCTTATCCCTTTCTTGCTCCCTTGTCGGAGAGTTACTGTTTTACGACATTCTGCCGAACGTAGCTGAGAAATTGCTCTTATCGCTGTTGCCAAATTGCCCCTATACATAGATAGCGAATAATTGGCTGTTTACTGTCTGAAGCGTTGCTTCCTCGATGAATCTCAACTGAAAAATATTATACTTTATATTGAAGATACTGCAGGAATAGATTTATTCAGACTGAATTTTAATTAAAATCTATAATACAAATCTAACTAGTTTTACATTGACTTGATGGAATCTTAGGAAACCTGTTTCAAAATCTTCCAATAATACGAAAATAGTCAATAATAACACCTATGTCCTTCTGCTTAAAAATAGATAGGCATATTTCGTATCGTATTTGGAATTGGTATCTATGATCGAAAAATTTGCATGGTGAAGTTTAAATGATTTTGGTTATCACCCAAAAATATGAAGTAACTTGTCCATATAATAAATAAAATCGTAATAATAATAACTATCTTGGTACTACAAACGCATCCTAGGAATATCGCACGATTATTCGACAAACAGTTAAAATCATAATAATTTTGAGGCTGATGCCAAGGGTCTTCTATTTTCCTATAAGTGATACTTTATCTTTTATCTCCCCCTCAAGTTCAAAATGATTTTCATTCTTTGACCAATGAACCCAAACGGAGGAGGTATACAGTTGGACTGTCTGCTTTTTTATATTTGTGCGCGCATTGTATATGTAAACGTAATCCAATCTGGATGTTTTTTGATTAATTTGAAAGAGGAGACTTGAGAAATGGTCCCATATTCATCAAAACCAATCCAAAATCGCCTTCCCTTCCCACCAAAAACCTAAGTTTATAGACCATGACCAAGAACCACCTCCGGAGGGGCTTGGAGGGGGCAATTTCTCTCAAAAATCCGAAAAATAAGGTAGCAGAATTAAAGATAAAATAATATTCGGAAGATTTATTTCACACAATCTTCCAGTTACAGCAATGTTAAAATCTATAAATATTTATTTCACACTTTTCAGTGTAACATTAGTCACAAAAATCGTTAAACATTCACTAATACCAATGAAGATAGTACTTATCCTGTTACCCACGTATATAATTCTATAATTCGAATGTCTACTTTTTGTTTTTTTTTCGTTTGTGTGCCCCTTCATCTTATAAACTACTCCGAGTTTGATGATTTCTGTTTCATTTGAAAGACGAGGCTTAAGAAATGGCCCCGTATTCATAAAAACGCAAATTCGAAATCTTCTTCTTCAAAACCGCCCCGAAGGGTGGAGGGGGCAAATTTTCTCGAAAATCGAAAATCTGAGGCGGTATAATTAAAGATAGGACAATATTCGGAAACGTTTAAAATCAAATAGGTACATGTTTTTTGCTATGTGGAGAGGATGATTTCTTTCGAAAATTGAAAATCTGTGTATACTACATGAAAGACAAAATTATTTGTAGCAACATTTATATTGAACATTTTTTCCTCAGAGTTACGGTCTTCGAGTAAACTCGGTGTTAAAATGGTAACATCTAAAATACTTAAGCGTATTTCCGCAACGTTGTTTTGAGATCTCAATTATAACTACAAGCAAAGAATATACGTGGGTAATAGAATAAGTACTATCTTCATTGGTATTATGATCGTGACTAATTTTACACTCAAAAGTGTGAAATAAATATTTTTTACAAAAAATGGACCGACGTTATTAGTTGTTGCACTGAAAAATATAAAATAATATTATTTCTATTGGTGCTGGTACTTGTGAAGTTGGTGCCAAAAGTGATCAATCTAACTGCTACTGCACAACTTCAAAAGTAACAACACCAATAGAAATAATATTATTTTATTTTTCAGTGCACCAACTAATAACGTTGGTACAATTTTTTGTAAAAAATATTTATCATGAGTAATGATGCAGTCAAAAAAAAATTTGGACTGACTTTATTGGTGTACTGAAAAATACAATATAATATTAACTAGCTTATACTTATTATAACTGAATTTAATTCTTCCGTAAGAATTGATCGACTCAACCTTTGAAGGGCTGTAGGGCGCAGACCTTAGGAAAAACTTACATTCTGAGAAAATTCGGCAAAATTTTTTGACACAAATCTTGAAGATCGGTTCAGTACTCACTGAGAACTCAGAATTTCAATCATTATTATTATTCTTCCGTAAGAATTGTATTGACTCAACCTTTGAAGAGCTGTAGGACGTAGCCCTTAGGTAAAACGTAACTTCTGGGAAAATTTGGCAAACCTCTGGATTTTCCCCTGTAATTTGACACATAAATCTTGAAGATCGGTTCAATAATCACTGAGAACTCAGAATATATAGATTCTGTTGGTGCTGGTACTTGTGAAGTTGGTGCCAAGAGTCATCTATTCAACACAATTGCACAACTTAAAAATCACCAGTACCAATAGAATTAATACTATTTTGTAGTTTTCAGTGCACCAACCCAATAAAGTCGGTCCAATTCTTTTTAAAAAATATGTATTATACGACGTAATCTGAAATTTCATTTTGCTTGATTCGCGCTAAGTGGCCATCTTTGTAGTAAAAAGAATATTATATAGTATTTTTTCGTACATGATCTAATAAAAATTCAGTCCCAGTTTTTGGAAAAAGTTTTGTCTATGTGACAGTCATAACAAAATACGTTTGAGATTTGTTAATTCATCAACTATAAAATTAAACATGTACAAGCTCTTCATTCTAGAGTTTCTCCTTGATTAACACTGTTTTTTGTATATTTCAGCATAATTATTTTTCAAACATTATCTAACCCCTGTGGCATAATTCTGGCAACGTGGTAGTTTTATTACTACTGCTAACATCGCGACAAGGCACATTTGCGGTAGCAGTGACGCCATGGCTTACCTAATTGCCGACATTCTGTTTAGCTATAGAAGATATTTTTATGAGTTTCTCGAAGCAATAATATTTACCCAAAAAGATATAAATGATTGACTATATGCCGACATTACTGCTCTGTTATGATCCGTGTTGTTGGTTTGAATGGTTTGTTTACTTAGATTCAAGCCCTAGAATTATGATTCTCGAAAAGTGCCCTGCAATTTTTTTTGCTGTTTTATACGACGAGAGACTGGATTTGTATATTTTCGGCATGCATCAAAGAAAATGAACTGCTATATGAGGGCGGTGATGCAGTCATCTTAAATATTCCCAAGAAGGTAGTTTTAATAAAAGGTAAGTACTGATCCTGGTGAATTCTTGCAATCCAAAAAACTGGAATCTGATGTCACGGGCTCTTTTGGCACAGTAATTTCTTAAACATCTTGTTGGAAACGACATAATGAATAAATGTTTATGTTTTTCATGTAAATATTTTTTGTTTATACTAAAACCAAACAAAACAAAATAAAAAATATATAGATAAATATACTTATTGATAACATTTATAATTTTTTCGGAATCAATATTCGTAGTCTTCGTGGTATTGAGTCATTCGGGGGGCTTTTTCTAAGCCTGAATAATCCTGACTGTAGTCAACTTTTTAACTTTTGAGTAACGATAAATTAAGTAAGCCGTTCAAGATACCTTGGGCAGTGAACTGACAAAGTAGCAAATAATATAAGCATTAAGCATTAGACATTTACATGTATGAGTAATTTGTCTTAAATCAGTATATTGAGAAGATCTGAATCAGTACACTTTACAAATTAGGTTATTCTCAAGTGCTCGTTATAGAGAAGTTCCACTGTACATGTGTTTAGTGATTATAAAACAATCAGTATGTAACATTTACAGTTTCAGTGCTTAAGGTACACCTTTTGGAAATGAAAGCTTATATTCCCATACATTCGATTCAAAACAATTTTTCATTATAAGTTCTAATTTATTAATAAAAAACCTCCAACCTAGATATCCTAACGATTAATTTTCCTATAGCTATAAATACTTTTATTTATAAAACGTTTATGTATTGTTGCCTCTCAGCGGCTGCAGGTTGAACATCATCACCATCAAAGTGGCTCTGGGGCATCTGATATGTGGAGGTTTCATCGCGCGGCATACAGAGAGTTTTATTAACAATATCGGGCCTCTATGAAGCACTTTAGACAATAGGTATTATCTGTACATGGACAAAGGCCACCTGATAGCGGGTCAACTTCCCCCGCTCATGCCAAATTGTATGGAATCGAGTGAATCGTAATTAAAAACCATAAAGTTTTATTGCTGTTAGATCCAACAATGTGCAGGGCATATGTTTTAACAGAATGCCAACATGTTCGGACCAAATGAACTCTTGTGTTTTAGATCCCTTTAGTTCTAATTGAATTGATAAATTATTTAGTCATTCATTTCACAATGGGATTGGGAATGGTGTTGACTCTTCCTGATTCCCTTACAAATTTATTTTACTTGTTACTAATTAATTTGAATGAACACTTTACCATACATTTAATGATGATAGGATTATTATAATCTATAAAAAATATACAGAATATGGGTGGTACCTATGGATGCGATTCACACGGGGTCTCTAAGGTATGAAACTATAAATTTGAGCTTACAAATCCAAGTGAATCTATACAGTAATAAATATTTTGAGAAATCATATGTTCTACAAGATCTAATAAGGAAAGTTTTTTTTTTAAATATTTTGTTTTATCTAGCATTCAAAGGATATTTTCGAAATGATGAGCTTTGAAAATTTGATTAAGCGACCATCTCAATCATTCTCTTTCAGATGAAAAAAAAAAGAATCCTGAAAATCGGTGAACGTATAGGTACTATTCGAGCCGATGGAACATACATAAAAATACAAACATTTAGTCGAATTGTCTAGTGAGAATCCCCAAAAATACACTTTCATACATATTCTAATACATCGAATAATTCTCATAGAGATTTGTGAATTCAAAACTGAATCAAAAGTCCAAAAAAAACATCACACATTTCAATTTCAGCAAGGATAAACAATTTCTTTGCCTGGGAATATCAACAGCTCAAAACACATTCAACGGCAAACTGAAACATTGCTATTGGTAAGGCTAGTCACCGAGGGAGAAAAAGAACAATACCCTCTAGCAAGAATTATTAATAAACTAGCTGACCCAGCAGACGTCGTCGTGCCCGGAAAAGCTTTAAGCGCTATGCTGACAGCAGCGCCACCTACAGGGTTCAATTGTGCTTTCAAATCATCCAGGGACCCATTGGAATAAAAATAGAAAATTTCATCCCAATCGGTCCAGCCGTTTGCCATACTAACAACGGCGCCATCTATCAGGTCCAATTACTATCTAAACCATTCTCGAATCCCCTCGAATATGCACAAAAAATGACATCAAAATTGGTTCAGCCGTTTAGAAGGAGTTTAGTCACATACACACGAACAGAAGATTTATATATATATATATATATATATATATATATATATATATATATATATATATATATATATATATATATATATATATATACAAATCTTCTGTTCGTGTATATATATAAGATAATTGATGGACTCAGTGAAAAGAGGTAAAGATGGCCTTTGCTCAGAAATACTTACTTCGATGTCTCTAATAATATACAAAATTAGAATTTATTCCAGAATATATAGAATATATTAGCAAGATTATTATTCCACATCCCCATACATGAATAAAGTAAATTCTACTAAAATAATTAACATAAAAAAGAAGATTACTTTGTTATGTTATACTTTTTTTTGTCCGCGACTTCGTGCGCATGGAAAACTGCATTCAATTCCTGCCCTTGTAGTAGTTTTTGCGTGATGCGTGAACGAACATAAAGAAAGGTCTGTCTACCTTTCCGATAAAATGTAACCTATATTTTAAGTTAGACCTCTAGTAATACATCGGTGAAAACTGCATTCAATTCCATGCATTAGTTTTTACTTGATGAGCGTACAAAAATACAGACAGACAGACAAAAATTCAAAAAATCTGTTGATTTGGCTTTAGTTGCTCTAATAAAGGCCCTATTATTTTTACTTAAATATCTTTGATGTGCAGTCAGAACCCTACTATTAAAATTATAGAAATGTCTTACAAATATTGACACCCCTTTTTACCCCCTAGGGGTTAAATTTTGCAAAATCCCGTCTTAGTGAGCACCTATGTTCTAAAAGGAACTCCTATGTAAAATTTTCGACATCTGGCACCTGCAGTTTCTTAGATTCCATGATGAGTGAGTGTGGCCTTTCGCTTTTATGTACCCGGTGTCCAATTAGTGCAACAAAGTAGAATAACTAATATTTATCGAAATCGGAACAAGTTTACTATGCGACACCTGGGAATAAAATATGCAAACAACAGAAAGCAACCTATAATCATCATTTTAGAAAGTCAGTATAAAATACAAAATATAATAGAGAACATTGATAAATATATGTTTGAGCTGGAGAAGGCTAAATACCAAAAAAATCTTTTTTATTTATCTACGACTGATAATAATTCATCTCTTCCACAAGTTTACAGTCTCTATGATCTTCATATGGTATATGCTGTTAGTAATTACTTTAGTTTGGGATTCATGCAATATTCCAAAATTTGTATTCGAGTAGGTACTATTGGAGTTAATATTAGAAATATCTAATATCTGAAAAATATTTCAATGCGTGATCAAATGCACATGGTTACAACACACTCCAATCCTGTGGAAGCTGGATGACATTGTCTTCATTTAAGACAATTCCGGCCAGAGCACAACAGTTGGGTGTCCTAATTACCCAAACAAATGTCACTAGTTAGGTAGAAACCTAGAAAACGTTCCAAACAATTCTAATAGGCTGTATAAACTCTTTCTAGCAACAGATGTTGCAGCACAGGGCGAAAGGGATCCCTTTAATTTTATCTTCTAAAAGGAATTCCATGTAAAAGCGTTGATTGTTCAGCTAATAGAAGATCTAGCGTCACATGGTCGACTGGCCGTTTAATTTTTTTAATTAAATTTCCCACTCCTACTCTTCCAAGGATTAGATTGTGATGGATGAGCATAATTTCATGATAAAAAGGTACATCGGTCACAGGTTGAGACACATTAAGGCGTCTAGATAGAATGATACGACTTTCTTATTAGGAAAGATATATCTCTATATAAGAAAAGACTAGCTGTTTCTGTTCACTGTATTTAATTCCGATGATAGTTTCTAGCAGACTAAACCTTCAACAAATATTATCTACTGTGTTCACATCTGACACTTCTAAAGAAAATTGATGATCTTCCAATTCATGCAGCAATGAATCGATTCAACTTGTCAAATAAAATTACTGTTGAATTTTGAAATAATCTGTGGAATAAGTACACCTATTTTTAAAATTATCAGTTCACTCATATTCTATAATCTTTTTCAATTTTCATAATAATATTGAGTTTTACCGTAGAACATCAAGGCGGCTATGTCAAGTAGGTAGGTACTCGTGTTACTTTTAAATTGTATTGATTATATTGTCATTTATTATTTAATACGTTATTATAAGTGAAATACTAAGTGATTGTTTATCTCTCATTCATCAAAAGATCATTCTGAAGGATCAATATATTAATATATTTACTAAAAATATAGAATAAATGATAACAGCAATTTTGTTAGAAGATCTATACGTTAACAGTTGTCCGAACAAAAATACACAAGTGAAGATGAAAACAGAATGCAAAAGTGTCAGAAACATTTAAATTAACTACTCCAGTCCTCAGGATAACTCTGAAAGAGTCTGGATTAACTTTAGGTTAAAAGCTGTCACTTCGGTTGATCTGCTCTAATTCTCCGATCATAGATCAATCAGAGTAAGTTTTCCCAGTGATAATCATTTTGGAATAGAAATTACAATTATTCTAAATATAAGTACTTATTTCTTGTAATGCTATAATTTCGAGCTGATTCTGCATTGAGAATTGTAATAAAAAGTACCTACCCTCGACGGTATTATCAAATCATTCAAAATTTTCTGCAAAGGACTCTTTAAGCTTACTATAAATTTAATGTATTAATAGACCTGGTGCCCGCATCTTTGTACCCGGAGAATTAGAGAGATACCCACAAATGACTAGTCTGTGCCACAGCAAGAAACTGCTATCCATATTTCATGTTTCTAGCTTCATTAGTAGCGGCTGTGTGTTGATTTAATTTTTGTTTTCACAATTTTGTCATGTTACAATTATCCTTGTCGTGCGTATATGATCTTTCTAATTATTATTCAAGAGGAAATTTGGGCTCACATTTTAAAAGAACTCGATGATGTCAAGTCTCTTTCTTGATATACCCTGTATATTGTTTACCGAAACAAAAACTATGGACTATGAGCTGATCAATGATTTTTTAAGCACTTTTTGTTTTCTTTTAAAGTTTGTTTGCTAAATTTTATTGATTGTCCCACCGCTTACTTCCATTGTCAAAATTTCAAGTTACAAACATGAGTAGTTAGTTAATTTTGCAAGGTTTTCGATCAATTTTGACCGACGAATCCCGAACTGAGGAGGTATACAATTTGACTACCTGCTTTTTTTTGGTTTGTGCAGGCGCTGTATAGTAAACGTACTCCAATTTTGATGATTTCTAATTCATTTGAAAGATAAGACATGAGGAATGGTCTCTTTTGGAATGGGCTAATTTTCATGTTAAAATCTCGCATATGTGTATTTTCGCTAAGTGGAGGGGGCGATAGCTTTCGAAATTGAAAATCTCTGGGTACCATTTGAAAGACAATATTAGTAACAACATTTCCTATGAACATTTTTTACTTAGAGTTACGGTTTTCGACTTACAGCGGTGGTAAAATAGTTAAATCTAAAATACTAATGCGTATTTCCGTAGTGATGTACTGAGATCTCTATATAATAATAAGTACAAGCCAAGTATATATGTGGGTAATAGGATAAGTACTATCTTCTTTGATATTAGTGAACGTCCAACGATTCTCGTGACTAATGTTACATTCAAAAGTTTGAAATAAAAATTAAATAAAAAAATTGACCGGCGTTATTCATTGGTGCACTGAAAAATACGAAATAATTCTATTGGTGCTGGTACTTGTGAAGTTGGTGCCAATAGTTACCAATCTAACTGCAACAGTACAACTTCAAACGTAACAGCACCAATAAAATTAATATCATTTCGTATTTTGCAGTGCACCAACTAATAACGTCGGTCCAATTTTTTGTAAAAAATATTTATTTCTCAACATCTAGTTGATATCATCTTGAATCTGATCTAATACTAGACTTACGATAATTTCGAATAAACCTCGTATAATACAGGGTGGGCCAAATGTATTTCATTCGTGACATTTTCTTATTTGGTTTTATCCAAAGGTTAATTCTTGAAAATAATGCAGATTTTCTGTACAACACCAAGTTCAATCAATAATTTCTAGAGCTTAGTATAAGATAAAATTCATGATAATATCACCTACGTCTACTAAAAATTAACAAAAACCATAGAAAATTGGAATAGTTCCCAATACTCTTTCATTGTTTCATATGTAAAAACAGTGATCCACTAGACAAAAAAAATATATATATCTTGAAATTTATTGTAGCTGTTGAAAATTAAAGTATGTCATTAAATAAAAATATTAAAAATACTTTTGTTGAGTTATTTTTAAATATAAATTTTAACTAGAAATCTCAATTTACCCTACCTATATATGCTCCTAATAAATGAAACAATAGAACATGTATATTATTGATTGACCGATTTCCCAAAAGAAGGAGGTATTCATTTCGACTGTGGGGTTTTTATAAATCGCTTTCGATTCGATCAAAGCGTTGTATAGAAGTTCAACTGTTACCTAGATATTCTCTTTGGAAATTTATTGTAATAAGCCAGATTCCTAGAGTTGAAATGTTGATAGGTATATCTTCATTTTTAAGGTAGAGCTACTCTTTTGTAAGAATATGTTTTTATTTGCGTGTATGGTAATAAATAAATAAATAAATAAATAACGTTTATTGACAATTTGAGAATTCACAGTTTTGTCAACAAACAACAATATTAAAAAGTCTAAAATGGTTTTGTTTTGATGATCTTGTGACAATATTGATATCTACATCAGATACGAGTTGGGCTAACCAATATATAATATCAAAATTAAATAAAACTCGAGAACTGAAAGTTTGGATACTTGTTGCGACTGGTTAGCCAAATCACAGACAATCTATTCCAACAAGATTGTCTGTAGCCAAATATACAATGTTAGTCGGGAGGAACGGACCAAACTACAAGAGTGTAGTATACACTTTAAAATAATGTAAAAGAACTCATATGTTCTTATTAGATTTTTATTTGTTTTCAAGTTACAAGTTAAAACAAAATTTCATGTATTAAATTTTTCTTATTCATACTGTTCTTTTGATAAATTTTCAAAAATGTCTCCATTGACCTCTGAACTTTTTCTGCATTATCGACAATGAGCGCCTGTTACTCTCTTAATTGATTCACGTCTGCCTTCTTTAATATCGGCATCAGTATTTCGAATACGTTGAATTAGTGCATCACGAGTGTCCACGTTTACTTTGTATACATCTTTTTTGGACCAGTCCCATAAACAATAAGCTAGAGGTGTAAGGTCTAGGAATCTTGAAGACCAATTAATCTCAATTCCAAGACCCTGGAAACCTTTCGTCCAAATGTTGCTTAACCTGACGAGTGAAATGTTCAGGAGCACCATCGTGCTGATAGTACATTTCTATTCTAATCTTTACGAGAACATCCTTTAGTGGTCCTTGTAATACGTTTTGTATATAAAATTGTAGTACAGGTCTCATGTGAGGCGATTACCCAAAATGAGAGGACCAATTAAATAATTGTCGAGCATAACACACCACACGTTTACAGAAAACTTGAAATGTTGAAAATTACTTTCGACTGTTGCGTGGAATTTTCGTCTGACATGGGTAAATGTTGCTACATCCGTAAAAATTATATGCGGTACAACACAAAGATTCTGGTTATGAGTGTTGCACTTTTGTACATGGTATGGATGTAAGTCTTGCTCATGAAGGGTGTCTATTACATTTTTTTGTGGAATGCCCAATTGAGTACCAAATCTTCGTGAAATGGTCGTTGCATCATCTTCTACTAAATCTAGGAAGCTTATCATTATCGCACAATTTTTTGAAACCTCTGACGAACACGTCTCTATTAGAATGTCTTTGGAAACTTTTGACGATATTTTCATCAGCAGCTGTAGCATTTCCATTACAGCCATAAACAAACACCTTTTTTTTAAATAGTTAACTTCAAATTTCGAATTCGTAATTAGATCGCAGACATCTCGCCGCCTGTTAAGCTCCATGTGTGATCCATAATTTATTAATTATATTACGCATGAGCATGGAGCGTATATATACGTCTCTGCTCTCTGGTATAAAGGTACTCTCTGGCAGAACGTCGTATACCTACCTATATTACTCAATGGTTATGTCGCGCTGTTCACTGTCAGCTGTCGCAATTGTTAGACGTTGATAATACTAATGTAAAATTTAATTTTGTGTTGTGGTAGACAAACAGTATTTTATGCTAGCAAACAGATATATTTATATATATATATATATATTTATATATATATATATATATACATATATATATATATATATATACATATATATATATATATATATATATATAAAGATGTTCTTGGAGATGTAGTCATATAATCAATAAAATTCTTTGATTAAAGCCGAGCTTTCGAGAATGTTTATTCTCTTCTTCAGGACAAAAATCATGAATTTAGAATATGAATGAATTTAGAATAAATTAGCCAATTATATGACTGCATCCCCTACAACATCTTTCTATTTATTATAAAACCAGTCAAGAATACAAAATCAATATATATATATATATATATATATATATATATATATATATATATATATATATATATATATATATATATATATATAGTTCAAATCAAGAAAAAGGAGAGATAGCAATAGTACTCATCGGTACGGTTCAAATCTTAAATGCCTAATTAAAACTATTTTTAATTTTTTTCAAAAATCCCACTTGTTGCATATTCTAAATGTGAAGTATTCAGCATTTTGTATCACATAAATTCGGAAATGAACCTTCAATCATTATCATAATACACTATTGATTAATTATCAAATCAACAAACGAATGTTTTTGAGCATCGATATTTCTGTAGTTTGGCCCGTTTGTTAAAAAACGCTATGATTGAAAAACTGTTAATATGTGAAGTTTTATTTTATCCTGTATCTTTTTTAAATAGTTTTTATTACTTTCGGTTCTTTTTATATGTGGACTCCGCAGCGATATCTCAGACTTGAAATTTAGAACTCGTACTTCGATCGAAGACATCTTGCCGCTTGTTAAGCTTAATACTGATCCAAGTGTAATCCAATGAAGATTAATTAATTATCTGATTCAAGCAAGATCAAATTATTTCTTCAACATGGAACGACAATGTTCATAGACCAAAGACAATGTCGGACAATGGCATTCGTCACTGAAAATACGCACGGGCATGGAACATCCAATCTTTGTCTACACTGTCAAGATGCAAAGAGAGTTTATATACTCTCTGACAGATCGTTTTGTCTCAAATGTCAGACATCCATAATAAGAAACTTAAAATTTATTTTTTTGTCACAAAAATACATTAGTTCACATAAAAAAAAAGGGGAGATGGCAGTTGTACCTACTCATCGGTATGGTTCAAATCTTACACGCCTAATAAAAACAATTTTTTTTCAAAAATTCTACTTATTTACATTGTTTTCAAGTGCATAATACACTCCTGTAGTTTGATCCATTCCTCCCCACTCACCCTAATTCCAAAAGAGGCACTTTTTAAGCAAAACCTAACAACGAAATGAATATTGTTTGTAGCTCAGATTTTTTCATGAATCAAAAACTATTATCTTTATGCTGTTCTGGAGGAGTGCTGTGTAAAGTTTTATTGTTAAAAAGTCACTACTCTTCGTCATGCCGTTACCAAAGATTAAATACACCATGAAGTCGAATGTATATACAGGGTGGCCAATCGAAAACGAAACATAGCCATTTTCAGGAAGTGTATCATTATTTTAGGAAAAAGCAGGGACGCGTCGCTTTTTGATTCAAGTGGGACACTTTTTTCGTTATTTTTGACACCACTTTTACCCACTAGTGAGGGTAAGAATCAGCTCAATATATTTCATTAGCATTGGGGGTGGATTGAGATGTCTTTTAACAGATCTTGTAATTCCCTTTATATTAGTCTTTAAATTTGGAAATTCCTCCTAATATTTTGAAGACTTTAAATTTTAAAGTTTAACTGATGGTTTGCTACTTGCTTACTACTTAGTTGATTAAATGTTCCAAATGATGACCATCTACCTCCGTACAATAATAAAGATTGTGGTCGAAACGTTCGCGCACATTCCGAAGCATTTCCGGAGTGATTCGACGGCACTCGTCAACAATTCATTGACGAAAATCTTCCAACGACATTGGTTCTGTTCTGTAGAAGAATGTAATTTTCTTCAACGTTTAGACGGAATTTACAAATATTACTGTAAAGGGACTTAAACGAGCTGATAAAAGACATCTTACTCGACCCCCAAGGCCATTTTTTTTGGAGTGATTCTTACCCTCACTAGCGGGTAAAAGTGGTGGAGTCAAAAATACTGAAACAAAGTGTCCCCCTTGAATCAAAATGCGACGGGTCCCTGCTTTTTCCTAAAATAATGACACACTTCCTGAAAATGGCACTGTTTCGCTTTCGATTGGCCACCCTGTATATTATGTGTGTGTATGCAAGGATTAAATTTTATCAAAATCCTGCCCTGGGGCATCGTTGCAGCGGAAAAATGAAGGAGAAGTCTGTTCCAGGATTAGATGTTAAGCTGCTGTTGAACACAACCATTGTTCCGATATATATTACTTGATCTACAAAATAGGGCAAAGTACTTGTAAGTCATTGCCTGGAATATACCTCCGAGTATGGTTTATATTAAAAATGTTGCGATCGCTTACCTATACAGTATACGGTAGAAGCACAGTTTTTGTGAGGTAAATATATTTTTTTCTGTTACGCCTAAGCCGTTTTCACTTTTTTTACAGAAAATCGTCATTCAATAATTCCTCTGGTTAAAAAATAAATTTACTGTTATATCAAGTAAGAGTTCTTCGTTGATCACAACTGTTTTAGAGTAGCGGAAAAAAGGGTGGGATTTTTCTATGGCTATTACCTACTTGTTTTTGAAAAGATATTATATTCGTGTATCAAGTAGCACAGGTTTGGTCTTCAAGATTCTTTTTTCAAATCAGTCACTCAAACACATATTTATGTGTAGATACTCTATAAGAATCACATGCTATAAAAACGTCTGTTATATTTTGCAATTAATGTTTGGAATCTGATAATTTCGTTAAATATGAGATATGAAAGTTGCTGGGTGAAGCTAATATTTATTTCAAGGAATCTTTAAAAATTATGCTTAAATAATATTATTGTAAGCAACTAGTTTTAACCTACTACTTTCCATGAATACCCTATATACACTTGTTTTCCTTCTTCGCATATTTTGGTATATATCTTGGTACCTGTACAGAATTTGAACAAAGACGGAAGAAGAAATAACGGACAGAGAATACATATTAAATAGATTTCAATACATACGTAAATGTTCTCCATGATCTTTGAAAAACTACATTATTTTGATTTATCTTCAAGGTTTAGCCAGGATAAGCCGTATAAGCAACCGAAAACATATTTTTTGACGATATGATTGAAAAACACCGAAATTTAAAATCTTGTGCGAAACACGATATTTAGCTATTGAACAGGTCAGCCTACACAACAAAAAAAGCAACACGGCCGCAAACACCATGTATGGCATTTAAAAAAATATTTAAATCAACTCTATCACATAACTAGTAGACAAGTTTATTTAATTCAAACTTCACATGTATGCTTTAAAACATTATCTGCTAAGTAAATCATTTATTGATATTTGCATGTAAAACCAAAGCAGTCTAAAGCTGGACGCGCACTGAATCGACTCGGACCGGTCGACTCGGCAAAGAGCATTCGGCAGTTTTTGATATGCATGAAATTAAATGAGGCCCGGCGCACTGCTTCGGACTCGTCGACTCGGCACGTTCGACTCGACACGGCAACTACAGAGATTGCTCGGAGAGGCAAAATCTGCCGATTGCTGTGACGGCCATCGACGATTTTTGTGGAATTTAGTGTAGCTTTTGGAATTGTGACGGTGAATACAATTAATTTTTGTTCATATCGTGATGTCAGACGAACTTTTAGTTGAATGTAGATAGATAGACAGATAGAAATTTATTTCCCAAGTAGGCACATAGATTATGTAAATTAGTACATTCTTAGATAAAATACCTTGAATTAATACCAATTGCCAAAGGCTTAGGGAAAATGCTGACTAATAACCATAACGATTTTTAAAATTACCTAGTAAGCCCCATATGGGGGAAGTGAATACAGTCAGTATGAAATGTATAAAAAATTTATACTAATAATATTCAAAAATAATATAACAAAAATAAAAAGTGTTACATCGTATAACAGTTTAGAAAACTACAAAACGCCAGTGAAAAAGAAACAAAAACGAAATCATAAATCAGGAATCATGCTTGTTAGTCAGTGGAAGTTGATTAAAAAATATTCATCAAGGTCATAGCAAACATGGAGATGTAGTAATTTTATAAGATCCTTTTTGAACAGTTTCATCGTGTTCTGAAAATGGTTATAAATTTTTATTCCCATATACAGAGGACCATTGCGCGTTCGGTTGAATTTGTAGTTTGGTAGGATAAACAGTTGATTTCTCGTTGGATAATGGTATCTGTCTGCGGGTCGTTCTAGAGAGTTTTTATTTTTGTGGATCAGGAGGGATATTTTGTATATATAAAGATTGGTGCGGGGAAATATTTGGTGGTTTTTAAAATGGGGCCTACATGAATGCCTGAAATTGAGTCCAAAGAGCGTTCGATTGGCTCGTTTTTGAATAGTGAATGTTGATTTTGCTGAAGCTGCCGAGCCCCAGAATTCGATACCATATTGCAAGAGGCTGTGGAAGTAAGCATAATAAACTGACTTGGCCACTACTATATTAGTAATAATTTTGATGGTACGTAAGGCAAATGTTGCTTTGCATAGTTTGGAGTTGAGTTGACTGATGTGTTCTGTCCATGCTAATTTACTGTCAATGAGAATACCTAAGAACTTTGTTGCATCTGATGGATTGATAGTTTTTCCTTCCACTATGAGACCTATATCCTCATTTTCGCGTTGGAGATTGAATCGTATGCTTTGAGTTTTGTCGATATAGAAAGTTTGTTTGCTGAAAACCAGTCATGTAATTTAATAATTGTGATTTGTGCTGCGAGCATCAAATTTTGTTCATTTTCGTGGATTATTAAGCTAGTATCATCTGCAAAAAGTGAGAATGAAACTGAGGGAAAGTTGCAAACAATATCGTTCACGTAAATCAAGAATAGCGTCGGACCTATGATAGATCCTTGTGGTACGCCGGCCTGCACAGTCATCGGTTCTGAGTGATAATAGGTGAATGTTGAATTATGTATATCTTCGATTTTAACCAGTATATCTCGGTGTAGGAGGTACGTTTGAATCCACTTCTTAGCGACACCTCAGATACCGTAATATTCCAGTGTGTCCAACAGAAAACTCCTAGTGGGCGCTGTTGGGATTCAAGGGCCTCTAAAAGATTAAAAGTAGCGTCAGACGTATTTGATTTTTTCTGAAGCCAAATTGGGCGTTCGTAAGTATTTGCCGATAGTCTAGATAATTTGTGATTTGGCGATCAATTATCCACTCTAAGAGTTTAGAAAAGCTAGGGAGCAGGGAGATACCTCTGTAATTGTTGATATCGAATGCGTTTCCTTTTTAATAGATGGGGATTACTTTTATTTATCATTATTTTGTCTTACTTGGAAGGTTTTTTCTGGTAAGATATTTGACTACCTCCCATGTAGTTTTAGGCTTATTTTGTGAGGAATAGATC
This sequence comes from Crioceris asparagi, assembly GCA_958507055.1. Classification (NCBI taxonomy): domain Eukaryota; kingdom Metazoa; phylum Arthropoda; class Insecta; order Coleoptera; family Chrysomelidae; genus Crioceris; species Crioceris asparagi. Next base: position 104,597,371 of record OY293826.1, read on the forward strand.
AGGTTACCGATATAAGTGGCCTTCGCATGCTCGATGGTTTTCTTTAGAATTTGCTTGTATTTATCTATGTAATTAATTATCACTGTATTCCTAGTATATTTTTTAATTGTAACAGAAAACGTTTATTCTTACATCATTTTTTTAATCCTAAAGTTATCCAGCCTTTGAATGATTTTTTTTGATGAAGGGCCTTCTTTTGCAAAGGAAAAGCTTTGGGAAAGCATGAATTGATTATGCTGTGGAACATTTCATACGCCTCATCTGTGTCCGCTATGCTGTAGATTGATTGGAGGTCAGGGAAATCAAAAAGTTCCGCGAATTTCTTAAAGCTATGTGATCTTATCATTTTGAAGGTATGTTCGTCAGTAGACCTATAGTCCTGTGAGAGGTACAAAAATTGTGCGCTATGATCAGAAAGTCCTAAATCAACTACTGATGTATTAAAGGATCTATGTGATTTTATCAAGATATTGTCTATTCTGGTGGAGGAAGTTGTTGTTATTCATTTCGGTTTGGTAATGGTTATAGTGAGATTCAGCATTTCTAGCACATCTTTGAGATCGCTCAAATTTTTACTAGGCACATTGAAGTTCAGGTTGAAATCCCCGCAGATGAAATAGTGATAATTCATATATTCTTGATACAATTCATTGATTAGGTCGTAGAATGTGTTTAAAAAACTTTCAAACTTACCCAGTGGACTTCTGTATATGCACATAACAATCGTTTTCAGCAATTTACTACTGGATGCTGTAAATTCAATATCTTTCTCGATGGGATGAGCTCTAATTGGTTGGATATTTGCGAAATGCGAGTGAATTTTATTGTGTATAAAAGTTATTACACCATCATGTGTGTGTGTGTTTTACGGCAAAAAGAGGAATTGGCTAAATAGTTATTGGGTTGAAAATGTGCTATCTCATCATCATGCATCCAATGTTCGGAAAAGCAGATTATATCAATATTTCGGTTTTCTTTTTCATCTAGAAAAATGTTCAATTCATCTAATTTATTACGGAGTGACTGTATATTAAGATGCATGAGGACGAGAGGTGAAGTAGTGTTATTAGAGTTGGTACACGATTGCTATTGTCTCTTAAAATTGTTTTGTAGTGTGTAGGTTCTCGTTCCATTGTTATCACCGTCTGAAGAAACCTGCCCTTGTTGAGATGGGATCACTATCAGTGGGTTTCTTTGGCTCAATTTGGACGGTTGTTCCATGTTTGTTTCCTGGATGTTGTTATGTAGGGTGTAGGTTCTTGTTCCTTTGTTATCACCGTCTGAAGAACTCTGCTCTTGTGAAGATGGGAGCACTATTGGTGGGTTTCTTTGGCTCAGTTTGGGTGGTTGAACTATGTTTGTTTCCTGAACGTTGTCATGTAATTGAAACTCTTTTGATCTAGCTATTTCGTGGATGATGTATCGGTTATTTTCTATAATGATTTTGTTTTGTTTGAGATAGGCTTTTTTCCCCTTCTTTTTGCTGCTCTCAGGTACGGTAATAGACGTCTTCTTTCTCCTATCACAGCTTGTGTGAAATTCTCACTAACTGCATAAGGGGAATTTTTGAATTGCTTCGCATTTCTGAATATTTCATATCTAATTTGGGTGGAATTCAATTTGATTACAACTGGACGATTTGTGCCTTCTTTTCTTGAACCGATTATATAAACATCCTGCATATGATATGGTTCAAGTCTGATATTCAATATTCTCGAGAAGATTGTTGAGATTTTTTGGAGCGTTGACTCACTGGAGAGATGTTCGGTTTCCGTTAGCCCATACAAAATTACATCGTTCATCTTTTTCTGTCTTTCGATGAAATCTAGTTTGGATTCCAGTTGGCTGACTCGTTTTTTCAGTTCGGCATTCTCGTTTTTTAGGTAGTTCATCGTGGTCTTAATCTCCTGGATGTCCGATTTTATTTCACCTACAGATTTTATTAATAGGTCGAGTTTTTTGTTCCATGTCGAGATAAAACACTTTTTCAGTCAACCTGATATAATCTCTTGGTCTAACACAGATTCAAATTCCACTTCACACACTTGTATTCAGGAACACACTAGATAAAATTCCTTTAGGTTTTTAATGTTTATCACTCACTCCTGGGTGGAAACTTTTTCTCTATGTAGTTACACTTATTTTGTTTCTCATTACCTGGACTATTGTGTATTAATCAAAACAGAGTCCATATGATATTTTTCCGTTTTCACTTTAAATTCCTTGGAAATTCTATTTAGATTTTTCTCGACGAATTTACGTCCGCTACGGTCAGCAGCTAGGAGCGATATGTAAGGAGCATAGGAGCATGTGTAAGAGAATGCGTTATATTTTATGATCCCCAGCGCAAATATTACCACGATAATGTAAGGGAGGAAAATGCTTGGACAGATATTTCGAAAAAGACGAGACTATTTGGTAAATAAAAGAATGCATCTTATAAATCATCTACTGTCTGTATTTTTACATATTTTGGTAGGTATATACGTACAAGGTGCAAATGTGTCAAAATAAGACTGGCCACCCTTTATTTAAATATCGATGTACTCTATACACGACACGAACGACTGCCGGCAATACGTTATCAGTGCGCGGCTGATGTTGATATTCCGAGTCGACCGGTCCGAGTCGACCGATCTGAGTCGATTCAGTGCGCGTCCAGCCTAATAATCATCTTAGCAAATTGAATATCTCATTAACCGTTGATAATTGGACACATGTTTATATGAAATGTTCTACTGGTACTAACCCATACTATTGCCCCTTAAATATTTTCCTTTCCTCCTAAAACACACTCTATAATAATACAGTGATAAAAAATGACATAAGAAGACGTTGAAATAAGATATCTGGAATCTTTTCTTGTCCTCATTAATAAGTGAGTCAGTTGGAGTAGCCACAGCTGAATATCTCTCTTCGACCGAAGGCATCGTTCTGGAAAATAGCTCTATTTGGGTAAAGCATTAGATTGTTTCCTTGGATATTTGATCCAGTAGTTTGTTCTAGGCGAAGTTGACTTATTGGGTCTACTGAAACCGCAAACTACTAAATTACACCCAAGTCGATCGCAAACTATCCATATATCCTGGAGCCACATTCAATCCATTATCAATTTCGGTGTATCCACTATTCCAGATTGGTTGAAAACTTCAAACGTAGTCTGGGAAACACTAACTAAATATTGAAAATTGAATACCTGCCGCAATGCCCAAATAGAATATTAATTTATAGTCCAGATCTATGCGGCGCTAGATGGATCTCCACGAATTGCATGTCTAATAGATAAGATGTCGAGATGTGTTGGCAAACTCTCTGATACTGTTTACCGCATCTGCATAAATTCGTATTGGTTCTGGAATTTCCATATAAGCAGCGGATAATATTTCGTAGTATGGAAATGCGAGCTTCGATATACTTACTGTATAACGAGTTGTTAACAGGTTTGGTATGAAGTTTGTTAATATCTGTCAATACTAGTGTGTTGGTTTTCCTACATTAACCGTTACTATATATGCAGATATCAAATATCACACTTTGGGATTACGATATTAGGTATATAGAAGGTAATGAAAGTGGTTTAAATTTATGATATATTTTAGGTATTTACTCGTATATGCTATATGCTCTTGAAAACATTGCTTCTGCAAGTGATCAGAATATTGAATAACATAAAACTGACTGCAAATGTAATAATAAGTATCCAAAAAAAGGCTCACCTTATTTGTAGATAGTAATGTTCCTGTCTAAAAAAACTGATTATAAACAAATCAGAATATATTCTTGGCGTAATTATTGACTTTCTCAATATTTGCAGTTTTAGTTGCAAGGCAACAAGAGCATTCAGAAATATAATATACGAGTAAATATATACAAGCGATGTGCCTTATTGTGGTTTGGGCCTTATTATGGACAATCTCTTCATATCTAATCGAATCATACGCGTTTTCTCTGAATAATACAGCTAACATATCTTTATTTTAATTTCAGTTATTTAGTAAGAAAAACCTTATTTTAAGAAAAGCCGAAAATATATATTGGATTACATTTGAACATGTGGTTAACCCATGAATTCACGGGTTTACCGTACCTACACAGAGAATAGATAATAGACATGTCTGATGAATCCAAATCTAAACTTTCATCTTGAGTCGTTGAATTTGACATTTGGAGATACCTACATTATTAATTATTAAGGATTTCGCGTTCGTTAGTCATAATTTTCGGCGATATTGATTTCAAATAATGGTGTTAGATAAATTTATCTAGTACTAACCTGTCTTTTTGTGTATATGTCGATGAAAGATAACTGATAACAGATAACAAATTTATTTGAAGGATAGATTAGACAGACCGGTTACTGATGAAAAATTATGGAAATCTGTCTCAAAAGGTTGTTGAAACTTTTCTTTTAGGAACTTAATTTGACGTAGGTATAAAGTGCATCAAATTATTGAGAATATTGAATAGAAAATCATCAGTCATTGGGGATTCTGCTGGTGGTTTTCGATCTACCAATCTGAGACTTTCATATCATTGGTGAAGTTTTATGTACAGTGCATCCCATTTTGTTTGAGACAGCCCGGTATCTCGGTTGTTGTTGAAGATAGAACCTTGCGGTTTTCGCGATTCACTTTTTTGTGAAACTCAAGATGGCCTGAACAGATTTGGCTAACGTCTTTTGTTCATAAGTTACAGGGCGTTTTTGAAAATTCTCACTTTTTGGATTCCCCACAGATCTACGAAGTTTCTCAGGGATAATGTCAAATTGCAAACTTATCCCATAGAGAATTTTATGCAGAATCCATTGGCGCACGCAATTTTTTTTCGGTCTATGGTAATGGATATATGACTCAAAATTATATATTTTTTTTAATGGAACAACCTGTATCTTATTATCTCAATAAATTCCTTAATTTTTTTCCTTCAAAATAATATATAATATATGAACATAAAGTTTTAGAAAATGCTCCAAAATCAATAAAACTTTGAATTTTAATAGTGGGCTATGGTTTCTTCATACAAAAATGGTTCCAATTTACGGAATATTACTTGAGAATTCTCCATGAAAGAAACAAAAACAATACTAACGCTAAATCACTAACAAAACACAAAACTTATTTATTGAATTGTTCTATTTGATGTCCATTTTCCCTATCACATAATTGGCTCACATTCTCAATACGTCTTAATGCATTTAAAATATTAATCTGCTGTCATGATAATCAATTTTGATGTGTTCTATTGGGTGCCTGTGCTTGGCGATTTTGTGGATTTGAGAAATTTTATAAAAGCTTTAAGATTTAATGAATTTAAATAAGAGTTAAATAAAATGTCACTGAAATTTAGTTTAGATAATACTAATAACTCACATAGTAGGATTTTCACCGATCTATCAAACATGTGGCGAGATTGAAATATAAGTTTTAGAGCTGCATAGGCTTTTGTAAACATTTACTGATATGGTGTGAAAATCTCAAATTTTTATCAAACCACACTCCTAAATTTTTAACTTTTCCGCTAAATTGTATAGTATGACCATTAACTAAAATATTTGAAGAATATACTTGTTTGAACACTTGCGGATCAACTTTATTTCCAAAAATAATTGCGTTAATCTTAGATGCATTTAGTTGTAAGCAATGATTACTTGATCATGTATGAAGATTATGAAGGTCATAATTGATAGCAGTTACAGCTTGATTCGCTTCATCGAGAGAAAAAGACATACACAACTGAGTATCGTCAGCGTAATAGTGTTAAAAACATGATAAGAAAATATCTGGAAAAATTGATGTAAATGTAAATAAAAATATTGATCCTTGGGGCACACCGGTGCTCACAGGTAAAAAACTGTATACACTTCCTTGATTTTTTACAGCTATACTTCTATTAGATAATATTTAGATAAATCTACAGCTTTAATGTCCAAACCAGTAAATGATAAAATCGAAAAGTGTAAATTATGATTAAGAGTGTCGAATGCTTTCGAGTAGTCAAATAAGAACAACACAGTTAATTTATTCCAAAATATCATCAGAGATTTTTAAGAATGCTGATGTACAGCTATGACCAGTTTTAAATCCAGACTGTACTAAGGGTATTACAGAGATTTTAATCAAATGATTCTGTAGTTGAGTATTGATAACTTTTTCTAAAATCTTTGATAAAGTCGCAAGCAACATTTGTGGATTATTCAGTTTAGACAGGGGCGTAATAAATACATTTTTCCAATTCTGAGGAAACACAGAGTTCAATATACAATTATATGGGTAATATACGGTAACAAACATGGTATGCACAAATTTAAAGTAAGAATATTGATGCCATCTGGTCCAACAGCTTTAGTTTCAATACCTTTTATTATATTAAGCATGTCCATTACAGATACTGGTTGAAACGTGAAACTTGTACGTACCGATTTTGTTATATTATGATCATATAAATGTTTAGTGTCATAATCAGGAGTCAATTTAGGAACAGCTTTTAGGAAGAATTCATTAATTTCATTCACATTCCACTTATTTGATAAATCCATATCATTACGATTTTTATCAATGCCCACAAAAGACTTGAGATTAGGCCACTGATGTAATTGAGTCCAGATTTCAAGTCGATTTGGACGTATTAAGGGAAATGTATGTATATATTTTGAGACAATATATCTGTGCTCTTGTCATATTCGAAAAGCCCAAAAGTGAATGTTTATAGATTTAGACTAGTTTCCTGGAATAATGATACATTCCACATGCTACAAAATGTATACCAATAAAATTCGTACGACTCTTTCTGACAAAAGAATGTTTGACTCATTAACAGCATACTAAAAATATAACCCTCTCCAGTCTTATGCGACAAAAAGAGGACCACCCAATTGGACTGACATAAAAATGTAATTACCCTATGGCTCATAAACAGAACTTTTTCGTTTATTTATGCTACCATCTCCCATATGTAACAATAGTTTGTTTCTACCTGTCAATGCATATTATTATTGGGTTCGAATTCTCATATGGCTGTTATACAAATATACAGGGTGTAAGAACGTTCTTACGGAAATCAGGATAGTATGCCAACTCTGATACAGAATCTCAAGTAACAGCAAAGCAAGTTTCACAAATTTCTATTACTAATAGCAATTAGTAGTATAGGTATAAGGTTCATAAGTCAAATTTTTGTAGATTGAACTTGAGTATATATAGAAAATAAGTCTATTTACTGATTCCTTATCTAGCTACTCTATTCATTCTACTTCCAATTCATAATGACTAGGTGCCTACACTGTTAATTGAGGTAGGTCGCTTTGAGCATATTTTTACGTTAAATTTAACGCCCGATTTGGGCTTACGGAATAACAAATAACGTAATAGATTTTAATCAAAGTCAAAATTATCGGCTGCAGTTTACAGAATAGCTGTTTATATCTAAGGTATGGTATTTTTTTAACTGGCCTTAAAAATGAATGTTTTGCTTACAGAATAGTTCCAATAGTACTTTTACTAGATCTAAAGGTTTAAGGCATACCTCACCACGCTGCCTTGATGCAAGTTGATAAGCAGCAAGGCATGTTAACCACTAGATTTTTATTCAAGGAAACTTTCCCTTAGCGTGTTCGACCCTTGGACTTCGCAGCTTGGAGCAGGATTGTGAACTTACCCCTTTTTCCGAAGCCATGGAGGATTTTATACCTCTATCACCACAGGCAACCGAAGGGATGGAAAATTTTAATTTTTGAATTTAATTGTTTATTTTTTATGGGATAAGTAGCGGTATTTTACATTTATTGTATTTGCACTTTATTTATTATATTCTGGGTATTTACATTTTCTATTCCTTTTTCATATCGACATCTACTTATATTTATATTTGTAAACTCCATGTGTGTACCTAATACCTATGCCTTATGGTATAAATAAATAAATTATCAAAATGTACAGTTATGCGTCCAAATTGTGTCTGACTGCTATTTGGAGATTATTTTTTTATGGTTTGAGTAATATTGGTACTTGCCTTCTATTATGTTTTTTTAGTCCTCTTTTTCATTTATGTGCTATAAACTAGAGTGTTTATCTAACATTTTTATTACCACAAATGATACCTCCTTCGATTCCATGATGTTGACAGAAGGTTCGTATTTCTATGAGCTGCTAAAAAGATTCATGGATCTGTTTCTATTTTTGTTGAGTAGCTACATATAACATCTACCGTCACTCTTATGCGACAACACCAGAATGTGATCGTTACTCGTCACAATAATTTAAACGGAAGTTACTTGCTCCAACTCCGAGCCATAAAAGTAATTATTCAGTCACGATAGATTTAGAATGGGTGATAATGGATTTGTTGAATGCCTTTACTGGCACTACAAGTTTAATTACTGAAATAATGGATACAATATGTGCCGTACGAAATAGCATTTTAAGCGAGTATTTGAGATGAGGAGTCGGTGATAATTCTAGATTTGAAATAATTCTCATGATCGCATTTCATTTTCAATCCAATTTGTTACATATTATAATTACATAAAATATTCTTTCTTCAACCTGCGTTACTCTAAAGATGAGTGTATTTTGGTTCTTACAAATTTAAACTATGGCTGTGTACACATGATGAAAATATGACATGAGCTTTCAAATCAGGCCTAAAGATTTCTTCAGAATTAAACAATGTCCAGATTGACGCCCGTTGTTAAGGCATTCAGTGGAAAATATAATCCAAAACAGGGCAGAAAGACATGGCTAACTCTAATAAAAGTACGTATTTTGAAAAACCCTCTTTTGAACCACTTCCCGAACGGTGGAGGTATACAATATTTTTTGGTTTGTGCGCGCCTTTTATATAGTAATCGTACTCTGATTTGGATGACTTTTTGTCATTTGAAAGAGGAGGCTTGAGAGATGGTCCCATATTCATAAAAACGGAAATCCAAAATCTCCTTCCCTCCGAAAACCGCCATGAAGTGGATGGAGGGAGCAAATTGTTTCGAAAATCGAAAATCTGAGGTGGTGTAATTAAAGATAGGACAATATCCGGAAACGTTTAAATTGAATATTTTTTCATAAGAATTACGATTTTCGAGATAGAGGCATGTTAAATTCTCAAATATATGAATTTTTGCTATGCGGAGAGGGCGAAAATTGAAAATCTGTGTAGACTACATGAGAGCCCTCATTATTTGTAGCAAAATTTATACTGAACATTTTTTCCTTAGAGGTACGGTTTTCGAGTTACAACGGTGGTAAATTGGTAACATCTAAAATACTTATGCGTATTTCCGCAGCGACGTTTTGAGATCTTAATAATAACAACTACCAGCAGTGAACGTTTGACGATTTTCGTTAATAATGTTACACTCAAAAGTGTGAAATAAATATTTTTACAAAAAATTGGACCGACGTTATGAGTTGGTGCACTGAAAAATACAAAATAATATTAATTCTATTGGTGCTGATACTTGTGAAGTTGGTGCCAAAAGTTCTCAATCTAACTGCAACTGCACAACTTCAAAGTAACAGCACCAATAGAATTAATATTATTTTATATTTTTCAGTGCACCAACTAATAACGTCGGTACAATTTTTTGTACAAAATATCCCCAAAAAACATTCCCAATGTAAGACTTTTGGAGGTGAGAGCTATATTCTGCAAAACTCGACAAAAAAATCTCAAATCTTTCGCATACGCTCAGTAAGAGCTCCACACCCATACCATTTCTTATGTTTCTTTGTATACGCATTTTGCTTTAATGGTACATTTTCATTCTATCGCTTCTCACCGCCCCCAAAATTCCGTCCATGAAATTACTACTTGACGTATTATATTCATAACCCATAGTTCCACTAAATATGGACTAGCATTTCCAGTCACTCACCTGCTCACTTTAAGTGATAAAATTGTCACTACCTTACATACATACTTGAAATGAATGCACTATATTCCGTCTTGGAAAAGAAGATGAAATAAAATAGAAATAATATTTCATTTGAACTTTTATTCGTTTTTACGAACTACATGCGTATATTTAACTATATGGTCAAGTTCTAAGGGTTCTATATGGGAGAAAAAATCAACTATGTTAGTGATCTGCAATATTTTTACACACACCAAACATACAAAAGTGCAATACGATCTATTTCTTAATATAGAGGGTGTTTCAAATATATTCGCAGGACTTGAGGATGTGCTAGCTCGTCCAAAAATATGAAAAAAAGTTTACATTAACTTACCCTCTAAAATGCGCTATTTTCGAGATACAGGGCGTTGAAATTAAAAAAAAAACGTTTTTGCGACGATCTCCTGAACCGTTTATCGTACAAGTTTTGAGTCAGAAAAACATTGTTGTTAAGTCATGATTGGTGAAGATTTTGAAGGAGTAGTGGGGGTTTTTCTCCACAATTTCTACGCCAATGGAAAAAGTACGGTTTTGGAACGCCCATTTGAAGCGCCAATGTTTTCTACACAATCTGACACAAAACTTAGCCTATTATGAGTGGAAAATGCTTACAAAAGCTGTTTACTGCAAGATAAACGATTCCAAGATATTCTTTCAATTTCAACACCCTGTATCTCGAAAATGGTATATTCTGAGGATAAGTTAATATATTTTTTTTTCATTTTTTTGGACGAGCTATCACATCCTCAAGTCCTGCGCATATATTATAAAACATCCTGTATATTTAAACCTAATCAAAATAACTGCTAACACCGTATTAAGGAGACTTAGAAAGGCGTGGAGTATCTATAAAACCTATTATGAGTTGAAAAAGAAATTGAACAACTTATGTTTCAACGTCATGGAAGGAATTTTGGGGGCGGTGAGAAGCGATAGAATCACTTGATGAAAATGTACCATTAAAGCAAAATGCGTATACAAAGAAACATAAGAAATGGTATGGGTGTGGAGCTCTTACTGAGCGTATGCGAAAGATTTGAGATTTTTTTTGTCGAGTTTTGCAGAATATAGCTCTCACCTCCAAAAGTCTTACATTGGGAATGTTTTTTGGGGATATGAATTTTTTTTGGAAGTCGGTTAGCTGTCACCACAGTGTAGATAAACACAGTAGTCCAACGCAAGCCATTCCTTGATGTGGCCCGCCTTTGCCGCCGTGTCTCCCGTACCCACAGTATAAATATACCCAGTAGTCCAAATCAACGGCGGCCGCCTTAAATGATAGTTTTGGAGCATCATTTTTTGCGGTCGTCTGTTTGTCAAAGGCCACCGCGATTTCGTCAAAGGACACCGCGATTTCGTGTCTCCCGTTTGTAATTAAGGGAGACACGGCGGCAAAGGCAGGTCTGTGTTTATCTATACTGTGCCCGTACCTTAAGCTGATGCTCCGAAACTATCATCGAAGGCGGCCGCCGTTGAGTTGGACTACAGCATATATATACTGTGGCTGTCGCGAACTAACTTTAATTTTCAATAATCATATTAATTTTAAATACAAATAGATATATATATATATATATATATATATATATGGTCGATGGTACCTTAGACGTTTACGGAGAACGGGACATAGGATCGTTCTGAAAGTTTGGTTAAGTAATTGCTCTTAATCTATTTTATATAATAATATAATAATAATAATCTATTTAATATATTTTCAGCGATGCATTGTTGCCGCTTATATAAGTATTACTGCGTTTTTGCATCTGTCCTCACTCTTGATATTTCCGCCCCACTAACCTACACCTACCTCTAACGGTTCCCGAGATATTAATTATTTTCCATATTTTGGATCAAAAACATAGCTCGAATTAAATGTTTATTTCTGCGTTATTGCAATTCCTAGGAAGCTGTAACTTTGTTAGTAGGTCATCGAGATAATGTTTATAGATTCTGAGTAGAGAAATTTGTCCTGTGGATCATTCAAAATGAGTTTTTTAGTTGGAACACCCTGTATATTATGAAATATCCTGAAATATGCCTAAATTTCCTTCGATTTGATGTATTATGTTCCTATGCCAAAGTAGCCAGAATTCCGAGATAAGAGCAATTGTCTAAAAAAATCAAATTATATTTCTCATATTCATCTAGGTTGCTATTAAATGTCATTATAGTACATGACATAATGAAAATTTGACAACTAGTGCGTTATTAATAATACCTTTGAGTGTTTTTTAACGTAAGTGACTTGAGGTACTAATGATTGTTTTTTATTCTTCATGGAAAATGAGAAGGAATTATAGCAAGAACGTGCAGAAAATTCAATGAAACGTACCCTGATTTACATCAAATGAACAAGAGGAAGTACGATTACAAAATAATTTCATTAATAATGGATCAAAATTAAAAGCAGAACGACATCTACCGAAACCTATAACCTCAGATGAAGACAACATAATAAATGTTTTGGCCTATTTCCGTGCTGATCCCCAAGCTTCCACTAGAAGTGCCGAATATGATTTAGGCTTGGATCGTGGGTCTGTTGGAAGGATCAACCATAATCATTACATGCGCCCGTACAAGTTTACTAAAGTTTGAACTCTTAAACCAGAATATCATCAAAGTAGGGTTCACTTTTGCGAAAGAATCCTATTTCGCATCCAAGAAGATCCTGAATTCAAAAAAAAATATCTAGACAGACGAATCAAAATTTTCCAGAGAAGGAATTTTTAATAGAAGGAACGAGCATTTCTGGGCTGATCAAATCCAAATATTGTCAAGGAAATGGGATTTCAGGAGAAGTTTAGTTTCAAGTTTTCTTATTTACGATGAACCGTTGAATTCTGAGAAATATCTGGAAATTCTAAGGTCATTTGTGAACGACTTGGACTTGGACAATCTGTCATTGGAAGAGTATCGTAGCAGTTGGTTTCAGCTGGATGGAGCACCGGCTCATTGCACTGGGGAAGTAACAACGGAGTTGTTTGAAATGTTCGACGATCGCTGGTTCAGACGTTTGGGTCCGTGGCATTGGCCTGCGAGATCAACCGATCTCGCGTCACTTTATTTTTTCTTGTGGGGACAAAAGTATACATGACACTAGTACACAGTAAACAAGATCTACGCCAACGAGTAATCAACTGCATTGAAGAACTAGATGCCAGTAAAATAAGGAGGCCTACAACTATATCTACAAATAAACGGACAATGAAATGTTTGAAAGCCATTGGTCGGCATTTTGAAAACTTATTGTGAAGGTTTTCTAAATTTTAACAGATAATTAATGAAATTATTTTGTGATCGTACAAACTTTCGCTTGTTCATTGGATGTAAATCAGAGTAGGTTTCATTTAATTTTCTGCACGTTGTTGCGATAGTTTCTACACATTTTCCATGAAGAATAAACAATTTTATTAGAACTTCGTTTGTATTGTTATTTCATTCATTTCAAGTCACTTACGTTGAGAAATACTCAAAGGTATTATTAATAATGCACTAATTGTCAAATTTTTATTATGTTATGTACTATGATGACATTTAATATCAACCTAGATGAATATGAGAAATATAATTCGATTTTTTGAAAATTGATCTTATCTCGGAATTCTGGCTACTTAGGTATAGGAACATGATAATCAAATCGAAGGAAATTTAGGGATCTTTCAGGATATTTTATAATATAGGTACAGGGTTTTCCATTTAGAAAAACTCATTTTTAAACATTTTTGTATCTAGCGTAACGATCTTTCTTTTCAGGGCTTGCCAAGAAATGAAATGCAATGTTACAGATTTTGAAGCATATTTTTGGAACATTGATAATGGTACCAACATTACCATTATTGTTGGGGACATGAATATTGATATACTTAAAAAAAATGTGAAATCGCGAATAACTACATACTGACTCTCTCATCCTTTGGATTGATAATAATTAATATCTCATAAAATATTAGCTATAAACATAGTCATATTAATAAAGTTATATTATTTTTCCATTTTGATCTGAGAAATAATTAAAATTACCTATAAACATTCCATAAGAAAAAACAAAGTTGTGTAGAGTTCCAACTATTTAGAAACACCCGGTATAATTGAAAATATTTTTATGTTGTAGAATGTTTAAAATACGATTGGGTTAGTTATATACATTTTCTCATAATCTTTACAATAACCCCATAATCGTCCGAATACCTACGCACTACTGATCTCCCACCTTGTATTTCAATACCTGAAATGTACCTAGATATTTACCAACAGCGGTCCGCGTCTAATTATAAAAAAGCTATATCGTGTGATTTGAACCAAAATTAAAAACCAAAAAAATTATGCACGAGTAGACAATGTTAGAAGAAATATACCTAGGTATATGGGAAATATTAATAATAATTATTAAGACACAGCGTACGATCGCTCTGCCATCTCTTAGTCAATAGATGTATTAAATGTGATATATGTATACGTCTCTGTTTTCTGCTACTGCTACCTCTACCTGATTGATGCCATTTAGTTGGAGTATACGCTTGACAAATATTATTAATGCGTTAAAAATGTACCACTTTCGAATAAGAGCGAAGTAGTTTGCATGCTTTTCAAATAATAAATGATTTTATGATTTTATGATCATAATTAATTTGTTAGTTTCACTTAGGTATTTATCCGATATCTATATTACTGCGGTATTTAAAAACAGGTAAAATTTTAGCACCGACAACACCGTAGAGTCTTGAAAATAATAAATTGTGAAATCCGTCTACTTGGTTTTACATATATTGATAATATAAATATTACAGCCTTTCACGAGTTGAAAACGGTCTCAAATGATTACTTATCATTCTCAGATTGTATTATATACAATATCTCATCAATTTCAAGCCATACTTTTAAATTAATCGGGAAAAACCATTACGTGACCTTGAGAATCCAACATTTTTCTGTAAATAATGCATCTGTAGCCAGAAGTGAGAGATACCGCTCTCACCTCTGCAAACTACAGTTTGCATTGATTTATTTTTATATATATTTGTTCGCGACTTTTTTTCCGATTTTGATGATTTTTTTTTCATTTGAGAGACGATTATTGAGAATTAGTCCCATTCAAAAGAAATCAATATTAGATATGCCTTCCCCCAAAGTTGGGGCAATTTTTCCCGAAAATTGAAAATCCGAGACGGTAAATTAAAGAAAATTCTATGTCCAAAAACGTTTGAATTTGACAATTTTTAAAATAATCACAGGTTTCCGCGTGAGAATCTGAAATATGTGTTTCAGCTATGTGGAAGGGGCAAATGTTTCCAATAATCGAGAATTCGAGATTTGATAATAAGAAAGGAGCCAATATCCGGAAACGTTTAAATTGAAAATTTTTTGACAACAGGGTTTTCGAGTTACAGCAATGGTAAAGTCTGAAATATGTGATAAGTGTATTCCCGCTATTTGGAAGGGGCATTTTTTAAATTGAAAATTGGAAGTAATGTTAATACTTTAAGTACTATTTTCTTTGTATTAGTGGACGTTCAACAATTTTCATGACTAATGTTACACTCAATAGTGTGAAATAAATATTTTTTACAAAAAATTAGACTGACTTTATTAGTTGGTACACTGAAAAATATAAAATAATATTAATTCTATTGGTGCTGGTACTGATAAAAACGGTCCAATTTTTTGTAAAAATTATTTATTGTTATTAAGAATCTACATAAAAGTAATATTCAGGTACAGGAATACTTGGCAAAAGTAATAGTATTTTGCTTCTATTTACGAAAAACAGACGCTACTTCTTATCTTGCACTACTTAAACATTACTAGTTCGTTTAAAATAAATAATATTATTTTCTATTCTTCCTTGCCTCATTTAATTCTTGTGATGTTAAAATGTATTTGTGCTATGAGCTATCATTTTATAATCTCAAATTTTAAATGCGGCTTGTTTCGTTGATTGATATGTTTTCTTATTATACTAAAGATAAAAAAGCTCTTATTAAAATGATTATATACAACAGGTAGAGTATGTATGATTGATAGAAAAAATATTCGGTAATTATTGATATATAGCTACGCGTACATGATGTATCCAGTTTAATAAATCAGTTATGGTTTTTTGGTAATTAGTTGATGAATTCTTCACACACAGTTGAATCCGCTGCCATTCTCATAGAACTGCAGTAATTGATAATTGGTCTATATTAATTGCTCTCATACAATAATTACGAGTGCAATAGATGATTTCGAGGTTGTGACCTGTTAGTAGGGCTAGCGTGAGTAAACCCACTTTCACTATATCGATTAGAACAATTAGAGAAAATATCATTTCATTAAACGAAAGAGTAGGCAATAAAAATTAACGTTGCAATATAAAAAATTACTTATATCATCAAGTTTCAAACATTAGCTACAATTATTTATGATTGGTTTAAATGTATTTCAAGGAAAAAATTACATGGATGTATGACAATTATGTTATAATTACCCAAAGAACATGTTGCAACCGCTAATTAAAATTTTAGTACGTGATGGTTTTTTAAATTGTCATTAGTGAAAAGTATCTGATTCTACTTCAAGAGCAGTAATGGAATATACAGGAATGTCAAATGTGTGGAACTAATCTGATGTCTGGCTAAACTATATCTAGGTATTATTCATAAAATACTATAATTTTGATAATAGTTTAGTGAGGTTTTTAGTTGATATCATACGTGACGTATTATTAGTGAAGTAGGTAGGTAGTTACTCTGATTTTTAGCATATACGCTAATTTTCGATATAATATGTCGTCAACGGTGGTTTTTGGATCACCCTTTATATTTTCAATTTTCAGATAGGTACTATTATTCCCAACAATATAAACGATATTTGTTTTGAGGCGATGTTCAACTTTTTTGATTTCAGTAAAAAATAAATTAACAACATTTGAGGAGTGATAAGTAATGATACGTTAATGAAGAACTAATTTTATTACAAAGCATTGAATAATTCGACCATTTAAAAAGCGAGAATATTTTATTTAATATTTAGGAACTCGGAATAAAAAACCCAACAATCCTATGTCATTGAAAGTGTTGATAAAATTACCATCAAAAAATGCAAAGTTATATACTTAGGTTATCCATTTAAAAAGTTCCCCGATGACGGCATGTCTCGAAAATAAGGATAGCTGTTGAGAATAAAGGTAAGTCACTATAATGAATTAATTCTCTACAAAAACTATACTTAGGGTATTTTTTAAATATAAAGTATAGTTTAGCCAAAAATCAGGTGGTTCCATGCATTTGCCCATGCCTGTATATTTTACGATACCTTCCCTTTGTTGAGTGTAGTTTTGGGTGGCATAAAATTTGTTCAACTTTCCTCCGATCCATAAAACAAAAAAGCCTAAAAAAAATTTCCCTGGTTATTCTTGAGATAACAAACATTGAAAGATAGCTTAGTTGGTCTCCCACATTTCAGACAGTTTTTTTTATTAATGTGTTGTGTCACCAACAAATAATTAATAAGAAAAGCTGTAATTTGTCAAGAGAAAAAGATGATTCATTTATTTAGCAGTATTATTCAGTGAGAGTTGCTAACTTACTTGGTCGATTGTTTAGTAGCAAATATGTTGAACAAAAACAGAATAATTCATAATATCACCTAGATATGTATGCTCATTTTTGTGTATGTTGAATATCACATTTGCCCTTAAAAGTTCAAGCTATTTGCCTGTTATTAATTAGTAAATATGCGAAGGATACTTCCAGATTTGAAGCTCTTGAGTTATGCCAGAATAATGTTCAGACGAGTATCCATTTCTAACTGCTCGAAATTGTTTTTGAAAACTTTTTTTTTTCATTTGCTTGTGTAAAGCGATAGCTCCTCAAATTTGATGATCACCTAAAAACGCCTGCTGCTAAAATGTATTTCATAAATTAACGAACATATTCTCTTTTTGTTTACTTTGATATTATTAAACAAGTAAAATAACACTGAAAGCCAAGTCTTGTGGATTATTTTTGTTAGCATGAGGCATATAAAAAAAGCTTTATTCTTAGCAGTGGATCAAAGAAGAGTCAGCATTGGACATGAAGTTCCGATACACAAAGATAAAAGTAAACTAAAATATGTTTCTTCAAACGGGTTATAGATGATTTCACGCAGATAAATTCACAGGAGAAAATAAAAAGTTTGCAGTATTGTTTTGTTTCAAATAAAGAACTACCAAAATATACCGGGTGTTTCATTATCTTCTATTAAAGGACACATGTTGCATGAGAATAATTCTTAAATCAATAAATATTAGAATAAGTATTAGGGTTTAGTTTCTCAGTCTCCGTTCACAGTGATAAATTCGTTGAATTTAAGTACTGGAGGCTAGATAGATGAGTGAATATACGAATATGTTAAATATCTATCACTTAGGTGGTATAATAGCTGTCCATCTCTATCGTACAATTCAGCACCCAGATCTTCCTTAACCAGCAAGTAAGAAATGAATTAGCCATCTTTTGTCGATGGCTATCCGTTTAGCTTTCATTCATTCCATGATTTGATTTTAAGTTTTTGATGTAGATCTTGACAGAAATATTATGAATGAAAAATTATTTGGTGATTTTTTTCTATGCTATATATGAAAATAGATAGAATTCTAGTTCAGTTTGAGAACTTTGCAATTTTCCTTCTGGAAAATTGTATTGAAATACTGTCACAAGTGCTCGGAACATTAACTTCAAACAAAACACGATGAAAGGCAGACTGAATTTTATTTATTTCGAAAAACTTTTTATAAGAAGAACAAGTGGATCAGCATGATGAATAACTAAGCTCATTTATAGAAACTTTAGAACTTTTCATTTCTTGGTTTTCGCCAGCTTACTACGCCATCAATGCCATATCAGGTTATTAGCTCATTTGAAAAGTTTTGGCAATTATATCCACAACACAATATTGAGAGTAGAAGCTTTAAAATTTCAGAAGATAGAAACAATACTAAGATGAAAAAAGTATACCTGAGCATTCTATGGATTCAGTACAGTACTCCTTGTGTTAGACAATCACTCCACCCACTCGATCCTAGCTTCTTACAATTTTTGTCGAAAATCAGGTATTTACCTGCCATCAGTTCCACCACATGCTTCCCATCGTCTACAGCGCTTGGATATCACCTTCTTTGGCCCCTTCAAATCCGCCAAATACATGAAACATAAGAAATATGAGAAAATAAACAGGACAGAAATTGCAGAGCTTGTCACGAATGCTTTCAACAGGACGGCGACTATCGAGAAAGCCATAAATGGTTTCCAAAAGCAAGAATATTTCCATTCAATTTTGACATTTTTAGCGAAGAGGAGTTAATTTCTTCACCCAAAGATAATGATCATCAAGATGAACATTTGATCCATCTGAAAGGCATCAAACACCATCTCCAATACCGACACCAACAGAAGAAATTGAAAGACCAGGTTTAAGAGGAGTAGTAGTATATCCATTGAATCCTGCCGTTTTTAGCGAAGATGAGTTAGATCTTTACCAAAAGGTAATGGTCGTCCAAATAAAACCTTTTATCCATCTAAGAGACATCAAACACTATCTCCAAGACTGGAGCCACCAGAAGAAATAGGAAGACCTGGACCTAGTGGAGTACAAAACGTAAAAGGAGATCACCATCTACATCAGAATGCTCTTCATCAGATTTAGTAGAAGTCTCAGATATTGAGTTGAACGACCGTGAAGATAAACTTTTGAAACAAAAAAAGAAACGGTCCTTAAATATATCCTTTAAGCAGTTATGCCCACTACCAACTTGTGATTTCCCAAAAATGACACGCAGGCGAACTCAGCATTCGTCTACCATGACATAAACACCTTTAAAAGACGATCTAGAAAATAAAGATCTGAAGAAAAAAAAGAAAAGGGAAAAAGAAGTGCAGAAGGTAAAAAATAACATTGGAGCTAAGAAGAAAGTTATGAAGAAGAGCATTGAAAGTGAAGTAGGGCAAAAATCTGGGAACAACGATGTGTGTGCGGTTTGTTCGTAGAACGGATCCGATGAATTGTGGTGGAGATGCCGTTTATGTGGTGTGTGGTCGCACGCAGAATGTACGGATGCTGACTGTGCTTCTAAATATATTTGCTCAATTTTTTCACTGTAAACTCAATATACCTACCTATCATGAAGTAAATATAAATTTCATTTTTTATAACAATACTCTCTGCTGATCGATATTACCCATGCATGATAGATAATACCCAACCTGATGGTCGATAATAACCTACTGATCGATTTTTCCCGATTCTGTTACACGTTTTCTTTATCGACCAATTAATTCAGTTCGCAGTAAGTTTCCAATTGCAATTCAATAGACCAATGATTGGCGTACTTTGATAAACATTTTGAGACACATCAAAACCTTAACAGAAGATTTATGATCATTCCTTCTTAAGTGGTCGATATTCCCCCACTTTCCCCTCCTGAACATCACCATTATATCATATTTTACGTTAGCATTTACTCAATTTGCCGATCGTTGCTTATTTACATTGGTACATTCACTGGGCCTATGATTTCCAGTACAAAAAATGCATTTTGAGGTATTTTTACACTATTTTTGACCGACGAACCCCAAACGCAGGAGGTATACAATTTGACTGTGTGCATTTTTTTTTGTTTGTGCGCGCCTTTCATGTAGTAATCTTACTCCTATTTTGATGATTTTTGATTCATTTGAAAGAGGAGGCTTGAGAAATGGTCCCATATTCATAAAAACTGGAATCTGACATCTTGTTCCCTCCAAAAACCGCCCCCGAAGGGTGTGGGCGTGAAATTTTCTCAAAAATTGAAAATCTGTGAAGGTATAATTAATGATAGGACAATATCAGGAAGCGTTTAAATTGAACATTTTTTCAAAAGAGTAACGGTTTTCAAGATAGGGGCATTTTAAATTCTCAGATATACCTATTTTCGCTATGTTGAGAGCGCGATTTCTGTCGAAAATTGAAAATCTCTTTGCAGTACATATAATATTAATTCTATTGGGGCTGGTACTTGTGAAGTTAGTGCCAAAAGTTATCAATCTACCTGCAACTGCACAACTTCAAAAGTAACAGCCCCAATAGAATTAATATTATTTTAGACTTTTCAATGCATTAACTGATAACGTCGGTCAAATTTTTTGTAAAAAATACTTATCCACTATGATTATATCCTGCGCACTTGTGACATAATGCAAAATTTTGCATTTATTGCTGAAAGTAATAAAATTTCTGAACCATTGAATATTCCAAGTATTTTTAATTTGGCTGATTTATTGGTTGTGTTCTAAATTCAAACTTTTCAGCTATTTTAATCTTGAGTTGTTCACATGTTCTTGGTACGTCTTCTCTATTTTGACATCTGATTATTGATCCATTTGATTTGGAATTAGAAACATTTTTAAATGGAAAAATAATTTCTTTCAGCAGAACTGTATTTATACATTTAACAGCGTCTTATTTATTAATATTTTGTAATTACATTGATATGACGATTTCTTAATTGTTCTTTGAGCATATTCAGTAGTAGTTCATTATGTTGCTTAATTCCTTCATTTAGCTGTCTCAATAGATAATTTCTGATTTTAAAATGGATTGTCGTCCCTCCAAGGTTGTTTGAGTTATTTGTAGTTTATTTTCGATATGTTCTAATTCAGCAATCAGTAGTCTGGTTTATCCATTAATATAACTTTCCTGATGACTTGAGGTTAAGTCATTATATATCTAAATTTCAATGAGAAACTTTATATTTTTCAAGTTATTGAAATCACTTAGATGATAAACTTCTTCGCACACAATACGCAGCACAAAATTGGCTCTCTTAGAGAAAGAGAAGAAAAATATTAGTTTGAGTATATTACACTACTTTTGTTACATTTCTATTTTATGTTTTTCTTTCTATTACTTTTACTTAGATTATTTAGAAAATAGTATTTTGTAATTTTTTTTTTAGTCTTATATTTAATTCATTTTTATTTTTCTTTTCTACTATTTATGCCAGACCGATGGTAACTTGTTTACCTCTATAGGATTATTTTATTACTTTTGTTATGATGGTTTCTGGTTTAATAAAGTTAATAATAAGATAATAAGTTATAAGGGATGATACTTATAAGATTTTCCACTACTTATATCTATCTGGTTGCTTTTTAGTATCCGCCTCCATCTTTATATATTGAAAAAAAGATATATAGTTTGTAGAGTTTAGTTTTACAAATATATACCTATACCAAATTGTTAAGTTTATTGTTTTTCTTATATAATTTTCAGGCGAGGATAATAAATTAGTGTATTCTAATATTATTGCATTTTGTATATCTAGACAAGACATGACAAGATCACATCAACCGTATTCATAATGAAAACTCGTATAATATTAGTTTCTATGGTAACTATAACATAAAACGTGACAGTTAACTCGATGATACATTTATATAGGTACATAGTTTGTATAGTTTAGGCACAGCTTACCTAACAATGTAAGCTGTGGTTTAGGAGTTTTAATTATGAATACACCTGATGGCGTTCCTGTAACGAGCATCAGTCCTAAAAAAATAAGGAACCTTACTCATTCTGAAACACGAATTGTTTCCGCTCATAATCCTCGTTAATTAATTTGAAATTGTACAGCAATTTACCAATCTCAATATATTGTAAAATGGATGTTGTATACAGCACGAATGATATATCATTCCCACAACGGACAATTAATTATGAATTAATCTAACAACAACAATGATTTCATTACCAATAGGCACCAAGACGCACAGAAAAAAAAACTTGTTCCACTTTTTTTTCAACAGAAATTATTACTTTCCGAACAGTAATAATGTCTCAACTATCAT
This sequence comes from Crioceris asparagi, assembly GCA_958507055.1. Taxonomy (NCBI): domain Eukaryota; kingdom Metazoa; phylum Arthropoda; class Insecta; order Coleoptera; family Chrysomelidae; genus Crioceris; species Crioceris asparagi. The sequence continues at coordinate 104,620,105 of OY293826.1, forward strand.
AATCATAGGTTGTCTCCGAGATAAAAAAAGAGTTAACGATACAAATTGCTTTTATCAAAACAACATTAAAAACAAACGCAATGTAGCAATTACCGATAACTATTTACATTCCAAAAAAGTATATCGTTAATCCCAACATGAAAAAACTTAATATCAAAAATGACTTGGCACCAAAGGCACCAAAACCAAATAATAATCTTCCATCCAATTATCCCCTCATTATATACCACTTTTGGGGTGTGAGCCATGTTATATAATGACCGGAAACGTGTTTAGTCCTTTTTTCTGTAACCATTGGCCCTGGTTATTCCAATATGGTTTCCATTTCCTTGTTAGGAAAAAATTAAAATGACAGAAATAATTGATGGTAGGTACAATTCAAATTTATAATTGGAGATTCTTCAAGATCTGATAAGATGGGGCGGATATGAAAATTAAAATGTTGAATCGCATTCAAACTATATATTCAATGAAACAGTTTTCTTAAGACAATGGCTCAGCGTGAGACCGCCTTTCATCATAACGACCATTGCTTCCTGCATTGTAACAGATAATATGATTTTCCTAGCAGTGTAATTAATTTTTCATGTCTTTAGTATTTGTAATGATTCTGCTTTCAAAAGTATGTTGATTAATTACTATCCGCTTTTTTAACGCTATTTACATGTTGACTGGAGTAACTACCAAGATGTACTGAATAATTATGATTAGTTCTTTTGTCGATGATGTTGTATTTGTACTAATAAATTTCATTTCAAATAATAAGAGCGCTTGTAAATCTTTTCGAGTGTTATGATTTGGGAGTGTTATTGTAAGATATGACTGAGAAGATAATTAATAATAATTAGGCATGTATTTTTGAATACAATTTGGCAAGTAACAGTAGAGCTCATACACCGAGGGTCCCCTACAATTGCGTTGCGTGTTATGGTAAAGCATATATTAAGGGAAGTCATTGCAACAATTGAATAAATACATGAGGCTAAAAAGGCCAGCATTATCGGAATCGTATAGTGTGAAATAAATATTTTTTACAAAAAATTAGACCAACTTTATTAGTTGGTGAACTGAAAAATACAAAATAATAATAATTCTATTGGTGCTGGTAATTATGAAGGAAGTTGGTACCAAGAGTCTTCCATTTAACTACAACTGAACACTAATAAATTTTTTGGTTAGGTCAGGTCGAATCATAGAATCTAATTTTTCGAGGTTGCCAGTGCTATTACTTAAGTATAATATTTTTACGCTCTAATACAATCATACAGTACTCTTCAGAATCATATTACATCAAACTATTGATAAATTACGTACCTAACGTATTTTTAACGATTTCTCTCTATGCTATGGATTTACTTATCCGTAGAACGAACGTTAATGAAGAAATCTTAGTTTCTTTCCCAATAATATATTTCCTATTATATTTATATTTATTTCAAGTTTTGACAACCCTGTTATAAAGGGTGTTTCAAACTCGATAGCCTATTAGACGTTTATGGAGATCTACAAGACATAAGAATTTCAAATTTTGGTTGTGGCCAAAGTCAACTACGATCTATAGGGAGAAAATATTTTCAGCATTGCAGTGTTGTTACATCTACCCGTATCTGATATCAACTTCATTATTTCAAATGATATGCTATATATTTTATTTTATTTTTTGATGGAATATTCAATTTAAAGGTACTTTTGTTAATAATGTCCTATACCTATATCAAACCATTCTTAAGATAATAATTATTGAAATGTTTTCTTCCTCGAAAACAGATAAATCTAAAAAAATATTTGTAAATCTGTTCGCAATGGTCTTGGAATAAAATGCAGAAATCTTATGAAAAAAGGTTAAGGTAACTAGTATTATGTATGAAATGCATAAATTTTAATACAGGGTGTCCAAAAACTACATGTTCGAGAGTTGTAAACATACCTGTCAGCAAATATAAAATCATTTTATAAAAAACGCAGATAATTTAAGAATCATAAGAGATAGGTATAGGACTCTCATCCATCAAAACAGCGGATATATTCTGCTCTATTAATTTATCGAATAATATACAGTATGTTTTATTTAAGAAAAATGACTTTTGATTACTTTTTATAACCATTATCGCAGATATAGTTTTTGGACACCTTGTATTAAAATTAATGCATTTCATACATAATACTAGTTACCTTAACCTTTTTTCATAAGATTTCTGCAAATTTTATTCCAAGACCATTCATTGTGAACAGATTTACAAATAATTTTTTAGATTTATCTGTTTTCGAAAAAAAAATACTTCAATTATTATTATCTTAAGAATGGTTTGATATAGGTATAGGACATTATTAACAAAAGTACCTTTAAATTGTATATTCTATCAAAAAATAGGGCATGTCATTTGAAATAATGAAGTTGATATCAGATACGGGTAGATGTGAAAACACTGCATTGCTGAAAATATTTTCTTTCTATAGATCGTAGTTGACGTAGACGTCTAATAGGCCGTCGAGTTTGAAACACCCTTTATATGAGTAGACACTAATGATGGCAAAAAGCTTCAACTTATGATTTTTATTTCAGAAATGTTTAGAAAGTAAGCTTTCTTCTGTTAACTTTTCAATTATTTCATTAAAAAATACTGAATTCTGCTCAAATCGAATCTTTCCCATGGTTTTACGGTAATTATTTCGTTATATTAAGAAGGAGTAGCTACAGTGTACAGTCGTCTTTCTTGCCATAGCCCGATAAAGTACTCATCTGATTCTCATAGATTTATTATTTAATACTCAGGTGCTTCATGAGTGAAACGAAGAAAATTGCTGGTTTGGCATAAAGAGAAACTTTTTGAAAAAGATAAATGCTTGCAGGGTAATCTTTTTTATATTTTTCTCATCTTAAAATATAGCTGGGATATTTTAAATCATGTCTGCTTTCAATAACCCTATACATACTGTTTGAAACTGGCATATTTCCACATGGAACACAGCACAAATTATATTATTAATGATGTAAATATATGTTTGGGAGTAAAACAAACTCTCTGAGGGCCTTTGGTATCAAAATCAACCAAGTAAAATAAATTACCCATCTATTATTAGTCGTGCAAATTACACAGTATATTTAATCGATATTAAATAGATTAAGCTTCAATTTTGGGTAAACCAAAAGTAATCATCACTATTTAAATAGCAGGGTTTGCCTGCTACTCTCAGTGACGTGTTCATTTACCAATTAATTTAGGTGCATTGATTGTGCTAACGTAGTCAGAGCATTTGCATGATCTCAAAATTGAATAATAACCACCCGGAGCTGTGGATGCTTTGAGGTCGAATGCCTTGCAATCCACGGGTTTTGTGGCATTTTGTAAAAGGCAAATTGGAAATTAACTTGCTCAATTTTATGCACGTAAAAAGACAAAAAATCAGGTCAATACTTCAAACTTTCAATGTAATTGTTAGGATAACAATAACAAATACTTATTTATGCTACAATGTGTAATAAATAAAGGTCTCGTAGCGACTAACATATCCGCGTTTTGATCTCTTATTAAAACCTGCTTTGAAATTTTGATTTGAAGAAATTCAAAATCTGTTCCAGATTATCAAAATGCTATTATTTTACGAGTCAATATTTGTAACTTTATGCGTAGCTATCATTTTTATTGTAGAATGTCGATTACTTAATATTAGATTGGAAAAGTTTTAACGCATAGGTTATGTTTTTTCACCGAAAAGAGATAGGTATTGGCCTTGAGCTCTCTTCGCCTCTTTCAGTTATTTTTTTTGATCTCGCGCAGTTCACACCCTAAGTTTATGGATTCAAGCTTCAACCCCTCTATGAGTTGACCCTGCTGGTACTCTTATGTTTTTGGTTCGTGTCAATAATCAATCGTGACTGACTTTTGATTGACTAAGTTTCTCCCAAATTCGAAAAATAAATTTGCTTGATTGCGACGTCGCACCAGTGAGTATCACAAATGAGTATCCCTACACTAGAATAGAAATAGAAAAATATGTTAAAAAAAACATAAATTATACATTATATACTAACACTAAACCTTGTTTCTCTTCAAGCATTTTTGAGCCTGTCAAATATCAAGAATAAAAAACTTATTCTTGTCTCGCGTCCTAGTTCATAAAATTAAAATACGTTTTAATGAATAATTCCGCATTTTACAATTTATCTACTTTAGAAATTTAATAATAAATTGGAAACTGCTCTCACCGTATTATTAACCAACATGAATCAATAAAAGTTCAGATTATCCATCAAAAGCATAGGTTAGTTAGTTTATACTTCTGTTAATTAAACAAAAAGTAGATACTTTTACGATTCTAATCAATACAAAATCATAATTAAAAAGTTGTGTATTGAATGTAACAAGGGCAATGTGAATATTATTATATATTGGAAATATTATAGAATTATTCTTAACATTTATTAATTATCAATAATAATATTTAGTTGTGATTAAAAACATTGAACTATTTATAACCATCGTGTTTCAAACCAATGCCAAAATATTATTATTAATAATTTTGTATACAATATATTATTTTTAGTCTAGATTTAAATAAATGTATTCATTTTATATGAAATTTATAGATAGTCTATTCATGTTTATAGGTATTTTGTTTTGGGAGTATTATAGTCAAAAAACTCATTATATTATAATTTCATATGTTTCAGCAACTATAATTGAAAAAGACAACTATTCTTAGTTTTTTTACGTTGAAAAACTGGATACACTGGATCTAACAATCAGTAAAGACCAAAATCAGATTTCTTTTCATTCCAACATATTATGCCATTGTTTGTTTCAATATCGTTTACAGTGAACAAGAGTTTGCATGTCGAATCGATCCGATCCTGTCTCTTTTCAGAGTCACCGATTATTGTGAGATGAAGAAGATACGCCACAAGGTGTTATTAGGATGGCTAAGCAGGTGCCGAAAGAGACGGCCTCACGTCTGCTTATTATGAGGGACTCATTATGTTGTTTGCGGCTGCTTAAGCCTGACCGATGGATGATGCTCTTTTGCCAATACCATACCATAACTGCACATAGGCGTGCGGGCTAAACAGGATTCTACAACCAGAAGTATCCATAGCCATACAACGTAATACATTATATTTTTTGTATGACCGAAAAATTTTCGATTAATTAACACATCTGCCGTTTGACTGCAATTTGAATTTACTGGTTACGATCCAAACTCGTTGGTAAATAATTTAGATACCATTCAGAGAATGATAAGTGAGCATATATATTCCGAAAGATATGTACTACAGATAAAAGTTTAATTATTATAATTTCTTTGCTCCAGTATTATTCAAGAATATTTATTTGTACTAATTCCTATAGCATACATATATCAGTGGTAAAGAATAGTTGCATCACGAGCGGTAAGAGTTTTCAGGTTTCTGACAATATTACCATGTACCATTCATTATATTTAGAACACTTACTATTTAAAACCTGTGAAAATCATCCCGCATCATTGAGTAATAGGGATTAAAATGTTATTTTATTTTGTTATTCACAACTTAATAAGACCAAGTGGATAGATAATTCAGGAAGAATAAGTTTTACCTTTTACAAATTATCTCAGAACAATCTGGAAAATCAAGTGTTTGCTATTTTTAACATATTTTGCTTGAATATATTCACAGAAATACAGAACTCAAATTATTGGAGAAAATAATAATATTCTATCAGTCTTTTAACTTCTTATATTCGTTAAAACTTCGCGGGCTGTTCACAATAATTTTTCAAGAATTTACAAAGTCTTATTATATAATACACAAAAACTAAAGAACTTTACTGAAGAATATTTCCTAGAAAACGACCCTAAATTTCAACGTGAACTTACTTTAAATCCTATGATGAATTTCAAGATAATTGTGATGTTCTTTATTGTTTACAAAATTATACATTTATATTTTTTCTATATTTTCCATATATAAGCGTTCAGTTTGTCTATGCTACATTCTGAGCCTACAATGGACTCGATAGAATTTCTGGGGCTATTTGGGTTTCGAAAAGTGAACGTTGAAATCGTCTTCTTTCCAGTATATTTATAATTTTTCTGTAAACAAGTGGAAGCTTATAATTTCACAAGATTTCTCTGTTCTTCAGAAATTAATTATCTATCGAATATTTGATAATTCGCATTTTACTTGATCTTTCTTCTTCGGAATAATTTTGAAGTAAACATATTTGAGTATAATATACACATTCTATAGTAAAGCAGATTATCGAAAGAGTTTTCCATATAATATAGGAATGTGTTTGTCTAAAAAATTACCTATGTTCTTATTACATTTTTTGGTCAAATCTGTAAGATCACCAAGAACATGTCCCAGCGTGGTCGTTTTAATAACTGATTTATAAAAAATATGAAATTTTGACATTGTTTCAATGAAAAGTTTGAATTCTTTAATTTTTTATAATAATTTGATCCTGATCTATTGAGACGGTATCTATATAACAACAAATTATAAAAATTCCCTCAAAATACAACGGTGAAGTTGGACGTTGTTATTCGTTTCCTCATCGAATAAAATAATCTACTATTTTTTTTTATGGTGTAAGTAGGTAATCTCAAAGTAAATTTTGAAAGGCCGTCAGATTTAAGGGAAAATACAAAAATCAACTAACATTTATTTAGGCACATAACATCACTGTGTTTTTGTACATAATATGATCAAGTTATCGACCTATATAAAAAACTGAATATCTACAAATTTGCTATTTAATAGCCTCTTATAAATAAAGCTTTCTCTACAATTTAAAAATAAACTTCAAAAAAACTTATCTCTACAATTGTCATAAAAATTTGAATACATTAAAGGTTTCCTTAGCAACGCAGGTCTAATTCAAAGAGTAAATACGTCAAATTGTGACTATAAATACAACAGCCTAGCAGGACTTCAAATGTCAGCTCGATAATTTTCTGACATTAATATATTGTGATACTTTTTTAATATTAAAGCATCATTTTTCCCGTCACAGAAAAATTAGTATATTATACAAGGGAAGAATATTAGATTTTAGCCCTCGTTTTTTTCCCTTTGCTTCGCGCTTTTTTCCATTGCATAATTAATAACTAATAATTCATCTATTCTTATAGAAAAACAGGTACCTTTTGATGACAAGATTTACATTATGTTGCTTGATGACCAGTTATTCTATAATAATTTTAGGATCACGTCTTTGCTTAGTTTATTAGAAGAAATTCATTAAATATATTTAAAATATGTTAATTTTTTTACAGATTATTGAACCAGTTTAGACAATACCTATTTAACAGTACCTATTACGACAATAGCAAATCCTGCTAGGACAAATCAGCTTATGTATTTCTGTATATATGAAGGTACAGGAACATGTCAATATAAGAATTCTCACAAAGTACGGAATTATCTCTGTTAAAGAATATTCCGTATGGAATTTGTATATTCGTTTGTGTAGGAGAATTTTAATTGTTTCGTCTTCTGCTAAAATGGGGACAAAGAAAAATTAAAATATTTGCATTGAAATCTTCATCCATTGCGCTTAAGCTTAAGTTAGGTAAGATTCACTTAAGCGATGCTAATTTGTTGAGGTATGATGTAAAACTCGCGAGGTGAATTTGATTTTATTAAAAACACAACTAGATCAGTAGTTGGTGGAAGGAGGAAAATATTTTTTTTTTAGAAAATACCCTTACACATATCTTTGACCCGGTATTTCTCAGAGAAAGGATTACACTTGTGTACTTTCCAAATGCTTCTGTAAGTAGCCTAATAAGGTTTTCAATACCTGTTTATATTCTGGCGAAACAGTTCCTCCTGCGTCCTATACTTATGTATTGTCGTTTGATAGAAACCCACATCCAACTTTAAGTGGATTTCTATGCACAAAATTCATATTTTCTTCAGGTGCTATTCACTAACAACAATACTCTTGACCTGGTGTTGTTCTAATAATTGTCGAGCCCTAACAAATTTTTAGAAGGGAAGAAATGTGTCTACTGCATAGGCAATTGACTCTCTAGGTATAGAATAGACTCCGTTCCGTTATTTAATATTGTAGTCAGAACCTCTCTTTAAAGTTTTGGTCAAGTGTGAGTACAGTTTGAAATAAGTTATATAGTTATAAGAAATTTTCATCGTATTGTTTATATAACTGGACAATTCGAGCATTTAACATCTACGCCACTGTCTCGACTAGACATTGTGTGGCTTTGCCAACCTCAAAGGCCTTTGGTTCGTACCCACAAAGTCTACCTGCTAAGTAATTTCTTCGACAGCTAACCCATGTGTTATAGTAATTTAGTTTCAAAAAGTGCGGCAGTCTCCCAGCTATTATCGCCATAATTGTGGCACTGAGCTTTTAATTTGACCTCGGAAATTATCAGAATAGGACGACTTGGGGTTTTTCTTCCTCAGACATTGTGTTTACTAGGCAACCGTTTCGCCAATAACTTATTAGCAGGTTGTCGACATCCTCCTACCAGGGTATTCGATATAATTAAAGCTAGATTAGGACAGGAATGATTAATTTGAAAATTACTGACAGCTCGGTAGATTGCCATCTTTCATCTACGGCATGTTGTGTCGAACAACTGTGTTCATTCAATAGATAATAACATAAATTGATGGTCAAAATTTTTGGAGCTTATTATCTAATGCACATCTCCCTACATTGTCCAATATTATTTAGAAGAAACTTAATTATTATTATTGACGATAAATAATTGTTCGGATCTAGGAATAGGTAATTATGGACACCAACAGTATCAAAAGCTACGGAAAAATAAACCAAAAAACTTTCAATCATTGTGGCGAAATTTAGATTTGGGATTAGTGGAGTCTTTGAAAATTCTTCTTATTTTCCCAATACTAATTAGTAAATTTATTCTGAAATTGGCTTCCCATTTCTCATATTCAAATAATAAACAATGTAGAATGTAGATAATGAATAAATAAATTAGATTATCAAATTGAGTACCTACCTTGCAAAACAAATATTGACTCTGCCATCCACACGGTGGAGGGTTATTGGGCGTGACAACATCTACGATTATTGTGTAGTGAAAATAGATAGTCTTTTCTTCTATTATTCGTTCTATATAGGTATGTTCTTATATCAAAACATAACATGGAACTACTTTGTGAAGAAGTAAGCAGTATTGGTAGGTATTTCTGAAAGTCAAATCCAGTTTTATAGCTTCATAATGGTATGTTACGATTCAAATAATAACTAATAAACTATAAATATTTTTTACAAAAAATTGGACCGACTTTATTAGTTGGTGCACTGAAAAGTATAAAATAATATTAATTCTATTGGTGCTGTTACTTTTGAAGTTGTGCAGTTGCAGATAGATTGGTAACTTTTGGCACCAACTTCACAAGTACCAGCCCCAATAGAATTAATATTATTTTATACTTTTCAGTGCACCAACTAATAAAGTCGGTCCAATTTTTTGTAAAAAATATTTATTTCACACTTTTGAGTGTAACAGTAGTCACCAAAATCGTTGAACGTTCACTAATAATACCAATGAAGATAGTACTTATTCTATTACCCACGTATATTCCTTGCTTGTAGTTGTTATTATTGAGATCTCAGAACATCGCTGCGGAAATACGCTTGAATATTTTAGTTGTTACCATTTTAACACCGATTTTACTCGAAAACCGTAACTCTAAGGGAAAAATGTTCAATATAAATGTTGCTACAAATAATTATGTCTTTCATGTACTGCAAATAGATTTTCAATTTTCGACAGAAATCGCCCTCTCCACATAGCGAAAATAGGTATATTTGAGAATTTAAAATGTCTCTATGTCGAAAACCGTTACTCTTTTGAAAAAATGTTCCATTTAAACGTTTCCGGATATTGTCCTATCTGTAATTATATCAACGCAGATTTTCAATTTTCGACAAAATTTGCCCCCTCCACCCCCTTCGGGGGCGGTTTTCGGTGGGAACGCGATGTCGGATTCCCGTTTTTATGAATATGGGACCATTTCTCAATCCTCCTCTTTCAAATGAATCAAAAATCATCAAAATCGGAGTACGTTTACTATATGAAAGGCGCGCACAAACCAAAAAAAAAAAAAAAAAAAAGCACACAATCGAATTGTATACCTCCTCCTTTTGGGAAGTCGGTCAAAAATATTCAGAATCAGAAAGTAGATTGCTAAATGTAATGTAACGTTTAGCCCTGTGCTAAACGTTGTGGGGGGTCACTTGCGTAAATCAAAGTTTGCACTCTGCTTTCAAAAGTTTATTTCTTACACCTTGTACACTACCTTCCGTGGTAGTAGGACCTTTTGTTACCACTTGTCACCCTGACAATCCAAATTATCAACGTATTTACCGACTGAACTACTATAAACATCTGTTTCTGACTTTTATAAACTCACAACCATCGACTGACTGTGACCCATAGACTACTTTGACCCGTGATCGACAGATAGCAGAATCTTGTGATAACTGTGAACAAGTGTAAGTTTTGTCTCATTTTTGATTGTTCATTGTTATATTTCTTTATAATTCTTGCCTGTTCTTCTTTATATACTTGTTCAGTTCCTGCCTGCTCTTCATTATAATCTTTTCTAATGCTTTGCTGTTTTACTTTGTGTTACCTAATTCGTGGTTGTTCTTCTTTATATCCCTGCATAGTTCCTGCGTATTCTTTTTTTATATTCTAATCTATTCCTCTCCCAATATTCTCTTTCTTATAGTCTATATCTAGCCTTTTCCAGTCTATAATCCATAAGGAACTTGATCACATTTTCAATAGTTGCCATTTTGTCGAATCTTTTGATCTGGGATCCCACTTCTGATACCAAATGTAACGTTTGACCCTGTGCTAAACGTTATGGGGGGTTCACTTACAAAATTTGCACTCTGCTTTCAAAAGTTTCTTTCTAACACCTTGTACACTAACTTCCGTGGTATTAGGACCTTTTGTCACCACTTGTCACCCTGACAGTCTAAACTATCACCGTTTTTACCGTCTGAACTACTATTGACATCTGAAGGTTCGAGAATAAATCTACTAATCTTAGAACTAATTTATGAAATACACAACTATGCACGTTACAATAATATTAACATATTTCTTCCCTCTAATTGATTAACCTCAATCAGAGTTTCGTTAGTAGTACGATAAATCGGATAAATATCATGTAATTAAACATCACAATAACTTTATCATAATATATAGAGACTGTTTCTTTAAAATGTTAGAACTATCTACCTATTTTTAGTACTCTCTTTTTTTAAATGTAGTAGCTTGAAAGCATGATGTATTTGTATTCAGTCCTGATACAGTGAAAAGTTACTTATATTTACCGTTCATGATTGTTATTTTTAGTTTTATCTTAACTTTCTATAATTTATATTTTTATTTTAGTTTAAAGGTATTATTGCGTATGTATATAGTACTTATTGAATAAATAACCAATATTTCTGTAACAAATCAATATTGAGATCTACAAAGGGAATAAACGAATGAACAATTAATCACTTTTTTCATATTCTCGAATATCTTTTAAATATTCTGCCACATTGAACAATCTGGATACAGACCTGCATTTCGTGTTGTCTTCATAAAATCTCCGGTCGATCTCGGTGTTTATAGCCCGGCTTGGGTCTCGATCACGCTCGCCATGCCTTCGCCCATTGTTAACACTCTAATGACAATGAGTTATAACCCGCTCGAAAAAAACGAAAGTGACTCCTTATATTGGTTTTCCATCTCAACACAATGTCAGTTCAATATCGTTAAGATGCCCATCTTGTTCTCGGGCTCTCAATATTGCTTGTTGCTCGCAAAGATGATTTCCACGACATCAGATATAGAAATGTTGTAATAATCACGTGGTAGGTATCTCCGTTATATAATTTTGTCCAGTTCAGATTCACTCCTGTATATTATATTCTGCGATTACTAACATTTTAATGTTACAACTTATTTTACCTACTATTTTGAAATATCTAATGTTTCACTAAATCTCACTTTCGTAAGTACCATATTTTTCATGTTTATATTAGAATTTTATTATTTGTAAACTTTGGTAATCCTGATGAAGAATCAATAAAGATTCGAAAGCTCGAATAGGAAAAACAGTTAATCTTATTTCCACACCCAAGCCTGCAGAAGCCGGTTTTATACCTTTTCCAATCCATATCCTAGCCAGTCGTTGATACATTTCCTGAATTTTCTTGTATATTAATAAGAGCAATTCTTTTATATATAACATAACATCCTCTTTAGTAGATGTAGTATAAACTCTACAATGAGTGGTCACTAATGGCGAAGTTTAGCTAAGCTACTCTTTTACACTTAACCATTAGAGGAAAGTCGATAGTGGTGTTATTTGCTACGAAAAACTATCGCACAAAAAGAAGAAATTATAACTGTCTTAAAAATAAGAGGACATGTCAACATTAAACATACATATTTATACTAGGTGCTGAATTCAATAATTATAATTTACTATGAACTAAGTAATATAGTTTGATTTGCTTTCTGAATATGGATAATTTGTTTGTAGTGAAGGGGTAGGGTGTTATAAATTGCAGCATTATATGAGAAACTTCTCTCAAAAAGCAAAGTGGAGTTTTGAGGTATCCTAATTAAACTATTTCTAAGAGGTCTGTCATGTATATTGTGGGGAAACACTATTTTTTCGTGAAGATACTTAGGCCGAGCATTCCAACTAACATTTTTCGTAGCCAAACGTTTTATTATAAGGTAACGGATATTTATAAGGGGTTTATAATAAACCTTAACTTTTATAATAGTTATTATAGTTTTATAAGAAAACCATTGGTGTTACAAGTTTTGTAAGACGTCCAATAAATACCAAATTACTATAAGTTTTATAATATTAATATAATATAAATCCACGATAATACTTTGCGAAATAAACCGCAGGCGATAAATCATTCAAATCAGACTTTCATAAAAACTTCCGATATAACTGCTAACGATGAAAATAGGAACGATTGACATTTAGAAGAATATATTGGCATAAGGAAAAATAGGCTAAGTGAGTTATTCAATGACGAGATAAGTTTTAATGAGGTAATTACTGAGGACAGAGACAAATCACCACAAGAATCTTCAGCACAGTAACAATTAATAAATTACCAACTGAGAACGAAATAAACAAGTTACTTGCTGATTTTAGACACAGGTCAATTTCCTCAAATATATGTCAGATGAATTTTGGGCAATTTTACTTAACATTCATAATCATCCAGAAATAAAGCAGATGGCTATTGGAATTTTCCAAGGCAAAAACAAATCATCAAGGTGTTGAACTGCTTTAAGCCGATTTGTAGAAAAATTCAAATAAATCTCTAGAGATGTCATTGACCTAGAAAATCAAAAGGGTATTCATAAAAGTGGGGTTATAAATGCACCACTGATATTTGACATTTTAACACTAGTAGTTTTAAAGTGGTTTTTCGGTTACTTATAGTTTTATATCGGCTACGAAGACTTTTATAAATGCCTATATATAACTTATAAAACTATAAGTATCACAAAATAACCTTAGGTTTTATTGCAAGAGCAATATTCCTATAAGACACCTAGACAAGTGTTATTCATGTTTCCAAGGTGTTTAATATTACTTCAAAGCCCATATAAAACTATGGGTTTCTTAAAGGCGAACCTAACGAACATGGCGTAACTTACGGTTCTTTTATATGGCGGCCATTAATATGTTTTTTAGAATTGACATAAATATCTACATAAAAAAGGAATAATGTCGCATTTTATGCAATGGTATTGAAACTTAAGGACATATTTTTGCAAAAATATGCGTCTTAAAAATGTTCAAAACAAAGGAGTATCAAAAACTTTTCGCGAACAATTGATAGGTTCTCAGGTTTTATGAAATAGGCAATCGAAACATAACGGTTTCCACTATAAAACAAAAAATGTTAGTTGGGATATATAACAGTAATTTATGGATGAAGCTTCAATAATGACATTTGACACTATTTTCAATTTTCAGCCAGTTTAATGTGCTGAATTTGCTCGAAACATGATCATACTTTCTCAATCTAAAAATCAATCTAATACAGTTGTTCTAAACCATTTGTGTATGATTTCTTAAAAATTGCTCTAGACATAGGTAATATACGATATCATATTAATAAAAAAGTGAAGTTACTAGAGGTTCACACAACTTCTTTCTAAGATTGAAAGACAAAACTCGCCTGTTAGCATACAATAGACGCAGTCTAAGATTTGTTTTTGACCGACGAACCCCAAACGGAGGAGGTATACAATTCGAATGTGTACTCTTTTTTTTCTTGGTTTGTGCGCGCCTTTCATATAGTAATCGTAGTCCGATTTTGATAATTTTTGATTCATTTGAAAGAGGAGCCTTGAGAAATGGTCCCATATTCATAAAAACGGGAATCCGACATCTCCTTCCCTCCGAAAACCGCTCCCGAAGGGGGTGGAGGGGGCAAATTTTCTCGAAAATTGAAAATCTGAGGTGATATAATTATAGATAGGACAATATCCGGAAACGTTTAAATTGAACATTTTTTCAAAAGAGTTACGGTTTTCGAGATAGACGCATGTATAATTCTCAAATGTGCAATGTGGAGAGGGCGATTTCTGTCGAAAATTGAAAATCTTTGGGCAGTACACGAAGGACATAATTATTTGTAGCAACATTTATACTGAACATTTTTCCCTTAGAGTTACTGTATTCGAGTAAAATCGATGTTAAAAAGGTAACAACTAAAATATTCAAGCGTATTTCCGCAGCGATGTTCTGAGATCTCAATAATAACAACTACAAGCAAGGAATATACGTGGGTAATAGGATAAGTACTATCTTCATTGGTATTAGTGAACGTTCAACGATTTTCGTGACTAATGTTACACTCAAAAGTGTGAAATAAATATTTTTTACAAAAAATTGGACCGACGTTATTAGTTGGTGCACTGAAAAGTATAAAATAATATTAATTATATTGGTGGTGGTACTTGTGAAGTTGGTGCCAAAAGTTATCAATCTACCTACAACTGCGCAACTTCAAAATAACAGCACCAATAGAATTAATATTATTTTATACTTTTCAGTGCACCAACTAATAACGTCGGTCCAATTTTTTGTAAAAAATATTTATTTGGTATACTACTTGACTAACATGATGCGTGAATCTGAGTTTTGTATCGATTTTAGGGCTTAAGATCTTAGAAGTATCACACAACTGTAATACATCCCAACCAATTGAGATTCTAAGCTTATCACTGACAAGTTATTGCTTGTATCAGAACATAATAACATGATTCTTGATTTCGACGAGTTAAGAAGTAAATGTTAATTTAACTAAGATTAAACTTCCTTGGTAACTCTTATAGACCCACTCTAAATCCAATGCAAAACTCGGTTGCCCAGATATTTATTTTTGATGCTTAGAGAAATATCCTTCAGTATTGTTTCTTAGTGTCGTCATTTGGAAGTTAAGTAATAATTAAATAATATTGTTCTCTGGACCATGCATACAGCACACCAAAGAAAGGAAAATGCTATGACCTATCAATACTGTGTCTCACCCTTGTTGAGTAATATTTATTTCTTTAAAAAATATGATGTTCTTGTTAATATATTATGATATCACAATTCAAATAAAAATATTGAGTTTTGTCCAAAATGTACACCTTTAGCGGGCATTATAATTGGTTTATCAACAATTCACATAAGACAAACTTTATTATACCTAGAGCTCTTGTAGGCACCTATTTCTATTAAATCTAAACATTCCTATTTTTGATTTAAACAATATCGTCAGTCATGTTGAAAATCTCAGAGGAATTGACTTCGAGAACATGTTATACTTATCGTAGTATTAAAATGCTACAACATAATTACGTTACATCAAGATGATGACGTTATTTTAGAGACAGTCTTTTATCTGTTGTCGTCTAGTGCTAGTATTAAGATAAGATCCTAATAGTATGTCTATTTCATCGAGACAGTTTTTTATGATAAGAAGGATTGAAAAATAATGCTGATTAGACTGTCAAAGATATTTAAATTTAGTGAACGGGAATATGAGATTGTTTTATTTTATCTGGATATTTGAAACAACTTCTTAGTTGACTTAGTTGATTAGACTTAATTCATACTACCTTCAGGTCTTGGAGGTGTGATTTCTATTTTAGATTCGATATGGAATTTGAACTCAGTTTTTTATGATAATATCTATTATCTGGCCCAACCGATGTCGTGCTATCTAACTTTCAATAAATCCGTTTGTGAATTTGTGATAAGCTGTTGGCATATTTATACAAAGTTAAAATGGAGAAAACAATATTTTGGGTTTTATCGCGAAAAAACATGAAAATGGAAACAAATAAAGTTTTATTTTAAAACTAGTAGAAACCGGCCAACGTTATTTTTTCATAGCGATCGATTAAACAGTGTAAAATATGATGCACCGTAGCGCCATCTAGCTGCTAATTACAACAGAATGGTTAGTGTTTCCATTCCCACACCCTCAGTGTCAATTTTCATGTTAATCGGTGAAATGTTGTAGATGTTGATGTGCTGCAGCTCCTTCTAGAGTGGTAGTAGTTACAAGAAAATTGATAGTGTTAAGATATCCTTAATGCTCGAAAACATAAGTAGGTAGGTATAACAGTACCTATCGGTTAAACGGTGTAGAAGTTGGTGCTCTGGTGTGCTATCTCGTGGCGAGCTATGACAAAGTAGCTAGCGGAGAAATCTTCTCCTCGAAGATTCACATATATTTGCGGATTTCCATGGTGATCGGTCAAACGGTATCCGAGAACACTGAACACCGATAATCCAATATGCATTTTTGACCGGACTTCCTAAACGAAGGTGGTATAAAATTCGACTGTGCTTTTTTGGTTTGTGCCCACACTGTATATGATAAAGGTAGGTACTCCTATTTTGATGACTTTTGATCAATTTGAAAGAAGAGTATTTAGAAATGGTCCCGTATATCTTTCCCTATAACAACCGTAACCGAAAGGGGAGTAGACATGGTGTATTTTTTCTGGAAAATTTAAGACGACGGAATTAAAGATAAGACCATATCCGGAAGCGTTTAACTTGAACATTTTTGTTTAGTTACGGTTTTCGGCTTACAACAATGG
This sequence comes from Crioceris asparagi, assembly GCA_958507055.1. Classification (NCBI taxonomy): domain Eukaryota; kingdom Metazoa; phylum Arthropoda; class Insecta; order Coleoptera; family Chrysomelidae; genus Crioceris; species Crioceris asparagi. Next base: position 104,637,250 of record OY293826.1, read on the forward strand.
TCAAGACTGAAATATGTGTATTTCTGCTATGTGGAGGGGCAATTTTTTTTTGAAAATATGAGAAGGCCAAATTAAAGAAGAGATTATATGTCTCAACATTGAAATTGGATATTTTCCAAATGAAGTGACGCCTTTCATGTTCTGAAATATGTGTATTCCGCGACGTTTTGAGATCTCTGAATAATAACAACTACAAGCAAATAATATACATGGGTAATAAGATAAGTAGGTATTATCTTCTTTGGTATTAGCAAAGATTAGAAACACTAAGATATGAGAGTCAGACAAGGCAGATAAAATGTGAGAGAGATAAAATTTGCTCACCAGCTCACCAATTTAAAGAGCCAGGTAGGTGATTTCAATGGCGTCGGCGCATCATTTTTTCCAAGGGTTTCATTAGCAACAATTAAATACTATATAATCGTTGATATTATACTCTATTTGTGTCATTGATTGAATGCATTCCGCAGCGAGAGATTCAATTATTTTATTTTATTCCTTGTGTCTTGGAATTTTAAGAATTTTTAAATAATCCTAATTTTCCAGTGATACTGAGATAATTCCAGCATTAAAAAATATTTGAAAAACCATCCTGTTTATTTTTTCAATTATTGCTCAATATTATCCAAAACTATAATATAAAAAACATTACTAATATGAGCTTACTATTCTATTGCAGATGCCGAGATTGGCTTAAGGCTTCCGGACGCCAAGCTTTGTTACATCCTAACTTTGTTACATATTGTCAAGTTGTGATATAATAAAATTTTATATTTCATAGTTTTGTTTTATTCCAATTCCACACCCACCAAATGTATTTAAGATTAGTTAAATCCTCATAATGATGTTTAATCGTTTCATTTAGGAGATTCCGAATGCTATTAAAATGTTGGTTTGTTACAGGAAAAGATTATTTTTCCTTTTTAAATGACTTTGTTCTGGAATAGAGATTAGGTATATTTTTATATTATACATACCTAACAATCCTAACTAATTGTCATATATAATTATCAAAATCAAATAAAATAATATTTACTACTAAATTGTTCAAATTCAATATCAAATAAAATTAATGAATCAGCACTAACTAATAACCCGAATGTACCCTCATGTAAATTTCATTTGCATACAATTCAGAGGTCTCGAGCCACTTGTCCATTAGCTCAGATAAGTAGTTGAGGTGTTCGCATGGATGGAGTTTTCAAAAAGTGTTGGGTCTAGCATAACTTTCTGGTATACTTATACGAGGACGAATTCAGATGTTTATTACAGTATTTTATATATGAACGTTAACAGAAAAGGTTTTAATTTCGATTTAACCTGGTAGCACAATATTTTCTGAAAACGGCACTCAAGGTCACCAAGACCCGAGCTAGAAGATCGAAGGAATTCCGCCGGGTGTCCTATCTTGGTGTTTCTAATCTTTGGTATTAGTATTCGTTCAACGATTTTCATGACTAATGTTACACTCAGAAGTGTGAAATAACTACTTTTTACCAAAAATTGGACAGACTTTATTGGTTGGGGCACTGAAAAATACAAAATTAAACCGGTCTATAGCTGCTAATCTGAAAACTTTTTGAAAGTTTAATTTAGAGGATGGCTTAAAATAATAAAAATCTTGAAATGTTCCCAATTTTCAAAGATTATTCAAAACCGTAAGAGATAGGTAAAGGAAACTCAATACTGTTTGTTACAGAATTTTAAGAGCTACAGTTTTATTGGAAAATATGTACTCATTTGTGTGGGGTATTCTAGATGAAATAATAAAGTTATTGTATTTTGAAATGACGGATATTAGAGCTCAAACGAAGAAACAGGAATTCTATAAAAATCATTCAGTAGAACAAAATAAGTCGAATCATACCCAGGAAAAACAGAAACTGAAATTTCTAAATTCTGTGTATTCTCACCTGATTTCTTGAGATACCCTGTATGTTGTTGTTGAATATTTTCGTATTCGTAAAGATCACTTTTGTTTACTACAGTAAACCAATAAGAATAAAAGTTTTCTCTTTTCAAGAACAGCAAGCCATCTTGTGATTCACTTAGTTGATTATATATTGACGAATGAAATAATATGTAATAGAATAAATAACTCTAATAGGGTCAATTTAATTAGAATTTCATTTCAGTGCATCATCTACTCAGAGTAGCTTATTTTTCCAATAAATCAAAGAGAACGAATTCAATAAAGATATGGCATTAACTCGGATCACTTTGGAAATGTTGAGAAATACTAAAATTAAAACCTAATGGAAATTATCTGCTCTCCAATTTTTCCTTTTGAAATTCTCAATTCCAGATTAAAATTTCACCTACCATCCCTTGGAGGATACTTTTGGGGAAAAAAAGCATATTGAATTTTTAAAAAGATTAATACCTCACTTATATTCCAAAGGAAAAACAATAAATCAACATTGCTCAACATTAAGTATGCAAAGCAAATTAACATCAATGAAAACAGACACATACCTAGACGATTTTCATATTTATTCTTATGAATACTCATCAATAGTTACAATCGTTAACATGCGCCAAGTCTCCTTTTTGATTTAGACCGCCCTGTATATGATGATCTGTACGAGACTTGATAAGTATTAAGAAATTATCGGTTGAGGCGTGAGGGGAAAGCAGTTAAAATGCTCTAATTAGAGAAGACTGCAGCATATACAAAAATATAGGCTTTGGATCATCCCTGAAGTTGTACAAAAGATTTCATTTGAAGTACAAACGAATCTTTTTTATCTTACAACAGTAAAATTATTAGCAAATGAAGTTTTGCTTTCCGAACTTTCTTATTAAATATTTCTTTTGAGGACATACTCGATCAGAGAACACTACATTTCGATTGTGTTTTGTTTGAACAGAGAACACCTACAAAGAGTAAAGAGCAGATAGAACATACAATTTGTGTGTGTTGTATGTTCCCTCTGTTAAAGACGGAAATTAATTGGGTATGACAAAATGACAAATGACAAGTGATATCATGGAAATTCAAAATTGAATGATTCTACGACTGGATTCTACAAAATTTATCTGTTTTCAATAACAGTAATTCTGCTAGCATTCAGTAACTACGTAATTATAATAATAATAATAATAATAATCTTTATTTAACTACGTTTTGTGAAATTACAATTGTAGCAAGTCAACAGATTAAAATAACTAATAGATTATACAATTAAAATTGAATACTAGAATGGTGTGTAGACTACTTAAAAACTAACAAACTAGGACTTACAGTTTCTAAGTACTCGGAACGTGAATAAAAGGCATATTTAAGCAATAATTTCTTACAACAATTTTTAAAATTTTTAAGTTCAAGGTCTTTAACAGCCTGAGGAAGAACATTAAACAGCTCGATATCCTGTGAGTTTTTTGAGCACACTTTATATTTAAACCTTTTTCTTCTAATTAGGTTTGCCGATCTGGTGCCATACCGATGGTAGTCTGAGTTTAGCTTTAGACTTTTTTTACTTCCATGAATTTCTATCAGTTGATGCCAAATATACATGGCTGGAACTGTTAGAATTTTAAAATTGATAAAATAAGGCCTGCAATGATCGCGATGACCAATCCCGGCGATTGTTCGAATAGCTTTTTTCTGCAATCGAAAAATTGTAATGGCGTTGGAACAGTTTCCCCAGAGAACGATACCATAGGATAGATGTGCGCGAAACAAGGAGTGATAGGCATTAAGTACTGATGTATGGTGTAATAAGGGTTTTAATCGCCTTATGAGGAAAAGTGAAGAAGATAACTTATTTTTTAGCATCTCAATATGTGGAGTCCAGCTGAGATTTTCATCTAGTATTAGACCTAGAACTTTAGCGCTCTTTCCTTCTATAATTTTCCTATCAGTTGAAAACAACAATTTCTGTGTTTTGTCTGCATTCAGCTTTAAACAGTTTTGGGAGAACCAGAGCTCCATCCTTTGAGCCATCAGATTACAAGTATTTCTAAGACCATCAATATCCTGATCACTACAAAGAATGGACGTATCATCTGCAAAACAGACACACTGACCTGGCGACAAAAATGAAAACAGATCATTAATATAAATTATAAATAGTAGTGGTCCTAAGACGGAGCCTTGAGGAACGCCACTTTCTAATACATGAAAAACAGAGCTTTTTCCGTTCATCGAGACACACTGCTCCCTAAGAGATAAGTAAGACTTGATTAATTGTAATGTGTTACCCCGCACACCATAACGATACAGCTTCTCTAAAAGAACTTTATGTGAAATACAGTCGAAGGCTTTACTCAAGTCACATAACATCAGGCCACCATAATTTCCTTTCTCAAGGCCGCCGACTATATTCTGTACAATAGAAACTAGCGCTTGAATTGTGGATCGTCCCTCTCGAAAGCCAAACTGAGAGTCGCTTAAGAGATTATTTGAATCAAAATAGCAGCATAGTTTGTCTTTAATTATAACTTCAAATACTTTACCAAAAATAGGAACAATAGATATAGGCCGGTAGTTTTCGACTAAGTCCCTATCTCCTTTTTTAAAGCTTGGCACCACTTTAGATATTTTGAATGAGTGTGGAAAAATGCCCTTCTCATAACAATTATTGAAAAGATATGTTAACGGCTTAACCATAACATCTGTTACGTGTTTTAAGAGTAGGTATACTATTTACATTATACACATCCTCTGCAGCTGATTTTTTAAGAGCGTCCATAGCCTTCCTAACGTCTAATTCATGAATAGGCAAAAAGGCGAAAGATTTCGAAACCATCGGAATGTTTCGCACAAGATCATTTTGCAGGTCAGAATTTATCGATATATGTTTAATTAATTCCGAAGCAATCGATACGAAATAGTTGTTGAAATCGTCTGGTGTTAACTCAGGGGACGTACTAGTCGCATGGGATTTATTACGCTCGAAATTTATTAATTTCCAGGCACTTTTAGATCTGTTAGTAGCATTTTCTATATAGTTACCAAATGCCTCTCTTTTTGCCTGTACTACTGAATTTCTATAATCCTTGTGTAACCATTTGTAGAGCGCCTTATAGTTGGTTGTTCCTGTTGCATCTCTTAAAATCCTTATCGAGAAGAGAGTTTCTCTTTTTTCTCTAAGTTTTTCGTTCCAAAAACTCACTGGAGGTCGATCGGATCTAACAGTTTTTAATGGGAATCGTCTTTGAATGAGATATTTAAAGTTAGTGGTGAGAAAAGTGCCCATCTGATCGACGTCATTACAATCATAGAAGTCTGACCAATTCAGAGACAGCAGATCACTTTTAAATTGTCTAATAGACTTATCCGTCATTCTTCTAACTTTAAAATCCTCATTTCTAATACAAATATTGAAATTTAATGATATAAATTGTCCAAAATGGTCCGACAGACAGGGGTCATGAACATCAGCGGAAAAATAAGTGTCAGAAATATTTGTGATGATGTTGTCTATGCAAGTAGAAGCTTTTGCAGAAACTCTAGTAAACTTGGAGATAGTGGTATTCATACCAAAGCTGTTTAATAAGGATTGTAAGTCCGAGAGACTAGGTGTGTTTCTTAGGAAATTAATATTGAAATCACCAAGAATAATAATTTTTTCGTATATATCATGGAAATTGTGCAGCAAACCATCAAGCAAGCGCAAAAATGTGTCAACACAACCATTGCAGGACCTATACAAAGTAATTATTAGAATCTTACCATTACAGACATCAATGGCACAAAACTCTGCATCGATTTCTTTAGAATATGCCTTTACATTCACCTCCTTACAGATAATTCCTTTTCGTGAATAAATACAGACACCACCATGAATACGTATATTTCTGCTATAAAAGGAGACTAAGTTAAAATTATCAATATTTGCACATTTCAAAATATCTTCAGTGCACCAATGCTCACTAAGACATATTATATCATAACTATAATCTCTAACAAAGGCTGTTAGTTCGTCAGTCTTATTCGAGAGTCCCTGTATATTAATGTGGAAATCTGAAAGATTATTCTTCACCTGAGAGGATTTACTGCTAGTCTTACATCGTTTGACAGAAGTAGATTTCAAGGGTTTACTGGAAATGCACTCATTATTGGAAAATTTAATGTTTCTGGGATCGAATTTACTGGAGCTGTACTTATCTCAAGCAAGTTTGTCACTTTAACGTTGAAAAAGTTATTTATCTTTTGTTTTATTAAATATGCCAAGTTTCTAAGTCCACGATTATTTAAATAGATCGATTTATTAATAAAATTATCACGTGCAAATATATCAGTTAGGTTAAGATGCCTAATGCTATTATTGTGGAGATATGTAAACTAAGTATTATACAGGTGAGTTTTGCAATGTTTTGTTAATTTTGATTAACTATATAAGTACTTTGCAGGTGGCCCTTTGGAAATTACTACGCAAGAATATCATCGAAATTGAACAACTGGAAAAAAATTATTGGAAATACAAGTAACCCTGTTATTTGATCAAGAAGGCCACGATCTCGTGGTATATTACCATACACGACATAGGAGACTTCAGTGAATCTACTCATTGAAACAGTGTATAGCCAAAACACAGCTTACCATAACAAACAAAATATGAATTTTATTCAATTATATTTATATATATGCTCATTTAACAAAAGCAGTGTAGTCTTTTTTGTGTGCATCATAATTAAAATCATAGATCAATATAAGTTTTAAAAGTTGCGTTAAGCTGTAAAACGTTACTCATAAAGATTCATTCAAATGAACGTCAATATGACCACGTATTTGAGATAGAACAGAATATAAACCTTATATATAGACAGAGACAACCATGGTTGTCTCTGATATAGATATACAAACGTACTTACGAAATGTCAAGATCATAACCTAATTTTCGTTTATTGACTTCTTAAACGTCAGAATGACAAAATATCAAAATAATCACATAAAAAGCTTCACTACGGTGAAACTTAGGTGTAAGTATTGAAAACGTCATGTGAGTACATACGGATTTAATACTAGATTTTGAAAATAATTTGTGTAAATTATACTTTCGTAGGTTCAATCAGTCCCATATTGATATATTCTGCCAAAGACTAGACGTAGATGAGTATCTGTCTTTTGTTCTGATATTCTATGTTATGAAAGAGCTTAATAAGCCACCATAATTGGTATATGAGAATGGTACCCATCAAAATACAGATATTCAGCAAATTTTATTTACAGATGGAACAAGTGAGTGTTTATATTTTATTGAAGCTTTTTTTTAATATGGTAATTGCATCAAAATATGTTCAAGTATCAATTGCTGACTTCAATTAACTCTTTTATAAAAGAAAACTCTCTTACCTGAACTCAATAACTGTTATTCCAAATATCGTATTATTAGAAATAGAGGATTTATTTTTATATTTATTATACTAAAATCTACACTTAACTATTATTTGTTTTTAGCTTATGTGCCGAGATCTCTTACGTTAGAAGAATTCAAGCAGCTATTCATCAGATGAAAAGTCTCCATCTTCTATGAAGGAAGGATAATGCTAAGATGATTATTCAGATTTCTACAAAGTGTTTTTTTCTCTAATAAATCCATAGCCTATTTCATATCTATATATATAAAATATAGGTTTCTTGGGTTTTAGGCTCTGCCATTTATTAATGATTCGTGTTGAAAAATTAATTCTTCCATCATAAATAATAAGTAGTAGGTATAAATCTTTTTTAATTGAATAAACTATAGAAATGAAAACGGGAACATTAATTATATTCTACAAATATAGAAAAAATAATAAAATTAACCACTGACCTAAAACATTGAAATTTGAAATTGAAATAAAAAATAATTCTTGATAAAAAAATATTGGTCCTTATTGTATCATAGCTTTGGTAACTTTTTTCATCTTTTTCATAGTTTTCATATTGTCCTTTTTAAAGTAATATTATATATTTTATAGAATATTGTTTTAGATAATATTTAGTCAATTTTTATTGCTTTGATAGCTTACTGTGTTTTGTTTCTTCTTTATATAGATCCTTTTAAGAATTAAGCGTTTATATGTATTTTGTGCTGTAGATAATATTTTGGTTTCATCATAATTTAAAGCAGGGGTCCCCAAATGGCGGACCTTGTGTCAACAATACAAAATATTTTTTACATTAGGTATGTAACTTGAGTAAGTACGTAATTTGATAACTGATGCTGACTGACATAGTTAAGGAATGCATGCTCGCGGCAGGCAATGTTGTTTGAAAACAGAAAAGACGTTATTGAAACTATTCAACGGTTTCCGTTATGTGCGAATACTAACATAAGAAACACACACCTTTTGGCAGAAGAAAATCATTGCGATGTGAAGCGGCAGTTAAAAAACTCCGACAATTATGCCTTGGCTATGGATGAATCATGTGGCTTCACTGATAAAGCACAATTATTGGTTATTATTTTTATACGTTTCTTGGACAAAATGAGAGAAACCTTTGTTAAGGAGCTATTAATTATTTTGCGTTAATAGGAAGAACCCGAGGAGCTCCTGACAGAAGTAAAAACCTTTTTGCAAAAACTCGATCTTTTCAACATCTATCTTGATAATGAACTTGCACTTCCCTAATTTAAACAAAATCTACAGTGACAACGAGCTTGACGTCAGCCAATACAAGACATTCATTGAGGATCTCAAATCGGAATTTGAAAATAGATTCAAAGATTTCAAGAAAATTGAGAATGTCTTCGACATTCTCAGTAACATTTACCTACTCTCTGAATCCTGGTGATGAATGGAGTAGTGAAGCTGCAAATATTTTCGGGAGTAATAAAGCTGCTCTTCAGATGGAAATGATCGATTTCCAAGAAAAAACAGTTCTAAAACACAAAAAACAAGTTTCCTGTCAAGAGCATTGAATAAAATTTGTTTGTGCTAATAAATACCCAGAATTGAAAAAACTAGCATTGAAACTTCTCACTTTGTTTGGGTCAACATATGTTTGTGAAGCAACATTTTCTAAGATGAACTTCATTAAAAATAAATTCCGGAATAGACTCGCCGATGAAAATTTCGAAGATTTAATGATAATAGCCTGCACAAACTACTCCAAACTTCGGACGAATAGTCCAAGGCAAAAAATGTAATTTTTCTCATTAATATTGTAAAACCCTTGCAACTTACTTCTTTTTATTCATATCATTTGTTCATTATTTAATAAAATAATGTAACGGCATCCATTCGTTTTATTTGTCCATTGATATCGTTTCTACACAAACTATTTAAATATTACCTTCCAGACCGCTACCGTCATGTTTTTTTGAAAAACGGACCCCTAATGGAAGTAATTGCCGACCCCTGATTTAAAGTATGTTTTTTCGTCTTCATGATTTGTTAAAACGGTTTTATTTTTTGTCATATTTATGATCTTTGATACGATTTATGAGGTATTGGTTAGTGGTTTAGGTAATCTTATTCTTTTTATCTTGAGATTTTGTGTGTATTGTACGTTGCTTGTATTTTGGCGTTAAAAATTGAGTGAATAAGTTTAATCGGATAGTTGTATTTTGTTAGAATTGATTTTGCTTTAATTATTTTCTTTGTGATATTCTGGATTTTTAAAATTGATTGATCTATCTGCAAGATTATTGATTACTGATTTTTTGCATTAATGGGTATTTCAGAGCTAAATCTGTAGGAATATTTATGTAAAGGGATACTACATCAGCAGCCTGTTCCTAAATACAAACCATTAGCCTGGCTAAGTTTAAATTGGCTGCGGAAATTTGACAGATATGCGGACTCAATATAGAAATGTAACATTGACTGGTGACATTTATTATATAGCTCTATGATAATAAATTTAAATTGACAAATTTGAAATAGAACAATCTCGAAATCAAATTGAAATTCATAGAATTAAAATAGGTATAAGTAAATTTTTTTGGTTTTATCAAATAGGGTTTTAAAAAATAATGTTGAGAATGAAATAAAGAACTATGGAAATAATTATTTTTATTGTTATTATTATTTAATAAAAGTATCCGTTGATGATGTAATGTCCTCGACCTCGACCTCCTATGTGAAAAATTAGAGTGTGGTGTTCTGTCCTTTTTCAGAATTGCATTTGCGATTGTTGAAAGGATAACCCAGGAGGAACCGTTTAATCAGAATGTGAATAAACAGGTAGAAAATATGAAATTTTAATTTTTCTGTTTTATTCTGAGAGATGGCATTTTGACAGGGTGGCCAAGGGCGATCAGAAAAATATTGTAAAAAAAGTTTAATCAAAATCCTTTGAGCAGTTTGAGCAAAACAAGGTTTTCGGCTATTGCGCAGCAACGAGTGCGATCAGGATTTTCATTCAGTGCCACCGGCAAGCAGAAACGAAAATAACAGAAAACTCTGAAATGTCAACATTCGTTGAAATCTCGACACCGAAAATTTTATGCGAATACAATACTTTCCTTACATAAATTACTATGGTAGCGGTAGGATAGTAAAAATTGGGCCACGTCTGATCATTTTTTTTTCTGAATAAATATTTTTTTAAATTTATTGAAAATTTGTTCAAAAGGAATTATTCATTTTATGAAAATAGTTATTTGAGATAAATTTAAATTGGTTATAGAAGTTTTCTTGAATTATCACACAGAATGGTAATGGTTGCTCATAATTTATGAATATCTTGGCATTTCATTTGATTTCAAACATGTTTGTCTTCAATTCCAGAGTAACTCAAAATATGTACTAGGCGCAAAGTTTCACCGACATCCAGAAATGTCGGTTTTGGTGGTATTATATCTATATCAAATGTTTTTATCGGTTTTAGTAAAGTTGGTATAATGAAGGAGGTATCTCTATCTATGAATTGAAATTGTGTTCAATGACAAGTTTATGTCGGAATTCAATAATTTATAAAAAAAATTAAAAGGTCGGATCTGTCTTCTAACATACCTTGCACATTTCAGTCTCAACTTAAAAAATTGGGACAAAAATCGACAGATTTGAACGTTTTTTGTTTATACTCTTACTCTATTTTTATATATAATCTAAACCTTACTTTATTGCCACATTGTATAAGTAAATACCTATATGCTTTATAAAGGGTGGCCCATAATGTAGTGACACATTTTGAAGTCTAATATTTTTGACTAGCATTTTTCATTTTTTCTAGAACGATTTGCCCGAAAATCTGTTTCTGTCTGACGAAGCACATTTTAATATGTGTGGCTACGCAAAAGAACAAAACTCTCGTTAATGTTCTCCAGAAAACCCTCAAGAAATACACCAAACTTGTATTCATAGCCAAAAAGTTAAAGTTTGGTGTGCATTGTTAAAACATGGAATTGTGGGACCTTATTTTTGAGGATGAAAATGAAGAAAACACCCATGGTCTATAATTCAGTTTTAAGACCATGGAAAATACCACGGTAAACTCGCAAATTATGTAAATATGTGGCAGTCTTTTTTCAATAGGGCGTTTTCTTGAAAACATGTGGTTTCAGCAGGACGGCGCCAGAAGTCATACTGCCCGTGCATCCATGAATGTCCTGTGGCAGATGTTTTCAGGACGTCTGATTTAAAGATTTAAGTGGTCTCCAGTGGCTCACAACGTAATGTGACTTAACACCCCGTGATTTACATCAATAATCCTCAAAGTATCGACGAATTAAAAAGATATTCGAACAGAAATTCGGAATATTTCTCCAATAATGTTGGATAATGTTATGCGAAATATGGTGTCTAGAGTAGAAGAATTTTCAAGGAGAGAAGGTGATTATCTTTTAGAAACAATTTTTAAAAATCAGGCTAGTTATTACTTGCTTTCTGTTTCCCTTGTTATTGTTATTTTTTTACTTTGATTACAATTTTTAGAGTTTGGTTCACCCTGTATATTTTTTGCATATTTTTAGTTTTTCTATCTAACAACAGAAAAAACTTACCTATAGGTTTTTCAGAGGCAAAGTTATTAAACTTCAAAATGTGTCACTTCCTTATGGGCCACCCATTATTTCATTATGTTAATGATCGTAATGTTAAGAACAGAAAAATTTCCCAGTAAGGTTTGCTTAGTATTCTTGTCTACAATATTTTTATTCCCTGAAATACCATAGTATCTACCTTGTTTTTCTGCAGTTATTCTTTCACAAAGTCCTTAGTCTCATTTTCACAGCTATTTCGCCACTTACTTGAGCATTCAAATATATAAAACTTCTATAGACGCCTCAAAACTCGTCTTGACTCCTGGCAGTGTAATCGCAATAGGATAGTTTCTTCTCTTTAGAATAAAAAGAATTTTTCAGGACTCGACGCTGCATTAAAAATATTATTGAAAGAATTAAAGTTTGTGAATAAAATTCTCCTCCTGGGAATCTGAATGAAATATGAGTCTTTGGGATATGGAATAATTACATAGAATATGTTTGGGGTGTAACGATATAGGTAAATAGATTTTAGTCTAATTTTTCTAAGGAAAAATACAACATTCTACAGATTAATATTAAAGTATATGTCACTCATATCATGTTAACTCAAAAAAATGGAGAAGTACCGACGTGGGAATCAAAAACTGCTATATGAAACATTAAAGAATATGAAAAATATACAACATACGGATCATTATATAACATCAAAAGAAGGAAATATATTAACGAACACCAAAGAAATTATGGCAAGATGGAAGGAATACTTTCAGGAGCTACTTAATACAACACAGAACAATCAACAAGAAGAGAAACATGAGAGCGAAGGAGAAGAACAAGATCATGTCTCTTTCGCAATAGAAGAAGTGAGAAAAGCGATACAAATGCTAAAGAGAGGTAAAGCAGCAGGACATGATGAAATAACAATAGAAGCAATAGTAAACCTAGGGAAAAAGGGAATTTCAGCACTAACCACCGTATGTAATATAACAGCAAAAGAGAAACAGATCCCATCCGATTGGGAGATTGGGGTAATCTTACCAATATACAAGAAAGGAAATAAACGTGACTGCCAAAACTATAGAGGAATAACTCTGCGGTGCACAGTCGCCAAGGTATAAGAGGAATTCAGGATCATAAAATATGAAGCGACAGGCAGTCAAAGTCAGTCCAAAAACAAAAAAGAGGGAGAATAAGGAAGAAATGGGATGATACGATGGCGGAAATTCTGAACAGAAGAAAAAACCATGGCGCAAGACAGGAAGGCATATGCCAAATTCATACAAGATTAATACATGTACCTTATTACCGTAGGGTAGATAAGGTTATAATATCAGGGCGACCGAGCTTAGCTCGGGTAACACAGGATTTAGAGTTGGTCTATAGTCTATAAGGATGTTTCATCTTAGTTCAAAAATGTGAATATTTCTACTTAAAAATAGTTAAAATGTATTGCTATCGGTAAATCGGTAAATATTGCTTTTATCGTTCACATAGCTCATAATTTACAGATTTCAAAATAAATATGAATGTGAAAAATACCAGAACTCAGCTGTATCACCAATCGCCGTCTCGACCCCCAAACCCCGTATACCGTATAGCAATCTGCGGAGCCATTCCCGAAATGGCTAGTGTGGACCTCGAGGGTGACATCTATTAAAAATGCAAGTAAAGCCAATCGATTTCTCGGCTCTTAAAACCCCTTCTTGCAAATAATTTTTATCCAAATCTTCCGAACCATTCCAGAAAAAAAATATGGAACCCGAAGGTGACACCCTGGCGTTTTATCAGAAAAGCCACTTAAATAGATAATGTTAAAAAATAGAACCCTAATCTATATACCAAATTTCATTAGATTCGTTAAAGTCGTTTCCAAGGTTATTTTTATATACAAGAATTTGTCGTATTAAAATCTAGGTATATATTACATAGAGTAGATATGTACAAATTTTCATTGAAAATTTCCGGTTAATTTAACACCTTGTCATGACAAATATAAATAATGACATTTGTAATGGATGGCTATGAAATCTTCCCTGTTTTCAGCTGATTTATTCCAAATTCACGTTTTTTGCCCTGAAGAAGAGAATAAACATTCTCGAAAGCTCGGCTTAATTCAAAGAATTTTATTCATTACATGACTGCATCCCCAAGAACATCATATATATACATACATATATATATATATATATATATATATATATATATATATATATATATATATATATATATATATATATATATATATATGGACCCTCGAGGTCCACACTATATACGGGGTTTGGGGGGTCGAGACGGCGATTGGTGATACAGCTGAGTTCTGGTATTTTTCACATTCATATTTATTTTGAAATCTGTAAATTATGAGCTATGTGAACGATAAAAGCAATATTTACCGATTTACCGATAGCAATACATTTTAACTATTTTTAAGTAGAAATATTCACATTTTTGAACTAAGATGAAACATCCTTATAGACTATAGACCAACTCTAAATCCTGTGTTACCCGAGCTAAGCTCGGTCGCCCTGATATTATAACCTTATCTACCCTAAGGTAATAAGGTACATGTATTAATCTTGTATCAATTAGGCCTATGCCTTCCTGTCTTGCGCCATGGTTATAGCTTCTACCCATGTCTTTTTCTTCTGTTCAGAATTTCCGCCATCGTATCATCCCATTTCTTCCTTATTCTCCCTCTTTTTTGTTTTTGGACTGACTTTGACTGCCTGTCACTTCATATGATATATATGATCCTGAATTCCTCTTATACCTTGGCGACTGTGCACCGCAGGGTTATTCCTCTATAGTTCTGGCAGTCACGTTTATTTCCTTTCTTATATATTGGTAAGATTACCCCAATCTCCCAATCGGATGGGTTCTGTTTTTCTTTTGCTGTTATGTTACATACGGTGGTTAGTGCTGAAATTCCCTTTTTCCCTAGGTTTACTATTTCTTCTATTGTTATTCCATCATGTCCTGCTGCTTTACCTCTCTTTAGCATTTGTATCGCTTTTCTCACTTCTTCTATTGCGAAAGAGACATGATCTTGTTCTTCTCCTTCGCTCTCATGTTTCTCTTCTTGTTGATTGTTCTGTGTTGTATTAAGTAGCTCCTGAAAGTATTCCTTCCATCTTGCCATAATTTCTTTGGTGTTCGTTAATATATTTTCTTCTTTTGATGTTATATAAGGATCTGTATGTTGTATATTTTTCATATTCATTAATGTTTTATATAGCAGTTTTTGATTCCCACGTCGGTACTTCTCCATTTTTTTGGGTTAAGATGATATGAGTGACATATACTTTAATATTATTCTGTGGAATGTTGTATTTTTCCTTAGAAAAATTAGACTTAAATCTATTTACCTATATCGTTACACGCCAAAAATATTCTGTGTAATTATTCCATATCCCAAAGACTCATATTTCATTCAGATTCCCAATTTTATTCATTACATGACTGCATCCCCAAGAACATCTATATATATATATATATATATATATTGTATTCTTGACTGGTTTTATATTAAATAAAAAGTTGTTCTTGGGGATGCAGTCATGTATTGAATAAATTTCATTGATTAAAGCCGAGTTTTCGAGAATGTTTATTCTCTTCTTCAGGCCAAAAGAAGAAAAGGAAAGAAGAAAATAAACATTCTCGAAAGCTCGGCTATAATCAAAGAATTTTATTCAATCTTTTTATTATATATATATATATATATATATATATATATATATATATATATATATATATATATATATATATATATATAAGCATTGCTCGTTTAATATTATTAAATATATTACTTTATTATTTTGAGTGGTCAGATTGCTTAAAAAGGGCCAAAACGATTATTTCGAATGAGCAATAATTGTTCAACAATATTCTCAAAGATGTGCAATCCTAAGATATTTTAAGAAAATCTGTGGAGAATATATCTGCCTATATTGTATCAATTATTCTGTAGCAAGGATGTTTCTTACTACATACTGTGAGTAATGCACCAATATTCAGTTATCAAAGAAAGCGCTTCTTGGAAAACTGGCTCACAAGAACGCGCTCCATGGTGTATAACTGCCATTTCATACACATTAAACTTTCTGTGACCCGAACACACTTGATGTCCCATTTATCATTGTCGCCCGACCTAGTTCCATTATGCATAAATGTGGATTTTTTCCGGCATCATCTTCCGAAAGAATGAGAAACGTATTTACTGTTTATGCCGAAGTAGCAGCCAAGTTTTTATTCAATAAATTAACTCGGCGCATTAGAGAATGCTCCGAAGCATCTAGAAAATTTATGGACACTTTCGAATATACTTTAGCTTCACTTTATAGAGAATATATATCAACATAAAGACAGTGCGCGGTCTTCGGTCCACTTCACCTGCCATAAACAACTGTCTCGTATAAAACCGCAATAGCTGCATTACAAAACAACTAAATAAACACCATAGCGGTGAGATAAAGCATTAAGTTAAAAAGCAAAATGTTATAATCGTCTCCAGGAAAAGATAGAATGGATTAAAGATTATAGGGTTTATATGCCAAATATTGCACCTCTTCCGAAAACCGCACTTTTCCGAATCTCATCAAGTGCTTCTGCCTGGTGGTTTAGAATTGTTTCAATGTCTAACTGTATCTAGTGTGTGTACTTTCTTTGAACTTTTATGCGATTCAAGAATTCCTAATGATTCGATTACATTAAGATCAATCTGTTAAAAGCTGAGAAATATTCACATTCGGATCACATGTCATGAAGATTTCAAAGTTGAAAGTTTAACCGGTAGTGTCGATCGTACTGGAGATTGTTGTTTTATTATGTTGTATGGCATTTGTGGTTTTAAGGATATTGGTGTTCCTAATAAAATAAGTAACACTTTATTATGAACACTTTTTCAAGAGCTACTTAAATGTTATTTTTTATATTTATTTCTTAGGATTCCGTAGCCAGAGGGTGCGATTACTAAGCCTTCGCTATGCGTCCGTCCGTTCACTAATACCAAAGAAGATAGTAGGTACTATCCTATCTATTACCCATGTATATTCCTTGCTTGTACTTGTTATTATTTAAAGATCTCAAAATACACAATATTTCAAACTTTACCACTGCTGTAATTCGAAAAGCGTAGCTTCTTTTGAAAAATGTTGCTGCATATATAATATCTTCTTCAATTTGGCCCTCCCATATTTTCAATTTAAAAAGAAATCGTCTTCTCCTTCTAGCGGAAATACCCAGGGAAATACACATATTTCTGTCTTTGTTGTACCTCGAAATCCCTAACTCTTTTCGGATAAGGTCCCATCTTTAATTCTGCCATCTCGGATTAACGATTTTCGAGAAAAATTGCCTGCAGCAACCCCCTTCGTGGGCGGTTTTTATAGAAAACGAGATTTTGGATTTGAATTTTTCTAAATATGGAACCATTTCTCAACTCTCTTCTTTCAGATGAATCAAAAACTCATTAAAATCGGAGCACGTTTACTATGCAAAACGCGCGAACAGCCATACATAAAAAAAAGCAAACATACAACCGAATTGTATAATTTCTCATTTTTTCGAAGGCGGTCAAAAAAGAAAATTCGATGACCAATAATCGATTCCGGGGGTCAGCTGTAGGTAAGCTTGCTAACTACGTAACCACTACACCGATAACTATAAACTTCTGTTCGATGTAAATTTTCTTTATTTATTTGTAAACATATTAATAATATTACCTCACCTACTGAATTATAAATTTTTCAAATGAGAAATTCTCTGTTATGAATGGAAAACTCTAGATTATCACTTCGAATTTATCAGTAAAAGACGTTTTATTTAATTCTTTTATTCTGAAAAAACAACGAAGGTGTTCAATAAACTATCATGCACTATTTAAATGAAAACCAAAGTGGCTGAATACGATACAGAACAAATTTGTAGTAACTCAATGTCCCACACCTATTGAACCAGAAAAATTCAAAATTTGCGTTCTGAAAATTTTTGATATACTACATACATGTTTCTCTTTCACATGAATTTATTTCTCATATCATTGACATTCTGTTCTAATATTTATCATTTAAAAAACTGTATTTAATTAGTGCGTCATATTAGTTTAATGATCTAAATATAAAAAAACATTAATAAGGATTAACACAGGTAATGTAGATAAAAGAACGTTAGTAAAAACTATTATGGTAATGGATTTAACTTCTTTTAGACTTTTCAAGTGAGTAGAAGCTTTCAAAATTACCATTTTATTTTAAGTTGAAAGTAATGTAAAAGCAAATATTTAAATTGAAAAACTTTCATCTTTATTGTTTTGTTTGAATCCGAATTATTCCATAAATTCCAAAATATTTGTCAGTATTTTCGGTAGTTTAACTAGAGCGCTGTATAGATGAGTGTTATCGCCGGACATTCTGTGTCCTGACTGTTACGTCATTCGTATAGGATTCAGTGCTCTAGTATAGGTAGAGCGCTTGTTTACGTAACTCCACGTGTATAACCTATACCAATGACGTGACAGTCACAACACACAATGGCGGGCGGCGATAATACTCATGTATACAGCGCTCTAGTTTAACTAAACAAATGACGAATTAGTTTAATTTTTGATAAAATGTCCAAACTTAGATATCCTAAGAAGCTTGTAAGCCCTCCAAAAGTAAATTACATAATTGCAATATGTAATAGAAAATTACAAATGACATGCATTAGATCCCAGTTCAATTCCGGCTTAGGCGTGAACATTTTTCACGAAGCTATGTGGTGGCCATCTCGTGAAAAAGTACTGGTAACCTAATCTCAAATAGTGCTGTTCTAAGATGACGCTAAACTGTATATTATCTAGGTTACGTATATTTTTGAAATTACAAATAATATACACAAGAGATCGCCAACGCTCTCTAGATAGTGGGGCACTTCAATAAGAATAAATCTTTTTTACAAAAAATCGGACCGAAGTTATTAGTTGCTGCACTGAAAACTACGAAATAATATTAATTCTACTGGTGTTGTTACTTTTGAAGTTGTGCGGTTGCAGTCAGATTGATAACTTTGGTAGAGATCTCAGACCATCGCTGAGGAAATACGCATAAGTATTTCAGATTTAAACATTTTACTACCGCTGTAACTCGAAAACCGTAGCTCTAAGGAAAAAATGTCCATTATGAATGCTGCTACAAATATTATTGTCTTTCATATGGCACCCAGAGATTTTGAGTTTTCGAAACAAATCGCCCCCTCCACATAGCGAAAATACACATAAGTATGTGAGATTTTAACATGACTGTAACTCGAAGAGCGTAACTGATTTGAAAAAAGGTTCAATTTAAACGTTTCTGGATATTGTCCTGTCTTTAATTCTCGAATTTTCACTTTTCGAGAAAATTTGCTCCCTCCACCCCGAGGGCGGTTTTTGGAGTCAAGTAGATTTCGGATTTGAGTTTTAACGATTGTGGGACAATTTCTAAAGTGGCCTCTTTCAAATTAATCAAAAATCATCAAAATCACAAACAAAAAAATATTCGAATTGTACACCTCCAGCGTTTGGAGTTCGTCGGTCAAAAATATGTGTATTTGATGATGTAGCTGCTATAATAACAAGTACCTAATGAAAATAAAATAATCTTAAAGATTACAGGGGTCTCCCATGCAATATAATTTTGTTTTTACGGGATCTTATTAATGGCTGTATCTTTTGAACCGTAGCAGAATGACAATTCCTTTAATATGGTACGGAACCCTTCTTGTGCAAGTCAGATTGGCACTTGGCCGTTTTTTTAAATATTATTCTGCGTTTTGAGACATTTACTTTTTCAGTCTGAGATTCTGTACTGGAATATTAAGGTTATGAAAAACTTGAAATATGAAATATTAAATTTGAATTATAAATATGAAAACAACCAGATATTTGAAAATTTTCCACGTAATATCAACTCAATTACTACTGTTTTTGAAATACTGACGCGGAAAAATTCGATTTTTATATTAGAGTTACGAATTCAAGTCATATTTTTCCGCTAGATTTTTGTTCCTGCAGATTGAATAAATTTCGTCGGAAAATTTACATAATAATAATCCAGAAGGACAATAAAAGTAGATACAAATGGCTAATACAAATATTGGTTACTCTCAATAGAATTACATAATAATTCTTTACTTGTACTTAAACTACATTGCATCCAGACAATAAGACCAGAGCATGATACGCCTTTCTCATCTTTATATTTTCTTAATAGAAGGGAAAATAAGTTCCCTGGAAAATCTTCTTTCACAACTATACTTCTTTGTCAATTCGGAAAGCGGGATTTCCGGTAATTCCATTATCCGCATTCAGGCCACGCTCTCCACGATGGAAACATATTCAGCATAAATATAATACCGTCAATTCCCGTTGGATTTTAAGCGGCGCCACGATCAGGCCCTACCGAATATTTTCAATTCACAATAATTATAATCGGCGATCGATTTCAGGCTTCGATTCGTCTCGAGTGCCTTCCTTTTATTGGGTATGATTGGGTTCCTTGAGTGGCTCTCTTTTTGAAAGCGCTCTCTCAGCAAAGTGTTGTCACTAAATAGATGTGGAAATGTTTCGCCTATTAGCGGAAATGAATAAAGTCTACAGCTTATCCTTCTTGGTAAGGATTATTGGAGATTCGATTATACCTACTGATGGAATTCATTCGCTAATAGCTAATTTCAAGGATGATGAGAATGGTTAAATTGTGGTAGAATATATATGAATTTTTTGAATATTATAAAGCATCAAATTGACAAGCCTGATGTAAATGAAAGTAATTACAACAACATACATATTTCTTGGCTTAATCACATAAGGTACAATTTCGTCTCTCTTTTTTTGAACGTCTGAGAGATAATAATGCCAGATTAAGGGAGCTTAGCAGTGACTGATAGGTCAAATACAAATCTGAAAAAGTAAATAAAAATATTTATATTATAACTATTTTGAAAGAAACTGTTATCAATCTAGAATAACTATTATGCACAATTCTGTTATCAATCTAGCAATAGTTTGGGTACATTAAATGTAATGAATCATTATTTCAATTATAATTAATTATTAATTGTAACTAGGCAAGTCCATTTGACTGTTCTAAAAACAAGCGTCAATTTGCCCATACGATGCTTTGTAAAACAATATAATTTTGATACGTTTGAATCGCGCACCTTTCGAAAACTTGTACTTTTATCTTCCTGTGAGCTTGTTTTGAAAACCACCGAAGATTCATCCACCTAGTTATATGTAGAGATATCTTTGTAATTGTGATAATGTTTTCATGACAACCTAAGCTAAACAGACCATTAAAAGTTTCTGTCATTGTAAAATGTAGGTCGATAAGTTGATCACAATTTGTCAAGGTACATGCTATAGAGTTTCACGAACAAGCTCCCAAACTTGCTCAAAAATATTATTTGTTTTTTCTGTTTTCTACAAATGACATCTTAACGTTATTTCAACTTAATTGGAAAATAATTTCTGCAAGAGTGAGAGTTTAAATCATGGGGAAATCATCCATATAGCAATACAAAAGAAAATATTAAAAAAATATTTCTAGCTGAGATAGTGACTCCTACGCACTACAGACTCCTTCCTATATTATAACAACTATACTTTAACATCTGGCCCGGTCAAATTGGGCATGTCCAAGGTTATATATACGTGTGTGGCATTAGCCCTTCACGCTAGATTAATCAAATCAGTCGGAAATCAGAATGCTCATTAGAAGTGTCAGTATAGACGCCTTGGTGGAAAATAGATGACGTCTATCGTAACCAGTAATGAGCTACCATGTTACTAAAAGCCGAGTACAGCGGCGGTATCTCTGTTGGATCTCTGAATATTCAAATATAGTCCTGGATTTGTAGACCGCTGCGGTCCTGTTCTACCATATCTAGTTACTTTGTGCATTCGTATTATGCACGAGGGACACAAGGGGTACCCTATGGATGCTGATGAGAATAGTTTGAGGTTAGCTCGAAAAGTCTGGCGTTCATGACGTTGCAGTTGATATGAATCGTGTTCGTATATGGCAGATACTATGAATATTGTTACATGTTCATGGCAATGTGGAAAGAGAGATGTTACGTGAATCTTTTAATCGAATTAGGGGCGCTATAGAGATTCTCACTCGCTTATGAAACTATTCTCGTATATTAAGGTGAAATATATTTTTTATAGAAAACATCACCAACTTTATTTGCTGGTACTGATAATTTTGAAGCTGTACAGTTTTAAGTAGATAGAAGACTTTTAGTTTTAGTACTGAAAAGTACCAGCATTACTGTTATTTTTTAAATATCAAATATCAGTGCACCAACTTATAATGTCGGCCCTAGTTATTAATTCACATTTTTTGTGATTCATTTTTCATAAAAATCGTTGAACGTCCAATTATAGTTATTGAAGATAATAGAATGAGCGTCAAAACAGCTTTAGTCCTTTATTTTTTTAATTATATAATGAACGCTTTTAATTTCACTTCTACCTCATAATGGACTTATTATTAGGGAACTCGTATCTGAAATGGTGATTCCAAAAGTACAGCGTTAATAGTATTTGTCTTTCCTAGTAGTAGGTATAACTCGGTAACCACTGAATTTTTTAAAATAAATCAATCTTAATATGGTGGTCGCTCCAAGATGGCGAACAAAATTTTCTTATCCAGCTTCATGATGTGGGTATCAAATGAATGTGTTTTCTGTGAAGAATATGAACTAAAATGTTAAAAATAACCTACTTTGGTCACCGCACGCAATGTCGAATGACATCTGACAAGACCGTCGAATGAATCATATTATTGTTGTATTCTTGTGTTGACCATTGTAATGGATAGCATTCTTATGATTTATCAGAAATATAGGTAGTACAATGTTTGGCTTGAACCAGTGAATTATTGAACTATGAACGACATCTATTAAAGCTAACATTCATAATAGCAAAATATTCTTCAAAACTAGTTTTTATTTAAATAATATGAATTTATTTTATGAAATGCATATATTTCTTCTTAAATTAACTTATGTTAATATCAGATAAATTGTATAATGTAATGAACTAAATTGCTACAATTGATTTGATTTAAAGTATATTTTCATCTTTCAAACGCATTTATGTGAGTACAGCTAACTAAATTGTAGGATTTTGTAGTTTTTGTGTAAAAATGGGAACATCAGCATAAATTGCAGCCTGTTAAAGTTGCTATACGAACAAAAAAACTAAAATGTACCGTTTGATAGACAACAATGAATGAGAGAAAACTGATAAGGATTGAATATTTTTGTTTTGTTGTTTTCATTTTAGACTTTATTAAACATTTATTTGCACCTCAATGAGCAACATAATTTTATTCTTAGTTATCCATCGCTTTAAATAATGTTTGTTTCCAACAGACCTGGAATTCATCTACAGTGCAATTTTTCAAACCAGGAGATTTTAAATATCAAACTCACTTTTAGAGAAAGAAAACTGAGATAAAACACTTTCATATTGTCTATAGGAAGTCTTTATTTGAATCAAAGAGGATTTAAAATGTCGAAGGAAAATATAGAATAATCCATGAAAAACACACAAATACGTCAAGATAATTTTTGAATGACTTCCCAAACGGAGTAGATATACAATTCGACCGTTTGTTTGCTTTTGTATGTGTCTGTTCGTGCATTTTGGATAGTAAACGTACTGCGATATTCATATATTCATATTCATGATTTTTCTCATTTGAAAGAAGACTATATAGATTGGGTCTCATTGAAAAAAATACATTTAACATATTCTTCCCACCAAAATCTTCTCCCAAAAGGAGTGGAGGGGGCAATTTTTTTAGAAAATCGATATTATGAGACAGTCGAATCAAAGAAGAGATTATATAAAGTAGTATTTACGGTAGACATTTAAAAAAAAGTTATGATTTTGGAGTTACAGCAGTGAAATATGTGTTTTCCCGGGAGTTTTTCAAACCATCAAATAAGAATAAGCAAAGCACTATCTTCTTTGGAATAAATGAAGTTTCAACTTTTTTCATTAGAGTAGATTCGGGGGTTGTGGAATGCCATTTTTTAATGTGGAATAACAGAAATGTAGGAGACAAAAAATATAAAGAAAAATAAAAATGGTTTGTAGATATAAACAAGCAGATAACATAACCAAAACAAAAAAAAAGATCCAACATGGACATTATTTACAAAAATCACAAACGTAAATCTCCTTTCCACTCCGACACATTCTTCGTGTGCTCATATCTCACACCTAACGCACATCACTAAAATTTCTCCACCATGATCACTGGAGAATTTTTCCTAGCCGAAAATACACACAGCATCTGGAGTCGGATTTACTGCAACTGATGACATTTCTTCGTCATTTGAGTCTAGAAGGAAAGTTTAGATTCTTTGAAGCTGGTAGGCAAAGTGCATCTTTGGAAATGTTTTTTCCGTTTCATTGGCTTGCTCGAACATGGACCCAGGCTCATCGAAGTGACTGGAACTTGAAATGTCCTCTTATTTATATAATTCCCAGCTTTTCTGTCCCGATTACCTGTTTTCTTCTTTATTGTTGGTATGGGAAATATGTCTCCTGGATAAACAAAAATGTTGGGACTTTTCTGTTAATCATCTGCTTGTTGATCTGTGGATTATTGTTTTCTGTTGTAGTCTGTTTTTCACCAATGCCGTCCGCAGCTGCTATAAAGTTATCATCTGTAAAAATGTCTCTCCAGTCTGGATATAGGCCTGTTGATGAAAAGCCTTTGACAGCTCATTCACCTGACTGCATCTTGAGATATGCTCATCCGAAGAGTTCGGCGACATCAAAATGAGTCACGGGGGGATTATTTGTTCGTAAGGACATTTTAATTTGTTCTTTATAAAATATCTTCAGTGCTCCCATCACTGTCTTGTCCAAAGGTTGTATTTTATGCGTTGTGTGCAATGGGAGGCACGAAATTGTGAATAAATTTTCCTTGCCATGAAAAATACAACACAATATCAATTCTATTGGTGCTGGTACTTTTGAAATTGGTGCCAATACTGTTCTCTCTACCTATAGGACCACAATAGACCAGTAATAGAATTAATATTAGTCTGTAGTTCTTGGTGCACCAGTTAATAAACTCGCTGCTATTTCTTGTAAAAAGAATTATTATTTTTGTTTTCACAGCATAAAATTATTATTATTATATATATTACAATTAAGTTTTTAAACATTTCTATACTGGTAGATGAAGAAGATAACTTTAAAAATGATAATAAAAATAATAATAAGGTGTAGTTCATTTGAAATTAGTATTTTTTCACTTTTAAATGCAATCCCTTGGTTTGATTACTCCCATTTTGCGCGTTTTGAATGGAAACATGTTGCGAATTTGATATTTTTTTGTCATATTTAAGAGCAGTGCTGAAAGATGGTCCCATATCAAACTTTCAAAACCTAACATGTCGTTTCCCCAAAGTGGGGTGGAAGTGTTCTCCATATATAAACTTTTTATCTTGCAGGATTAAAGAAAATATCATTTTCGGCATTATTTGAGAAAGGCAAAAACTTCACGAGCTACCGAGTTAGAGCACTAAGAAGATGGTTTGTTGTCGCTAAATTCAGATTATCACTGCGATTATAAGTAAACGTCCAGTGATTTTGATAACTCTTAATTGCTCTCTAAAATCTCAGACCGACTTTATTAGACACTGCACTGGAAAATATAGAATTTTATTGACTCTATTTGTTCTAGTCTTCTATTTTATATTTTTCACTGACACATCTTAGTTTTGATAAAAAGCATTATACGGTGCATTGACCACCTCAAGTATTTCATGAATTCTAAACTCTAAACCAATCGCCACAAATACCAATGAAAATCTTTCCTTTCAGCTAGATTTCTTCTAAGCCAGTTAATTGACATAAGTGTACGTATTCAGCAATCAACTGTCCTTTGGAATTTGCTACCAATTTCAATCTTCATGTACCGAATAAATAGAGATGCTTTGACTCTGTCCATCAAAGCCTTCATTCTAAATCGAAAATCTGGTAATGTAAAAATGATAACGTCAAATTTTGTGTTCATACGTAATATTAACAAGAGAAACTGTATTACATATATCTTTTAGATATACAATAGAGTGATTTCATATATTTTCATAAGAATGCATTTTCTTTGATTTGAATCTATTGGAATAATTCAGTAGTTATGCTCTAATAAACGACCAATAGCCAAGTTATTACAGGTCAACAATGTGTTATACTCAATTTTCCCATTATCGGATAATAATGCACGTTTATTGCGTTCGCGACACCATTGTATTTATGTTACCAAGGTTGTTATTTGAATATCACTTCTTGGAGCATGAGATCTACTTGACTCAGTAATATGTTTTTTTCAGGAGATATAGGACAAACTAGCTGAAGCCGGTGACTATGTCACTAGAAATGAAACAATTCTAGAAACAACTTAATAATAATTAGTAATAATAAAATAATGAATTTCTTAATAAGATTTGAGGAGAGTAAACATTGGCCTGAAACCGCTTTTAAAGTAGTCAATAGACATTTCTAATTTGCAGTGTCGGAGTTTAACCAGGACACGCAAGCAAAGTTTTGTTGAACTGTAAATTCATATGAGCCCAAGAACTATTCCTCAAAATCACATCAATATTTAGCCCACTTCGCACGTGGAAATAATCAAACGACACCCATATCGATTCTTAGATTTATAGTACCTACACCTACGAAGGTTTGAACTGAATATTCTGTTTATTATTGTTTCCCAATACAAACTCTTAAACTCCGTTACCCTACTATAGGGTGTCAATTTTATGTCAAGTCCACCGTCTTGTACTTTAGAATTATTGCTATTTTCGGTAACAAAATCTCAAAAACCTTAATAACGACACCTATATCCATATTTAGATTTAATTGCCCCATTTCACCCCCTGGGGTTGATTTTTGGATAATCACAATCTTCCCCTTTAGGGAATGAATTTCTAAATATCCTCTATGACGATCATAAAGAGAATTGCCGTACAAAGTTCAAGGGTTTGTTTGGGCTGAACATTGATGAGCCGGAACTATTATTCATATACAGGGTTATTCACCGTCGTTGACCTCTATTAGAAGTATTGAGAGAGCTACATATGCAGTTATTTATATTTTAGTTCTGAAAATTTGCAGTAGGTGCTTAATACTTACTGTAAGTATATATAAACTTTCTTATTTCAAATGGAATACCATATTTTTTATTCAAAATTCTGATTCTTCACCTGTTTTATGGAAACTTTTACCAAACTCCCTATTTCAAGAATCAGTACTTAGTGGAATATCTGGATATATGGATTTAAGTTAAAAATTATTTCACTGTGAAGGATTCTTACAACTTATAACAAAGTATCAGTTTTAAGTTTAAAAAGTTAGAACTAGAGCACTTTCAATATGAAAAAATACGTTTATTTCGAAAGGAGCCCTATAATTAAAGAATAAGGTTTTTGAGTTATATTTATATAAAACTATCACAAATTTAGTTTTTAATAATGGACCATGAGAATTCAATAAGTAATTTTGTCGTTGTAATTTAAATGTAGGGCTTATATTCAATTTATGTATAGTGTCAAATTTTTAATTCTCCTTTGAAACAATTTAACGCTTCTTATGTATACCTAAATCAAAGTGCAACAAATATAAATTATGCATTTGATACTTTGAAAGAGTGTTCAGCTAATACATAGTTAAAACTATATTGTTGCATGTATGGTAAATTCAAGTTTGACAATAACCTTTGATATATGCCAGAACAATTAATTTAATTTTGTTTATTTATGTTATAATATTATTAAATGCTTACATACCTACTTCAGAAATTATTATAAAAATTAAAACAATGGGTACGAAGCCGAGGCAAAACATTATGTATGTACACTGTTCAAGAGTACAGTGCATCCCATTTTGGTTGAGACAGCCAGGCATCTCGGTTTTGCGGTTTTCGCGGATATGAGTCATTTTTTTGTGTAACACATAACTAACAGACTTTCTCAATACGTCTTAATGCTTTTAAAATTATTAAGGGCCGTCTTTGTAAATTTTGGAAAGCTGCCTCCGTTACTGTTGCTCATAATAATATATAAAAATAAAATTTTCAAAAATGCTGTAAGATTACTAACACATTGAATTTTAATACTATCATGGATTACAAAGTTTTACTACTGAGATTATTATTTGTGATTTTTTTAGTAGGTTACGGAGGATACATATATTGTTATTGCCTTTTGGAGCATTATCAAGTGACTGTGGAGAAATTAACAAATCTGCTGTCATGATAATCAATTTTGATGTGTTCTATTTTGTTTATGCTTGGCGATTTTGTGAAATTTTATAATGGCGCTAAGATTTTTTCAGAATAATGAAAAGTATGATATCATTAAATGTTTCAATTAGTGCCATGAAAATGTTGACGAAGCATTAGTCATATTCAAACAGTATTTTACAATAAGAAATTATATGGCATCTTGTTCTTAAAACTTTAGATATCCAGAGAGGAGTCAGCCTAGTCGAGCAAGGATATTTCAACTAAAGAATAATCTTTTAAATTATGTTGCATATTCTAAACCCAGGCCTAAGACGTATATCAAGAATAATAAAGAAGTGAATGAAATAAATGTATTATCCAGCGTTCATATCTCTCCTCAGAATTCTTGTACGAAGTTAGAAACTGACACCGGCGTTTCCTGATCACGGGTACAAAGGATTTTAAGAAGACACAAACTTAAACCATATAAACTAAATATTGTCCAGCACTTATACCCTGTTGATGCAGCGAGGCGTGTAAATTTCTGTAAATGGTTTTGAACCAAGCTCGAAGGGACATTATTTTAGCAAGCAAAGTCATATGATTAAACAGGCAAAATACAAGGCACTGGTATAATGAATACCAGTACCTAATTTTTGAACAACAACAACAGGGTCAATTTGGTTTTAATGTAGACTGTTTCATATTAGGGGCATCAATAAAATACCGCATTTTTGAAGGGGCTCTCAACGCTAATAGGTACTTGGTAATTTTAGAAGAAGTAATACCAGAATGGCTGCAGAAAGTTCCCCTCTCCTATCTTAATGCCATTTACTTTCAAAAAGAAGGCGCTCCTGCCCATAATTCGAGGTTGATAGTGCCGTTTTTAGAAGAAACTTTTCGGGACCATTGGATTGGAACAAAGGGACCCATTAGGTGGCCCCCAAGGTCACCTGATTTGTCAGTGTTGGACTTTTTTTGTGGGGGAACTAAAAAATAAAATATACAGTAAGAGGCACAATAATCTTGAGGAACTTCGTGCAACAACAGAGGCTGCTTTCCAGAATTTACAAAGACAGCCCTTTATAATCTTGAATGCATTAAGACGCATTGAGAAAGTGTGCCAATTATGTGTTAGGGAAAATGGACATCAAATTGAACAATTCAATGAATAAGTTTTGTGTTTTGTTATGAACTAGTGTTAGTATTGTTTTTGTTTCTTTCATGAAAAATTCACAAGTAATATTTTGTCAACTGTAACTTTTTTGTATGAAGAAACCATAGCCCGTTAATAAAATTCAATGTTTTAGTGGAGCATTTTTAAAAATATTATGTTCATATATTATATATCCTTTTGAAGGAAAAATAATAAGGAATTTGATCAGATAATAAAATATAGGGTATTCCATTGAAAAAATCATAAGTTTGAGTCGTATATCCATTACCATACCACGAAAAAAATAATTGCGTTCGCCATTGGATTATGCATAAAATTCTCTATAGGATAAGCTTTTAATTCGACATTATCGCTGAGAAACTTCGTAGGTCTGTGAGGAGTCCAAAAAGTGTGAATCGCCCTGTAACTTATGAACGAAAGAATTTAAGCAAAATCTGTTTAGGCCATCTTGAGTTTCACAAAAAAGTTACACAGGTCCACGAAAACCGCAATGTTCTATCTTCAACAACAACCGAGATACCTGGCTGTCTCAGCCAAAATGGGATGCACTGTACATCAAGTTTTAAAAAGCACAGACCCATTAAAATCTGTACCTCACTGTATTCCCTAAGGAAATAAATTGCCTGTATTATTAAAATTTATTTAATTTTATTTTTAATACTCTTGTTGTGCAAGTTTCAAGTGTGTGTAGAACTGTACCATGTTCCTCGCAACAAACACTAGGTTTCCTAAAATATAAATATACGGCAGCGTGAGTATTCCAAGATGCACAAAACCCTCACTATAATTATCTCTGAACGCATTGTCACCCATCAGCCTCACTGCCTTCATTTGCTCTCCAAAGAGTCTATACCTAGGCTACAGCCGAGTGTACCCATGCCAGTAATGCATATGTGAGGTGTGAATTAGAAATTGCAAAGTTAGGAATTCTAAGAATAAGCAAACAGACATAAAACTTCAGACTACGTAGCACATACATACCTTTACTTAACTTGCTGACAGTACTCCCCATCTAAGCCCACCTCTCTGCAGTATTGATTTCAGCAGTACACCCAGTTCTCAATACATTCATTCACCAAAGTTTCTCATTGAAAAAACTAAAAGCTGGGCTTTACCCTCGTTTAGAATCAATATATTCGCGCAAAACCATCTTTCAGCCCTCAGCTGGAACTGCAATGAGTTATCCCATGCATCGGCCAGAGTATCAGTAGCACAGGACACTGTAGTCTCGTCCGCAAAAAGCGGATACCCAGCCTCGTTGAGGGGTAAATCATTTATGAAAATTAAAAATAGTCTGGTAGCGACCCCTGAGGCACCCCGACACATACACATACAACATTCTCAAACGGGGCCACCCCTGCAACATCCACCACCTGTGGATAGGAAGTCAGAAGTCTTGCACTCAAGGGTCTAAAATGATATGTCCTAAGGTGTCTCAACAGAATTTCCTCACTAAAGCAATCAAAAACTTTCCTTAGGTCGCAAAAAAAACTGCAGTGAACTTAGGCTCTTGAAAAGCCTCATTGCTGTCATTAGTTCAATCTACAATTTCCCCCTAAAGTACTCCTGTTCCTACAAGAGCCAAACTGAGAGTCAAATATAGATTATTATTCACAAAATAAGAGACTATTCTCACAGCCATACCTTTTTCCATAACCTTGGACAATACACAGAGCAATAATGTTGGTCTATAGTTAGGCGGTGACTTTTTCAGTGACCATAATTTAACATTGAGGATGCATTGATAATGAATATAGAGATTATTTTCAAAATTATCAATTTAATTAGTAGAGATTTACAGAGTTATCAAGTCGTTTAATTTATTGACGTCTGCAAACGTGATGAGGGGAATTATTATGTTTGTAGGTTATGATTCTTATTTTTCAAGACATTACTTGTCAAAACCAAACCAATCACAATGGAAGTTCGTTTATTTGTGACAAATATATTGAACTTCAAATGTGTCAAATTAGCTTGGCCAGGGTTAAAATGGCCATAAAAAATTTACAGATGTATGGACTCAATATAGGAATATGACATTGACTGATAATATAATTTAGGCCTAGCCAGGCTAATGGAGGATAATTATTATAACCTATTAAGCAGGTAATCAGTTGGATCTAATCAGTATCAAATTTACCACGATTTTAAATGTCCGTTTGTCCTACTTATCTGTGACACAATACAACAGGTTACTTAAATGGACTGTGGATTATTATTTGTCATTAATTTTATTTATTATCTTGTAACTTAAAAATGCTTATGTTATATACCTAATCATCTTGATTATGCAACAATTTGAATTCATATTCAGTACTATTAGTATTTATAAGTAGGTACCTACATATAAGAAATGAATAAACTTGATCTGTGATTTTTAAAACGAACAGATTACCCAATCAGTATGGTTGTGTAAGAGATATACCTACCTATATCAGATGTCTAGATAAAAATATCCTATTGATCACATGTGAGTGATTTCCTTGAAGGGGAGCAGATAGAAAGGTTTCTGAATAAATCTGGATAACCGATCTCAGGATAAGTGTACTCGTTTGACCCAATTGAGGAAATCCCTTCTGTATGAGAATCGCCTCTTTCAAATCTTGGCAAATTTATGATGCACGTTAAATCGACTCATATATCCACCCCTCCTATTTTTGTTCTGGTACAAATGATTCGAGAATTCATTATCTATTACATACCTACGTTTTAGGTACCTTATTAATTTGGAATGAGCAATATCTGTGATATACTTGGTCTGCAAAAAATACAAACTATAAGATTCTTTGTAATTGCTCAACAATTATTCGGAGCTTAATGTGATGATTTGAATGAATTGATCACAAATAATAAGTTTTACAAATGATATGTTTTTGAAACTAGATATATGGAGATATATGGGTGCAAACTTCATGGTTCACACTTTGAACTTTTGAATTACTACCAGGTACCTACTACGGTAATTTATGCAAAAAATTTCGACACTTCCTTCCGGAGAATTGTTACATCCCATGTAAAACATCAAATAATTTTTTTGACAATGCTATTTTTGATAACAGTGTAATTAACCAGCCAAAAAATTATCCGCGGATAGTGATACTGACTAATAATTCTATTACACGTGAATATATGAGAGAATCGTAAAATTGGGAATTGAGATCCAGTAATATAACTACCAATAAACATATAGAATAACACCCCTATCTAACCAAGTACGGGGTAAATAGACAACTATTGTATTTCGTGAGAAGGGACAAAACAAAACGAACTCTTCTATCATGCAAATC
This sequence comes from Crioceris asparagi, assembly GCA_958507055.1. Lineage (NCBI taxonomy): Eukaryota > Metazoa > Arthropoda > Insecta > Coleoptera > Chrysomelidae > Crioceris > Crioceris asparagi. The sequence continues at coordinate 104,669,852 of OY293826.1, forward strand.
TCATTAAATGTTTGTCTTTCCTGAAGGCGTAGGTATTGTCTCTGGTCTGAAATCGTGTATTTCATCTAAAACAGATTGTCCGGATGTTTGAACTTCTCTAATAGTAGAACGACAGTGAATCCTCATGACATGACCTGAAAAGGAAGTCGGTTCATATATTTAATATTAGCATAACACTTCTGACATGAAGTCAAGCTAAATAGTAGAAAGATGGATTCCTTTTAACCCTCGAAACTCTCCTTATCTGAAAGGTCAAACCGAAAGATAACAAAATAAAAATATGAAAACCATAAAATGGCGTATCTGATGGGTAGAAAAAAGCATCAGGTGCAAGTGTTCCGTACTTAGGACTCTCATCTTTAGGTATTCTAGGATAATGACGAAATATATAAGGGGCCTTTTCATTTTACTTGGAAAAAATCTAATTGGGGCCACAAAATTAACCCGTTGAATCAGTATTCGTTTATTTATTGACCGACTTCAGAAACGGCTGCGGTATATCTACAATTCCAGTGTCAACTTTGCTTTGGTTCGTATCTACGCATCTTTTGCATAGTAAACCTGTTGAGGAATGGTCCCATAATAAACAAATCAAAAATCTCCTTATCCTCAAAATCTAAATCCCAAACGGGGAGACGTCAAAATTAAAGAAGTAACCATATCCGGAAACATTTAATTTTACCCATAGAATCAGGGTTTCCAATAGTAAGGTCTGCAAAAAGTGTGTTTTGAAATTTCTGTCTATAAGTGGACGTTCAATGATATTCATGACTATAAATACACTCAGGCTTTATTACTTGGAGCACTGAAAAATTAAGATAACTTTAATTCTATTGATGCTTGTCCTTTTCAAGTTGGTGTGAGAAGTATTCTATTCACCTAGAGTTGCACAGCTTCAAAGTTACCAGCAACAGAAGAATTAATCTTATTTTGAATTTTTCATTGCTTTAAGAAATAAAATCGTTCCTATGTTTCGTTACAAATATTTATTCCCTACGTCTTTGTTGCGATCTGCTAACTCTGCATGCAAGTACCTAACTCCAACTTTCTCCTTTCAGGCAATTTGGAGAAAATAGCCTGTGATAGATATACGAACATACAGACAGATAGAAAGACATATGGGCACACACTCAGACGCAGACTGATATACCTACCGATTTTTCATCGGATGAACGGAGCCCAAAAATCTATTCTAACTCGATCAATTGCAGAATTGTAGCTTCGACCTTCAGGCTAGCTTCTTTCTTTTTGTCAGAAAAATAACATAGAAAGATAGTTATAAAGCCTCTGGTCCACCCAGGAGAGTCCCTCATGGTTCCGCACATGAGGTGACTGTCAGATTTTTACTGACTAATATTCGCCAACCCTTTTTCTGTCCCCTGCTTCGCCTTTTGAGGCTTTGAAGCTTAATGTCTCCACTGGCGCTCCACCGCGGGACCTCCTATCTCTGTATTTAAATCAATGGTTCTCTTGTCTTGGTCCCTTCTCTTTGACTATCATTATTTTCCTTATCTGCAAAAAAATATTTTATTATTTATCCCTTCACTTATTGCTAGCAATCCTCATAGTAAAGTTGATTCCTTGGCCTTCTATGATCTATGATCCTAGCCTCATAGTCCACAAGTCCTCTTAGTTCTTCGTTGGGTTGGGAATCCGCTCTTTCCAGAAATTTTCCGCCCTCAACTTCATCACGTTCAGTATCGGAATCCATTTCAGGTTCTTATAGATTGACTGGTTTCTCACATATCTTGGTGCATCCAGTACTGCCCTTAACAACAGGTTCTCTTGTGCCTGATTCCTCCTCCTGTTTTTCTTTGTGGTGCAACCTCATACACTAGCGTATGTCATTATGGGTAATAGTACACCTTTTATTATTCTTTACTTTATGTCAAAGCCATTTTGCTCCGTCTTCCTATAAGCGGGGCTAGCGACCTTTTTGCCGCTTTTACTTTCTGAATCGATCGATTTATTTCAAGTGTGACACCTATAAATTTTTTTTATAAACTACGTGTGAAGACCTATAATCGTATTTATTTTCAAAATTCTAGGCTCATTACTTTCGGAGATAAGGGAGGAATGAGCTCTATCTTTTGATAATGTGCTTGAAGAATATTTTTCTTTTTATTTTTTTATTTGCTCCACAAAATTAACCTCCTGTATCAAAAGTCACTTTTTTATCTATATGTTCGTGTTGCGGCCCTCTAACTCTGTATCATTACCAAATCTCAACTCTTTCTGTTTTGTAGATTTAGACAGGGGCAAATACAGACCAGAGCCATCTTATAGTTGGTTCGGTTTTTTCATCGGATGTACGTAATCCTAACAAGTGAAATTTTTGAAAAAAAATTAAAAATAGTTTTTATTGGGCATTTAAGATTTAAACCGTACCGATGAGTACCTACTAATGCTATCCTTTTCTCGATTTTTAGTATACTTATGTATATGTGTTTGCCAGCAACAGCAATTCCATAACAAATTACTGTTTGTCTACCACAACACAAAATTAAACTTTAAATTAACAATAACGTCTGACGTCTGACAATTGCGACATAACCATAGACGATCTTCCAGAAAGTACCTATATACTAGAGAGCGAGACGTATATATACGCTCCATCCTCGTACGTAATTCCAGTGACGGATCCCATTGTCGTTCCATGTCGACAAAATAAAAATCTTGGTTGAATGAGATTGAATGAGATAATTATAATTACCAATATTGGATCACACTTGGAGCTTAACAGGCGGCGAGATGTCTGCGATCTAAGTACGAATTCGAAATTTCAAGTCTCTAGACCGTATGGGGCCTGAGAAATCGTTGCGAAGTCCATTGATACAAGAACCGAAAGTAATAAAAACTATTTAAAAATGATGATGTGAAGGTGACTTTTATTCATAACTTTTTATTTCTTCCATGAAGTATTTGTATCTGCTATGTTTAATCGTAACCTATATGTTTAGAAACCCTCGAAGTACGTACTTCATAAAAGAAGAACATATACTGTTTTTTTCTTTTATTCTGGAATAACGTAAGCACAATTTTTCCGGAAGCTAAATAATGCTCTTAAATAAAAAGTTTACCTATACCAAGAACTGTCTAAATTATTTTTAGTACGTTTTTCGAGAAGAACTCTTGATTGAATGTTACTAGGTAAAAATAAAAAAAATGAGCCAAGTAAACCGACAATAACAAACCAATCAGCTATTATTTTGAAAATAACATATAACTAATGATAAACTCACAACATCCTATCTATATCGGAAGTTTGGCGCATTTTATGTATATCCGGCAACGTCCGCTACTAGTGATTTATTCTTCGGTCAGAGATGGACGAACAAGGTCGGATCGTAAATTGAGACGCAGCATCTGAAGCTGAAACTTTGCTGATTGCCGTGAAATATGGTCTCTCATTCACAGGCCTGATACATCGAAATGCATGGCGGATCGGTAATGACCAGACTAGACCATCGAACATATGGACGTTGGTCGTTATCTTTATGACTTGCATTTTTTATATCTTCTCCCTAACAAATGTATTGAGCAAAAGAAAGGGAAAGGGGCTAATGGATTTTCGGTAGATATTGACTAATTATCTGGAATCCGAAAGCTTATCCCGTCATACGATTAACTGGATAATTACTCTTAGATCATTTTTTCTGATAATAATATAAAGTAAGTACATTGAGAGTTTGGAGTTGTTATAGACAACAATTTATCGGAACCAGACTTCTAAGAAAACAAACGAATGGTACGAACTCAGTGATGTACTATTGACAGTTATGTAAGGTACCAACTCCAGAAAGCTATTTCTGTTAAAATATGTATTACTGCTTACATAAAGATTAGCCATCAATTTGTCGAAAATTATAAGAAGTTAGCATAAAAACTTCTACAGAAAACAAATTTTGCTTCTGACGAACCTGGGCCTTCCAAAGGAACGCGACTACCACGTTAAATACTTATATACTAAATTACATTTATCCCTTTGTTGTAATTTATTATAAAACTGATTACGCATTAATAAATACTAATTCACATTGCGTTGTGTATTTCTGTGTAGTCCCACCCTCACTTCAAGTTCAATGTTTAACGTCCTTGGCAGACAGAAATTTGGTTTGGGGGGCCCAAAACGCAATAATAATTTTTTGGGGAGGCGGAAATGGTTGATGGGTGTCTTGCAAGCATATTTGTTATTAAATTTGGACTCAGTGAAAGACTGCTTTAGGGCCGATTTTATAATGAATCCTTAATGGGAGATTGATTAGTTAATTCTTCAATTTATTTAACTCATATCTCGATGACGGAATAAAAAGAGTGCATTTTTCCATAACTTTTGCAACATTTGTCATCTTATCTTTCGTTCTTTTAAAGTAACTTTAAATTATATGACCAACCAAAAAAAAAAGTTTTTTTTATCTAGGATTAAAATTAATAGGAGATTAAATTTGATTATAAAATCGGCCCTTATTGTTATTAATATAATCACTGTATTTTAATTGTCAGTCACGCACATACACATCAACTGTCAAACAAAAGCATTAATTTCAGTAAACAATATTTGAAATTTTAACTTTTCTTTGCTGCCATAATCTCAAGAACCTCATTCGGATTGATACCTAAGTTTCCATGAATTGACAGTACGGCGAGTGCACTAAGTCTTTCGTTGCCCGTTGAGTTACGTAAGTAAGTCTTGATTCTTTTCATTGTCGAAAATGACCACACGCCGTTGTGAGTTGCCAAAACTGTTAATAGATATTTGATTGTTGGAAATCTGCTCTTGTCACAAAAATCCAATACTTGTAAATCTTCGGCGTCTTTCTCGAGTTCCGATAATTTCTCACACCACCACACCAGTCCAGGGAGAAGTATCCGTAAGCTTGATAAGATTCCCGCGTTCTCATTAAGAAATGTATCAGACAAATTCTGAATCAGCGTATCGAGGCAAGGAATAAAAACAGCAGACCAAAACTACGATTCAACAGAGTCTGCTTGATATTTGGAACGAGTTGTTAGCTCGGAACTTTCAGCTCCATATCGAATGTATCGTTTGCAAGCTTTTCAGCTGCTATAAAAATTTTGCAGTTTTTCGTTCTTCTTGAAGCATATTCACGATTTCGTGAACATGCTCTACTGCTGATGCTGAATCACGTGACTTTTCTTACAGTTGAACTGAAAAAGGAATCGTGAAGTTGAAAAGTCTGTTACAAATCAAGAGACTGACGAGAAACTCAATTTTCTGAACAGCTGCAAGTAAGCAGGCCGCAGTTTTCGAAAAAGCCCAAGATTTTCCTAAAACTTCTGAAGTTGTCATAAAAAATATGGCTTGTTATCGATAGACATATTTTTCAAACATGATTCACATCTTTAGGAAAGTTTTAGGGTTGGGGGTACCCAGGCCTGGTCCTTGGTCCCACAAAGCATCAATACCTATATTATTTTTACTACTTTAATAAATCAATAGATCTCAGTGCAATTAGAGTTTCAATTTGCATTATAGAAACCACCTTCTAATGAATTATGTCTAAATGTTTAAAAAAATCAGCTTTCCTTAATTTTCATTTTTCGTTAAGGGATCGATTGTCCCTAGATACTACTTTTGCAGTTGGAGATAAATAGTTGCTCTACAACATCATTTTATGTTTTTTGTCATAGACAATCTTTCGCTGGGAAGACTACAATTTTGAAGTTTTTTAGAAAAATTGACAAATTTTGAATTATTGAATCTTTGGACTTATTAAACCTACCAATCTCAATAGAACTGTAACAAACCTTCTTCTTTTAAAGAGCGTATAGTGTATTTTCCTTATGGTACATTTTTTTAGAAATTATTTTTCACAGGTTTTTTCGAGATAGAAAATTGGTTTTACACTTCTGGTATCTATCCTAGCAATATATAAAAAATCAAGAAGATGCATTTTTTTCGACCAAGGATGTTTTATATGTCCGGCCTATATTTTCTATACAAAGAACCTCTACATTTGCGCTTGACAGTCAGATCTCCATGAGTTAATATGTTCTTCTTTCCAGAAATAATGTAAACTTTTCTTGTGAATTATTTTAATCTACACTCAATACTCTGCTTCAAATTTATTCTAGATCCATAAGAGAATACGAACATCAATAATATTTCTTGAATCACTTGTATATTTTCGATGTTTCCAGGAGGTAATAAACTTCGGTTAGCTCTAGAATTCAAAATAAGAGAGAAAATTACAAATGAGTAGTTGAAGTTGTTCGTCACAAGTCTTCTATCGACTTACAACTGCACAACAAATTTTGCATCTTCACAAAGTAAACAAGTCGATCCTATTTGATATAAAAAAATCCTTATCTATGCATCAATAACTTCTTCAGTTTTCCAACTTTGTGCTAATAACATCAAATTAAAATCCGCCTTTAAGCGATTGCGCTTGAATTGTAATTCAGTATGGATGACAATCGATATTGTGGAATCGGATTGGACATCATTTTTATCAAAGGCCAGCAGTAGTAGGTAGATAGATCACCATCGAAAAAACTCAATGTATTTTGTCCGATTGTTGTGCGAGATCTCGACTAGAGTATAACGACTGGCAATATCAATCATACCATGTCCCGACCTGAATTAGCCCCACTGAATCATAACTAATGGTATCAGCGGATCAAAAGTCTCTGTCGAGGATTGACAGTGCCGCGCACAATTCGTATCCATCATATCCTGTCATATTTTTTTGCTGTAATTAAATGCCCGCCGCCGCCGGTTGACTTTGCTACATGCCGGAAGATTGTGAGCAATTTTGTGTGTCGTTTCAAGATGATGTACGATCTCAATGGTCGCTCAATACCGAGAACCTTGTTGACATACCTAAGTTATAATATATATAGTACATGAATTACCGCTGCCGTTATGTTCTTGTCGCCTGCATGGCAGGATTGCCATGGATAGTGGCAATGGTGATACTGGTGTGGTATTGAGGAATTCAATATCACCTCGCGTGTTGATAAAATAATGATAGAATTATTATGATATTTCACTATTTTTTTGATCTGATCGGATGTAGCAGGATTTTAGGTAATACTGAAAAAAATTGAAATAAATGCACTCAATGTACCTACATATGCTTGCTGTAGCCAACTAATTGCTAATCAATAGTTTGTCTATTCTATGCTAATGCAATATATATATATATATATATATATATATATATATATATATATATATATATATATATATATATCAAAATGAGAATGCTATTCACATTTATATATATATATATATATATATATATATATATATAATATATATATTTGATAAAATAGTTTTTTTTGGGATGCAGTCATTGAATTAATAAAATTCTTTGGATTATGCCAAGCTTTCGAGAATGTTTATTCTCTTCGTCGGTAGTGATGCTGCGAGACCAAGACCGTCTATGCAAGACGAAGACCCAAGACCAAGACCAATACTGGGATGCAAGACCAATACCAAGACTAACCTGGTCTTGGTCTTGCTGCAAGACTTGCGAGACTTGCAAGACTCTCGCAGTTCCGTAACCAAACATTAAATTGGTAAGAAACATATTTCTTTGCTCAATGATTAGATAAGAAACGCTAGTAAATAACCTAATTAATTGAATCTTTGAACTCCCTTATTATCGATATTTAATTTACAGATTCTAAAAATATTGAATTAAAAGTTGTTGAGTGAAAAGCGCGTTCCTTTTACCCTTTTAGGTTATCTTGATTTCAAAAAACTCTGAGATACCCTATACAGTAATTTCAACCCTTCTAGAATTTCCCTTAACGAGCTGTTTTCAAAGAATCCCGATAGTTCGTAGCCAGGGGAGTTAGGTAAACAACACGGTTATTTTTATTATTTTTTCTATCGCGCAGAATGTTTAAAGCAAACGTTACAAATCACATATGAATCTGATATTTTTTTGATGACATTTATCCAGTGGCCACTTTTGGAGATTTTTTAAACTTGCAATTACTTTGAAATTATTTTTTCGATCATGATCATTAACTAACTCAACTGAGATATTCTTACAACTGATTTTTGAAATAGATAACTAACTAACCTAACCTAACAAACAAATCTCTACCTGTTTTAATTTTCATTATTTTCTTGGAAAAAGCTTTATAGAAAAGTTGAAGTTAGTCTTATAAACCAGAAATACTTTTTTTTAATCGCTTACACACAATATCCACTCTGAGAGATTCTTTCTATTTTAATGAAGAAAATGGTACAAAACCATTGTAGAATGAGTTATGAAATAAAAGTATGATGCACAAAACTAAAGCAGGGCTAGTGAAACCATTACCTATAGGTATATGAAAATAATACTGGAATGTAATAAATATTTTTTACAAAAAATTGGACCGACTTTATTAGTTGGTGCACTGAAAAGTATAAAATAATATTAATTCTATTGGTGCTGTTACTTTTGAAGTTGTGCAGTTGCAGGTAGATTGGTAACTTTTGGCACCAACCTCACAAGTACCAGCCCCAATAGAATTAATATTATTTTATACTTTTCAGTGCACCAACTAATAAAGTCGGTCCAATTTTTTGTAAAAAATATTTATTTCACACTTTTGAGTGTAACATTAGTCACGAAAATCGTTGACCGTTCACTAATACCAATGAAGATAGTACTTATTCTATTACCCACGTATATTCCTTGCTTGTAGTTGTTATTATTGAGATCTAGTACATCGCTGCGGAAATACGCTTGAATATTTTAGTTGTTACCATTTTAACACCGATTTTACTCGAAAACCGTAACTCTAAGGGGAAAATGTTCAGTATAAATGTTGCTACAAATAATTATGTCTTTCATGTACTGCAAACAGATTTTCAATTTTCAACAGAAATCGCCCTCTCCACATAGCGAAAATAGGTATATTTGAGAGTTTAAAATGTCTCTATGTCGAAAACCGTTACTCCTTTGAAAAAATGTTCCATTTAAACGTTTCCGGATATTGTCCTATCTGTAATTATATCAACGCAGATTTTCAATTTTCGACTAAATTTGCCCCCTCCACCCCCTTCGGGGGCGGTTTTCGGAGGGAACGAGATGTCGGATTCCCAGAAAAACAGAAAAAAAATGGACAATATTAACTAAATGATACGAGAAAATAATAGCCTATACCTACATATAGAGCTAGATACATATTATATTCACACATAGGTATATTTCAATTTTGAGAAATATTTTGAAAAAAATTATTAAATTTATTATTATGGAGATTTAATATATTAGAATAAATAGAACTAAGTCCATTAATATCTGAACGTTTATTCATACTATTATTATGTTTTTTAATATTTATCATTTCTAAGAAACCACGTTTAAAATATTTTTTCTCAGAACATAGAGCAATAGTATTATCAAAATCAATACTATATTTTTTATTGATGGCATGTTCAGCCAAGGCACAAGTTTTCTTATTACATCTTATATCACTTTTATGGGATGTTATTCTTCCTAAAATACTTCTAGAAGTTTGACCAATATATGATAATTCACAATCAAGGCAATTTATTTTATATACTACATCTGCTATTTTAATAAATTTCTTAGGTTAATTTGTGAGAGAAATTGACTTTTTTTTAAGCAATTGACGCTTTCCATTATTTCATTTTAAAGTTATGTATGTCGTATTGTGAGAGAATATGATTATATATAATTAACAAATAATCTGAATGCCTAACAAAATAGTAAATAATATTATTGACATAATAAACTTCAATTTATATTGCAATACCTACGAATTTAGATAGTCTTGTCTGTGTACGGTTATATATTTATTTATATTATGTATTTCTAAGTCTGCTATAAATGTTTTTTTTATTAATTGAATAATAACTTTTTCTTTTTACTAAACTTATATCTGCCTCAATATTCTCAAGTTTAATGTGTGACTTGTTAAAAAGAGCTACAAAGATAACTCCTATAAGATCTTTTCTAAGAAAACTTGAATCTAGACACTTTCAACTCTAAATATGCCGTTACCATGACATTTAGAAATAATTAATGACATTTCTGATTGATCGCTATGAAATCTCTCCTGTTTGTGGTTAATTTTATTTAAATTCACGAATGTTAGTACTTTAAATAATAATTTATTATATGGTTAGGAAAATTTGTAACGATTTTTAGTTTGCCCCGACGAAGAGAATAAACATTCCCGAAAGCTGGGCATAATCCAAAGAATTTTATTTATTAAATGACTGCATGCTCAAAAAATATCTATTTTATCAAATAATAAACCAGTCAAGAATTCAGAATCAAATATATATATATATATATATATATATATATATATATATATATATATATATATTAATCGAAAATAATGCTATACTTCATTACAGATTGAAGATTGGTGTAGTACATTATTTTAATTGTTTTGCTGTCCATGTATCCACTCACAACCCTAATTCCATAACAAATACAATTTAATCTTTTTGCCAAAATATTGTAACGAACATTGCCTGATTATTCGGTGTTATGGCGACTGTTAATGGTTTTTGCTTTAATTTATTCATTAGATCTGGTACAATACCATTTCACTAAGGTCACCATTTTTCTTAAAACTATTGTCAGTGTTATTTTTGCCTAAAATTTCGTGTATATATATATATATATATATATATATATATATAACAGAATGGTGTTAGTTACACCATTCATAACTCAAGATTGGCTGGACCGATTTTAAATGTCTCTTATTTTTCGGATTCCTCTTCGCATAGAATAACGGAATAACTATTAAAATATCAGAACATTTACTGAAAAAATATACCTAGAGGTTATTAGTTTTTATTTAAATTAAGATTGGACATCCGCCTTATGCCTTACCGATAAGTCAAACACCACTACCATATCGGATCATGAGTTTCATCTAATCCTCAAAAGGTGGCGCTACCAAGAACAATATATACGTTAATAAATTAAGTTTAGCTGAAACGTAATACTTAAAACAGCACTCATTGACTCTTGGAAGTTACACAGTTCGCCGGGTCAGCAAGTAAGTAATAAAGTCGACTGAATTTAGACCCGTGCTACTCTCAAAGATATACTACGTTATTTCTCGGTACCTACAGGAGTACAGATTATAAACAGAACAAATAGTAAGAAACTGATAATTTTACAAGAGAATAAGCTGTACCGGTTGTCTGATTAAGAGAGGTACGCCTCTGTATCTTCGAAACTATATGCCCTTCAACTAAGAGATAAAAAATTATATTATAAATTCGCATATGAGAAAGAGCTGGAAATTATTTTCGTTTCTTTCTCTACCGCAAGTAGGCCTAATTTACAAAGTAACACAAAAAAATCATTTTCCCATAAAAATTGTCCAATAATGATGCCATGAATATTAAATATTATTAATGTATAGTCCATTTCACCTAAGTTTTCTGTAATATTTTTTTACCTTTAAAATATTAGATAGGGGTGAGAACGAAAACCTGCGCAATAAATTCGTTTTAACTTTAGTACCACTTCTTCAATATTTTTGTAATATTTTCTTTAATAAAATAGAAAGAATCTCTCAGAGTGGATATTGAGTGAAAGCGATTAAAAGTATTTCTGGTTTATAAAACTAACTTCAACTTTTGTATAAAGCTTTTTCCAAAAAAATAATGAAAATTAAAAACAGGTAGAGATTTGTTAATACGCATATTTATAGAGCTAGATATCTATTTCAAAAATCAATCCTGTGAATATCTCAGTTGAGTTTGTTAATGAGAATGATCGATTTTTTTTTTTTAAATAAGGGCAATCTAAAATTTCAAAAATCTCTAAAAGCCAAAATGGCTACTGGATAAATGTCATCAAAAAAATATCAGATTTATAGATGGTTGATAATATTTGCTTAAAACATTCTGCGCGGTAGAAAGAATAATAAAAATAAAAAACCGTGTAGTTTACCTCCCCTGGCTCCAAGCTATCGGGATTCTTTGAAAACAGCTCGTTAAGGGAAATCCTAGAAGGGTTGAAATTAATTTATTGGGTATTTCAGATTTTTTTGAAATCCGGAAATCCTAGAAGGGTAAAATGAACTCGCTTTTTACCCTACAACTTTTAATTCAATATTTTTAGAATCTGTAAACTAATCGATAATAAGGGAGTTCAAAGATTTAATTAATTCTGTTATTTACTAGAGTTTCTAATCTAAATATTGAGCCAAAAACTATGTTTCCTACCAATTTGTTGTTTGGTTACGGAGCTGCGAGAGTCTTGCAAGTCTCGCAAGTCTTGCAACAAGACCAAGACCAGGTTAGTCTTGGTATTGGTCTTGCATCCCATTTTTGGTCTTGGTCTTGGATCTTGGTCTTGCATAGAGGGTCTTGCAGTCTTGGTCTTGGTCTTGCAAAATTGCAATACCAAGACCAGTCTCTCATCATCACTAATCAGAATGAACTGCGAATCCTTCCTTGATGTATGAAAACTTTGTTTTTATTCAAAGTGAAATAATCTTGAAAATATTACTATGAATCTATTTCCATTAATAACAATTAAAATAGGGGGCAGGGTAGCCTGGCAATTTTTTTCGATAGTCCGAGAAAATAGTTAGGAAAGGTCTAATGGGCTGACTTACGCTTACGTGCAATAGATCTGTTCTCAGAATGAGTCTACTACGTGAGGAGAAGTGTTTAGTCTAATGCGGCCCATGGCCCATACACACTTGAACATTCCGTCAGATGAGTACTGAATCAACCCGAAATCATTACTTTGGATAGATACGAGAGAGTCCCCCATTTGTTGTTTTGTGTTGATGTCGTGCCGATCAACTAGGTTCAGAAAAATTTCGTGAACAAGTTGGACTGTGTAATGGCCCCATAATGCTTGGAGTTCGGACTCAGGGGGATGTAAGATAGGATGTCCCAAAAGGGTATCAACTACTTCTCAAAAAATAATAACGTTGACAATAAACAACATTTGATTAAGTAACAGAACCAAAATAAGTTAACTACATTGAAAAAATAAATAGATGAAGTAACAATAAGTGCTAAAGATAGTGCTCGAAATGTTTTCCATCTGTTTCGATGCAGACATTTACTCTCTGGTAGACAGGACAGCAGCTTCTATTTCAGCCCGCAGAATATTGTTAATAGCGATATATATTCGTTGAATTGGATCTTTTCTACTTGCAGGCCTTGAATGAAAAACTTTCAGTTTGCCCAACAAATAAAAATCTAACATAGTAAGGTCGAGAGGTCTTGGCTGCCACGGAAATATGCTACTTCTTCCAAACCACCTATACTCATAATTTTCGTTTAAATATCGCATTACTTCATTAGTAATATGAGCCAGGCAGCCATCCTGTTGAATCCACCTACTACGGCGTATTGCTAAACGAACATCTAATAATATAGGTAATTCAAGAAATTTCAAGTACCGCTCGCCGTTTAAATTGTTATTAAAAACAAAAGGGCCTATAACTTTGCCAGCTAAAATCCCACACCACGTTAACTGACCATCGACCTTGGTTAAAATCTTCTTGCATCCAATGCGGATTATATTCAGACCAGTAGTGCAGATTATGTTTATTTACAGATCCATTACTGGAAAATATAGCTTCATCGGACCATATTATATTTGACAAAATATGCGGCTATTCATTCAGCATATTTTTAAGCCAGTTACAATAATCGTGTATCGTAATCTGCATTTTTTAATCCTTGATGTAGGGCTATACGATACGGATGAAAGCCAGTTCTTTTTTAAAGTAGAGTTAACGCAATAGTTAGTAACACCTAAGTCGCCAACGGTTTGTCTTATCTCTGTCTGGTTTATTTCCGTATTATTTCTTTGTCGTGTAGGAGCTCGTTTAGGTTTAACAGATTCAGTTTATTTTTAACGTTAGCCAAATTTATTGCATATTCTTTTGCTGCAATAGAGGCATTCTAAAAACATTCAAGATAAACCTTTAACATATCATAAGCTTCACTATTTATACAAGGCATTATTTTTTTGACTCCAGTAAATATTAAAATTGCATAAATTCTCTTGACATACATTAATTTTATATTTGAACTGTCAAAATTTATGATATTTGGCCGCCTATAATGTAATGTTTAATTTTTTATCTAGTATATAATTATTTGCACTGAAACCTATATTTTGTATCTTCGCTTAGAAAATAGATATTGAAATGCAGTTCTTACAACTTTTCTATAAATTTAATACTCTTTTAGATGAATGAATCAAAAATACAGTATCGTATTTGAAAGATCCGAAGGACAGATAAAAATATAAAATTGTTCACATAACGCCATCTAGCGCTCGTCAATACAACTGGCATGTAACAAAAATGAAATAGATTATTGAACAATGGATTTTCCCTTTCAAACAATAAAAGGTGGTCAAAATCCATAAAGCGGTACAAAAGATTTTATCGAGTTGGCTTTCCCACTCACCCACACCTGTCATTTCACAAGATAGAGGAATAATTATTGGAACAAACTTACGTGAAATGATGTGTATTATTGGGCAAATTTTATTGAAAAATGATTTTTTTGTGTTACTTTGTAAATTACCCCCCTTGCGGTAGAGAAGGAGACTTGAAAATAATTTCCAGCACTTTATCATATGAGAATTTTTTATTATAATTTTTTCTACCTAAGTTATAGGATATATAGTTTCGGAGATACAGCCGCGTACCTCTCTTAAATCAGACACCCGATACAAGTACTTTTTAACGCACAGTACATACCTACCACCGGTCAAACTAATGATACAGTCAATCTCTTTTTGGCCCTAGTACAACGAAAATTTAGCTTGGCGTTATCATTAAAGTAGATTTAAATTTCTGTGTTATTTTATATGGTTATTTTAAAGTTCTAGTTCACGTCTAAATTTACTTAGAAAATGATTTGCCCACAATGATATATGAGAATTAGTATGATTTTTGGTTCTGTGATGGTATCAGTTTTCTCCTGTTGGAATTGTAAATTCCTATTGCATTTTTTATAATACATGGCCAATATTCACGTGCCTATAGGTAGGTGAATTCTGAATAATCCGAATATAACACAATCAAAGGCTCCAAAACCCCCTGTCATTCAAGAGATGAGTTCACTGTATGTATGGATAGCAACAGATCTCTTTGTTGTCAGTCTAATCCAAATCCAGTTCATTTATTTTGCAAATCATCAATTAATTACACAGGTGTGTTGAACATTACGACCGAAAACATTTATAAGCGGATCAAAAAGAGATGCCTGTAAAATTGGAATGCCGTGTAAAAAGTCAATTTAAACAATCTAAATTCGAGTATTCAGAGGAAAAAAGGGTTGTCTGATACCGAGGATAAGCCTCTCCTAATCAGACCCAGTTTAGTCTTCGTAAAAGGCAACTTTGTTTAAGAGGATTAGAGTTGATATATAACTTCCAATGTCCGAGCCATGTAGACGTTTAATTTGAAAGAGATTTTGCCAACATTGTAAAATTAAACCAGCTCAGTAAGGGTTTTTATCTCCGACTTACATTCTCGTTATTAATTTGCAAAATAAAGCTGGCAGGCATTTCGAGGAAATGTAACTGAATATTTCATTCGAACAATTAATAGCTACTTCGTTTATTTATCCAAAATACCGAGGCATTATCAAGGTCACGAGTTGAAAGATATGGAAGTGAAACTGAATCAGGTTTCATCAAGAAAACTGAGGTAGCTAGGTAGATATAGATATGAGAGTACTTCTCAGTTATTTGCGCCGAATCAATTTTTTACCGCCGACAAAGTATTCAATTCGACTGTTTATCTGTATGTTTTTAAATAGTAAACGTGCTCCGATTTTTATGATTATTTTTTCATTTGAACGAGGACTACTGTGAGTTGGTCCCATAATGGCCCATAGAAAAATTTTCATTTCAACCAGGAACTTCTTCCAAAGGGGTTGGGGGGGACAATTTTCGTACATTATGGAGAGGTTGAGTTGAAACATTTGTAGGATTATTGAAGCGAGAATACGCCGAAACTACAAATATTGAGTTTGAAATAATATGTAATGATAAGCATCAGAAGTGTAACAGAATATTCGCATGCTGAAATGTTAATAGATAAAAAGAAGTCTATCTAATCAGGCTTTGATGATTCGCAAATCAATATTTTTTTTCAATTTTGTATTATTTTTTATCCAAATCAAACTTTATCAGGTTAAGAGAGTCTGGAAGTTATTTATATTTGCCTATAACAGTTATAGGAATAGTGATCGCTTATTAAGTACCTACTTCATGCTAATAGTGCTTAGAATGTATATTATAAATTTGAAATGTATTCTGTGTATTTCTTTTACGTTTTGCATACCGCTAAGTTCATTTTGATGAAATTTGATATAAAAATATTTAGAGCGTCTTTAGACTTACTTCCATAACAGTTACAGGTTACCCCCTGAAGATGCCAACCTTGTTGTCGAACCAATTGTCGGGTTTGACAAAATAAAGTGTTGGTGTTTAATGTGGTAATTCTGTGTTTAGTATTTTTTAATTCTATCAACGCCAACGGTTCCAGATTCCAAATATTATTCACATCCATAACACTAATCATATTTCTTGGAGTGTTTCCTTTTAGTTTCATAGTGCTATTCCGAAGTATGTTGTTATTTAGTAGACAGACAAGATATTTATTATTGTGTTGTGCCATACTATAACAATATTATAGAATGTAAATGTAATTTCTTTGATCTATTCTAAAGGTTATCATGACATGACCACAGCCTTTATTATAAAAAGATATTTACTTTCAATTCTTAGTTCATTTGAATTTTGAGAGAAATTAGCAAAAAAATCCAAAAAATTGCATAGACTAATATAAGGTGGTAAATAACATTATAACAATGGTTAGGTAAGGCACAAGGTCTGAGAAGTTGCAATTGAAAAAGTCATTGATTGAATGAAAATAATATTGAGTGTATGTTTAAGTTTATGTTTATTTTGTTTTTTTCTATTTCAATTGGGACCTTATTATATAATTTTATAGAAAGCACTTTTGACATTGTAGGGATCGTTTAAACAGAATATGAATAAACATTTGAAAGTTCAATTGAGCATAACTTTTTTCCTGCTTTTTCTCAGAGAAAAAAGTTGTAGCAGATGATAAAGGACTTTAAGCAGAATGTTTAGTATAAGTTTCATCAAAATCGTTGGAGCCATTTTCGCAAGACAGTAGGATAACCAATCTAAGTTAATGGTGAATAAAATCGATACACGAAAAAACAAAGAAGAAACATAGAAGAAGAACAATATCGGTCCATTTATACCCGAGATAATCTTAGCACATATAGAGCGACATACAGACAGACCAATGGCTGAAAACCTAGTTTTTGACTCAGAGAATTCTGATAGGAAATCTGTTAAAAATCGGACACCGACAATTTTACACGATTACAATTACTTTCCGTACTAGGCTGCTTGGAGTAGCAGTAAGAAAGTTATACTCTTTTATCTTTATATTTTTCATGAAATAATAATTATTGGGGGTATATAAATATCTTATATTCCATACAAGCATAGCCTAATTTTCAAATCATAACAACTGTTTGCAGATTATATAATTTTTCCTCTATTGCTTCATTTTGGAAAGAACATAAATTATTTTCATGCATGAATAATACCTATTGTGCAAAGTACAAATATCAAATATGATAAAAAGAAGTCCCTGAATAATGATTGATTAAAACTTTTATCTTATATTCAATGAGTTTTACCGATATTGTAGATTGTTTCTTTCTTCTTTCATAAGATTGGGTTCAGTTGAACGATGTATTTTTCTTGTGTTGGGGAGTTCACTCTGCACAATAAGAGGCCATACGTATTATTACTATTTAAAAAATTTTATAATTTGTTTGGGCTTGCTAACAAAATTTATTTTACAATTTTTACAACAGAGCATAAATGTTATGACATAACAGTAAAGTTTGTTGTGATAAGTCGTCTATAAAGACTTATCAGAACTCTTATTCCGCAGGGAGTGTATACGAGTTTCAACATTTTTGATAAAGTAAACTTTTCACATCTTCGCACAGTGACATTTCTCATTCCCGGCAACTAAGAGATTCCTCTTTTACATCAACACTATAAATAACATCCTTCACTCCAGTGCTCCCCGGAGCGAATATTCCTGCATAATACGTAATCTTGGAATCGTAGACTTCCAGCCAACGGCGGCAGAGCTTGCGGAAACAAATTCTCCTCTCTGCAAACTATTAACGATTCCGCTAAGATGGTGGACCTTCACGAGAGACCGCTGGGACCGTAGTATCCCAAGACAATATTCAAGGCAGAAGTTGCGCATCCCGAAGTCTCCCTTGGGACGGATCATGATACGAGTGATGAGTAGGACTTCCACCACATACGTACGATTATAAGGATTGGGGTGGTGAGCTGGCACCCTTCAACTGTAGTAGGGAGGCGATGCGACGTTTTTCCAGCCCCTCATGTACAACTGACTGACGGAAATATGATGATGTATCAGGTGGTGACAGTAACTGTTTGGTGTACGCGGGTGGATCGTTTAATTTTGGACAAGCGAATGAATTGGTGTCATTCTCATTACTATATTGCTCTTACTTGCTTCCTATTATACCGAGGGAATTTACTGTGTGTACATTACTGGGTGATTCTAGCAAAATTCTCTAGAATTTCAAAATGTAATGACATTAACAATATGCAATGTTAGGAAAAAAAGAAGCATCATGTTAGAACATTAAAATGACAATTGATACGGTTTGTTTGTCAACTTTTTCAGTTGGATTTATTGTTAACCATGAACATGTCAATAATATTATGATTTGTAATTGAAGTTTTAAAATATGCATTAGACGTAGAGGCAACGACTGCGCAATTTCCTCACATTATTGACTTCTTTGAAGATACAAAGCATTTGTTCCGCCAATATCAAATCATTACAATTATCTGTGTCCCACATTTGTTTGGTCATTTTTAATTCATCTGTGGGGTAAGGAAAGCGCGGTCTATGTCACTATGTCAATGAAATATAAAACATAAAGTGATAGATTTTTATTGAATTATTACATTGCATAGCTAATTAAACTGAGTTTTAGAATCATTTTAGCCTTGACCTAATGGTGAAACACTAGCAGCTGCATCTGTAGATAAAGTTAGCACAGTGTTTTAATTATAATTAATTAAAACACTGTGCTAACTTTGTCTATAGATGCAGCTAGTGTTTAACATGAAAATAACTGTTTAATTTTAAAAAGAAACTGCTACATTTCGGGCGTATTTCAAACATCTTTGTGCAAAAAGTAAAGTTAGTATATTGCTTAAGGTACATTAAATTAATGATAAGAAGATGTAAAACAACTTAGTCCTAAGTTAGAAAAGGAAAAGAGAGAAAAGAAAAATATTATTCCCAAATATATAAAATAAAACTCAATTTTTTTCTTAATTATAATCAAAATTATCAAAATACTTCAATAATCATAATTCTGCAGCTGCTCATATTAAGCTAAGGTAGGTTTTATAATTTTTGTAAATAAGTGGTCTACACATTGAAGCAAATCTTTTATAGTTTGTTATATTTTTTAGATATATCGGGAGAGAATTAAAAATTTTTGGAGCAAGGCTCTTTGTGAATCTTTGATTGCCATCCCTTCTTTAAAAAGGAACAGCTAGGTTTTGGTTTGTTGTGTGTCGTGTTCGCTTTCGGTTAATTTATTAATTATAACCATCTTTAGGGAAAACTACAAAAGGGTACAATACAGTCAATAAAATTTTAAAAAATGGTAATCTCAGTATACATACACTTATGTGAGGTTGATAAAAAACAGTTGACACTAAAAACATATTCTAAAAACATTGCCCAGATATATATTAGAAAGAAAGAAAGAAATATATTTACATTATACACTATCACATCACATTATACATATTTTTACATAAAAACTGCAAGTAGCTACATCATCAGGAATTCTGGTACAGATTGAAGAACACTACGAGATGAACGAGAAAACGATATTTAAAAATTCTCCGGTTAACAACTGAATGTGACAAAATGGTGGGGGCAGTGATATGTTTATATTAATTGTTATTTCTAATTCCACTTCCCGAAACTAATGATAGCTTAAAAATAAAATATAAATAATGACATTTGTAATTGATGGCTATGAATATCTTTTCTGTTTTTAGCTGATTTATTATAATTTCTCGACTTTTGCCCTGAAGAAGAGAATAAACATTCTCGAAAGCTCGGCTTAATTCAAAGAATTTTAATCATTACATGACTGCAGAAGAATACAAAATGTATATATATATATATATATATATATATATATATATATATATATATATATATATATATATATATATATATGCTCCTCTTTCGTGTTAATAAAAATCTGGTGTTCACGTTTTAGGGTCCCCTGGGTTTGAAACATAGGCTCAGCTATTAGTATGTATGTTTGTCTGTGTGTCTACCTGTGCCAAAATTATATAGGGATCTTGTTATTTACTTTTTGTTTCATAGGGCATCGATACCGTTCACTTGTCATACAGATTCGGCAACCCGCTAGCGCTAAGCTAGACAAGCCGAAAAACGTGTTTTGCTCCAAACTGTAGCAAGAAAACAACAATTTTGATAAAACTTGTCTTGAGACTCTCTCTCCTTCTTTGAAAAAGCAGGAGAATAGTTATTTTCAAATGAACTATCTAATCGTCTGTCTATTATTACCCCGACTTAACGGTTTGTCCTACGTGAGAATTTAATATGACCGTTGTTGTTTGTCTTGACATGCTAAAAAAATGATTTGGTACGACAATTTATGAATAATTTAAGTTTTTCTAAGAATTCCAAATTTATTCTAGTTATCGATTTTAGTTACTTTTCTCAAAAAATAGTAATTATTGAACTATACAGAACTGTCTGTGACTCCAATTCGAAAAACTCTTAATGAATATAAGAAATATACTTGTGTAAAAAGCTTCAGTATGATGGGTATGTAGAGATGATCTAGAAAATAAAGTACCTTTTAGAAGCTGTCTTGTGAATGAATTTTTTGTTCATTCTTTAGTAAGATGATCGGGAAAATAAGAATTAGAAACTTTTAAATTTTCTCTATGTAAAATTGTCTGTCTGTGTTTTCAAATTGTCTTCTTGATATTGCATGATTGATTATTGCACGGCAATTAAACCCAAACAATCAAAAGAATTTGTTGAAAGTAATATACTATTATTAATCCTATGTATGTTTTGCCCTCCTTCTTGTCATCATTGCAGTGTGACATTTCAAGAACTACTGACTCATATTTATAAACCATCATTATTTCTAATACATATACCTACATGTTTTCTTAGTAAAGCGGATTCTGTTATTGTTGTGAATTGTTTTTCATTTAGATTATTTGCTCCTACTTTTTTTAAAGGCCCTTATATTCTACAAATCGAATATACATGACTCATAAACCAATCATAGTTTCAAATATTGCACATATTTTTTTTTTCAGAAAAATATTGTTCTATCAACCCCTGTATGAGGAATTGAATTTCAACTGTCCCCAATAAAAGGGAACTTCACCTTCTCCTAGTTAGCTCTCACTGGTGAAAGAATGCTATAAAAGAAAGCCAGGGAGCCATAACTGGGGGTTATAGAAGCTACATGGTTGATTGTTCTGAATGCACCTAAGACGAGGGGAGACCATGACTTGTCCGAAATAATGAAAATAAAGCTGGGGGAGTGGAAGACTATTTGTAGAGGGTTGGCGATGACGTACCGAAGGAATTTCTACCAAATTCTATATCATCAGGATGTCCACAGTGCATCGAATCTTATATAAGTAACGCTGCAACAACAAATGGTGATAATACAAATAAATGTTTCATTGAAATTTGGCAAGTTGGAGTTGTACAATTTCACATAGAGAGATAAACCTACAATCTAGAAGCTACTTATGAGAATCACTAATTTGTTCATATTTAAGATGATATGACATAACTAATGTCATATTTGAATTTTGAACCAATAAGAAAATTTGTTTTATTGACTACCATTTTTTAGATTTTATTTGAAAGGCGCTCTGTTTTATGAAAGATTTAGGTATTAAGTGAACCTCGAACGGAGGAGGTATAAAATTTCACTGTTGGTTCGTGCGCGTGTTTTATATAGTAAAGGTACTCCGATTTTGATGATTTTCAATTGTGGCTATTTGAACAAGGAGCACAATTAAATTAAAATTATTATTAAAATAGCCACAAACATATAAAGATCATTCAGTAATATTCATTTTTATCAACAAAATCTAGATACTTTCTTACTTATTGTGTTACCATGACAAATATAAATAATGACATTTGTAATTGATGGCTATGAAATCATTCCTGTTTTTGGTTAATTTATTCTAAATTCACGATTGTAAGTATTTTTAAAATACTATTAAGTTGTTGTTGAAATAATTTTGTAACGATTTGTAGTTTGCCCTGAAGAAGAGAATAAACATTCTCGAAAGCTCGGCTTCAATCAAAGAATTTTATTTAATATATGACTGCATCCCCAAGAACATCTTTTTATTTATTATAAAATCAATATATATATTGTTGTTCTATATATATATGTAACGTCCATCAACGAATATAGTCTGAGTAAATTATTGATATAATAAGTGTAGCGAGGTAGTGAATAAAAATCTTGAGCTTGTTGAATAAAACTAAATTACTAAATCGCTTCCTTCACAAGCGTCACAAAGTATATGATTCGCAACATATGAAATATCGAATATTAGTTCCATTCGGTTTATGTTTTGATCGTTTTCCCAAAAGAAGGAGCTTTACAATGTGACTGTGTGTGTGTTTTTATGTATCTAACGTCGGTTTGCGTTATGGTTTATATTATAGACCATGGGTTTGCATAGTAAACGTAAAACGATTTGTATAATCTTTTTTTTTTTATTTTGAAGATGAAGATTGAGTTCCATACTCAAATTTCGGGGTATCGTAGGGCGAGAAAGAACATATGATTTTTTTAAAATTTATGCCTAAAAATGTTTCGATAAATCTTGGAGTTTTGTAGTTAGAACTCTATTCATCACATCACTTTTTTATGCTCTTTGCTAACTGATTACGGCACTACATAAAAAATATATTTTCTTATAGAAAATAGTGTTATTGAGTACCTAAATAGTAATTTGTTATTTGAACGGTAGAGATTATTGATGATAAGAGACTAGTGATGCTGCGAGACTGGTCTTGGTCTTGCAGTCTTGGTCTTGGTCTTGCAAAATTGCAAGACCAAGACCGAGACCAAGACCGTCTATGCAAGACCAAGACCCAAGACCAAGACCAATATTGGGATGCAAGACCAATACCAAGACTAACCTGGTCTTGGTCTTGGTCTTGCTGCAAGACTTGCGAGACTTGCAAGACTCTTGCAGTTTCGTAACCAAACAACAAATTGGTAGGAAACATATTTTTTTGCTCGATGATTAGATAAGAAATGCTAGTAAATAACCTAATTGATTTAATCTCTGAACTCCCTTATTATCGATCTTTATTTTACAGATACTAAAAATATTGAATTAAAAGTTCATTTTAGTCTTCTAGGATTTCCGGATTTCAAAAAATTTTTAAATACCCTATACAGTAATTTCAACCCTTCTAGGATTTCCCTTAACGAGCTGTTTTCAAAGAATCCCGACAGTTCGTAGCCAAGGGAAGGTAAACTACACGGTTTTTTATTTTTATTATTTTTTCTATCGCGCAGAATGTTTTAAGCAAACGTTACAAATCATCTTTTTGATGACATTTATCCAGTAGCCACATTTGGATATTTTTGAAATTTTAGGTTGCCTTTATTTTGAAACTATTTTTTCGATCATGCTAACTAACTCAGCTGACATATTCACAAGACTGATTTTTGAAATAGATACCTAGTTTTATAGATGCGCGTATTAACAAATCTCTACCTGTTTTTAGTTTTCTTTTTTTTTGGAAAAAGCCTTATACAGAAGTTGAAGTTAGCTTTATTAACCAGAAATACTTTTAATCGCTTTCACTCAATATCCACTCTGAGAGATTATTTCTATTTTATCAAAGAAAATGGTACAGAACCATTGTAGAATGAGCGAGAGAATGAGTTATGAAATAGAAGTATGTATGCATGTAGTAAAATGAGTGCTCAGTTACGACGGATGACACCAAGAAAGCACAAGCAGTAAGATACAATTCTCATATATGAATGGTGATTATTAATTTATAAACTTTATTAATTAATTACGCATCTCACTTGCCCTAACTTAATTCAACGCACCTAGTTTTATTCTCATTACTTATTCTAAATTGGGTTGGTACCATTACAAACCAGGCCTGTTTGTTCTGGACAATGACAATTTTTTTATACGGTCGATATTTATCCATTTCGAATGATAATATAATTAGGTACAGGCAATCTTATAGATTATGAATTACATATTTCCCATACATATTGCAGGGTTCTTCTTCATTTGAATTAATTAATTACGGTTTAGAATCGCAACAAATTTTCACACTTATTAGAAGATGAACATTTTTGCAAGAGTCTTGCGAAGTCTTGCAAGTCTTGCAGCAAGACCAAGACCAATACCAAGACCGTATATGCAAGACCAAGACCCAAGACCAAGACTAAGGATTTGATGCAAGACCAAGACCAATACCAAGGGTGCAAGACCAAGACCAATACCAAGACCATATCGGTCTTGGTCTTGGTCTTGCTTTGCGCATCACTATAAGAGACAATGAACAACATAAAAATACCCACGACGTCATTTTTTTTTGGTGTATTTATTTGCGTTTTCTTGTATGATCAAAATTATTGTCTAATAGATGTCGTTTCTACATTCTCCAAGAGGCTTGTAAGTTATTAACCATGACCATGATCATTAAAAATTTTTAAATAAATATCTCAAAATCTTATCTTTTAATAAAAATCTAAAGCTAAGGACGGACTTGATTAGTTGATGCACTAACAAGTGGAATTTTGGGAAAAAATTAAAAAATGTTTTTATTGGGCATTTAAGATTTGAACCATACCGATGAGCATAATTGCCATCACTCCTTTTCTTGATTTGAACTATGCTTATGTATATATGTTTGCCAGCAACAGCAATTCCCTAACAAATTACTGTTTGTCTACCACAACAAAAAAATAAATTTTTAATTAGTATTATAAACGTCTGACGTCTGACAATTGCGACTGCTGACAGTGAACAGCGCGGCTGGTATATACTCTGCATCTTCATAGTGTAGACAAAGGTTAGAAGCTCCATGCTCGTTCGTAATTCCATTGACGGATTCCATTTTCCAACATTATCATTCCATATTGAAGAAATAGTTTGATCTTGCTTGAATGAGATAATATAATTTATCAATATTGGATCACTTTTCGAGCTTAACAGGCGGCGAGATGTCAGCGATCTAAGTACGAATTCGAAATTTCAAGTCTCTAGACAGTATGAGGCCTGAGAAATCACTGCGTAGCCATCTATAAAATAACCAAAAGTAATAACAACTGTTTAATAAAAACTATTTAAAAAGAATAAAAAATAATACACAATCTAATAATCGTGGAGGTCAAAAGTCTTCAATAGTTGACAATCATCTCTTTTGGTGCCAGTTTGAAAAAAAAATATTCTTACAATATGTATTGTTGCTTTCTCTTCTTAGTGCATCATCTAATAAAGTCGGACCTAGTTCTTAATAAATTAATTTATTTTATATTTTGGTGAGGATCATTACAAATGATTTAAATCACATATAATTTTATTTATTTATCTATTATAACGACCTCACCTGAGAGACATGAATAAAGTTTGAAAATCATGATTGTTGGTAATCCTTGAAAAATATCAGCATAATTCTTTGACACTTTTTAAATTTTCAGATAAATAACAGAAGGCCAAACAAAAGCTCTTGAATATATAAGTATTTTCGACTGCCATTTTGGCCCAATCGCTCCCAATACGTTGCCCTGTTACCCTTACTATCAACATATGCTCTTTAAGCACAATATCTGGAGAAGAAGACAAAATCTTATTGAGAGAAAATCTAATAAATTTTTTAACATTTTCATTAACAGATGCTGTTTTATCGTCTTATAGCTAGTCTACTCTTGCAAAACATATACCTATTTATACATCTCATAATCGCATGATTTAAGAGATATATCAACCTGATGTTTCGTAAAGTGTAGATATTATTTTTTTAACTGCATTGATTCAAACTTCTGACTATCAAATGGAGAGTCATTTATAATGCGTGCTTAGGTTGACAATTATATAATTCCTTCTCCTTTCTGGATCTCGAATATTATTTGAAAAATTGCTCAAGCTGGATTTAGTCAAAATCGAGGTGTAGTCTGAGTCTATGCTCGAGCCTCAGTCCCTCCTCGAGCTTGATTCATGACTATTGGTATAAGCGTTTGGTGCACTTCAAAGTTCACTCAAATTTTTTGTTGAAAAATTATACATTTCTAGGAGTATCTTGTCACTAGGTTTGTTTTGGTAGAACTACCTATTCAAAATTAGGTTCTTACCCTCAGTTCTGCTTCTACACTCTACAATTGTAGGTGTCCTTTCACTGGTAGCCCTGGCTATGATGGGGAGAAATGTCAACCCTGGGGCTATGACAATAGTCTGCCATTAAGATGAATTGACTTTCAGATACCTACTGGTCCCAAGTGACAAAAATTAGCATTCATTGGCATCCAGACATTACCTAATGTTGTTTTGTTGACTATTGGAATTTCAATCTCTACGATAGACGCATTGGTGAAACTATTGTTAGAACTTCCTTCTTTGTGCGCAATAGAACAACAACCAACAATTTAGGTTAGGTATTGTTGTTTCTTCTCATCAAATGCTAAGTAATGTGACAAAATTGACATACAAGATACATAAAAAGAACAAGACTCAGTAATAAACAGGTTGGAGAGAATATCAAAACTAAAACTACTTCCTCGTTGCCTAATTATTATGAGATAGAGCTTTGGGGTGTATTAATTTGAGTGACAATGATGTACATTAAATAGAAACTTTGAATTTGAACTTCTTAATACGATTACGTCTTTCAATCCTTTCTTTCCAGCTTCCGGATAACATTTTAAAGTGACAGGGATACACTTTTGAAAGGTTCACTACCCTTTTTTGTATGACAACCTTGAACAGACAAACTTTGTCAATTAACACAAAACTAGCAATAGTCGAAAACAGGAGTAGAGCTTTACTTAAGCAACTAAAACTTTCGAGTTTGAAGAAAATAGCAATAGCAATCTCTATACCTTTGGTGGCTCAAGATATTAAGATTTCCTTATTATTCGAAGTTCACAATACAGTTTGGTGTGTTATGCTGTGTTTTGTAAGTATTATAATTTGTAAATACTTATGAATGATAAAGACATATAGCAACGCCAGGCAAATAAGTTCTAGATCCAAGAGAATATCATGTGCAAATGTTATGAAAAATAAATCAAGATAAAGAATAAACATCGAATTGGAAAACTTACCTTGAATTTAATTTTATGGCGAATGCGCAGATACTTTTATGTTAGCATCATTATGATAGCAAATATGAAATATCTCGCAAAAAGATCATTCAAGTAGATCGATTGAGTCTATTATCAGAGATTCTTGAAGTTAGTTAGGTATGTATTTCAGTCATCAATCTTATACCAGTTATTTCTGTGTCTCACTACTTTTGATGTAGGTACCTACTCATTAACTATTTAATAGGCATACTACCTGTAAGATAGGCAAGTTGGAGAAAACAAAGTCGATCTTCCATAAAATATTATTTAATATTGAAAAGACTAGTTAGTACATGTTTCGACCCTTCAGGTCATCATGAGCTATAATATAGAAAAAACGAGATAGATACAAACAAACGAATACCAAAGGTATATAACAATTGATAAAGGTAAGTTGATAAAAAGGTTATCATATAACCTTCTGTACTTCCTTCCATTTACCTGCCCATCACATGTTGCTGCCATATTTCTGACCAAGTCTCTCGGTTATCTATCAAATATAACATCAAGATCGGTCTTAGAACAGATAACAACTTACATAATAACTTGGTCATGAATAAGGACCCTGTTCCTTCTATTGATAAGTCTGGAGTTTATAAACTTAATTGTTCAAATTGTTCTTCCATTTACATCGGACAATCAGGTAGAAAGATCGATACTAGAATCAAAGAATATTGCTAATAATTTAATATCAAACACTCACAAGAGTCCATCCCTATTCGCTAATCATATCACAAAATCACATAACATTTCTGATCACTCTGTTGATGTCAATCTTCTTCATAATTGCCATAAAGGTAAAAGACTAAATATTCTCGAAGTGGTAGAGATCAAGATGAAGTTTTCGTTTTTCCGATTTAACTTTTGACGGTTCTATTTATTTTTAATTTTTATATTTGTAACGTCTTTCAATACTTGATTTGAACTTTACACCGGATTTATATAACTTCTGTTCTTTTCAAGAAATTGTTTTTCTTTCCATTTCCGGCAAAATCATATAAATACCTGCTTGTTTCAATTTAAGTTTCTCTTTATTCCTGATCCAATTTCCGCTTCACGGTCTTGGGTTTTTTCCACATGTTGTTTGATTATGACCTGAAGGGTCGAAACATGTAGTAATTAACTAGTCTTTTAAATATTAAATAACCTTTTGATCGACATTGTTTTCTCAAATTTGCCTACCTCACTCCTTCCATTGTGAGCTATGGATCTCTCTTCATATTTAATAGATACCGGTAAGACATCAAATTATTCATTTTGCCAATAATTTAGCCAATAGCCATAACAAGATGAGACCGGTATTTTATTAGCATAGTAATAAGAAAAAAATGCATAAAATTGAATTCAAAGAAGTTGTAAATCATCAAATTTTATTCAGATAGAGATGTTTTTATTGTTTTTGAAAAAAATACGTCTACTTTAAATGCGAATGCTAATAACAGAGTAAAGGCAAGTTTACTTAAACTAAGAATATATCTTCAGTTTTATATAAATTAGAATCTACGCTAAAAGTATTTAGCTTATTGGTATTTAATTTGAATGGCATATCCCCCTTTTGAATAAACATCGCCGTTAGCAACTAATTTCCGCTCTAAATTTCTCAAAGTAAGCATAAAATTATTTATACTTGGTAAATGATAAGATGCACGAGATAATTAATTTCAATTTAAGCCGGTAATTTTGGAGAGAGGGTGGGCGCTTTGCTTAGAAGGAGGGAGATATCAAGAGATGAGCGATCTTTAGGGAGATGAAATTTTCTAAGAAAAAAATGTATCATTTATCAAAAGGTATCGATCATGGTAATGCTTTTATATTATCGTGTGTTATATAAACACGAAATTGTTTTTGAAAAAATTCAAGTAGCCGGGAGGTTTTGTTATATTCACCATATTATCTGGCCAATGTATTTAATGTCTATTTAATATAGCAACGCGTATACGTCTTCACCGCGGGGCATTTCCGTCACTTTTTTTATTGACAAAAAATGTACTTTGACAACGTATAAATCCTTTGAAATTTACTACATTGAAAAATACAGTTTTACAGAGCTGCAAGTCTATTGCCTTATATGTTAAATTTTCAAGTATTTCTGTTCTATCCTGATTAAATTTTATGATGATGACTTTTGATGAAACAGCCTCCTGACAATTTTATTGATAAATTAGAGTACACCTAAGGAATGCTCCCATAATAATTTAAAGAAATCCGGATGTATTTATTTCTATAGATGATCTCCAGAGTAATTTTCTTCCTGAATCAAAAATTCGTTAGTGAAACTGAAATGGGGATAATTTTCGGAGATCTTAAAATTGATTATTTTTTTGAAACTTCAATGGTTTCTAACTTAGAGCACTTGTAACTGACAGCACATCTATTATGTAACTTTAGAGTTACCAGCACCAATTCCTAGAATATATATAAGTTTTTGAATAATGTCGCGCCTAGTTCTAGATCCAGAGATTCTTGCCATCAGTAACTTTTATATATAACCAATACGCTTCACTGTTTTGATGTCAATCTTTATTACTTTCAGTGTAGCAGCTGTACACTTACAGTAGGTATGATATAAATATGAATGTAAAACTAGCGAAGTTTTGATTACATTTCGCCCTACAAGTGGAACTGGATTGCGAATGCAATTGCACAGGATAAACATAAATCATATTGAGCAAGCAATACAGAATCGTTGAAAAATGGACATCATTCATTTTCTGTTAGGATCATTCTCAGTACAAATTTGGTATTTATGATACCACCGTATTTGTGTGGAATTGGCATGTTACGAATATATGAATAGGACTTGCGAATAGAATTTTCACTATTGTCAATATAAGAAAAAACTAGGTATGCTATCTATCACTCTAGGTTGGATCCAGAAATAAGATTGCATTTCAATCCACATCTTTGTCGTCTTCTTCTTTAACAGCTCATTATCCATTTTCTATTTTAATTTGAATATTTGCAAGTTTAATAATATCCAAAAATAATTGAAAAATATTCTGCGAGTGCTTTCTCTATGATTTTAATTTCAAATATTATAAAATACAATAATTCTTAGAACACCTTATTGTATATTCAAGAATTATTTTTTAGAAACTTATTGTAAACTTTGTATTCGCCAAGCAAATTTATTTGATTTTTATTTCGAATATTAAGAGACAACAAGTTTTGATCATTTTCTGTAATCTTATAATTAAAGATTATATCTGCAATTCAATTTGGAATGATGAGTTTCTTTCAAAGGTGAAATTTCCTTTATCATATCGTTATATCCTCATTTTAGTTTTGACCAATCATTTTTTGATCAAGTAACAACTTTTATCATTGAATGATACAAATTTAAAATCATTATTTATACATTTCGATCATTTAACTGAACGAATCTCAATTATTTATAGAAAATTTTAATCTGAATTACATGTTTCATTTCTTACCGCTACTCCAAGTAGCCAAGTAAACTACTAAGGTTTTTAATATTTTGGAGTTCGCTGAATCAAAAATATATTTTCAGCTATTGGTATGTATCTGTTGGTCTGTCTGTGCCAACATTATATGAGGAACGGATCTACCAATTTTGTTGGTCTCTTTTGTTTTGCTGGATATAGTTACCGATAATACAGATTGGGCATCCTACTCGCACTGGTTGCTCGGCAATGGCTGAAAAACGTGTTTCGCTCAAACTGATCATGCTGCTTTAGTACCTGCTATAACGCGTATCACTGAGAATAGGTGTTCTTTCATCCGTCCGTCTTTCACAACCTATTTAAACTGAATCTACACTTGAATATCTTGGATATATTATAAATCAACAAACTCTAACTTTTGCAAACTGATATAAGGCAACAAATTAGGAATTGTTTAGAATATTATTTTTCAAGTACATCAAGGCTTTTATAAGTAGGTAACATAAATATCTATTTGTTTTTGTTTTGAGTCATTAAGTAGGTACCTATAGAGGATATAAAAAAATTACCGTTCCCCTTCCCTACCTCCGAAACTAGCGTTTTCGGCTGGGTATTCGGTATTCTGAGAAAAAAACCTACTATACACATTTACACAAATCATAAGTAGGTATCCATATGAGATCTATTTTAAATTTGAACCATATATTATAAATATTTCTCTAAAATTATTTATATTTTCGTTAATTTGATTCAATACATTAGAGAGATCACCAGGTATAGTATGAGTAGAAATCTACGAAGGTTATAAATAAATATAACCCGACGGTCCTCATTATCACCTATTGATCGAAATAAAGATAAGCAATAAAAGTATTTGTTCCTTGAAGCATTTCCAGGTCCGGATCAAGATTAAGAAAATTTAGAGAATATGGTAGAGTAGTAGTGTATTTGAATGAAACTTGTTTCGATACACAAGATATTCCAAAAAAAAGTTAGGTAGACTTATCTGACTTGTGCCAAATGTGTTGTCTTTATCGGCAAAGAATATTAACGACTCGATCAATCAAACGAGTCGATTATCATGATGATACTACAGACGAATTATTTGAAGACTGGTTCCAAAATAAACTCGTACCAAATATTCCACCTAACAGTATTATCGTCATGGAGAATGCTAGCTACCACAGTGGAAGACATGATAAAGCACCATGTTCAAATAATACCAAAGTCACTATACAAGAATATATGTTAAATAATGATATGTATTATGAGGAAAAGTACACAAAAAAACAATTAATCGAAGTTTTACACAGTTATTAGATACAAAAGAAATATTATTGTGATTCATTGGCAGAAGGCTTGGGACGGCGCTCAGACTTCCTCCTTATCACTGTATGTTTAACCGAGATGAACATATATGGCATCAGCTTAAATCAGCCGTTCGAAGAAATAATACTTCTCCAACCTTAAGTTCATCTGTGGTAGGTCTTATTCAAAAAGAAACTGCAAACATTCCTAATAGCAGCTGGGCCAAGTGTGTTTCCTATATTAAAAAGATAAAAAAGTCTTATCGATTTAGAAAAAAAACCCAAAGAAAAGTTTATCAATTGGGATGACAACGGTAAAATTGAAACTGATCTTCGTGAGTAATTTTGTTTATAATGCAAAAAACAGCAACTTCACAAGTGTGTGAATATTAAATTCAATTCCAAATAACTGATATTATTATAAAATCATAATATATTGTATATACATAAACAATTCTCAATTATATTCAAGTGATTTTTCTTAATAATTATCGTAACCCATTAGGTATACCTACCTACCCATAAAACAATATATAATGGCTAGAGCGTAGACCGCCTGCTGACAACTCAAGTGTTTGGTGACTTACAACCTTCTTAGATTTCTGGTCGTACTATAAACACAATGTTTCTTATATTGAATTCAAAATACTTTAATGAAATCATTGTAAGTGCAAAAAACACTTTTCTATGATTCCAACAATCTGTATTAACTTATATTAGGTAAATTTCTTATAGAAATATACCTATTGCGATCGTTCACACTTTTGAATATCGAAAAAATTTCAACGGCATGTTGTTATATGTCTATAAATTAGTCCAAAAAAACATTTGGTTCAAAAGTTTATATATATATATATATATATATATATATATATATATATATATATATATATATTATTACGAAATTTGTTAACACGATAGAGGTCGCAGTTTTGAAGGTATCAAGTTCAAATTTGCTACAAAAATCAATCTCTCAAATATCTCGGTCGAGTTCGTTATTGGGCAATATCGGGTAAGTAGTTTCAAAATGGCGACCATTCAAACATTTAAAAAAAATATCAAAAAAGAGCAGTAGTGTAAATATTATTAAAAATTATTTTAGGTTATAGATATAATCAGTACCTACAACTTTTGTTCAAAGCAATTTTTCATAAAATACACAGGTAAAAAAATAAAAATTAATAAAGAAAAATAACAAATATTGATAAAATATGAACACTCAATATAAATTTGATGTAATTGTACATTTTCTGGAGATCTTAATATAGACCCTGATTAAAAAAATATATAGTATATTTATTGAAAAGAAATTTATTGAAAAGAAATAGACGAAAAAAAAAATCTGCCTTGAAGTGGACTCGAACCCTGTCTGCTTTATATTCAACAGCCAAAACAAAAACCTCTAACCGCAAGGCTATTTTATTTAATAACCTGTAGGTATACCAATGAAAAGGTTGTTAAAATTTCAATTCAATGAATTTTGAAAAATTTACCTTTCCGCTGACTACAGGCCATCGGGATTTTATTAATGTTGCAAACGGTGAACTGCTAATTGTAATTATTGAATGTCCTTTGGATGGAAAGGACAAGGGCATAAATTTATAGGTTAATACCTACTACAGATTCAATTAGAAGTTCAAAAAGATATAGTCTACTCTTTCATTAACTCACTCTCTCACTCAGTTATCTGCAACTAATCACAGTTCCAGCCACAAATTAACCTAAACGGATTACAAGGAAACCCTTTATGCCCGGGAAATAAACGTATCCGATCAGGGTTAACTTGATTGACGGCCGATGTTCTGCCAATTCAGGAAATGGAAGACCGACCACGGCTCCGGAACGACGTGCGTATGGGTGAGGGTCAGGATGGAATTTCAAAGTTTCAGACCTGGTAGGTATATAAAGGAGGGATCGATGAAGAAATAATTTTATTACAAAATATATAGGATTTCTTGAAAAGGGTCGGCACCGGCAAGGTCTAATTGAAATGTTTAAAAATCGCTGACGTTATTCGGATATTACTGAAAATTGATATTAAGTATCCCATAAAAGAAGAAGTATATTCCATGAACTTGAAATTGGAATTTATAGGTACATTTAGAGGTTCAGAATAACTTGGAACTTTCCACTATATTTTGAAAATAAAGATTAATATTTTAACATGTCAGCCTTCTTAATTCAAACGTAGAGATATAGAAAATCATTATTTAAGCTATCATTGTATAATTATAATAATATCTATCATTATAAACATTTAGATACTAATACTCATTAGAATTGTAATGAAATTTAATGGTTCCTAAGGATCACTATTTCATTATAAGCATTTCATATTGTATATATGAAAGGGTGCCATAGAAGTGATTTTTATACATCAAATCTTTTCCACTTTTTTAATTTGGCCTTTACAGTATCTTTTCTGCTAGTTCGCATTATTAGTTCTCTTGGCGATATGTTACATAATTTAATAATGATTGTGTATCAGTGTCAAAATAGTTATTCTAAGTGAAGTTCTAAGTTTGTAGCTATGAACCTATTTTTATTATCCTTTTTCGTAGTTTTTAGTTTTTTAGTCTACGTTATTTTTGTAAGCATCACCACCATAGCTTATCAAACTGTGAGAAAACGCATAATAAACTGACATTTGACTTTCCGTTTGCATGATTTTCGCCAGTTCATAAAGAAGAAAAACCAGATATCTCGTTGTCTTGATTATATATTCTATGTCCTCATCAATTTAAGCCACTAGTCAAAAGTTATACCCCGATATTTATAGGTTTGGACTCGTTTTATGCTTTTATCATTTATATCGATTTGTAGTTATTTTGACACAATATCACAATAATTACCAAAAGTAATGTACCTATACAGTTGGGTCATTGGGATAATTGTCGATTTGGAACGGTTGGCTGGAATATCTTTATTACAGCGAAGTTTCGGGGCTGATTTCCCCCCCTTCGGGCCTGAATGACAACACAAGTCTTAAATTATTGTTTGAAAATCCAAACTCGTCTTACCTTATTATAAGTATGGAATATGAATCATTCAATAAATTAAAATTGTAAAATTAAATATTAAATTGAAATTTAGAGAATAAAATTCATAGAATAAAACATTATAATTTGCCATTAATAAGACTAAAATGAAACGTTGTTATAATGACTCTCAAAATATCCTTAAAGCAGATTATAGTTTTTAATCAACCATAATTCTTTTATGAATACAGTTCACCTCCTAACTAGTGTTATACGCTAAATATTCGTTGGATTTTTTTATTTTGTAATGATGCCACAATGGATTGTGCTCAATTCTGCCGTGTCCTCCTGTTTGTTCAATGAAATATTGTTGAGAATATGTATCATTTTAACAATGTTACATTTATACTGATTATCTTTTCTTTCTAGGATTTCTACCTCATTCAACTTTGATACATGTCCAGCTTCCTTTTGATACTCTGCCAGTATTACTCTTTTCAGTATTTCTTGACTGACAGTCATATTGGTGCTATTTCTTAAAAATTATATCAGTTCTTAAGTCAGAAAATTACTACTAAAAATGTGAGACCGACTTAAATCTATTAGAAGGTAAACAATTTTACTTTTATTTAAAGAAGGACGGATCGAACCACACTATTACATCAAGTATAATAAATAGGTAAACAATTACCAAGGAACTTACTCTTACTTGAACAAAAGGGCGGAGTAGAGCTTACTGAACTTGATTACAAATTCAAAATGAGAATTCATTTTAGGGCTCTGGTAAATAAAGTGAGTGAAATAAGCATATATTTTATCAATCTAATTAACTTGAACTTACATTGTACCTAGAAGTTTTTTGAGTATTACTATAAAATTAATAGGTACTATTACAGCAATTATTAAGGAACTGTCAAAGACCGAAGTTTTCCAAAAACTTCAAGCCTTACGTCAACTAAAATGCATATGCTCCTGTCCCACGAAGTCCCTGTTTTCGGATTGAGAGCTTAAAAAGTCAGTGGGCTCTATCTTATGAACCGTAATAGGTAGAGCGCTGAAATTTTCAGAGAATATGTATTTCTATTTCCCCTCTAACCTCAAATATGTTCGTCCATCCGTCCTTCCGTCTGTCAGCCGTCTGTATCTCATGAATATCAAGACAGTTGAAATTTTTGCTTTTACAACTGTAAGGAACCCTTTTTATATTGATTTGCCCCTTCTATAAGAACAAAGTTTACTACATTGTTATTTTAACCTATTTAGATAATATTTTCATAAGTAGTGTAAGGATATATAATCCATCAAACCTTAGTTCTGTTCTATATACTATAGGTAATTCGTTTGGAACATGAACACTTGTGGATGCCTATTACTTATCATAACTGATAAATTCAAATATTCGGCCCCTATTTTATAATCAAGTATATTTATGCACCCACAGATCTACTGCTGCTCAACATGGTGCAGCATCACCCTACTAGATATATAATATGGTGAATATACAAATAGATGTAAACTGTAATTTCATCAGGCTGGTGCAAATCGCCATTCCTCTTAACTGAATAATTACATTGGATGCAAAGCTAATACGAATAATGGAGAGTTGCATCCATTGTTCCGCTTAAAGCAAACCGATTCTATAATCTCTATTCTTCGAAGGTTGATAAACTTCATATCATCTATCAGTTATATCTATTGGTGAGAATAATAGGCTCAATACTTTTAATAATGTTTACACAGTATATATGTTATTTTATTTATATTAATGATCTTTCAACATTTAATTAAAACTTACTTTCGATAAATCGATAATTTTTATAGCTCCAAAACCACCGTGGAATTTCAAAATACCAGCGCCTCTCTTTAAATAACGTAATAATCTTAATCATTTTCATGAGAAATTCTCAAAAGACAGCCGCAGACAATATAGAGCCACTCGAAATAACAACTCTCCAACTGATGATATTATTTCCAAGGAATGATTTGTAGATCGTTTATCCCTCAGGAAAGAAATATATCAAACAAGATAAACTGGAAGATGACACAAATACCGCAGAGGTCTAATGAACGAAGCTACCGTCGTTTTACGGGTAATTGGCTCTTGCTCTTTATTCGTTGTTTTCTCATGGAGTTTTTGTTAAATTCTCTTTAGGTTTATTGTCCAACAATAGAACGCACTCATTATATACAAATTTAAATGATCTATTAATTTTTCTAAATAGTGTCAATGAGTGTTCATGCTTTCAAGAAAGGTGGTATGAAGCAATTAATCATATCTATAATAATATATTACTTTCTCGGCGACACAAGCAATGGCATGTTTTTTCGATTTTTCGTTTAGAAGATTACTTTGAAGCACATAGTGGTGGTTATAAGCCCTGGCGTTAGATTCGGAACTTTTATCTTTCTATTGGTACATAGGTTATTTATGAGCTTTAGCTAATTTCTTGATAGAATATCTATAGAAAGTAAATATGGGAAAGCGCGACCCATATTTCCAATATACTTTTACTGACAGTATTTGTATTGATGTAAATATTTACTGCAGGAATATTAATAGCAAATTCAATTCATTCCCTCTTTGGTTATAGGTACATGAATTAGTCAAGCGTGTAATTAAGGTTTTATTTCGTTACCAGACAGTACATTTTAAAAAATATCAATATTCCTTCAATATCCACTCTCATCTCATTTTGATATAAAAATTCAAATGGGAGCAAATTCAATTTGTCTTCCAACGAAGTTCAGCGCCCAGAGCTGACTAATTCTATAAAGGGTATAAAAATTCGATTCAGTTTTAAATTCAATGCACATTTTGGATTTACATACATTACTCACGTTACTTGTTTCCATGCATTATATGCTTTTTGTATCAATGACCCGCTTTCTATAACGTTTGATCGAATAAAAATGCGTTGAGTGGTGTGAATTATGTCAAGATATAAAACAGTATGGCATGTTTCATTAGTATGGAATAACTAAAATGAGATCTAAAAATGTTTTCATTAAAAAACTGCAAAAATGTAACAGATTTTAGATTTGAATGTTTGTTTCGAAAGGGCATCCAAGAATGTTCAATAATAGTTGTTATTTTGTAACAATCTACTTGAAGTCTGTTCTTCACAGCAAATGAGCTTTTTCTGTCATGAGTCCATGCTCCAAAAGGTATGATCTGGAATATTCCTTAGTTTTTCTTAATTGTCCTCATCGTTTAATTTCCTTATAAAATATAGACTTGTTGTTTTGAAAGCCATTATTAGTTTTTTACATTTTTAATTCTACCTGAAGTAGCTATGAAGAAAATGTCTAAAAAAGCTTATTTTCAGTCATTGATTTTTCGGTAGCACTGTGTCAAGATTATCACGTGAACGGATATACCGATTTTGTTACTTTATTTTTTTGTTTTGTAGGGTTCTGATACCGCTTGTCTCTGAGACAAATAGGCCTGATAGGCAATAGCCGGACAACGTTGTCTGCTCAAGAATGTAGTGAGAGATGGTATCTCTGAGGAAAATCAAGAAAGAAAGTAATCCTCAAACTCGTCCTCAACTAAACTGTAAAATTTTATACCTGGCTAAATGGTTCTTCCTACGTTAAAATTGAATACGACCATTGTTGTCTAGGCATGATCGGAACTAGAAAATGGTTGATAAGACGATTATTATATTCGATGTACCTAATTTGAGAGCGGAAGGAATGTCGTGTGAGTAAACACAACTCATTTTTTCCTTAGATAATTAGGAAATTCACTTCAATCAATTTTAATAACTATTCATGTAGTGATAACTCGTCTTACAAATATCCGTCACCTACAATTATTCTTTTTTTTTAATAATATGTGTTTATATGTGAAAATCTATGTGCCTCTTTCGACCTTTTCGAGATTCATTATTCTATAAAAAAATAAGGTTCATAAACAAAACTCTTACCAGCAGCGCTCTAGGCAACCAGGCTGCGGCAGCCAGTCATCTCAATGGAGAAATTATTGAGAGCTTCAAAGGTTACAGATAAGAATTATCTTTAGTTTGTTGAGCTCGATAGGTTCTAAAAAAATACAATGATCTTGTATATAAATGATTCTATTTCGAAATTATTGGACACATGAAAATATATTTGATCAAAACTAATTTTCAATAATATTTCAGCTACATATTGTTCATTCATATATGCAAATAGTAAGAGACGATACAACGAACATTTTACTTCCTGTCCCACTCAAACACATAGATTGTCACTTGTATTAATATTTGTTCGTTCTTACAGAATATGTACCTACTCTCCGTAGGTCACGAACTGCACATTTCAAAATATGAGTGCTGGCAAAAATATACCAACAAAACCAAGTTAAACAGACCCTATGTGCTGACGGAACTGGAAAAATTTATACCGCCGAAAACAAGTAAGGGGAGAATATGCGTTGTTTTATATGCTTTTCCAGCGATGCGACTCACCCTATTCTTTTTTACAAAGAAGGGGATGTTCCTGTGGACTAATACATTTTTATTTTGTTTATTCTTGGTCTGACGTGAGTTTGCTACGTTCTTCGCAAGAAATGAGAAAATATTGACTATGTGCACGTTATTGACTATTGCCAAAATGGAAAACAGTTGTTTTACTTTTACTTGCGCTCTTCACTTTGAGTTGAAGTTGAATCGTTTTATGAGGGAAGTAGTTGAATATTATTTATTTGAGACATTGATTATCAAAATAATAGCACTTGTTCAACTACGTATTTACTTTGAAAATTTGGTTTCAGGAAGAAATTGAGTCTATATAAATATATTTATTCACTTGAACATAATGAATATTAGAATCGCAGAATCGCTGAAGATATAGAGAATAGCTTTCTTAGAAATGTTGAACCTAATCATTTTAGAGAGCTAATTCGAAGTCGATGTTACCTTCGAAATGATTTAGCTATCCCCTGAGCTATGATAATGTATTAGATTAATCAGAGTAGCAAATATTGTCTATTCACTTTAATAAATCATAGAGTTGCCATCAGTAAGAGATGCATGCTAATTATCGTTTTAAACACAAATACTGTTTTGTTTATCTAGACGAGTAAATAGCTCATTTTATTAGCCTCAGTAGGCTAACACAAATTTGCATCAACTTTCCAGAAATGTGCAGAACTGGCGAATATTTAATCGTCTAGCAATTACATTAAAGTCGCAATAAAATCAAAATTTCTGTTCTGAAACTTAAAATCGTATTGCTAAACCAGTTTGACCTCTATGTATTTGTTGCATTAAAACCATGTCGTTTGAGAACTAATCAGAGCCAGTGCCATCTGTATACCTACATCTTTGTATGGCAGCTAAACCGTAATTATGAAAGTTGATAACAAGTGGAAGGGCTTCACTACCATGTGCATATCTGCGTATTAAGCGTTTTCAGTAGGTATGTCATGAGTACTGTGTGGAAACTCGAATTCGGTTGGCACAAATTAACTGTCAGAAATAATTGAATTTGAAATTTCTGTACATGGACTGTGTTTGTTATGCGTAGAATTTAGTTAACTAAAATCACCCTGTACATTTCAAGTTGAATTGCAAGTAGCAATTGCGAAAATTATCAAACATGTATCCAACCAACAAGGTCCAACATACATAATACATTAAATAAATTACTAAATGTCTGTTTCTATTTCAAAGCACGAAAGCTGTGATTATAGCCCTTCGAAGAAAAATAATACAGGAGTACTTGATAGGTTCGTCCACTATCAGAAATTTTTAAAAAATGGTGGAAAGAAATATAGAATAGCTGCAGAAGAGGAAAACAACACATATGGTACCGAAACTTTATAGAATCATATATGCGAACGCTTCACACCAGTATAATTTTCTAATAAAATAGTTTTTTAGGAGTGACGAGTGTTTTAAAAAACTTTAAACCAATTTTCAATAGAAAATTGGAGAACTATTTTCGGATCTGGTTGAATATATGATGAGTTTAACATGGATTAGACAATCTTGATATGAGTAACAAAATCTTCTACTTCTTGTTCCTGTTGT
This sequence comes from Crioceris asparagi, assembly GCA_958507055.1. NCBI lineage: Eukaryota > Metazoa > Arthropoda > Insecta > Coleoptera > Chrysomelidae > Crioceris > Crioceris asparagi. Next base: position 104,711,057 of record OY293826.1, read on the forward strand.
AGGACGAGGTTGTTTTTAGTTTCCATAAGTTTGTGAGGAGATTACTTTAGATCTATCAAAAATGAGCAAAGGCTTAATAATTGCATCTATCGGGGGACTCTTTTGGAGAAGCCTTGTTGCTTGGAGCTGTTATTTTATTTACTAGTATCTCAGTTAATAATTTAACACCATTCAGTGGCATTATCCCTCGATACTTCTTTGTTTGAATTTTAAGCTCTCTTATATAGGTGTAGGTATATTAGTTCCCCATTCTTCTGGTATAAATCTCTTTCGTTCTATTTTTCTATTTATATCTATTTTTTCTATCTACCACTAATTTATACTTCTACAATGCCATTCTTTTCCTCTTGACCATATGGTGGTAGTGGGTTCTCGATTTTCATGTCATCGTTATTTTCAAATACACTTCTCATGTTTCGTAGTCTATATGCAGTAATAGAATTAAAACTAATTTTATAATAGAACACGTTATTTTCCATACAAAATTAAAATTTTACACGACTCAGCGAAGAAGATTGCGAAAGAAGAACACAATTTTGCGAATTAATATGCCAGCGAATTGACGAAGATCCATAATTTATCAAAAATATTTGCTTACCGACGAATCAACTTTCTACCTAAATGGATTAGTTAACAGACACAACTGCAAATAATGGGATCATGAAAACTCACATGTATATTGCGAAGAATATAGAATATAGAAGAATATATCCTCCAATCGTTCAGTCTTTGGAAAATCAAGTGGATAGCAGTTCAAGAAGGGCTCAATGAAAAATTTTCGGGCAAATGGATTAGCAGACAAGTATCAGTGGAATGGCCCGCTTGGTCTCCAGATTTAAGTCCTCTAGACTTTTTCCTCTGGAGTTATTTGTAAAGTAAGGGGATATAACTCCAACTGCAAATAATCAGAACTTAAAAATAGAATAGCACTGAAATGGAAAGTAATTGCAAGAAAAGTTTACGCTAACGTTCGAGATAAATTTCAAAACAGGATTTATTATTCTCTCGCCAATAACAGCTCATATTTTGAACATTTGTTAAAATATATTATTCGAACTCGATAAACTCTTTAGTTATCAACAAACATTTTTTCTTCTAATTCACGTCTACGTCTACCGATTTTGTTTTTTGGTACCGTTGGATAGCAAATTGAATGCCCTTTAAAATGGTGTGTCACACTATGGGGACTGCTATTTGACATATTAAAGTTATGTTAGCTGGAGGTGAGGAGGTGATTGTTAAAATTTTCTCAAATTTGAAAACACACTTCCCCCTCTATTTCTAAGCTGACATGTTTTTTTTTAAATTTTCCTCTCAGTCAAAAGATATTTAGAGTGGTTCGTTTTGAAATGTAAGCAATGTATATGCATTCCCAAAAATTTCACAGTTGGCTGTAAATAGTTTTTAATCTTCGATGGACATCAAAAATAGGTGAGCTTGCAGTTGGCACAACAGATATTGGGGATTTTAATTCATCGGCACTATCTTAAGCAACCAATCATCAAGTGAGCTTCCAGCAATAAAAATTACATACCGTATCCAATGAAATGGAAATAATACGCGCATCTCCTCCAGCGAAAGAATAGATATTCAAGTCATGTGTGGGTTTCTGCTTATTCGAACACAAATTCAGCAAATGAAAAAAGCATTCAATACAGGCAGTTACTGAAGCTGACAAAGATCAAAGCTAGTAGGAGTTTCAATTATATATGCCATTGGAATAGCGAACATCGATATATCACCTTTTTGTGGAGGTGGGCCTTGGTACGTGGGTGAAATATTTATACAGAAATGCGTAGCACGGATGAAGGTGTCTACTGATATGATCCTGTGGAAGGATAAATTTATCATCAGAGAATTTCTATACCCTAGCATTTGCATTTGAGATATTTTGACGTATTTGTTGTAATCATATTCCTGTGGGAAGTAGAAAGGCTCGCTCCATTAGGTAAATCACCTGAAATATTTAGTGTATGGTGAAAGTCCATTTTCTATATCCCTTCACGGTCCCAAAATATTTTTTACATAAATAATTTATTTCCACTTTTTTCATCTTCTACTTCTAAAATCACATATACCCTGCTTCTGTTCCGGTACATATCCATATCGTCCTTTATACAATACGGAAATAAAGTAACGCATTTTATAACTTTGTTAAAACTATGATTATTATGTTATTTCGTCATTTATTTTTAATATCATCGATATGTTATTAAATGACAATAGATATTTCTATTGATTTTGTTAGTTTTCTTAATTCTTTTTCAACGATATATTTCTTTAATATGTTGAAATGAAATGAAATGCTTTGTACTTAAACCGGACTCATTCTTCAAATTAAGGAAACTTTTATTAATTGACCTCATCTAGTTTTTGTTTGAAATGAAAAAAAAGATTTATTTTAAAAAATAAAATGTTCTACCAAAATCAACATAAGGTTAACAATTTTAATGAATTTAACCTGTATTTAATTTTTTAATTTGTACCCAGTATATCCTGAAGAATATTAATGAACTGATTTATAATAAATTGAATCCAGGACCATTAAAGAAAAGTTCATGCAACATTTAGAAGATAAGTTATTGCTAGTTTTATCATATCCAGGTGTATATGTAGGTACCCACTTACCTCGAAATTTATATGAATTATAATTAAACTTAGGATTGCATTTTTCACACGTCCCCATTCATAATATCAAATAATAATCTCAAAGAAAGGAGAGAACAATTTATACACATATCAATGAAAATTAGCAGGCACGAACTATGATGCCATTTCTTGTATCATTAGGGTACTTTCGGTTTAAGCTGGACTATCCTCAACTTTTTATATTCTATGTGGATTTTATTCTTATGAATCCGTACACACTAGATTAGTTTAAAAAATCCGGTAAAGATGAGAAATTATTACATTTCTAAGGAGGTGAGGAACTTAGATAATGCTTATTTTATAAAGAAATAAACGTATACTGTCTAGTAAGTAATTGTTGACAAACTGTCAAAAGTTAATCGTAATTTAACCAAATAATTCCTGCATCGGAACAGAATGGACAGTTACCTCAAAATGTTTCAATAAGATCAAGCAACTCCCCATTATGATAGACGAGTAAGGGAATTTCTGGAAGCGACTTTTCAAAATGGATGGATTGTATATAGATGATTCAAACATTGACCTGCTTGTTCTCCATATCTCAATCCTTTTGATTTTTTTCATCAAGTATTCACTTTATTGTAGGATTTGAGACAAATAATTGTCGATGAATGTGAGCTAATTCTTGAAGAACAGGATATATTGGAATATGCAGACAGACAGACAGACTGTCCGAATCAAATATACAACGTTGGTATTTTCGCTAAAACATACATTAGTCGTCATTGTGCTCGCCTGCAAGGTTTTTATAGATATCGTCCGTTAACTTTTGAAGATATTCATTTATATTTACCAGAAAAATGTGATATTCAGAAAACATATTTTATATATGTAAGTGATTAAATAAACAAACATTAATGACGTATAACTGCGACATCCTCTTCTACTATTTAACATGATTTTGATAATGTCCATTCAACTCATATCCACTGAAAAAAGAAAAAAATATCTGTAGAAAGCCCATGTAAAGACAGTTGGCGTGATAGACCTAGTAAATCTAGTAATCTTTCGATGGCTTGTTCTGTTCACGTAGGTACTAGTTGAAAACTTTTAATTTTAGTATACCTAATTTTTATTCCTGAGTGATAAGTGATTCTATAGACGGATCGAAAATAAATGATTTGGTACCTAATGGTAGCAACCTCTGTTGTTGAATCCCACAAGGTTACAAAATAATTGGGTGCAACTAAGTATTATTTCACACCAGAGATTATTCACTTCACACTTCACATGGATTGACAGATTAACAACAGTCAAATGATATTTTTTCCCTCCGTAACGGAACACAATTTAATATGGATAGTGATCACAAATGTCAGATGTCATAAAAGTAACTACGGCTCTAAAAATTTGAGAGTAGGTTCCAATGACCTATTAATAGAGATAGACAGAACACTTCATTGATAAAATACATTTTGTTTGTTGACAACATCTTTTTCTGGCCAGGGGGGTGAGCTGTGGAAGCGGTCAGAAGGGGGGCTACAACAGTTTTAACTAAACCCCGCCTCACTGCACTTTCGAATAGAAAATATGACACCAGTGGCGTCTCGTTCTTTTAGGTTTCATTTGCTATACGTCGAAATAATTAATACCGCAAAATAAATCTGGAGCTTGGTGAAAAAAACTCAATGTCCGAAAGTTGCATGTTTCAGCAATATTATTAAATAAGTGTGAATAATTCTGTTTTAAAGTCTAGGATTTGAAAAGCGCAAACAATATAAAAATCTCTAATGAAATAACAATGATTAGGTAATAATTTCTTTACTACGCCCATGACCGACATTTATATGTCAATAATTTCTTTCAAAATTCAAATATATAAGTTACCAAATTTTAATTTAGACGGGCTACTTACCGATGAAAAGTTACTTCTGGGTTCGTGGATTCTATTTTACGGCACACTTTGCAACGTCTACCCATTTTTTCAAGTTTTGAAACCAAAGAATATAATAGAATATTCAAAAACAACCAAAACATCAAGTATTTAAATAATGGGGGGAGAAGTTGATATGCGATGAGGCGTGGCCGAACAAGGGATGATGTCAACACAATATATTGTTTACAGTTCCGTCTATCTCTGTTAATAGGTCATTGGTAGAATACTAAGAATATTTAAAATGTATTCCTAGAAAGAATCAGTCTGACTCGTACTTTATTTTTAGATGATTCTGCAATTACATCATGCGACCTGAATCACCTGTAAAATATATATCCTTAGTTTTATTTAGCCTAAATAAATTCAAAAATCTTATAGATTCTATTTCTTAACCTATAAAATATAAAAAAATATTTTATCTTTCGATGAATTACTATAATCATCTGACTATCTGATTATTTGCACTTTAAATGACAGAAAACTGGATCCTCTTAGGACCCCTAACTGAAATTCAAAAGTATTTTAAGGTTAACAAATGCAGGGGCTAGGGAATGACTATCCCAATTTTAAGGCTACTCACAGACCGTAGAAACACAAGAAATTATCAATAAACCAGCATCGCAATGCTGGAGACCCTTTATATTTTATCATTACTTTTTTAGCACTTTCTAATTACATTTCCAGTAGGCGAGCCACACGTGTTGTATTATTATCTGCACATCTCCCCAAATTCAGCAACCAATTCGTAGAGCCCTCAACAGAAAAACTCGGATAGCAATAATCTTCAGCCAGCTGCCACCCTGAATAATTGCCTTGTACTAGTTTGGTATCGGTCTCGAGTTTTCGTTTTCACAGATAGATAGATAGATAGATAGACTCATCCTGGCTGATCCTTTATTAGTTGTCGACTTCTTTGACAGCTGATATATAGTCTCAGTAATTCCAAAGGAACAACAAACAACGTTCAGAAATCGAATTGCTTGTTTTCTACTGACAATGTTGCATCGCTTGATATAGAAACTCATTACATGTGATCACGATTTCACTTTGAATATTTGTCTCTATATATTATATCAAAAGATACTGACTTGCCGAATGCAACATAATCATATTTCAGAAGATAATATTTTTCCTAAATAATTCAATAAATAGTCTAATTAACTACTAGTTAAACCGGTACAAAATTCACAATATAATTATGAGAATTTGTACTATTCAAACGGATAAACATAAATAGAAACTTTGTGTACCTATATTATATATGCATTCCCGCAGTCAAATGGTGCTGAAAAGTTTATATATACCTAAAGTTAGGTACTAAAAAGTTCCTAGCTGATGATGTAAACACAATGCTAATTTAAATAGACTATATAAGTGAATAGTTATAGCATTAGCAAATCTTCTAATATGTAGGAACATACGCAAGAGGTTAATTCTTTTAGTTTATTTTTGAAATAAGAAAGAGAATGGTCAATTCCGCTTTAACCAGAAGTTCCTCAAATGTATACATTTATTCGATTCACCTTATATTTTTCAGTTTTTTATCATCTAATAGTTTACGGCTAACGCACACTTGCAGTGGAATACTATGAATTAATAATATTTTTATATTGGAAATATGTACTTTCACAAAACAATTTCTCTATCTAACTGAAAAAATCAACTTGTTCGGTAAGTAATATCCAAGATCCAAGATACATTTCCACTCGAATTTCATATCTGGATGTTGTGCAAGTTTTACGCCAGAGATGGCTAGATAACATGACATTCAGACATGGTTCCATGCAGAAGTAATAAGCACATACATACATGTTGATATGAAATTCCGAGAGTAGAGTAAAACGAGCGAACACTTTGTTAACCGGAAATGCGTCTTAACTTGCTCCTTTCCTCGACGTTGTTTAGATTTTCCAACAAATTAAACTTGACGTTTACAATGGAATGCACATGTGATATGTGCCGCATTGTTGCATAATTTTCAGAAAGCCGCATGTCCTCGACTTTTGCCAAGACAGTGTAGTTAGAAGAGGCTAGAATCATACTCGTGGAAAACTTAACCATCTGAATCTGAGCATTTATATAAGATTGTGGTACTTACGGTTTAATCGACAGGTTGTTCATATAGATGATATAAATCGTTACAAGTTTCTCTCAACATAAGCTACCCCATATTAAGCGAAGGAAAGATCGATGAAACTTTAAATGAAATTAGAATGTTGTCATATTTTTACATATATAAACAATTTGCTCCTAGGCTATCTATGAGAAATTCGTGCAGGTACAAAAATAATTTTCATTCGGGGAGACCCATCAACTGAAAAATTATTTGATTATAGAGATATAAAACTAAAAATAGCAGACAGTCGAATTGTTTACCTACTCCGTTCGGGGTTCGTCGGTAAAAAAGATCAAGTTCTGGTCGGACTCATGTGAAAAGGGGATTTTCGAATATGGTTCCTGTAAATTTTGAATAAAGCTGTAGGTATATTTTACGCTCATTAATTCGACGATACAGGGCCAACTAACCTAATATTAATATTTTCCAGCCGTTCAATTTAAAATGTTGAAAGAATATATTTTGAAATCCCTAATAATCAGCTTTTGCATTTGATGTCTCATATCGTTTGTTTGTTTACGTTATTTATTTGTGATTTGGTTACTTAACTCTACATACAAGCACCTTTTTTAATTTGGTTCGTAAGGAATATTCAGAAGAAATAGGCTATAGCAGACAGACACCACAGTTATCTTATAGGGCTCTCTATTTTCAATGGTTGAACAAAACAATAATTTCAATTTTTGTATCGAGCGATCCAAAACTCATCCCCAGTAGGGCTTTGAAAATAAGAACATGGCTTTACTTGAGTCATCTGCAATTGCATTTATATTGATTGAAACATCACTTGTCACTTTTAATTTCCTATCTGTGTTCAGCAAGACATATTCTCATTTTCAAAGGCCTACAGGGGATGAGTTTTTTTGGATCACTCGATATTAGCCATGCAAAAAATTTGGTCAAATATACAAAATCAGATAGCAGAACCAATAATATAGGCATACCTACTCAATAATTGATATTTTGTTCTCGAACCATTTTCTCCAAATTGTTGATATGAAGAAATGGAAAAACTTATCGGAACCTAGAATATTGTAGGACCATTAAGCCAGTGCCGCCAGCTTAATATTAAGCCAGAGCACTCGAACGAACAATCGAGTTAAATATTCATGATCTAAAAATCAATTTCTAATTTAGTAAACAAAAAATTACTAACGTTTGGTTTTAGAAGTTACATTAGTCAAAATATAAACAGGTAGATGTTACAATTTTCTGATAACTATTGTGTTATTATTATTGCGCTGATATTATAACACAGGGATAAGGTCAGTAACTTTTGTGGTATCGGAAATCTGTCTGTACACGTTATTATTTCGAGTTATTCCAATCTAAACGTAGGTATAATGAAATAAATATTTTTTATTACCAATCTTGGTGTTAACATTGACATAAGTAGTAAATACTATCCTTCCTGATTTCGAAATAACTCAATAAACCTTTTTTCTTTTACCTTCTAGAAATATTCGAAATAAGTTACAAGTGCGATCAATATATTTTCAAATAAGAAGTTTATATTGAGTAGGTACTTATTTAAGAAGAATAAACGATCAAGTTTAATAGACTTTATTTATTTGAAAGTACTTGATAAAGTAAAATTAATGAAATGACCGTTAAAATATAAAAACTACCTATTATTACAAAATTTTACTGCATTTATTCAAAATTATATGTGATTTTGTGAGTATAGTTTAGTAAAACAAGAGAGTTCGTTCAAAATATCAGGTCAAATATGTAAATTAAGTGAGTCAAATCTAGATAACTTTATTACCCTGAATAATAAAGTAGAGTACTGTTAATAGGATTTGAATAGTTAGGTAGGGATATAGCGAGTATCAAATAAAATGTTGTTAAAAACAACATTTATTGTGAAAAGTATTTCTCCAAAATATTTTTATATTATTTCAGTTCAAATATAATAATTTCATGGAATAAAGTCAGCCCAAATGTTTTAAAATTAAATTATGAGACAACATGATTTGTATGGTTTTCTGAAAATATGGATTCCGAACTGGGCTTTGATTTAATTGCCTTGTAATCTCAGTTTTCAATTTGAAATCACGTATGATTGTATGCTGCAATAATTCATTGTTACATCATTATTGATTTCCAAAACAGTTACATTTACATAAATTGCCCATGTTTACTCCTAAAATATATTTAGGCATTGCCACATCAATAATTGTGCATCCACATCATGATCGCTTCCCCAAGGGCAACCTTCTATCGTCATAACTTCATATCTATCACGTAATATTTTCTTTCAAATTGGCTGTAATGTCATGTAAACAGTCATATGCTACAGTTTGGAATAACAACTAGATTTGAATTGATTGCACATACAATAATTATAATTAATGATCACCCTTTCTAACCCCCACCCCGTCCCATAGCACAACCTGACAAATTTTTCCATATTGTAGAGAACATAAAGTAATTAGCTGGTAGCAGTGTCAATAATCATTAATTCCGCATAATGGTTGTTGATACATTGGCAAAATTCAATTTGGGTCGCATTTAGTCCATATATTTGGAAGCTGGACGTGATGTGATAACTTCTGTTCGAATAAATTTTGAATTACCAGAACATAAATACTGATAAATTAAACCTTAATTTGTATTCCAATTGAAGTTCTCGATACAGTTGTGTTGTTATCAAAGCTAAATTGTTAATTTTTAAGATTAATTACTTCTAAATAGAGTGTCTCCGTATTTAAATGTATGATTTTCGAGAATTGTAGAGCGTTATTCCATATTTATATCCGCTTATCGAATTTAAATAAATTTCTACCAATGAAGTACGCGTCATGTTCTAGGGAACTGTACCTATATCTATTTTAATTAAATGTAACTAGAAAAATGCCCAATTGTCAATTTTCAAAGGAAATAATATTTAGCAAAAGCTAATTGACTTCTTGTAGCAATAATTTCACATTTCAATTTCATTTAAAATTTGAAACATGGTATTACAAATTATTGAAATGACATACATGGAACCAAAAAGTACCCTCATATTATTGTGGCATAAAGCAGAAAATTCCTTCCTCGACGTCTGTGTACGTACGGACGGATACCCCGATCCGACTAAATAACAAGGTTAACTAAAGTTCAAAGTATGAATTTCTTTTTTGTGTAGAAAAAACAGTATTTTTTACCCTAGGTGGGAAAGTGGATTTTTTCTGGTCTGAAAGAAGAGTTGTTAGAACATTTCTTGAAGCTCGAAAACAGCTTTCGTAACGTGGCCTTAACAATTTCTTTATTCTTCATAATTTACTATTGTAAGGTGAAGACTTACCCGAATAATGAACTACACACACAATGCACATTCCAGAGACAACGGGAAACATCAGAGGCAACGAGAATAAGTCCTGGTCTACTCTCAAAGCCATATACTGAGAAATAACTTCCAGAAACAACGAAAACAACACTGGAATCATCTAGAGCTTTTTAGGTTAGATATATAATGTTGATGGCAATGACATGGCACAGTTAGTGATAGATAGTCGGTCATAGATCATAGACAGTAGAAAGTCGTATATAGTCAGATAAATAAGTGTGAATATAAATGTGTATATAGTCGTGTAATTATTGGTGTAAATAAATAAGTGAAAATAATTCGAACCCAGTTTTAATATAAATTCCTGTTACATTGGTGTCAGTGTGGAATCAGTCAGTGAGTGACTGTAAAATTGGACAGACTTTAAGAGACTGTGGTTTCGTGTAGAGTTGAGTGTTTTTGTGACTTTTTTTATATTTAAGTTTAAGTTTAAGATTCTTTAGTTCGTTTTCGTGTGAAGACTTTTTGTTCGTTTTGGTGTAAATATGAAGACTTTTGCTTTTCGTGTAAGTGTGAAGAATTTTTTTCGTTTTCCTGTTGAAGACTCGGAAAACTGTATTGACTAATTAACTTTGTTAATAAAGACAATTCAAAATGAAATTAATGCAGCTAATAGTGAAACACTCGAAGAATTTAAGAGAAGTTTTCCAACGATTACGTGAAGCCAACCTGAAGCTGAGTTCTAAGAAATGTTATCTGTTCCGACGTGAAGTAAGATATCTGGGTCACATCGTATCTGAGGACGGTGTCATGGCAGATCCAGATAAGATAACAGCTATTAAGGAATGGCCTATTCCCAAGGACAAGCATGAGATTAAAAGTTTTCTGGGCTTGTGTACCTACTACCGAAGGTTCGTGAAAGGTTTTGTCAACATCGCTAAACCTTTAACTAAGTTAACAGAAGAAGGCAAAGAATATTCCTGGAATGACGAGTGTCAGAGAGCTTTCGACCAACTGCAAGAAGCTCTTATCAGCGCACCAATCTTGGGTTATGCCAGTAATACAGCTATTGGTGCTGTCCTCTCTCAAATTCAAGACGGACAGGAGAAAGTGATTGCCTACTTCAGCAAGGTTTTGTCCAAATCGGAGAGGAATTATTACGTTACCAGAAGGGAACTGTTGGGAATAGTGAAAGCCTGCGAACATAAGCATTTGTATGGTCGCCGCTTTCTAGTTAGAACTGACCATGCAGCGTTGAAGTGACTCCTGCAATTCCGTAATCCTGAAGGACAAGCGGCAAGATGGTTAGAACGTCTTCAGAAATATGACTATGACATCGAACACAGGGCAGGAAAAATTCATGGGAACACAGATGCCTTATCCAGAAGACCGTGCAACTATAACTGCACCCACTGCTCGAAGATGGAAGAGAAGCTTTGCCCTATACGACGAACAACCGTAGAGAATGAGGAGTGGCAGCCCGAATAAATGAAACTGGCTCAAGAGAACGACCCATGCTTGAAAGTGGTCTTAGAGTGGATGCGACTTAAGGAGAAGCCGTCTTGGAAGGATATAAGTTTGCGAAGCCCGGAAGTGAAAGCATACTGGAGCCAATGGGTCTGTCTTGGGTTAAGAGATGATCTGCTGTATAGAACCTTTGAGTCTGAAGATGGCACTGAATCCAGATTACAACTAGTTGTGCCAAGAAGCAATGTGCCGGGGATACTACGTCAGCTGCATGACGGAGCTCTAGGTGGACATTTTGGAATCACCAAGATTCTGCAGAAGGTTCGAGAGCGATTCTATTGGGTGAATTGTAAATAAGATGTGAGACAGTGGTGCCGTAAGTGTGAAGTGTGTGCAGCCAGCAATGGACCACTTGGTAGAAAGCGGGCACCTATGAGGCAGTATAACGTTGGGAGTCCCATGGAGCGAGTTGCTGTGGATATTGCGGGGCCATTTCCTGAAACGGACATTGGGAATAAGTATATCTTGGTAGCCATAGATTACTTCACAAAGTGGACAGAGGCGTACGCAATCCCTAACCAAGAAGCATCGACCGTCGCCGAGGTGTTGGTGAAAGAATTCTTTTCACGTTTTGGCGTTCCTCTTGAAATCCATTCGGACCCAGGAAGAAACTTCGACTCAGCCCTGTTCCAAGATGTGCGCAGACTAATAGGTGCGAACAAGACCAGAACGACCCCTTTGCATCCTCAATCGGACGGAATGGTAGAGAGGATGAACCGAACCATTTGCAAGCACTTCTCTAAGGTTGTCTCAGAACATCAGCGAGATTGGGATCAGTACATCTATTTGTTCCTGATGGCCTATCGGGCGGCTGTGAATGAAACAACTATTCAGACTCTTGCTAGTTTAATGTTGGGGCGCGAGTTACGCTCACCCTATGACCTGGAATTCGGCCGCAGACCTACAGAGGACTGTGTCGCAGGAGAAGGATACGTCGACCAATTGAGAGCCAGAATGAATAAAGTCCATGATAAATGACGTCATCTATCGTATCCGAATGTTACCAAGGTGAAAACCTAGAGTGGTGCACATAAACCGACTCGCACCATACGCTGTATCGAACAACCAGGAGGAAGCACGAGTGGCTCTTCAAGAAAAGAACGTTGAGGAGCGAAATGTCAGATTCAACGACTTCATGTCCAATTACGCGGATCGGAAGAAGGTCAGACTAGGTGTGACAGTTGAGGTTGAACAAGACCTTTTCAAACTACCAGCCGACGTTTCTATTGCCCATTGTGTAGCGGAGGATCTACGTATGGGCCGAGGAATTGCTCTGGAAAACCCAAAAATTGGCAGTGCACTTAGCAAATCTAGAAAGGAAAGGAGGAAATTATAGAATATTTAGGAATAAAGACACGTCATAGGTACATGTGAATGCAATCTTTGCCCTCCAGGAAAATGAGAAATTTAAATAAAACATACATTTTTTATATTTGGTAGTTGAGGATGTAAAAATATATGAAAGCTTACAACTTATATACTATAAATTGAAAAATAACCTTTTATTGAGATTTAATATGATTTATTTACTTATAAGTATTGACATTATAACAGTAGCTTAGACTGAGCATTTTAATATTTTTTTTGCTTGTTGAAAAAAACAATTTTTCTCTCAATTATTGCGAACATGACAAAAATGAAAAATTGTAATTTAGATGTACATACGAGTGGCCATTTCAAATATTCAATATTTCATCTAAGCCATTATTATCAAATCCGTCGGGTCTATAAAAAACCAGCGGCAATTTTTTTTTATAAAAGTAATTGAATTCGCACTGGATGGCAAAATAATTAACTTATTTAATGAGTTTAGTCGAAATACCGGTATCCAAGAATAGCTTTTTTGAACGTTTGTCAAGAGAAAAAATGATGATGGCTACCCAATATCAAAATGTACCAGTGTGGAAGTAGTAATAACTGTCATTAGTTCGCCTATTACATAAAATATATATGTTCATATTATGAGATCGTATTAAAATTTTTGTAATTATCTTTATGTGCATGCATATAAACTTGGATGTGTGTTTTTAAATTTAATTAAAAGCAAATGTGAATGCGGCTCTCGTAAATACACTCGGTGGTTGAGAGAATATACCCAAACCACACTAATTATTCTATAAAATACTCTCGTTGTCTAATGGTTCGGTTTTTATGGTGAGATATATATTGTACCAACATAATTACATTTATATTAGAATGTAAGACGATATTTATCTATTTTGTGTAGTTAATAATAGAAAATATCTATACCTAGAAATAATTATGCCAATGGCGGTCGTTAGCAATTTTGAATTTCGATAAATATTTTTTACAAAATATTTGGACCAACTTTATTTGTTGGTGCAGTAAAAAATTCAAAATAATAATAATTCTATTATTACTGATAATTTTGAATTTGTAGAATTGTAGTTATATAGAAGATCAACTTCACCAGTATTAGCACCAATAGAATTAATATTATTTTGTATTTTTCAGTGTACCAACAAATAAAGTCGGACCAATTTTTTGTAAAAAATATTTATTTCACACTTTTGAGACTAACATTAGTCATGAAAATCGTTGAACGTTCACTAATACCAAAGAAGATATAGTAGTCGTAGTAGTAGTAGTATTTGTTGGCCACATAAAATAGTACAGTAGGCAGGTCAAAATTTCACAATCATTAAAGATTGAAATTAAAAATAATATAGTTATAGATAAAATGAGAATATAACAAGTTCATAATACTTAAAAAGTTAAGAAAGCAGTTGGAATTGAGTACATACAAATATAAATAATAGACACAAGACAATCATTAAAATTAAAACAATATAACTATACCTAAAAAGAGAATGACCAACTCATAATAGGTACATAAATAGTTAACAATATAGTTAAAATTGAGTGTAGGTTAAATTCAGTTGCAGTTGAAATTAAATACATACATATATAGATAGATGAAAAATTCAGTGCTTAAATATCAATGTTAAAAGATTCTTCTAGTAAATAAAAGCATTTCTCTAGGAGACACTTTTTTTGTAGCACTTGTAAAGGTGTCATATCTGCTAATTTCCTGTAAAAAGGTTGGAAGATTATTATAAAGAGATATGCAGTTTTAAAAAGTGGACTTTCTAAAAGTTGTTGTTTTATGAACTGGTATGTCCAACATGCAACTTCTTTATGGGTAGTCATGATGACTTCCTAAGAAGTTGCTTTTCACAAATGTTACACAATTTAAAATGTAAATAGAATGGAATGGTAAGATAGAGTGTTTTTTGACGACAACCCTACAAGATTCTTTGTATTCTAGATCGAATATTAATCTAATTATTCTTTTCTGAGATGTAAAGACTCTCTTATATTCAGTTGCCAATCCCCATGTAGCAATATTTTTAGATATGTGGCTATATGCAAATGCATAATATAAGTTCACCAGCCTATTTTTGTCTAAATTTGAAGAATTGCTTAGTATGCTTTGTTGAGTTGCTTACAAACAGCACTTATTTGGGACGAGAAGCTAAGTCCTGTTGAAGCCATGTTCCAAGTAACTTTACGTCGTCATTAAATGTAATTGAGAGCTTTCTCAACATTTTTCTGCAACTCTACAAGTGTTTCTTCACATACGGTAACTGTTATATCATCAGCAAACATTGTTACTTGTCTTATATAATTGGGAATGTCATTAACAAAAAGAAGAAAGAGTAGTGGAATCAACATATTTTCCTTGATCTAAGGAAGTGTAAACATAGTTCAGTAAATGGTACATGTCTGATTCCGTTGATTTGTTTTTCCTAAAACCATGCTGGGAAGGTGTTAGTAAATTAAAATGTCAATATAGCGGCCAACGAGAAATTTTAAAGAATCTTATGTTGGTTTAGATAATTTATTTTCTGAAGTTTGAATGTTACCGCGCTTTCCTGAGCGTCGGTACTCTGACAGCTGTTACACACTTACCTATTGCTTGATTAACACATTATGCTTCTTTATTCATCATTCAGAAATATGGTTATTTATTATACAAGGGGAAAAAGTACTAGCTCGAGTGCTAAAATATAATATTTTCCTGTGTATAATACTCTATTTTTTGTGACCGGAAAATCAATGATATAATATTGAAAAGACATTACAATAACTATATTAAAGTCGATTATCTAAGTAAAATTTGAAGTCATAAAGTGGTAGGCGACAATTAGAAGGAAACCTTAAAAGTAATCAAATATCTGTCAGTTTAATTCTGTGTTTTGATGAATATTTATGTGTATATATATCTACCCGGGAAAAAAGTTATACTTTGTCACCTGTCAACAAAGAAAAATGTCAAACTTTTCTCCCGTCACGGAAAAAAGATAATTATTTGTGGTTAGGCATTGACGTTGTAATAAATCAGCATTAAATGTCGTTTCTTTTATTGCTTGTAAGGTTTTTGTGAATATTAGTAATGGATCTTGTAGTTGTAGTTCCCGAAGTTATCCGATAAATATTAAAAATTTTAAATGAATTAAGCTATTCCATTTATTGGTAAATAAATCTCTTCGTACAGCAAAGTCTCATTATCTGAGCATATTAAGGTTATAAAACCTTTTGTGATCATCTTGTAGGTATCACGTGATCACACCGCCTGCTCAATAATCCGAGTACAGACAGAAGTACAGTAATTATCAATATGCACCGCTTCTCTTTATTTTGCCATTTATATTTTCAATTAATTTACTGATGTTTATAAAGTATTACTTTAAAAATATTAAGTTATCAGTTATAAAATTAAGTACTGGGTGGCCCATTATTAAAGGATGCCGACTACATTTCAGGATCCGTTAATCGGACGACCCGGAGAAAAAAATCGGTAAATCGGCTAAAAGAAAAAGCTGGATACTTATAAGTTCTAAGTCTACCGCTAGAGGGCATAACTCAAACGGCCAATTAAAAATCACAGTTTTCTTTTAAATTATCCCAAGTTAACCTATATCGAAAATATTTGTTTGTAATCTGTTGAAAATAAGACAACTTTTTGAATTAAGGTTTTTTCCCTATCTTGTCAAATGAGGGGTGAGGGGAGGGACAAATGTTGTTTTGAACAAAACTGGATAACTTTTTTTTTGTACGACCTATTTGGAATAACTTAGTTTCATTCATTCATAAAACACATTTTTGCACTTTTACTGGAATAATAACATTTTGAGTATAATTATTTTACGAGTCGGTAGACGGTGCTTTCTGACAAAGTCACAGATTCTTATGAATTTCTGGAAAATTTCAAATGCGATAGGCGAATCCAGCCAAGCGAACGCCCTCTGCTGGCAAAAGTGCCAACAGAGAACAGAATCGTTTGTTTACATTTGTATCCGTTAGCATGTGAAGTTCACTCATCATGCCGTTAGAAACTGTTTTTAATACAAATTGTTGTGCATGTAATTGTGACAGCAGATAAAATAAGGACAGGACAATCCATTTTCATCGCAATCCCATTAAAGGATAATGATTTATATATATTACAAACAATTTTGGAGTGGTCAAGAAAGTGGAAAGAAGTTTAGCTTGGGAAAAAGTTTTTTTGAAGGGAAAAAAAAATAAAGTAACTTCTTATTTACGGGTGTGTTCTCTTTACTTCAAGGCAGATGATTATTGTACAAAAGGTAAATGTACCTATTATTTTTATTTGTTTCATATGTGTCAGCAGAAACGTTTTCTATATTATGACTATTGATTCAAAACGACGAATTAAAATACACTTATCTTCCAACCTGGTCTTTTATGATCATTTACACAAACATATATTAACAAAACTGCAGGCATGACTGGCAAAGTAAAATTTTAATTTTATCTATATCTATGATTTTCAAAAACCAACCGACTTTATTGGTTGGTGCACTGAAATATTCTGTTTTTGTTTTTCGTATAGTTTGAGAATGCCCAACTGCTTTAGGTTCCACGACGCACTAAACTCCCACCTCTTTTAACAACCTCGATAAGTACGATGATATCACCCTTGATCGGCTTTCGCATTTCAAACACTTCTGGTATCTCAGAGAAAACATACCTCCAAAGGTATATCCGCTTCCATGATACTAACAACTATATCTGCAAGTTAAGCAAAATTTACGTGTACATAATTGTTTCGCTTTGTAATTTTAATGATTGTTCTCACTTTACATAAATGAATCCTTATATTATAATAAAAAAGGATTATTTTTATTACAAAGCACAGTAATTGCCCTTAAACACATATCAAACAACTCAAACTAACCTAGTATCATAAAGATTGCATAGATTCAGCTGTTCTTTCCGAAAAACATTACCTGTCTACAGTGGCGCCCTCCCACGTGGTGTGGTAATTGGATTCGGCAATGGTCTTTTTATTTTTCAATAGGAAGAAAGAAACTCGATATGATTATTCCTTATAGACTTATTTAAAAATATAATTAAACCTTCATTTTAACGTAACAAAATTAGAGAATTCTCTGAGTACCAGTAATTTGTATTAAAAGTACCTATATTTTATATTTCCTAGTTTAACAATAAAAAAAATTATATTACCCATGTCGTTCTAGATAGGGTAATTTAAGTATAGGTACTATAATTGAATGAGAATTTATGCAAATAACAGTAACAACAACCTAATATTTTATACAAGAAAATTAAAATAAATAGGACTCTCTTTACGCCTTGACATGACAGAAACAAAAGAAGCGAAAATAAAATATATCTTCCTATACAATAACAAAAACTTCGGCATATTATTTTCCTTAGTAAGTAATTTTACGATTTTTCTCTCGAAAATATCGGTTGTTCATAAGAGTGCCGAATTTAGAAAAAACCTAGACACCTAGAGCTAAATAACTTACAACCTAGAATTAAAATAAAAAAAATATTAATGAGGCCTTAACTTAATTAAACTTAACTTAAATTACCCCAACCTAGAGCGACATAGGCGATGACAATTTTAATTTATTGTTAAAGTAGGTTATATAATATATAGGTAACTTTAATAAACATTTCTGATACCTACTGAGAGTGTCCTTTAATTTTGTTACTTAGAAATGAAGGTTTTTATATATTTTTAAATAAGTCTATAAAGACTAATCATATCGAGTTACGGTTTTCACCAGTAATGTTAATTTTTCACGCTCTTTCTTCCTATTGAAGAATAAAAATACCATTGCATTTGAAATTTTCGAGAAATTCATAAAAATCTGAGACATTTTCATAAAGTGTCATCTACCGACTCGAAAAATAATCAAACTCGTAATGTTATTACTTCAGTAGAAGCACCCAAAAAAGTTCTTTGAAATAAAATAAAGTTATTTAAAATAGGTCATACCAAAAAAAAGTTATCCAATTTTTTTCAAACCAACATTTGCCCTTCCCCTCCAACCACTATTTGACAAGATAGAAAAAAATGTATACAAAAAGTTGTCTTATTTTCAGTAGGTTACAAAAAAAAGTCAATATAGGTTAATTTGGGATAATTTTGAATAAAACAGTGATTTTTAATTCGCGGTGTGAGTTACGCCCTCTAGCGGTAGACTTAGCAACTTATAAATATTTTCCAGATTTTTCTTTTGGCCGATTTACCCCCAATTTTTTTTTCTCCGGGTCGTCCGATTAACGGATCCAGAGATATATCCGGCGTCCTTTATTAATGGGCCAACTTGTACGTATTAATTTTGAGAAGAGTTAAAGGCTACACAAAGAGAGATGTAATAAGAAAAGAAGATATATGCACAGAACTGAATAGATACGATAAAAAATGATTACAGCGATAAATGGAGACAATACCTTAATCTTAATAGAATGATAATTACAATACTTTTGAAAATACAAATAATTAGGTATAATGCACGAGGCAAGAGAGATTTAGGCAGACCCAGGAAAAGATGATCTTAATAACTTTGTGAAAACCGGAACAGGCAAGAACGTAATCCCTGCGGGACCGATGCAAACACAGGAATTTTATAATTTTAAAGTATGTATTTCTTTGGCATCATAGCTTCCAAACGGACGGATAGACTTTGATATAGATATAAGAAGAAGAAGAACGATCTTGATGAAAACATATTCAAGGAGAATTGTACATGGGAAACACTATAATTGAAAATTATTTTGTTATAATTGTATATTGGCATATCTAAATCAATATTAATTTTGAAAAATCTGTTATTGTTGATAAATGAAGGAAAAGACCCGAAGATTCTTCCGATATCCAATATAAAAATATTGAAAAAAACAATTGGCAATGAAAAAGCTCGTCTAAAATAATAATGCAGATGCTCCTTTCCTGATGCTAGACTTCTAAGACTCACAGCTTTCCAAAACAACAGAGCTTTGGCTCATTACGATTACAAAGAGACGCTTTTTGTTTTATTATTGAGCTTTGTCATTTTATTTCTGTTCCTGGAGTTCTTCGAGCCTAAAATCACTATTTTATTTGGCTTAAAGGAGTTCGTTAAGACATATTTGATTTAGAATTTTCAAAGGCACGACAGTGTGTCAATCCCGGAGAGGTATATAGGACGGTGCACAAAGGATCAAACAAACAATTGGGTAAAAGAGACTCGATTACATTAAGGATCTCGGCAGTTGCGGCAAAAATAATTGCGAGGCCAGGAATTATATTTCAGAGAAACAGAAAATCAAGAAGATCAAATATAATTCTTATGCCAGGAGAATCTACTTATGTACCAAAAACCGACTTAAGTAAGCATCGGGTGACAAAACAAAAAAAAATATTTTCAACATAGAATTTAGATGCATCGCATGTAAATCTAGCATTAACTTCAACCATTTTCTATTTTCTACTAATACATTTTGTGTCACTCATTATTACTTTGTTGTAACATATTTAGAGTACAAGAAGATCGTCTCACAAGTTATCAGCTCCAAATAATGATATGGAGTAGATATATATTATTTTTATTTCCTTATTCTTTTTACCTTATTTTGGGAAAATACCAAAGCCAAATGATATCAGATTATGAATTTTTGCGTTTTATATTTTTTACGTAGAATTAAAGCTGTTGTTCAAAACTTACCTAAAGCTGATTTTTTTGAATGCTAGAAACTAGATACCTTCCAATTAAAAAAATATTTTGTTATAAGCTGACTATGTGTTAACTGATAACTAGAATAAAGATTGTAAAAACGTAAATAAGTTAGCACTTAGTTGAGATTGATTCGAGGTTCGAGGTTTCAAAATTGGCAAGTAATTATTCTATTGGCTTTATCTAATTATCATGTATTAAACAAGCAATAAATATTTAAAAATATTAATCTACTTAAGTACCTATGCTATCTGAAATATGTTGTAAGTACGAGTAGAACTTATACCGCGGGGGTCCCGCACATGTATATAGTTAAGCACAGTAAATAGGTAAAAGGTATTTTTTAAGAAATTGAAAAAAAATGGAGCTTGTGTGGGATTAGAACTCACAACTTTTTATCCTCACTATAGATTATAGGAAACAATAATTGTAGTCGTTGGCCTCATCGTCGTAAGCTCTCTTCACAAGTGGTAAAATTGATTAAAAATAAACGAGGAAATTCCGAAACGTCTCCCCATTGTGTTGCTGCACGGTCCGATAAATGTTGCCGCGCATGGTATGTTGATGGCTCCCTTGCTTGTGTTGGCTTCACACGATGCAGGCCATCATGTGTGTAAAATGACAGTACAGAGAAATATGACTGTGACAAATGATACAAAATATTGAACATTCTAATCAAGCTCTATTTCCAATCATTGTTACAACAGAGAAAATGTCTCAACAATCAAAAATAACATGTTATCATGTGCAAAATAACTTTTGAGTACGACTCGACTAGTTCCGAGTGCTCCGACAAGGCACGATGCGTGGAAACAATCACCGAAAATAGCACCGGTTCTATCATCAAATCATGCACGAGTTCAAGCAACCAACCGTGCACGCGATGTTATTTTCTTACAAGGAAGCATGCACAGCACCAAGCCTAGCTCCCATCAAGGAAACATGCAGCAAATAGTATAGGTACGTCAGCACTTAACTAGTTCCATTACATAAATTCTATTCTAATCCATTACCAAATATTATAAAACAGAATAAATTCTATTCTAGGCGTAATAAAATTCCAAAATCTGGTAATTGAATAGCTATCTTACATTCACTTTTTAAAAAGGTCATCTGATTAATTCATTTTAAGAATTAGGAAACTTTGTCTTCATACTATTTTTCTAAACAATTAGCTTTGTCAATAATAATTCTGGAATTTGTCAAAGGGCTGCAACAATTTCTGAAAATTGTAATGAACACTTGACATTTACATGAACAATATATTTTCTGTTACAACGCCTTAATTAAAAAAAATGAGCATACAAAATCTTCAGGTACATAACTGAAGCTTATAATTATGTAAAATTATAATCATTTAGGTACATGAACTAGCAATTAAGGAAAATTGCGGTAAATATAAAGAGATAGAAAGTGATCAAAGATTCTCATCATCTAGTTAGCCCTCTTGAGGATATATTTTTTAGTGAAATTATAGTATCTATTCTAATACATCATTATCTAATTTTATAATGACCCGTCAAGAAACGATACACATACACAATGTATCTGGTTTAACCAGGCAGAATATTTTTAAGGCGCTATTACAAAGCTAAACTCTGTAATCAGGTGAGGGCTAGAAGCTAGAACAGATGTTTTCTATTGAACATTTATTCATGGTAAATTATGTATAATCAGAAACTATAGAGACTCGCATAGTGGCTTTTTTGATAACCATTTCAGTTTTCAGCTCATGGAGAACTTTACTAGTCATATTCACTAGATTTTGCAGCTTTGAAATGTTTATAAACATTTCTATTTAGGAATATCAATGAGCAACGTTACTTACCGATTTTTTCAAGTTATGGAGAATAATAATACGTAAGTATATGGAACATTGATGTTTTTTTTTCGTTTATTTTCTCCTCTTTGCTGAATAAGATCAAATTAATTATGACGATCATATTTTATTTTGCTTTTACTGTATACCTATTTGGTTCAGTGATCACAGTAGCTTGTTTTCATTGGTGTAACGTTAATAAAAATATACATACCTACCTACCTGCATTGAAATGTCCATCTAAAATTTGAACGCATCGCTTTCTCTTAATTAGTCGATGTACGAGAAAAAATATATATATATATAAAAGCGCTACGCACACCGAGAGTTGGATAATCAAAACATAACCCGCTACACACGTATATGGCAGTTTATTCAAACAACGATATCATTACCATTTCCCGAATGTCAGTATTTGTATTTCATTAAGTTGATAGAATAGGTTCACGAGAGTGGAAATGGAGGCTACAATCAATGCGGTGCTGCTAGCGGAATATGATAAATCACCCGAATTCTTGTCGATATTATTTGCTCACCGCTTTTCGTCGTTGCTGAAATCAAAACTAATAGGATGGGAAGAACTTTATCTCTCTCAATCATTTTCATTACCTAATCAGGACTTCAGGACAACAATTATCACCACTTAGTATTTGGCACTTTTCAAGTGTTAAATATTGTTATTTTTTTTGGATCCATCAAATTTGCAAATCGTTCTGGATAATTTATTTTGAATTCTAATTAAATAAAATAATATGCATTCTTCTAAATAAATTGAATCTAGCTGTTAGATAAATACGAAAAATTAGGATAAATTAATAATGAATCAATTATAATAAACATTCTTGGTCTTAGTTTATTGCACAAGTAGGTAAAGTGGTGGATTTTATCGTTATCGAACCAAGATATAGTAGATAACGACGCTATTTATCAAGAATTTAAGAGAAAACAGAAATATAATTTTATATTTGTCACTTGAATTAAATGCGTTGAATTTTATAAAACTTATAAGGATCAAATCGGAAGACGCACATTTTGACATAGAACATGCCTTAGGCCTCTTTTAAGCATGCGTTTTTGTCGTCTGTCGCGTGACAGCTACGGTGGACTAATACTAGAGCGCTGTATAGATGAGTATTATCGCCGCCCGCCATTATGTGTCCTGATTGTCACGTCAGTGGTATAGGTTATACACGTAAAGATACGTAAACAAGCGCTCTACCTATACCACTAACGTGACAGTCAGGACGCATAATGGCGGGCGGGGACGATACTCAACTATACAGCTCTCTACTAATACTGCTGTAACAGGTTTATTACAAAAGTAACATAATTAAAAAAAATCTGGTGTGTCCACTCACACGACTTTCCTACCGCCCGCAGGCAAATTCGAGTGAATAAAAATTTTTACAATATTACAATACTTTCCTTACATAGCGACGATAATAGCGGTAGTAAAGTAAAAATCCTCTGGTCAAATCTTGCTGCCACTCATTTTTTTCAGCAAAATTTTATACCAAAAAAGTAAATACAAATTTTGACATAAATACAAAAATAAATAAATAGTTGTCAGAAATAATTTGTGCTTGTTATTCTGGCAGCTGCACGAGACAACAAAATTCAGGTTGTCGTCATAGCAACCTGTGGGCTTAAAACAACAGGTATAAAATTTTCACCATAAAATATAATCAAATGAAGTAGGTATTCCAGAGTCAGCAATCTGACATTCGCGTCAAAAGCTGTTCCTCTCAAAGAAAATTCAATTTTTAAGAGATATAGCAAGCTGTTGTGCATTTATGCATATGTAATTGTGATATAGACACTTCATCAATAGATAGTTATATTAGAACACAGTGATAGAGACACTTAATCCCTGCGCTAGTGCTTCCAGCACTATGGAAGAGAGAATCCCCACAACGGATGACGATATGGAAACAACCATTGATCCTGCCCTAAATGTTAATCCCTTGATCCTAAAACTGATCGAAATAATAAGCAGCCTTGAAGATAACGAACTACAGAAAATTATAGAAGTAGCTGTCAAAACAAGAAAAATTAATCAAAAGTCAAAAGTTAATCCCCAATCCACAAAACGTCCATATTCCTCGTCAGATGATGAAAACAGTAGTAATCAGATCGAGGTTAGTAACCGTTATAGCTCATTGAGCGATGCGGATGATATTGCTGATGTTGATTTTCCCCCCCTTCCGTCAGAACCAAATTCACATTTCAAAATTTCAAGATCCCAAATGAAAAAACGTAACAAAAAAAGTAAGATCAACGCTCATCAAACAACCACTGACACTCCAAATATTGTAATAAACAAGATAAATAACCATAAAGAACTCAATAATAATGACAAGTCAGAACCAATCAATCAGCAAATTCCCAAAACAATCAATAACCCAAGACAAACTATACCGACAATAAATACTACAAATCCCAGGGAGAACCTCAAAGTTCCTCCAATTACACTTACAGATGTGCCCTTCTGGGACAAAGCTATTATTTATTTCAAAAAGAACAAAATTAATTATACAAAAGCTTCAAGTTCCGGTAAAGGTATTGTAATTTTCCCTTCCACATCTGAGGACTATAGGCATATGCGAAAGTATTTTGACAAAGTAGGACAGAAAGTATTTTCGCATAATCTGCCTGAAAATAAAGAATTGAGAATAGTCCTAAAGGGACTACCAACCTACATTTCGACTGAAGATATCGACTATGAACTAAAACACTTAGGCTTTAGTCCAGTCAAAGTTGCTAGGATGAGCAAAGATAAACGACCGATTCCTTTAGTTTTGGTATTATTACCTAAAAATGAAAAAAATATATACGAACTTAAATATTTGCACGGACTTTGCATTAAAGTTGAAAGTCAGCATGCTAAGGCTCGTGTTAGTCAATGTTATCGCTGTCAAAATTATGGCCATACGCAATCTAACTGTACGTTAGACCCAAACTGTCTCAAATGCGGAGGTACACATTTTAGCTATGAGTGCTCAAAAGATCCGAAACTACCGCCCAAATGTTACCATTGTCATGGTGCACATCCAGCTAATTTTACTGGCTGTAAACATGCCCCTAAGGCAAAAATTTATAACAAAGTAGACCCCAATGTATCATATGCCAAATTGACCAACAACGCTAACATGACGGAACTCATACAAACAAACAAGACGAAACAAACTGAAACTAACAACCTAGAACTAATAACTGAAATGAAACAGTTATATGGTATGATGACAAGACTTGCCGCAAAAATTGGCTTCCAAATTTAATGTCAAACAAGACCATTATTAAAAAATTAAACATTATTACATGGAATGCAAATTCTATTGTAAACAAAAAAACGGAAACAATAAACTACATAAACGAACACAACCCTGACATACTACTGATACAAGAGACTTTTTTGAAAGCACAAATAAATTTTAAAATTCCAAATTACACTATACACAGACGTGACAGAAAAACAGGACGCGGTGGAGGAGTTGCAATACTTATTAAAAGTAATATACAACATGACATTACGCCAGATAAATCAACAGAGAACATAGAGCTAATAGCTATAGAGACAAAATTACACGATGGACAGACAATACGAATAGGTTCAATGTACATACCACCTACAAAAAATATAATAGACCAAGAACTCGATGAGATACTAAGAGATGACTTACGAACCATTATTGGTGGCGATCTTAACGCCAAGCACCAAGAATGGAACTCTAGACATAAAAACAAAAAAGGCACTGCTCTTTATAAATACGGACAAAAACATGATAAAATACATATACTAGGACCTGATACTCCGACGTTAAACAGTACCAAGGGCATCAATGACATCATTGACATATTTATAATAAAAAATATAGACAAATACTGTGACATCTACACAAACATAGACACCACATCTGACCATAATCCGGTACATCTCTCTTTAAGTGATGCCGTTTTACCAACAAACAAGAGTTCAAAAATAACGAACTGGCAATTATTCCACAATATTCTACAAAACACAGACTACAATGAAAAAGAACTAAACTCTACAGACAACATTGATCAAGAAATCAATCAAATAGAGACTGACATAGACAATGCACTTAATAACAGCACCAGACTATTAAAAACTAAAAAATCAATTGACGGCTTTCCGAAATACATTAAGGACAAAATTAGACTGAAGAACAAATACAGACATTTAGCGAACGATACAGGAGATCCTAGACATAAAAAACAAGCCACTAAATTGAATAATCAAATTAAAAAAATGATTATAAAATTTAGAAACGAACAATGGGACAACTACATAGACACACTGAATGACCCATATCACCAGAGAAGCTATTACAAACTTATTAAAGCATTAAAAAAAGACAACTTCCAAACTAACAGGCCTATACATGGAATGAATGGACTTGCATACAAAAATGATGACAAAGCAGAAGCTTTTGCTGACACGATAGAAGAACAATTCACATTGAACAGGACGACAGTAAATGACCAACAACTATACAATGACATTATTCAAAAAATAAACTCTCTTAATAGAAACACAATACCTGACAATACCTACAGACCCACAACAAATGACGAAATAGAACAAATTATTAGTGCTCTTAGTATTTCCAAGGCACCCGGCCATGACAAAATTAAGAACAAACTACTAAAGGAACTACCACACAAATACGTAGACAGACTTGTAAAGCTATTTAATTCATGCTTCCGGCTGACATACTTTCCGATCAGGTGGAAACATGCTCATATAATAGTTTTACAAAAACCGGGAAAAGATCCTCTTTTCCCACAAAATTATCGACCGATTAGCCTTCTTTCAAATTTAGGAAAAATACTAGAACGGACAATACTCACTAGACTTAAAGAACAAGACTTACTACTGAATGTTATACCACATGAACAATATGGTTTTAAAGACAGACACTCCACAGATCTACAACTCCTCCGCTTCGTTGAAAAAACATCAACTGACATAATAAACAAACAAATAGTGACTGCAGTATTTCTTGACATTAAGACGGCATTTGACAAAGTTTGGCATGATGCATTGGTATATAAAATGTTAAACTTTAATTACCCAACTCATTTAGTCAAAATTATTCAATCTTTCCTATCAGACCGTTCCTTCCAAATTAGTTACAACAAAATTTTATCAACATCTAGACCAATAAAAGCTGGAGTACCACAAGGGGCGGTACTTTCTCCACATCTTTATAATGTATTCACAGCTGATATACCAAAATTACGTAAAGCAGAATTGTACCTTTTCGCTGACGATACGGCCATAATCACAAAGAACAAAAACAGCAAATATAGCATTGCCGAAGCACAAAAAGCAGCTGACCAACTATCAAACTATTTTGATAGATGGAAAATTGCAATCAACCCGGAAAAAACACAGACAATACAATTCACTAACAAATATAAAACTTCAAAATCAAAATTAACAATTAAAAATTCTGAAGTTGAATGGCGCAAAGAAGTCAAATATTTGGGCATAATTTTAGACCAAAGGCTAAATTTTAGTAACCACATCAATAATACAATTTTTCAAACCAAAATTAAAGTTAATCGGTTGAACCCGCTGCTCAACTACAATAGCAGACTTAATTTGAAAAATAAATTAAAAACTTACACCACCATTATTAGGCCCTGTCTAACGTATGCTTGCTGTGCCTGGGGTCAGTCAGCACACGTTAAAAAAATTCAAGTTTTTCAAAACAAGATACTGAGGAAACTTAGTGGTTCTCCTTGGTATATGACTAACAAACACATACACGAAGACTTGAAAATAGAAACCATACATGAATTAATTACCAAACTTGTGACAGACATACGCAAACGAGTAGATACACACCCACATGACGATCTGAAAAATACAATGAACTTACAAGTAAATGGCAAACACAAAATAAGAAGACCTACGGACATATTAAAATAAAATACCATTTATTACAAACAAGACTATAACTCAGCTCGCTAAATAAAAAAAGAGCAAACCCTTTTTCCTACTGCTCGTTAAAAAAAAGAGCAATCAATATCAGTAATATCTGAAGTATTTAAAAAAAAAAGATGACCTATAAGGATACCAGAATGGTATCAGTAGTAACAGAAAAAAGAAGAACAAGAAAGGTATTCCAGCAACCTATTAATTTTTTTTTCAGTAAATGCTCTTACAACATTCGTTTGAATACAGAAAACTGTTCTATATGTCTTAGATATACCGGAAGTATATTAAATATACCTACTGGCACTTATATTTTCTTGTGCATATGAAAGTCTTCAGTCTTGCTATGGGCAAATGGAAGTGCTCTTTTATTCGCGTGTCATAGATATGAACATTCTTATTATTTGTAGAAACTGAGCTGTTTTTGAGAGAATATACATATAATTTAAATAAATAAATTGATGCTTATGTTATGTTAATACAACATATTTTCTAAATAATTCTCTACAAGTTTTTATAACAGATTATTTGCAATGCATCGTCGTATGTATGCATTTTTGTGCAATAAATATATTTTGAGTAGAGGTTGAGCCAACCCAAAAACATATACCATATCTTTATCTGGTCTCTATATAATAGATTTTGTTCAATTAAGCTCAAGTTAAAACACATCTCATATTATTGAAAAGGTACTTCAGTTAGGAGTTAAGTTTCGAAGTTAAGTGTTGACAGTGAGCTTTCCATTTGAGCAATTCATCTAAATAAAAACCCTTTCATTAGTATTAATGTCATGTTGGTTACAGTGAAAATAATACTTATTTTCTATTTTATTTTAGATATGGTGCATTCGAATAATTTTGATCTGGTACTGAATTATCAATGAAAAATCATCTGCATATGGAGTATAATGACATCCCTTAATCACTGAATCTAGGTAGGATCCAGTATTGAGCCTTGTGGTACACCCATACCTATAGGTCTCTGATTGGTCTTTATAAATCTCATTTTCTCTAATTACCTGTAGAGAAACGAAATGCATGTTGCATATCTCTTAGATTCGAATATTTATTCAAAAAATATTACAGGCAATCTGAAAATACATTTACCTAATATATTATACCCAATTTTCCAAAAAAGTTGTTTCCACGTTCTTACCAGTTTTCAGTTAATGTGGTAAAACAACTGTGGAGAAGAAAATGCATTCAGATAAATTGTGTGGAGTTATATCTACTATTAGAAATATCAACATTAATAGGTATCCGTTCCACTAAATCAATGAGAGCTTGAATGAAAAAGCTATTATGCTTAGAGGCCATAATTATCGGATCTTCCATCAACTGATCACCAATTTTACTCTTTATATTATTCTTCATTTTATCTTTACCGATACAACATTCAACAAGGTGCGATAATTGAAAGAGTCAAATAAGTATCCTTTTTTTGACATTAAAAGAATATGTTTTCTCATAGCCTCTTTATAGAACTTTGCAAAGTTGGGAAATGTATTTTTGAAAACACATAGGTGTTTCAGGTTCAAACTAGAATGTTTTACAGATGATCTACCCACACTTTATTATTATTTTTAAAGACAATTACAACATAGATGCATTATTAAATAAGGTTACAAATACCAATACTATTAAGAAAACATAATAAGAAGTTCATGATACACTTTTCGCTCAAAATGTCTTTCGGTGTTTCATGAATAAACCACCATTTATTCTCGCTACGTTGTAACCTAGGCAGTCACAGAGAATGTGTTTTACTTTTCAATGGATACCTGTAATGACTGTCAGAGATGGGTTGTGAGGAGCGAGTTAGAAGGTTTTCATAGGTTAATATGGTATGAACCAGTCGTAGGCAAGTCACAACCACTTGATGTTGTCTGTTCTTTGGAGAAACTTTCTATGGGAGTAGGTATACTTTTCTTTACTCCTGACTACTCGATGTTGAGAATATGTATATGGATTGTTGTGATTGCTACTGATTGGATAGGATTTTTCCAGAAAGGTTTCATGTCAGTGTGTACAATGACACTAGTAGTTGGTGGATCACCAGAGATCGCGGCTCTATCCAGACCATCAATCTTCGCATTTCCTTTGATTCCAGTGTGCGAATGTACCCAAATCATTTTCATAATAGTTCATTATCGTAGAGTTCCCATTTTATTGCAATGGGAATTGGGTGGATGGAATTCATGTGAGAAAGTAAATTTAACGTACTGAGAGTATCAGTGGTAATGAGGTATTGTGTTATCTTTCTGCCTTGGAGAATTCCATCGTCATCCATACTGCAAATAACTCCTCTTTTAAACGGAGGTAATTTGTGGTAATTTGAAAATTGCATCATAGTCTTCTATAGTAAATGTGGCTTCTACACCTTCAGCTGTTTTTGAGGCATCAGTTTATATCTAGATGTAATCTTTATTTTGATTAAATGGTCATAAAAGCTTATTTATCGACTGAGCATTAATTTCGGTAGTAGGTGGGGCTTGTGTAAGATATCGGAGGGGGAACTGATCAAGAGGGGCACTTTTTTGAGCTAGAGTAACCCACACGCAATATGTTTCTGTCGTCGATATAAATTACCCAATTATTATCATATTCGACGAATGCTAGTGGAGTGTATTTATGGAAATATATATAACATATTAGATGAGATTAGTAGATAGATCGTACTTTCTTGGTTAAAAAAAATGATTATTGTAATTCGATGACAGGGTAATAATCCTGGAAAACTACATAATAATTTCAAATTAAAGATTAACAGGCGTATCCATAATCGAAACTTAGTACGCTACTAAATTAAGTGCGAAGGTCTAACCTTAAAGAGGGTTTATGACTGTTATGTCAGTGTTATGGTAGGATAGTGTTTTGTTTTATATTTTAATACGATACTAGCTAGCAGTAGAACTAAGATTGGATTATGAATACGTCTGTAAATGCCTACATAAAACTAACTGGAATCATAATAAAAATATACGCATGCATTGCTGTGTAATTCAGTGTGATTTATAAGAAAATAATGATATTATAATTCACATAAAAGAGTTTGTATGAATTGACGTCATGGTTTTTTGACGTGCAAATAGGGCTATAACGTAGGTGATAAACCACTAGTGCCATTACCAAGGTTCAGTCTTATGATGGGCCATGACAGAAATAATGATGACATTGTTTACAAGCAATGTTCATAGAAATTATCACTGACAACATACATAATATGTACCTTCTTATACATGGTTGAATCGACGATGAACTAAAATAGATAATACCTAGGCTCCATTATAATAGAACATTGATGTACAGTGATTTGCTTAAAAGGAACCAATATCCAGGGGATATGGTATCATCGTATCTATGTTCATTGTATTTTTAACTATCAACAATGATATAACTCATGGAGATGATCAGATGATATATCTTATTTGGAATAAAGGAAATTGTAGATAATATATAAATGACATAACGATCTATTGATGTGTTTTCTGGGCTATGAGGTAATACTATATAGCCTTTCACATTTTAATAATAGTCCAGTCACATTATCCTGCAAAAGAAAACCTACATTTATGTTTTATTTAATACCAAGTTTACTTTGAAGTGCTCATAATAACAAAAAATCCAGAATAGTGGATTATGTTTGGTCGCACTCAATTATAACAAGTTCAGGTACAGTTTACAATCTATACCATAGATATAGAAACTTGGACCACGAATACCCCATCATTAGGTGTGCCAGTTTTCATAGATTATGTTCTTATAGAAGTACCCAGAGGAGAAATGACTGACACACTGTTGGCCAATAACCTATTGACAGACATAGACAGAAACCTTCATTGATAAAATACGTTTTGTTTGTTGACAACATCCTTGAGGGCCCGGGGTGGTGAGCTGTGGAAGCGGTCAGAAGGGGGGATACAACTTTTTAACTAAACCTCGCCTCAGTGAGCTCTTTGTGGGCACCCCCAAATTTGAATTTGAGAGGGAGATTCCTCACATTCAATTGTCCATCGTTGGTCCATGTTTGTCCAGGAAAAAAATACTTTTGTCAACCTTTTGTTAAAAATTTAAATGAAGAATAGTTTTTTCACTAGAAATTGCTCAAAAAGTAAGAAATCGGAAATATGCCTGTTTGTCTCGCTTATTTGTTTGTCCATGTTTGTCCAGGAAAAAATTTCCTTCGCCCACCTTTTTTAAGAAGATATATCAAAAAGAACTTTTTTTGAAAGCATGAAGTGGGCACCCCCAAATGTGAATTTTGGAGGAGGAATTGTTGCATTCAATTGTCCATCGTTAGTACATGTTTGTCCAGGGAAAAATTCGTTTTTCCACCTTTTGTTAAAAAAATATATCAAAAAGAACTTTTTTTGAAAGCATGAAGTGGGCACCCCCAAATGTGAATTTTGGAGGAGGAATTGTTGCATTCAATGGTCCATCATTGGTCCATGTTTGTCCAGAAAAAAATTCGTTTGTCCATTGTCCAGAAATTGCTCAAAAAGTGTGGTGAACGAGTCAAAAACAGCAAATTCTTAAAATGAAACTGAAATCACGAAGTCTGACAACGAAGTATTTTTGAATTTGATCAAAAAATGAGTATTTTAAAAGAAACGTCAATCAAAAATTTTACTGCTAAAAGCTTATCGTAATTAGGTGATCGTGATTCAGCGAATAAACTGGACTGCAAAGATAACTCTTTATTTGAAGCGAAGGATGACAGTGAAGAAAACATTTTTGTCTTGCCAATAATTCGTAATAATTTTGCAGAACTAGATAACAAAACGAAACAAACACTAACGCATATCGAAAATAATCGACATAGAGGGCTATATGTTCGTTCCTGCCCGAACGTTCGATTATTTTATAATCGACCAGTCATGAAAAGAAAGAAAGAGATTCATATGAATGGTAATTTTTGTAACCCAATTCAAATTAGTGGTGTTCTAACATACGTCCAGAACACTTGCGCACTCGATTCGATTTTTGAAATTTTAGCAAATTGTTACCGCGAATATCCGTCGGCGAAACAAATTATGGACGAGAACACTGAAAATATAGTTTTTGTATACATTAAAAAAATATGTAACGGAAGGAGTTAGTGCAATTATTGCAACTTTACAAATAATGCCATCAGATCATACATTAGATTTTGAAGATAACTTTTTGGATTTTACCAAGCGATACTTTAAAATCAGTACAATATTGTTTGAATCAACGTTGCATTGTTCTAAAAACGGGGTCGTTTTTATTTTCTGAAGTCGATTTATTTTGCCAACTGAAAACAAAATTGATGGTCAATTACATAATTTTAGAGGAAATTCCTGTAGAATTTGAAGTTAACGATGCAAGGTTTATTTTAAGTGGAGTGAGTTATTTCCCACGTTCCTATGCATTTCAAAGCTTTTTGTAGAAACTTATCAGGAGCATGGGTTGAGTATTATGATCGATGTCGAACAACACGAAAGACGCTTAAAAACGCAAAATTGAAGCTCAAAGTTCTGGTGTACGTAAAGCTCTGAATGAGTGTTACGCATGTTATTTTGTTTCTACTTATTACAGTGATTAGAATATATTTTTTTAATTTATGGAATAAATTGATATTTTCAACGTTTTAATTACTATTGTTTGTCTATCCACCACCTTCGTCCAACATATTTTCTCTTTTTTTGGACGTTTTCCATCTAAAATTTTCCTAATATTATATGTTAGTCAAACGATTTTTTCATAGACAAACCATAGACAAACAACAAAAGGGCAAATTTTAGATTTTTCATTTTCCGAAGAACTTTTAGCGGAAAAAGTGTTCTTGATATAAGTTTTTACCAAAAGGTAGACAAACTAAAAAAATCCTGGACAAACATGGACTAACGATGGACAATTGAATGCAACAGTTCCCCCTCCAAAATTCACATTCGGGGGAGCCGACTTCATGCTTTTAAAAATGTTTTTTTGATATATCTTCTTAAAAAAGGTGGACAAATGATTTTTTTTCCTGGACAAACATGGACTTACGATGGACAATTGAATGTGAGAAATCTCCCTCTCAAATTCAAATTTGGGTGTGCCCACTTCACGGAGCTGCCTCACTGCAATTGTTTTCTTCGCATAGAAAATATGACACCAGTGGCGTCTTGTTCTTTTAGGTTTCATTTGCTATACGTCGAAATAATTAATACCACAAAATAAATCTGGAGCTTTGTGAAAAAAAGTCAATATCCGAAAGTTCTATGTTTCGGCAATATTATCAAATAGATGTTTATAGTTATTTTTAAAGTCTAGGATTTGAAAAGCGCAAACAATATAAAAATCTCTTTGATGAAATAACAATCATTATTTCAAATATGATATAAGTTACCAAACTTTAATTTAGACGGGCTACTTACCGATGAAAAGTTACTTCTTAGTTAGTGGATTTTATTTTATTGCACACTTTGCAACGTCTACTCATTTTTTCAAATTTTGAAACAAAAGAATATAACAGAATATTCAAAAACAACCAAAACACCAACCATTTAAATAATTGAGGGGAATGCTGATATGCGATGAAGCGTGACCGAACAAGGGATGATGTCAACACAATATATTGTTTACAGTTCCGTCTATCTCTGTTAATAGTATAGATCATTGCTGTGCGCTTGTCTAGGCATTTATTATGAAAATAAAATAAACATATATATTATTATGAAACAAAACCTTTTATAAAATTTACGTTTATAAACATAATAAAAAATTCTTAAAGAAGTAAATTACGAAATTTAATTAAAAAATTCTACGGTGTACAAAAGTGGCACACGTAATTTTTTGCACTATCCACTATTCAAAGTAGAAACCTATTGGATCCAAATCGTCCAGTTCATCATGACCAACTAATGTTTTATACCATTATTTTCCGCAAATTCTTGAGCAGCTCTTCGTAGTTCCGTTGGCGTCACACCAAAAAAACATATTCGATAGTAACATGATATGATCAGCAAATAATTTCTCCTGTTGCTTCGTAAAGACCGGGACAGGACTTGAAATATAATTTAAAATCAAACGATGTTCTATTCTATTAAACGAGATGATTAGATCCCTCCCATCATTTGATTTATGATTCCCCCTTAGAGTCTTAGTGAAAAGTAGCTTAGTATTATGGTCGAATACCAATCCTCCTAGAAAATTAACTATCTAAGATATGATATCGGAATTGAATATCAAGCAAATACCGTTTTTAAGTAAATCCATATTTTGAAAAATAACTTGAAAAGTTTATTTTTTACATCAATTTTATACCTTGGTATTGTAATGTTTTAACCTAATGCAAATGTTGACTGAATAACTTGATTGATTGCATTAATAGACTATTTCAAAAAAAATAATATTGATTTAAATTCTAATGTCCAATGGGCTAAATTCGACCATATAATTCATTAATTTAAGTTTGAACATTATTGAGTTGCTTCTCTCAAGGAGTATACCTCTATTTGTATGAAAAGTTCCATGAATATCTTGAAGGAAGTATTCAGACTACAGTCTTGAGCATTCTGTGGCACAGGTCAAGGGACACTTAAATATAAACATCTAAACATAAACTGAACATGGTTACAATACTTTTCGTACTTGTTGTGGCGATAATAATTTTCATATATTTAAAAATTAAATAATGCCTACTTAGATAAAATTGATCTGACACATTCCAGTCATTTAATAATATTCCTGCAACCACCCTCACAATCAACAGCATACAAGATAAATTCAAACGTATTGATGCATCATCATTTTTGCATTGACCAATTATCTCTAATTAACGTCAGTTCATGCAGAATGGCCCCTTCCGAGCCAATGGCGTAGTGCGACAGTGAACAATTGACACCAGTGCAATGCCCGCGGCCATTAGTTAATTACATTAATTGATGTACTTGCTGGTTGCTTGCTCCGGGTCATCGTAAATGGAGCAAGTCACCTCATATCAATCTCATAAGAGTTACTCGACACGTTAGTTCAGAGGCGTACCAAATTTAATTGGCCTAGTAACATGTAATCAAGAAGCACCAATATTAAGAGCTAGGATTTGACCTGATAGCGGATCTCCGCTAATAAAGACCCAAAAGAACTGTTCCGAAACAGTAATCAGTTTTAATCTATTTCAATTATTCTATCTCAGACAGAAATAATTAGATGATAGTTTTACTTATCATTCGAATAGTATAACATACTTTGACATACCTACATAAGGAGTAAGTAAAGTTATATAGAAAATCACAAATATTATCTCCATTCATGCTCATTGTAATCAGCATAGGTGAAGTTGACGAAATTGCAATAAATAGATCACAAGACTCTTAGATTTCTTGTTATTAAATATATATTTAGTATTCTTTGTCGTAGACATAAAGGAGAAACTGTAAGTTTAAATTTTATATTGCCTTGTAGATTGAAACAATGTTTTAGTTGTGATTATTCAATTCACTTCATAGAAACAATAAAACAATGATTTTTTTCTATGCGTAGAGATTCGTCTGGATTTTATAATATACGCTAAGAGCAAAAAAATATACATGAATAATAAAATCAATGTTTTCAACCACCTACTGAAGTAGGTGGTTCAATGATTTTCATATTTGTAGGAAGGAAACTATGGAAAATCAATTCCAGTACACATGGAAAAATAAATAAATTGGAAAGAAACACAAAATCTTCTCCACATATATTGGTAAAATTAACAAATTACAGGGGATGAGAGACATGTTTCGGGAATATATATTCCCATTTTCAATCTTGACAAAGGTTCTGTAATATTAAAATAGTAAATGTTAATATAATTAGAATAGTAAAAGTTAATATAATTAAATATAGAAAGGAATAATATAAGAATTAACAAAATTATAAGATGGCTGATAACATTTTTTTATTTTACTTACATTGAGGAATGTGGCACACACTGTCAATAATAAAAATTAAACATTATATGATGATAACTTATAATAAAACTTAAAAACCCGGTGCATATTAAATAACATAAAATTATAAATTTTGAAATTAAAAAATTAAAAATTCAAATTAAAAGGACATTCTAAACAAAAAGAAAGAAAAAACGAAAAAACCAAATACTCTATATTGACTACATTTTAATCTTATGGTGGTCGTGTTAAGGAAGAAAAATTCCGGTGTGCTGAGGTATAAATAGGAGAAATTGATAATATGTTAATAGTGCCATCTATTGTTAAGAAGAAGAGCTATTGTGAAGTTATAGTAGACAATTGTAAAAAATAGAATTCTATATGAACAAATGAACAAAATGTGTTGTTGAAGAAAGTAGTAAAGGAGAAGCACCAAGTCATAATAGTTTGTTTATAAACAAATTCAAAAATTGAGAGCATTAAAGAAAGGAATACAATCAAACTTAATCTGTTCATTGAGTGATGTGATAAGTGGATTAATAGTATTAACGTTAATTTAAAAAATCTCTAAGATATTCAACAATCTACCCTTAGATGCATGATGTAATATTCTGGCGTCTTTGGTGATATCGAAAGTATGTTTGTTGTTGATTATATGGTTAGCAAATGAACTATTCGAATTGATTTCATGAAAAAGTATTGTGAGAAAGAAAGATTCATATTTATCTATCAATTTAACGTCTTTATCTATTCTAGTACTAATTTGTCTGTCTGTTTGACCTATGTATTTAGTAGAGCAATTGGGAGTAGAGCACGAAATCTCGTAGACACCCGATTTTGAAAAGGGATCCACCTTATCTTTACTGTTGAACAATATCTTAACCAATGTATTGTAAGTGAAGAAACAAACATTTAAATCCTGGTTGTGACGCTGAAGTATGTTTTTTATTTCCTGGGATACTTTACCAATGTACGGTATAGAACAATATCTGGAGGACAAGATAGGTGTAATCAAATTTCTATTTAAGAATTTATTCATATGTCTATGGTATATTGTCTCAATGAAATGAAGAGACTAACCATTGTTGATTCCTATTTGTTTGATAACATTAGGCTCCTTATTTAAATCAATTACATTCATCGGAGTTGAAAAGAGTCTATGAAATAATGAATTGAAGGTGCTTAGCTTATGTGAAATCGGGTGGCATGATGAATGTGGAATAATGTGGTCCGTGTGTGTAGGTTTTCTATATTTTCTTATTATCTGTTTTGGTGATCAGGATATCGAGAAATGGCAGGATGTTGTTAGATTCAATTTCCATGGTAAAAGAAATCGCTGGATGTAAGGAATTCAAAAAAGTGAGAAAAAGATTAAGTTGGCTTAAATCACCATTAAAAAGTACCAGACAGTCATATACATATCTGTAATAAAATCTTATCATAGTGAATAAAGTTATGGTATTGTTTTTCAAGATTGTTCAAAAATATTTCCGCTAGTAGAGGGGAAAGGCTACTGCCCATTGCTAAACCCGATGCTTGTGAGAAAAAATCATTGTTAAATTTAAAAAAGTTTTGTTTTAGGACAGTATCCAATAACTGGCAGATAT
The DNA here is from genome assembly GCA_958507055.1 of Crioceris asparagi. NCBI lineage: Eukaryota > Metazoa > Arthropoda > Insecta > Coleoptera > Chrysomelidae > Crioceris > Crioceris asparagi. The sequence goes on from OY293826.1 coordinate 104,749,785, forward strand.
TAAGACAATGGTGGAAATTAGTTCCTGAATCGAATAGAAGATTTCTAACCAAAATAATGCAATCATTTGGCGGAATACTAGGAAAGAGATTAACTACATAAAAATATACTAAAATGGAGTTGTCTGGTAAAGGTAAGTGTGAGATTTTGGTAATTAGATCTTTGGAGTTTTTAACAGAGTGAAGGTTATTGAAATCAGTAAGTTCTCTAATGAGTTTATTAAGCCATGATGCTAATCTAGAAGTGGGAGAATTACAAAATGGAACGGTCTAATGGGCATATTAGCCTTATGAATTTTCGGTAATCCACACAACAAAGGAGTAGACAGATTCATGGGGATTAGAAAATCTTTATTGAACTAATAATACAGGATAGTATCTTTAGTAATGTCTAACTCTTTTTTTACACGCCTTACAAATTTAATAGTAGGATCGGAGTTTAATTTATGGAAACTATATGAAGATAATAAATTTAAGACCCTACTCACATAATCAGAACGATCCAAAATGACAAGACAATTCCCTTTGTCTGCTTTTGTGACAATCAACTTATTGAGTTTTACTTTTTTTAGTAACTGAATTCAAATCAAAACTACGTTTCTTCTCTTTGACATTGAAGGTGAGACTAGGATTAACTGAAAAATTATTATTTAACAAACGTGCGACATCACCTCTAATTAAATCTTTATTAAAATTAACCGTGCCAATAACTTTTTCGCACTCAATGGCCAACCGTTGAAAATCTTTTCTGTCATTATGTTTATGTAAAATAAAAATAAATATTTTTCTTCTTCTCCATGGCTTATGACCATGGGTGGATCTTTGGCGACATTACAAAAATACTTCATTGTGTACTAAGGACTTTTGCAATGTTGTCTTTCCATCGAAGGCTTGAATGTCCCAGTGGTCTTTTCGCACAAGAGTTTGACTATACGACTATCTGGTAGACTCTCCTCACATGTTCCACCCAGTATAGTCGTTTAGATTATTTCCTCGCAAAATTTCCCCTATAGATCCTCTAGTTTTTTGTTGTTACAGATCTTCCGACTTTTGCATTCACTATTGGGCCATATGTTTTTCTAAGTATTCGCTTCTCGATGACTCGTAGGCGTTCGTCAATAAATTGCTACCGTAACCTCGTACCATAATGACTACAGATCTTATTGTTGTTTTGTATATGTTGATCATGGTTCGTCTTCATTTTAGCTCGGATTTTAGGAGGTCTTGATCTGCATAGTGTTATGTATTGCTTGCTTGGATCCAGCAGTTAGTTTCTGCAGTTTCGTCAATGTTTTCTATTAGCATCATTCCCAGATTTTTCTTAAAGGCTTTCAAAGTCATTGTCAAAAATACAGTAACGTTTTGGCCTAGTCTGTCTCTGTGTAGGTGATTGTAATACATATATTAAATTTGTTCTTCATTCAGTTTGAGATCAATGCGTCCTGATATTCAATGTGATGTTTCCCACTATATCTATATTAATTACAAAATCCAACAGTAGTTGGATCCGTCATTTATATTGCACACCTCTAAAATCAAATATAAATAAAAAATATTTATTTCACATTCTTTAGTGTTTCATTAGTTATAATATTTGTTGAACGTTGCGCTCAAAACTGTGAAATAAATATTTCTTACCACAAATGGGACCAACTTTATTATTTTGAGCACTGAAAAATACAAACAAACACAACTCCCAATGTACCAGCACCAAAATATTTAATATTATTTTGTATTTTTCAGGACACCAACTAATAAAGTCGGTCCAATTTTTGGTAAAAAATATTTATTTGGAAAATTTATTTATTTACTTTATGTCATTCATATTTTTATTTGAAAATATACAAACTGAAAGATTAAATTTTCATATGAAGAGTTATAGTTAAATACAAATATAGTGTGTCCTTGTTGCTCGCGTTTGATTACACACCTCTACTTAAGATAACTTCTCTAATTCGCGTTCACATAAAATTACCTTGTAAAAGCTCCTTAAATATGAAATTGTCTGAAAGATAACAACCCTTCGAAATTAAATTACCACTTGCCATCTCCTAGGGCTCTTCAAAGAGCATCTAATAAAAACCGTATCATCCACCATTATTAAAAGATATAATAGGGCCCTATGATTCTCTGTTCGCACATTTTTTCGTTTTGTATAGAACTAACTTGGAGCAGAAGATTTCTACATTTGGTCTTAACATTAGTAGTCTCATATCGTCTTCATGTTTTGAAATATTTTAATTTTTCTCCAAGCTGACAAAAAGTATAATTTCAATGGGCTTACTATCGATAATAATAAACATTTACATTGTGATAGAAGAGTTGATGGAATTAAAACCTATTTATGTATTTCTGTTTTAAATAAGGACTGATTTACAATAGATTATTTAATTATAAAAATAAAAAAAAATATGTTGAGCCTGAGTTCTTCTTCAAGGTACAATATCAATCTGTAACTACCCAAATTCATCAAATATGGCTTAGCCTGAATTATCGAGAAAAGTAGTATATTTTCGAAGGTGAGTTTAGGTTATCAAGCTAAGATATAGACTGCCTAGTATATGTGCAGTGAAAACTAGATAGTGGCTATGTAGTACAATCCGTAAATAAGTATGCTCACCGTCTGAAGGTTCTTTTTTCGGTAAATAAGTTCATAACAAGCTTTGTTTTGAATGGATATCAGGGGTAGATCACTAAAGACTCTTCTATAGCTGGACGTTAACATTATAAATGAAGTAGTGAATTTCAATTACTTAGACAAGAAAACATCAAGCAGAAGATACTCAAAGAATGGCGTAGACATGAGAAAAGAGCGTAAGATCTGTATCCGGTCCCTACTTACTTATGCTGACGAAACAACAGCAGAAACTACAGGAATAAAAAGGAACATGAGAACAATAGAAATCCAGATATTGTAAAGGGAAACAAACTACACGACAGAATACGAAACAAGTTATATTGAATGAACTAAGTAGGTACGTAAGACGTTGTTATATGGGTGAGACCAATGCGCCTCTGATGGCGAGACCACGTAGAGCGAATGGAGCCAGAACGTATTGCAAAGTCAAATCACACAAACCATATACAAGACCATTTCGACGCTGGTATGACAGAACTACAACAGTATCAGAAGATGGCAGATGAACAAACATAACAGGACCTTGTCCTATTACAAGAAGAAGAAAAATATGTTTTACTATGTGAATAAGTTATTTAACATATGGGTCTTCTATATCTTCTAGATATACTACTAGAAAATGTTGAAAGTCCGAGCAGAACTGATACCCTGATGGTTAGATTACGATAAAGCATAGTGAATACAAGAATTTTGTAGGGTAATCATGAAAAATAACAGTTCGCTTTATGTTTCCGTTTTATTGATGACTTAATAAGTTTTTATAAAATAAAGTTCTCTGAATCAAAATACTTCCAACTACAGATTGTATCAAATATATCTTCAGAGATTTTGGGTGATATCGGATCGACACCATAAGGTTACGTTATTAGTTGGTGCACTGAAAAACACAAAATAATATTATTTATATTGGTGCTGATACTTTTGAAGTTGTGGAGTGGCAGTTAGATTGATAACTTTTGGCACCAACTTCACAAGTACCTGCACCAATATAATTAATATTATTTTGTATTTTCAGTGCACCAACTAATTACGTTGGTCCAATTTTTTGTAAAAAATATTTCTTTCACACTTTTGAGTGTAACATTATTCACGAAAATCGTTAAGCGTTCACTAATACCAATGAAGATAGTACTTATCCTATTACCCACGTATATTCTTTGCTTGTAGTTGTTATTATTGAGATCTCAAAACATCGCTTCGGATATACGCATAAGTATGTTTGTTGATACCATTTTAACACTAGTTTAAGTCGAGAACCGTAACTCTAAGGAGAAAATGTTCAATATAAATGTTGCTAAAAATAATTAGGTCTTTCATTTAATACCCCCAGATTTTCAATTTTTCTCTCCACATACCAAAAATACATATATTTGAAAACTTGACATGCCTCTAGCTCAAAAACCGAAAAAATATTTTCGGAGAGAAGGAGATGTCGGATTTGCGTTTTGATGAATATGGGACCATTTCTCAAGCCTTCTTTCAAATGAATCAGAATGAAGAATCATTAAAATCGGAGCTAGTTTACTACATGAACGCATGAACCAAAAAAAAAAACAGACATTCCAATTATATACTTCCTCCGTTCGGGGTTCGTCGGTCAATAACTATGATATACTTTTGAAATCGACATTGAATATACTTTTCAGAAGAAGTATTTAGATAAATAAATAAATAATAAAGATAAATCGATGATGTCTATGTCAAAAGATGATAAGATATACTGATGTACAAGACAATATGCGCGATTGGAAAAGAAATCGACGTTTCTAACAATTTCTCCAGAATATCTTTGTTTTTTTAGTTATGCTTTATTAAAACTGAGTCTAAAAATATTGTGCGTATATCTTTTCATATAGTATTATTCCATGAACTTATGTAATTATCTTCCAGCTGCAACTGGATAGCAATTGATGTCGGCAAGCCTCTTATACCATCTCGTTAGTAATACTTTACCACCCGAAATTTATAGACTTTGGGCAGCTACCGATGCCGATATTTTGCCTCTCCCAAGAATCACACGGGATCGTCTCTAGGTATATAATTATCCAAAAAATGATATGGAACGCGATAGTCGATACCACTTAACAGCCCTTTAGTAAGCAGGTGATAGATATCTCTCACTGATACCTTATTATTTTTTTTTATTTATGGAAACACTCCCATATTTGGGATATCGAATGTTTGGACGTGGGCCAAGTCAAAGAATGAAGTTAGGTTGAAATTGAAATCATAATTTTTAAAAATAGCTGTTCACGTTTACCTAGCGGCACTTCGACTGTTATTGTAATGACAGATTAGATAATTATTTAAGCTTCGACACGTTTTAGAATATATAATAATGTTTACATCCATTCGATTCTATTATTGATTAAGATTTGCACAATATTCTATTCATGATCGTATCTAAAAATAATGGAATGAGATACAAAACTGTTTTGTTTTCTCTATTTTAGATCCACACTTGAGTTTCTCTACCCAAGTGTAAGAAATCGGGAGAGAACATAGTTTTTATCTATTACATATATTGATGCATCTTTCAATGGCAAAATATACAACACAATAATCATGCTGCATTACAGTAACTGCTCATCGGCTGATGCAATTTTATATTTATTTGTTTCATCGTTTTTCTTGATACCTAGTTAATATTGTATATACTTACTATTTTTAAACTCGTCTATTAAAATTTGATAAAAGATCATTTAACTGTTCAAACAATTACATAGCTAAGTATTCTGAAAATTATTTAATAGCTCCAACGTAAATGAAATTTTATACAATTAGCCAATTATTTGTATTATCTTAAAATTAAAGGCTTAGAAGATATTAAGGACAATATGCGAAAATTCACCATTTCCTTCTTATCTCCGCGTAACTACTGAGCGTAGAATTATCAAAAACATAAAATTGAGGGAAACCTATAAGAGAAACTTAAGTATGGAATCCTTTGACTCGAGTCCGACTCGCAGTTGAAGAATTCTTCAATACTAAATTTTACTTTTTTAAAACTTTATCCGTTATACCAGTAACATGCATTACCTACATACATCATCAAAATAATATTTAATTAAAATTCTTCAGGACTCAGAAATCGAACCGGGATCCAATGCTTAGCAGTCGGACTTTGAACTACAGGATTTTAAAGTTTTATAAAAAAATCTATATCTCTCCATTTTTTGATAACTTTGGTAGATATTCCGAATTGTAATTTATTATTTTAATATTATTATCTTAATTTTATAATAACACCGTTTAAAAATTACTCCCGTAAATGTTTGATCAAATTGACATAAATTGTTTTTTATCGTAAGATGAAAATGAATGATTTTATTTTTTAATGTGAAAACCGTACTTGTAACAAAAAAACCAAGTGACAAGATTTGCTTAGAAAAGAATGAAAAATTTGTTTAACTTTAACATAAACCAGTGGCGGAGCATTTTTCTGCCTCAAATGATTTACTACAAATCTGGCACAAATGCCACTGATAAGAATAAAAAATTAAGTTGTACAACAGAAAATGCCTTCTGATGCATAGAAGAAGCGTACTACGTCCTACTACATTTCATTCCAAAGTTAGCGAAAAAAGAAAACTTTAGCACTAATTAGTTCAAAAGTGTACAAATGATTTTTTTTCAAAATGGATCCAATAATAACCTCCTTGATTAGTATTATGTTATTAAGAAACAGTCCTGATGTATAAGTATATTGGTTATTTATACAATTCATCTAAAATATATTACTACGTTACTGATGCTTCTAGCACAAATATCTTTGTTAAATTAATGTTATTTTCATACATTGAATATAAATTTTATAATAATATATTAGATATAAATTTCATAATCTTATGTCTAGAGCAAGTATGTATAGAATTCTATCAAATAAAAAAGTCATAATGTTTCTAACCGTCTCTCAATAACGAAATATCTGACAAAAACAGCAGCAAGCTTATATTACCACCATTCATTAATTAAACTTTTGTTGAACGGTTTTCTATTCCATAACCATCACGATTTCAGTTTGCGAATATCATGGTTAAGATCAATCAAGTGAAATCTCAAGTAAGAATCCGATTCTTCTCGCTTCGATCAGATTCCTCCACCAGTAAATCATACACGTACGTAATGAGGAGTGGAAAATAAATTTAGTTCCAGATGAACATTTTTCGTATTTTGCATATGAAGGGTAGTGATAAATTTATGGAAAAAATTCACGATTGGATTGGATAAACAACATTCAATAATTATCTTCCAACGGGAACTAGGGCCGCCATAACCTATAAGATAATAAAATAGAATTATATTTAGATACTCTTTTGGTATTAGTAGTTTTGTAATCATGAGATGAACTGCCGTATTCATAACAACTACGGCTGGAAGTATCTGCGATAAGTGCTTTAAATTTAAATTTACCAAAAGCATAAGCATTAGATTATGCATAATCCAAAGAATTTTATGTATTAAATGACTGCATCCCCAACAAAAATCTATTTTATCAAATATATATATATATATATATATATATATATATATATATATACAAAAACAAAAACAATCTCCCTTCCATGGGCTCTAATCGTTAAGATTATAGAAACAAAGTCCAATTAAATGTTTATTTTTCCTTGAATTATTCCATAAAAAAGATTCTTTGAAAAAACTACACCTCTACCCCCTTTGTAGTATATTTTTTAGGAGAGATTCGAATTATCAAAATGGGAGCATGCCTAAACTCATTTAATGCTAGAGAATTGTGAATCTTCCTACCTACACTTGTTAAATCAATAAATTTCTTAAAATTTATTTATCGTTATATAATGCTGTTATTTCAAATGCTTGCAGTGACGTAGACGCCGAAAACGGTGAAATGAATCATAGATACTTATATCAGGTACAACAAAATTCAAACTGCGAGGATTTAATCGTTCAAATGAAAGAATAAGAATCCAAACCTAATAAATGGTTAATACATAACAAATTAAACCTAAAAATAAACAAAACAAATGACTCGTTAACACTCAAGAAAACTTGCCATAGGTCAGAACGAAGCAAGCAAATTCCTTGGGTTTCAAATGAATCAAAAGCTTTCTATGGAAAGATACATCGATATCATTTGTTATAAACTATCAAAAAATATTTACGTAATAAGAAATTTGATCGGTATTTCTTCGACTGAAACCATTACCTACCCTTTAAATTTATTTGTATATTATCGAGCCATCCAAAAAAACTCTCCAGTAGGCTTTTGAAAATAAGAACATGTCTTTACTTGAGTCATCCGTAATTGCATTTTTATTGATGGAAACATCAATTGTCACTTTTATCTGCCTATATGTGTTTAGCAAAGACACGCTCCCCATTTTAAATGCCTACTGCGAATGATAGTTTTTTTTAAGGATTGGTCGCTACTTTTGTTTGAAATAATATTCACTTATGTCAAAATCAAAGCAATCCCAATTTACTAATGGAATTTAAAAGACTTACTGCTGTCTCTCCAAAGATCACCTTTCTTTAAAAAATACCAGATTACGTTAAAACGCTAAATAAAGTGATTGTGAAATTTTGAGGAATTTGTATCTTTAATAAATATTTGTATTTTTTTCTCTCTTGACAAACTATATTATATTTTTATATTTTAACGGTGAATATACATCTAGCCTTCTATCTATCACTGTGATTATTATCACATGTAAATGTGACATCTTAATAAGGTCTTGTCGTACTCGAAAGGTAATATTTCTCAGAAACTAATTATACCAAATCCCATAGGTACAAAACGAATCATGGGAGGATCTAACAAAGGCGTCTCTAACTTTGATGGTGAAGCTCATAAAGATTTGCGAACTGTCACCTGTAGAAATTATTCGTAAAGTCTGCATCACACAAAAGCAAATTCCTGGACACACACGAAAAGGAATATCCCGGTTTCATATCGGGATTCCGGTGACTTTGATGTACGCCGAGGTAGTTTAATCACGCTCCACAGCTCTTCTATAATATAATATTATAGCCAGTATCAAGTCGGCTCTCATTGTATGTCATCTATTCGACAGCGTTAATGTTATTCAGAAGTGAGACTTTTTTCATGAGATATTTGTCAAATGTGTCAGGCATTAGGAGCTGCTTTCAATTCATCAAACCAATTCCCATTGTGCTCCAACCTTTTCTTTCCTATAATTTCTTCTCAACTACATGAAGCGTATTAACAGGTGCGATTCAATGGATCCGAAAAATTATTATCACGATAATCAGATTAATATAGAGAAATGATTGTTAGTTGTATAACTATGCATTCCTATATCATACATCAGATTGAGAATACTTTGTTTTGGATGGAGTTACAGCTATAGAAATATAATAAAAGATTTCTGTGGGTGCAGCACAGAATAAAGTTGTTTTTATACTGTGATTATAGGATGCGTTCCTATACAATTTCGATTACGATAAAGCATTTGTAAGTTATTTTCACCAACCCGCAAAGGGAAAAAAGTATTAAATTTTAGCTCTAGAACTAAAATCTTATATTCTTCCCTTGTAAAACATACAATTTTTTAGTGCCTGGAAAGAAGATGATTTAATAATTAAAAAATATTACAATATATTAACGTCAGAAAATTATCGAAAAGAAATTTGAAGTTTTAATCTGGTAGGCTGTTGTACTTATAGCGACAATTAGAACTGCGTTGCTATGGCAAAGATGATGTATTTAGTCTTTGGCTATGGAGAAAAGAAAAGTGATACTTTGTAACCTGTCAAGAGAGATAAAATCATTTTATTAAAATGTCAATTTTTTTAACCGTCACAGAAAAAAATATGTTTTCTTATGTTTTATTTTTGGCCTGATGAGTTGTCCAACAGCCTCTAAGATTTTTCGAAGATGCACACTAAAGCTTTGTCTTATATTGTAAATGTTGGTTAATATGCCTGCTTTGTATCGAGCGATCCATAAAAAATCCTTTGCAGTAGGCATTTGAAATGGGGAGCGTGTATTTACTAGATTCAAGTAATAGGTATTTGTTATTTCAATACCGAATGTGTGTACTCAGACAACATTTGGTACGTTCGAACACTTCGAACGATGACAATGGTATACGGAAATAATAAATTAAGAACTATATTTTTATGTTGATACTGTTTCTAGTTTCGTTAATATAGCTTCTAAAAATAAAGTTACACTACGTAAATAGTGCCGATAATAGTATTTTTATACGTTTTGTTAGCTGTACTGGTTAGTTTGGCATCCTACTCTTCCATCCTTCTATCTATTCTGTCTTGTCATTTGCCAGTTAATACGAATTGCGATTACGATATTGCAATCACTTTCAAGATGAATTTGAAGTATACATGCGGCAATCACTTATCTATGATTTTGAATACAATTATTGAAATTTACTTCTGTAACTGCGTCAAAGTTGACGAAGAGTGGACCTACTCTGTTCTCGCTTGTTTATAGGAATTTAGAGAGAGATTGAATATAAACAATTTTATGATTTGATTAATCATTTGGTCTGTAATTTTAGATAAATTGGCGATTTTGGAAGAATAAAATGGTTCTGGTAGGCTAAAGAAGATATTACCTCCGTTAATTGATGATATTAGACAACGAATCAACGAATTGAGGAGGCTTGGCGAACACCAATTAGGCATTTATGTCAACAAGTCGGTGATATAAGTTATGGTACATGCCAAAGAATATTGAATGAAAATTTACATCTTCATCCTTATAGATTTATTTCTCTTGAGGAGCTATTAGTAGAGGATTATCCAAAAAGATTTCAGTTTTGTCGTTGGTTTTTAATCTCCATGACGTGCATTTAAACCTAACCTTTTTCACAGATGAAGCCTGGTTTAACCTCAATGGGTATATTAACCCACAAAATATGCGAATTTGGAATAGTGAAATACACACTTTACAACTGAAGCATCTCTTCATCCATAGCAAATAGGAGTATAGGTTGGAATGAGTCGACGTAGATTACTTGGGCTAATATTTTTCGAAGATACTCTAACTGCAGCAAGGTATAGCAATGAAATATTACAACTTTTCCTTGATGAATTTCATGATGATGAACTGCAGTATGGTTTTTTCCAACAAGATGGCGCATCAGCTAATGCAGCTGGCTGTAGATGCAATAGATTTGTTAAGCGAGTTACGTTTTAATGACCGAAAAATAAATTTTTAAAAACGTTTAATTTAACATACAATAGGACACGATTATATCTGGGATTATTATATGCATTACATGGTTTTTATATTAAAATAAATGAAAGATCCGCATTAAGTTGTAATATGATCCAGTGAGACGTTGTAGAGCCGTGGTCTGGCTACATGACTCCTCCTCTCTAGGTTTGAAGCACGTCCTCGTGGGTCGACTTCAGGATTGATCTAGACAGATTTCGTTCTTCTAACGGAATTTCGATGAAAGTAGCTGGCTTTGGTCTTCTTGATTTCAGGATTTTTATTTTTCTTCTTATCAGGAAGATCATGGCACCAATGGTGATTAATATGATAAAGCTAAGGGTGAATCTAAAATGTCCTCGGTGGAACTCAATTGGAAGTATGTTGGGCTCTTTATATTGTGGTATCATTATAGTCGGGGCGTCTAGATGTAGTGGTTTGGCATTTAGCTTATGTTTAACCTTTGATGGTTCTTGGTGATTAGGCCATTCTTATGAAAAAGTTCTATTTGAACCTGTCCATGTATGTTTCTGGAATGAATATGTGCAGTCGCTATTTCCTAAGACAGCATTACATTTTGTGATTTTGACAGATTTAAAAGATTTCGAATAATCCTTGATCCTTGATGTCTTCGGGTTGTTTTGTGCAGATGATTGTATTTCCGTTAGTTAGTTGGGTGAATAAGGAGAAATTGTTGTTGACAGTGGCGAAGTTGCATTTTGATAAATCGTCTAGGCTACACAGGTCTTCATGTGGTACTTTTTGGCAAAACCAGAGTGAAAACGTCTATATGCAGTCCTCGCTGGTCCATTTGGTTGAGCTTTTTGAGTTGTGGGCAAATGTGTGGAGGAGGATATTGTACTAGTACTAGGGATAGGAATTATTTCAGACAAATGATAAAATTCATTGGCTGATATAGCTATTTTCAAAGTACCAATGAGTGATTTTGAAATGAACATAAGATTAACTTTAGTGATTTCTAATAGAGTTGGGATATCAGGACCTATTTCAGTGTGAGAGTGAGTTGAGTGTAAATAATTGAAAATTTCTTTTAGTTCCTGTTGGTTTATCAATTCGAAATTTAGTATGCCTTGATTGCTGAATGAAATAGTTCTTAAAAGTGTCTGAATGTAATTTCTTAAATTTCTAATCTGTTCTAGCTCTATGTAAATAATTATTTCACTATTCAACCTATCCTCTAATTCTTTATAAACATTTTCTGCATGTGCTTGTATTTTCTGCAAATCCTTTTGCCATCTTTCTGTTAATTGACCTGCTAATGTATGTAGCTTGGAAATTTCAGTCATTTATTTCTCTTCGTTAGAGTTAATCTTCATAAAATTATTTTGAATGTCAATTAGATCATTTTAATGTAGATTTCCTGATATGTATCTTATAGCTGAGCCTAAACCATCGAGTAGACTTCTTTTTTAATTTTTGTCAGGGCAAGAATATATTCTCAGTTTGTTAATATCTTCTGATAGAAGATCAACGTCTCGTTTGTAAGTATTTGATAAGTTAAGTGTATCAGGGTTAATTTGGTTGATTATATGTATTTGATTTAATGATAATTTGGCATATGTAGTCTCGATACTCTCAATACTTATTGTAAAATAAACCTTATGATAGTTAAACTTATATTTAGCTAAGCCTAAGTTGTCTAATATGTATCCAGGGGGGTTCTATTGGTGTCAGCTGAAGTGCCTGGTTGATGGTTGTCAGTGTCATTGTCTATCTGAAAAGAGTTAGTATTTTTGATCATGTGTTTACTGATTCTCTTTCCTTTTTGTGATACAAAATTTTGTTCCTTTGATTTCTTTAGATCTAGTAAAATTTTCTTGTATCTAGGTTTTATTTTAGTTCTAGGTTCCGTATTTAAATAAATAATATCAGTTTTTGAGACTTTTCCAGTACGCTTTGAATTTACTTTCTCTAAAGTGTTTGATTGTTTATTGAATTGTTTTTGATAAAGCTCGTTATAGAAAGGGATGATTTCTTGTTTCCTATGCTCATTATAGTCTTGAATTCTTTGTTGTTCTGGGTTAATTTCATGTAGATTAAGATTTTCGTGGGGGCCATAAAGTAATGAAAACGGTGTAAAATTAGTTACGGAGTGAACGGATTGGTTGTAAATTAAAATTGCTATGGTGATCAATTCCGTTGTACTTTCTTTGGAATTTTATCTGAGAATACGTAGTTTCTCTATTAAACTGGAATGTGCCCTTTCGATTGGTGAATTCCGAGTATGAGCTTGAGGAGTAGTATAATGAATACGAATTTAGAACATGGACATGAATTCTTTGAAGGTTTCGCTGGAGAATTCTTTGGCATTGTCGCAAGTTATCTGTGAAGGATAGTTATGATGAGAAAAGTAATGGTGTAACTTGTTCATATGTTTGAAGGTATCTGGTAAATAAATCTATGATTCTTGAGTATCGCTTGTTTTCTGCAAAAAATATGTCTATGTGGGGTATTTCAAAAGGTCTTTTGGCTATGAGTGGTCCTGAAAATGGGAATTTCCGAGGATTCCAGTCGTATTTGGAAGGTAAACATAATTCACATTTATTAATATGATTTGTGACAAGATCTTGAATTTTTGGAAAATAGTATTGAGACTGAAGGTGTTTAGTAGTTTCTGTTATTCCATTGTGAGTATGTGAGTGATAGTCTGAAATTATTCGTATCTGTTCATCTTTATTAAGAATATCTTTGAGAAACGTATTAACTTTAACAATTTTTACGTTGGGTTCAAATATTTCGAAACATTTCCTATAGGCCGATTGAATGAGATCGTCTTCTTGGCAGTATATATAGTAAGTTTTCGTAGGGTCTATAATTTCGTAAAATATGTTACCTAGTATCGTCAATTCTTCTTCTGAGTTTTAAAGTGTATCAATTCTTTCCAAAAGGTATTGTAAATTCAATATCGTTTTTGTCACCGTATTTCAATAAAATTTGATAATGAGCGGAATTTAAAGATTTTTCAGAGATTGGAAAATTAAACGCTGGATTTTCATGTGCTGTGTGTCTAGTTTCACCTGAATTGTTACTGTTTTCATCATCGTCAGGTTGCGCACTTGATTGATTTGAGAAAGGGTTAGCGTTCAAAATATTGTCTGCTTCACTATTTGTTATCGATAAATTGGATTCTGAGCCGAACGTTGGTAATACCGACAGAAGGTCGATATCTTTATTTTGATCACCTTTAATTAAGTCTAAATTCTTCTTTGCCGTATTCATAGGGGGCACAACTATAATGTCACTAATAATGGTCTCTTTAGGTTCCTTTCTAGTGGATTCCATAAGAGCTAAATTTTTTCTACTAAGTCTGTTGGGAAGGGGAGATCGTAGCTGCGAGTTAACACTGAGTGACTTCGATTATCGAAGTAAAGCAGCACAATACGATGGAAACAGCTTGGACGAGTGACCGTTGATGCGGGCGCGTGTTCGTATCTCTATCGCATTGCATTCTCCTCTTCTCGCAAGGCAACGAGAAACCAGCAAGAGTATATATTCCTTAGTACAGCTCTCTGGAAGGTTGTGCCCTTAAGATTTATCACAACGGTGGTTCGGAATCCACGTTAAACTGTAGGTCCCCTTGTCTGTGGTAACACTTTCAAGGCAGAGAAGCCGCCAACGCTCGAATACGAATACGGCACTCAAAGAAGCATCTGTTGGGGATGATCTCATCTATAGCATTTATCTCAATTCTTGAGAGAGCATCCGCTACATAGTTTTCTTTTACCTTTCTTATATTTAATTTCAAAATTTAATTCTTAAGTCTAAACATTACAATGCATTGTAGGAACTATAAAATAAATAGTTGTGTTTTTTGAACTTTTACTAACATTAAATTTTAAATTTCAAATGTATTGCAAGAAATTAGGCAAACAACACACGCAAATGCCGCTTTGTACAAGCGTGCCACTAACGTAATAGAACAACATTCCCAAAAATTATATGCAATTATTATATCTTTAACAAAAAATAAATACTTAAATAACCTTTGTATTTAAATAATAAATTATTGTGAAATTTCGACCACTGCGCGACCACTAGTTGTTATAATTCCAGAATTGAGTCGCTATGGTTTTCAATGAATTCTTTGTATGTATTAGCAAAGAAGATAGATTATTTATCTTCTTTGGTATTAACTTTTTGTTAATTATAAATCTGACAGAGTTTAAAAATTCACGATTTTTATCATCGTCAAATTTAATGCAAAAAAAGTCGTTTGAAAATGAGGTCATCACGTAGCTTCCAAATTAGTCAAACCTTATAGATAAAATCATTATAAAGGATGTTAGCCAACCAAAGAATCCTAAGCTCACGTTTGATTCTTTAACATTCCCGTTTACACGAAAAATACACTTTATTTACATAAACATATCATTTACTTTCCCTCATGTACCTACCCGTAAATACCAACATTCCAATTTAGATATTGTTCCAACTAAACATTTCCGCATATGGTTTTTTTGGAGTCTGCCGTTTTCGATTTTCGAGAACAATTTACACAACGCCCGGCTCTTTTGGAGGAGATTTTTGAGGACAAAGACATGTTGAATTTCAAATTTTATTTCTGAGCACATTTACTATGCGAAACATAAAAAAGCATACATACAGTTGAATTGTATACCTTTGAGCGAGGTCGTTCAAAAATATACATAACTTCGCATTATAGAGCTTGAATTATAAGAAGATAAAGGGCCACACATACTTGCAGGCAGCCTCTCCGGCGGCCTGCACATGGACTGCACATGCCAAAACTGAGAGTGTGTATGTGAAAGAGGCCGCCTGTGCAGTTGGCCGGATGATATCTGCCTCTGCTTGATATTGGCCTGCACAGACTTGCAAAACTGCTAGTGTGGATGGTAACTCAGGCCGATTCTTCAGTTCTTTGATTGTTCAAACGACGTTCTATATTAAATGCATAGTTTTATAGCTAAGTGCCCGTTTATAATGGACGTAAGACGTAGGGCTACATAACGCATAACATTTTTCTATTTATAATGAACGTAAAAACTTAGTTGCTACGCATGCATGAAATAATTTGACGGCTATAGTTCATCTTACGTCCATTATAAATGAGCACTAATAACGAAAAGAAAAATTGAATGTTCCTTACCGAATTTACTGAATTGTACAGAAATCGCCCATGCTTATGGAAGATTGAAAGCAAGGAGTATATGAATAAACATGA
Source organism: Crioceris asparagi (assembly GCA_958507055.1). NCBI lineage: Eukaryota > Metazoa > Arthropoda > Insecta > Coleoptera > Chrysomelidae > Crioceris > Crioceris asparagi. Next base: position 104,765,800 of record OY293826.1, read on the forward strand.
AAAGCAAGCGGTATTAATAAGAAATAGCTCGAAATTGAATATTCTGCAATTAAACACAATGTGCGTAAAAAACTGGTACGCAGTTCAGAAAAACAGAACGAAAAAAAGCATGTGGATTTTTTTCAGGTGGCCTACGCAGTCCATAACTGTGCAGGCCGCCGGAGAGGCCACCTATTAATGTGGATGTTTTTCAGGTGGCCTGTGCAGTTCATAACTGTGCAGTCGGCAAGTGTGTAGGGCCCTTAAGAAAGCTCAAATCTAGAGATTTGAAAACTACTCATTTCCAATAAAAAGGTTCAGAAAATGTGAAGACTCGTTTTGCCCGTCTTAATAATTGTCATTGTCATAAGTTTGTCCATAATATTGGTTGAACATTTTAAAAATGTATCAAAAATGTGAACAAATTTTGCTGCAGTTTAACAATGCCTTGATTTGAAAAATGATGTGAAACTAACATTTTGATGATTTGTAATTTCAACTCGCTATTAAGTTCTCTATAAAATCACCAAACCAAAACATTATTATTCTCTAGCTCCATAAAATAATCTTTGCTCACATTGTGAAACGTAGTTAATATTAAAACTTTGCGGTGATAATAAATAACAAACATGCCGTAAATAATGGAAAGGATTGGATATATATATATATTTATGTTCTGTCAGAATATCGCCAAAATGTATTTACCTCTGAATAATAGCTACGAGTTTATCCACTATAAATAATTTGAGTAATTGTAATAAATTAGAGCTCCTGCAAAGACCATTTGATACACTTATTGATTATATGAAGTAAAATATTATTACTTTGATGAAAAAGGAAATATATATACATGGCTTATTACTTACTTGGTAAAAATATTATATTTCAGAATTTTACCTTTTACCTGTGCAAATAAACTTTAATGAAAGAGAATTTCTTTTGAAGCATACGCTGTCGTTATCTACGAAAGCTAGGGAACTAATATACCATAAAACCTTGCGAAACATTCGAAAAGTTCTCTTCCTTTTATCGAACTAATGAAACTAGCAGGAAACTGCTTAAGTGAGCATAACTAGTAATAAATGGAGTAAATCCTATCAGAGTCGCAGCTAATGGATCGCAACGGTTGAATAATAAATAAGTTAGTTTACGAACTTGACGTTACCTAAGAGAAATACATTCCAGAAAGGAATTTTCATATTTAATGTCGACGACGTTTGCTTGAACCGCAAGAAGCTACAAGAGGGTTGTGGTTCAAAGGAAATGCTGCTTGGAGAATCTTTTATAATGGATCTGGCTTACTAGTCTGGAAAGCTAGAGCACAAAGCTAAAATAATTGACACTGAGGAAGAATTGGAAAATTATGAGCTGTAGCTACAGATGATAAAACAATTTTTAGTTCAAAGTTTATTACATATTTTGAAAAGTGAAACTACTTTTAACTTTTTTTTCAAAAGTACTGTTTTTTAAACCAGAAATGAGTTAAACACGAAAACGGAGCATTTATAAAGATAAAAAGTTCAATTTGCTGTTAAAATCGATCGTTCACATATTTTGGCTTGGAGTTCTTTAGAATGATCAGAGTAATGGTTTTAAAATGGCGATCAGAAAAAAACTAATAGAAAAGTCCCATGAACGAGTAAAAATATTTTTCAGTTATGAATGTAATCTGTACTTACAACTATTCTATGGAACATTTTTCTCAAAAAGTAACACCATGAAATGTACCTACCTATGCGTTGGCTATAAGCCGTTGGAATATTCTAGATGATTTGTTTTCTTCAAAATGAGGGCTTTCTAACTTTTTATTAGCAGTAGTAGTTGCTATTTTTTTATTCACTGGGGTGTCTTTTAAGAGATTAGATTTTTTTTATTATTTAAAAACAAAAAATTGTCTCAACCTTCCGATCATTGACGCCACAAAAATACAATTTAGGTCTAATTCAATAATACGTTTCTATCTTATTTAAATTAGTCTGTACAAATCCTAACTTCTCAGAAACTTAATGAGTTTTTTAACAGTACTATAATTAAGTTGCAGAATATCACCAAGTTAATTCCCCAGGTTCGCATTCTTAAGGTCTAAGGTGTACTTTGGGCACTCTACTAGTACAGTTAGTTCTAATTCACATCTTTCCATAGGAGTTGTTATTCACGTTTTAACAGATAGCTGTGGGTAGAAGTGTGTCCAATTCTGAGCCTCCGAAGAATCACTCCTCGTCGAGCAGTCGGTACTTGAGGAAAATTGTATTAAACTTCGTACTTTGTTGCCTCCAGTTTTCTTGCCATTTGTTGCTCCTGAACTCTTAACCTCATTCTCCACATCTTGATGAAATTGCAGTGGTAAGAATGACACAAGTTGTTCGTCCATCGCTGCTGCAACTTTCGCTGCGGCATCAGCCCGTTCGTTGCCTCTGATACTCCTACAGTGTGACGGTATCCATTTGTTGGATTCTCTTTCCTACGTAGAGTCTCTGACTAAAAAATGTTTAAGAAAACAATTGAACCTCACCTTATAAACAAATCAGACATATAAATAGTAGAAGGGGAGAGTTGAAGCAGACAATAAGAAAAATCCTCATTATTTACTAAATCAAAATCAAGAAGCAAACCATAAAGATATTCGCTATTACATCGCTGTGATTTGAATCGTTAGCACAAGAGCTTACATAGATACTGATACAAACTACAAACGTATCAAAACAATCAAGATATTTCATTAAAACCTCTAGGCCTTATTTTACATTATAATAATTTTAATCATATTTGACATACTTCAAAAATGAGGACGAATACAATTCGGTTGTATGTTTGCTTTTTATGTATGGCTGCTTGCGCATTTTGCATAATAAACGCTTCGATTTTGTTGATTTCTTATTCATCTAAAAAAGGAGAGTTGAGAAATGGAAAAATATGAAATCTCCTTCCCTCCAAAAACCGCCCCCGATGGGGATGGTAGGGTTCAGTTTTCCTCGAAAATCTAATATGGAAGAATTAAAGATGATACCATATCCGGAAACCTTTAAGTTGAACATGTTTTCAAAAGAGTTAGAGTTTTCGAGTTACAGCAATGGTAAAGACTGAAATAGGTGTATTTCCGCCGCGATGTTTTGAGATCTCTAAAGAATAACAAGTACAAGCAAAGAATATACATGGATAATAGGATAAATACTATCTTCTTTGGAATTAGTGAACGTTCAACGATTTTCATGAATAATAATACACTCTGGTACTTTTGAAGTTGTGCAATTGTAGACTTTTGGCACCAACTTTAAAAGTACCGGCACCAATAGTATTAATATTATTTTGTATTTTTCAGAGCAACGACTAATAAAGTCGGTCAATTTTTGGAAGAAATAAAAATCGTATCACTGCTTATTATATAATTTATAATTTATTGTAATATTTCAACGCACTGATAAATTTAGAAAATGATTTATTGATACTTTTATGGTGAAAACTGTTATATAGTTGGAATATTTCAAATGTTGATAGATAGGGATAGCTATAATTATTTCAAAACAAGTGACAAGTGTATTTTACTTATGAATATTCACCAATCATATAAAATTTTCTTTTTGGGTAAATTTCTTAGAGAAATATCCCTTTAGTAATCTATCTATATAGCTAAAAATGAATCGCCAAATGCGTTGCTAAGCGAAAAACTCGAGAACGGCTCGACCAATTCGGATAATTTTTGTTTTAATATTTTCGTTAAGGCATAAGGCAGGTTCTTATGGAGAGAAAAATCGCGAGAAAAATAGTGAAAACATCACTTTTCTCATAGGCTTCCTTAGAGGGTGTCAGATATGTCATGCACGTCAAGAACTATTATCCAAAGAACACCTATATTATTTGGAACAATGAGCCTCTTTCCTGAGAAGAGTGGGGCCTTTCGCCACGAGAGGGCAGCACTTCTGGTAGGGACAGGGACAATTATTAAACTTACTCCATTTCACGCTGTGGAAATATAGGTGATGAAAGTAAATTATTTAAAATAATCAAGCAAATAAAAAAATATCGTGTACCATAAAGCATTGCAATAACATTTTATATTATTACTGAAGTGTACACAAGCAGGAAGTTATTTTTGTAAGTAATCGTCATTTAAAATTTATTCATTTTTACTATTGAACTGCACATGGCCAATAACCAACATAACTTTTTATTTCAAATTTCATAGATCTCTACTATTATTACTGCTACGGCAGCAACGCGCCTGGTACTTCTAGTAACTTAATAAAGAAGATGAACATTTTCTATTATTTTCAAATACATACAGGGTCATCTTTAGTGCGTACACGGTCGAAAACTCCATTATTACAGAGGATATAAAAAAATATGTACAAATCTGTAGGCACCGTCAACCTTCAGAGTCCAGAATGTTGTTACGCAAGAGCCTGCTGGAGCATTTTAAACAATTATAGTAATATTGTTTTTTTTATCTAGGAAACATTTGATATTATATTGTTTTAAATATGAATACTGAGAATTGATATTATTAAGTTTTAATTTAATTTTCATATTGATTATTTGTTTGTTATTATTAAGAGTTTTCTATACATTGTGTTGTTTTCATTTCCACAACTTTCCAACTTCAAGGAAACATTGAATATCTCCAAAACTATTCATTTTCGGTAGGTAAAGATAATATTTAGAAAAAATAAATTAAAATAACAATAATTTCTTCCATGACATAAAATATAGGGAGATCAATTTGAAAAACTAGAGACAATATTGTATTTGAGTTTTGAGTTTCCCCGTAAACAATTCAAGCAACAATTTTAAAGTTTTTTATATACAGGGTCCGACGATTTCAAAGATTTCATTGCTATTTATCGATTCTGGTTTTATTCATTTTCTCAATTTATACTTGAAGAAGAAAGCAGAAATCTTACATATAGGTACAAATAATAAACTAAGATGAACATGATGCACCTATTAGAAATATTTTATATTGTCATTTTCAAAGATATGCTATACGTCTTCTGGTTTTTCTTATGGGCGCCATATTTGTTTTTATACCATTAAATGAAACTGAAACTCTCATTTGCAACAATGTATAACATTTCGAGATTAAAAACCGAAGAGACAAAGAGAAACGGAAGAGGAACAGTATAAATTATTCTCTCTGTAGCCATGAATAAATCAAATTCATTGTTGAAAAATATCAACTTTATTAACAAACCAAAATTAGGAACAATTAAATAAAAATAAATAAATTATCAATTCGAACAAAAATCCTGAGAACTCAACTCAAGTGCCCGCTATTATTTTCAATATATTTTTGAGCTCTTAGACGCAACTGCCCCACTGCACTGCATATACAATTTCGGATGTGATGTCTCTAAAAACTGAAGTAATTCTTCTATGCAATCTTCAACTTTATTTTTCAGGAAGACACATAAAAAAGTATCTAATGAATTCAGATAAGGTGATCTGGCAGAACACCTCACAGGACCTTGAGTTCCGATGCATCTGTCAGGAAAATTTGTGTTTAAAAAATCTCGTGCCTATGCAGAGTTGGGAAATGCTCAACCATATTGCATAAACCTTTTAATATTTCGCTATGTTGCAAAATGTATTTCTTCCATAACTTCTGTTAACAAATTGACATAGACGACCAGTTTATAGACCATAGTAGACGACTCCATTCGAATTTCCCTAAATAACTTTCTGTTCTTTTATCGGATATTTAATAATTCTACACCATAAATTAATGTTATAGTGAATTTAAGTCTAGTCTGCTACGTTAAGTGAGGATTATCTATTGCAAAAACATGTTCGTTTCTTCTATTAAAAACCCCACTATTCATAAATAAATGATGTCTTATATGACCATAAAATTGTGTCTTGAAATTATAATTGCTCTAACATGGTGAGTATTTATGACACTATATCTTCTTTGCGTTTTCGAAACTCATTCAAATTCTGAGTGTAACATTAGTCATGAAAATCTATGAACGTTCTCTAATACCAAAGAGTACTTATCCTATTACCCATAGATATTATTTGCCTATACTTGTCATTATTCAGAGATCTCAAAACATCGCGGCGGAAATACATATATTTCAGATGTTATAACTGCTGTAACTCAAAAACCGTAAATTATTTTTTGAAAAATGTCAGATTTAAATGTTTCTACATATAATCTGTTCTTTAATTAGGCCGTCTTATATTTTCAATTTTCTAAAAAAATTGCTCCCTCCACATAGCCGAAATACACATATTTCCGTCTTTACCATTGCTGTAACTCGAAAGCCGTAACTCTTTTGAACAGATTTTCACATTTAAACGTTCTGGATATGGTCTCATCTCTAATTCTGCCATCTCATATCTTCGATTTTCTAGAAAAATTGTCCCCTGAGTTTTCCTAAATAACTTCTTCTTCTTCCGTAGCTCTATAACCCTATGTGGGTTCTAGCTGACTGCACAATTCGTCTCCAACCTCCAACATCTGAGGGTCGTAGTCCAATACCATGGTACTTAGGTCGCTAATTACGTTATCGCGCCATCTCATTCGCGGCCTTTCCAGCGGTCGTTTACCAGCGGGGTAGTTCTCTCATGCCAATTTTGTACAACAACAACTCAGTGAGTTCTCTATTTCCTAGTTCTATGGACAAGATGGACTGGACCAGTATCGGTCCAAACACTCTTCGGAGTACCTTCCGCTCGAAAACTCTCAATTTTCGTTCGCTATCTTTTGTGAGTGTCCACTTTCCACAACCATACATAACCACCGGTCGAATTATCGATTTGTAGATTCGTATTTTGGCTTATTCCTACTAATAAGTTTGGATCTTAATGTTTTGTCCAAAGCATACATACATCTGTTGCCACACTGAATTCTGGCCTCTTCTGTTATGTCATTATCGGCCGTTATTATCGCGCCTAGATATTTGAAGCTATTCACCCTCTCGAAATTAAAATCTCCAATCGTCACATTCTGGCCTATACGAACTCTTTGAGCCTGCCTTGATACATATATGTATTTGGTCTTAGTTTCGTTTATGACTAATCCCATTTTAAGTGTTTCCATTTCTATCTTGATGAACTGTCTTTGACTTTAAGAACTGACCTGGCCATCACATCGATGTCATCCGCAAAGGCAAGTAGAAGTTTTGGTCCATCATTAGTGTACATCTCCACTTTAATATCTGCCGCTCTTATGGCTTTCTCCAGCGCTATATTGAAGAGCAGTGGAGATAGTGGGTCTCCTTGTTTTAGCCCGTTGTTTATCTCAAATGCGCTTGAGACAGTGTTTCCAATTCTAACTCTGCTTTTGGATCCATTTACACACATTAAATATCTCTTTCAAATAAATCAAAAATCATCAAAATCACAACAAGATTACTATGCAAAGCGCTTGAACAGCCATACATAAAAGCAAACATACAACCGAATTGTTTACCCCCTCCGTTTTTGAAGTCGCTCAAAAAGATGTTAATTCCTGGAGAACTATAATTTTGGCAGTATTACACATTCTACCAGTCACTCAATCATGTGCTTTTATACCTGTATCTGTATATCCAAGACAAGTATTATATATCATGAACATGGTACAAATAGAGATTATGCCTTCCATGATCTTGAAAACAGAATTTTTGACCTGGTTGGGCTAATAAGGTATTTATAACATATGAGACTTTTTTTACGCATTGTATATAGGTTATTCCTATTGATAAAGCATTTAACAAACCAAAGATGTAGTAATCCTAATAGGATAGATAGATGACGATATCGAGCACGATTAGAGGAGTTGAATAATTAAAAGCCCTCATCCGCCTTTGTAGGATCCCGAATGATCGGACAGGCCCAGCCGAAAATACCCAATTATCAAACAAATAATTAGCCATTGAGGCCGGATCAGTCCGGTTCCGGGACTAGTCCACAGGGATGGAAGGCATATCAAGGCCGGAATCATCGGTTTAATGGAGGGCGAAACTAATGATGTACGCTGTTCACGGATATAAAAACGATTCCGGGAAGCTGTGTGTAGGGCCGGAGCTTCAATCAGGCCCGCACTGCTTGTCAGTACCTTAACAAATTGATTGATGATTATCTGCTGATGTAACGTTCAATAACAACAACATTGACTGGTTCCAGACATTATCCAACAGCAGTAGGATGCTACGCTAAAGGTCCACACTATGAGGAGTGCTTTTGACAAAAGTTGTAACTAGAATATTTATGAATTAATATATTAAACTAATTCTCGGCAGCCATTCTGAAACTATTTGGATGATCAAGCTCATTATACAATGTGGGGTATCATATATGACACGATCTCAGTATGGGAGAGTGTGATATCATGTTACTCTAATCAACTCGATCGATAAACAATCTCCATATGCTCAATCTAAAATTGTTACAGGATACAGGATGTTCATAAAAGAAGGTATAGGTACATACCAAAGTTACAATTTCATAATGGAACACACTATATTTTTTGTTATCTTCAGACTAATGAACCCAAATAGAGGTGACTTACTTATCTTTTATTGTTTTGGAAATATTTAAAGATTTGTTGAATTAATTTATTAATTTTGAACTTCAGCAATTGCTGATCCAATTCCGCTTCACGGTCTTGAGTTTTGTACTTTTTAAACATATTATTAGTTTTTCCACATGTTATTTTTCAATTGTATAACCTAGGCTTTGAGCCTCTCAAATTTAATTTTGTGTTTCATTTTCTAATTTGCTTTACTAATTAGCTGATGATGACCTGAAGGGCCGAAACATGTACTATCTTTTGTGGAAGTTTGACTTTGATTTTCTCCAATTTCCCTATAACATTTTTAGGTGGAATATTTAAATAAATATTTTATTTTATTAAAAATTGGACCGACGTTATTAGTTTGTGCACTGAAAAATACAAAATAATATCAATTCTTCTGTTACTTTTGAAGTTGTGCAGTTGCAGTTAAATTGATAACTTTTGGCACTAACTTCACAAGTACTAGCACCAATAGAATTAATATTATTTTGTATTTTTCAGTGCACAAACTAATAACGTCGATTCAATTTTTATAACAAATATTTATATCACACTTTTGAGTGTAACATTAGTCACGAAAATTGTTGAACGTCCACTTATACCAATGAAGGTAGTACTCATCCTATTATCCACAATAAAAGGCGTGCACGAACCAAAAAAAAACCTGACAGTCGAATTGTATACCTCCTCCGTTCGGGGTTCGTCGGTCAATAAATACAAGGGGTTCCATTTGAGATAAGAAAGTTTTTCAACTTCTTAAATTTAAATTTTACACTCTTTTTTGACATCCTGTATAATTCTTGTCTTTAAAATCTAAATGATCGTACTTTGCCAACCTCCATTCGGGCATTTGAAGCTCTAAATTAAGTAAGTAAGTAGTTAAGTACCCACAACATTTTTCTACATATCATGCAATTCAAGAAATGTTGATATAGGGAATATTGTCACCTTTATTTGGGCTTTTAAATTCGAAAAAGAAAATACTTAATATCACATGGTTTCTCATACAGAGACCGTGTCGTATACGACGCTCCACCCTGTATATCTACCTTGATGACTATATGACTGAGTCTTTACTTGCACAAATGAAATTTCAAATTTAGGGGCAGTTTACCCATATTCTGATTAAACAGTCCGAAAAAATGTAATATGACCATTGTTGTTTTTCTCCGTTCGCTGAAAAAGAAAGTGGTATCAAGGTATCAACATCAATTCTACAAGAAGCAATCGGCATCCGTGTAAGTTGACGTATAAGGGCTCATTTCGATATTTTTGTTATTATTAGAAGTTGTGTTTTTGATCAATCATGATCCGTAGGTATAACATGCTCGGCATACCTACATGTAGATCGACAAATGTGGGCTTACAGTGGCCCTTTGAACTATTGAACAGAAGGCGTTTTACTGTATGCCTCTGAGAAATATTTTACACATAAATATTTAAAAAAAAATTGGACCGTCTTTATTAGCTGTTGCACTGAAAAATACAAAATAATATTAATTCTATTGGTGCAAGTTCTTTTGAAGCTGGTGCATACAACAACAAACTACAACGATACAACTTCAAAATTACCAGCACCAATAGAATTAATATGATTTTGTATTTTTCAGTTCAAAAACTAATAGCCGGTCCAATTTTTCGTAAAAATTATTTATTGGTCATGAAATTTGTTCACTTAGCTTGTACTTGTTGTTTATTATTCAAAGATCTCAAAACGTCGCCGCGCAAATATACATATTTCAGACTTTACTGCTGTAACTCGATAACCGTAACTCAATTTAAATATTGCAACATTTAATCTTTTCTTTAATTTGGTTGTCTCATATTTTCAATTTTCGAAAAAAAAGCTCTTCCACATAGCGGAAATAAGCATATCACATATTTCAGACTTTACCATTGCGAAACTCGGAAACCGTACCTCTTTTGAAAAAATGTTCACTTTAAACATTTCCGGATATGGAATTTTCATCAATTCTGCCATCTCAGATTTTAAATTTTCGAGAAAAATTGCCCCCTTGGAGGGAAGGACATTTTGGATTTGATTGTTCTCAATATGGGACCCTTTCTCAATTATCCTCTTTCAAATGAAACAGAAATCGTCTAAATCCAAGTACGTCTAATATGGAAAACGCGCGAACAGCGTCGGTCAAAAATATAGCAACGACGTTATTAGTTGGCTCACAAAAAGATTCAAAATCAAGTTAATTCTGATGGTGCTAATAATTTTGAAGTTGTGCAGTTGTGAGTAAATAGAAGACTTTTGGCTCCAACAAAAGTATAATTAAACTTATTTTTCATATTTTAGAGTTCCAACTAATTAAGTCCGTCCTTCTTGTTCTAGAAATACTTATTTCTCATATTCAATTTAAACGATGCAGATAAGATTTCAATTTTTCAATTAATTCACTCCTTCCACAACTTTTGGGAGTAGTTTTCAGAAAGATGGAGATGGTTTTTTTTTATTTGGAACCATTTCGCAACTCTCCTTTTACCTATAAAAAATAATATCAGGACAACCAATATAAAAAAAAGTAAACATACAGAAGAATTATTGTATAGCTCCTTCGTTCTGGTGAAATCGGTCAGAAAAATGTTTATTGTTCCTCAGATATATCCAAGAAGCTCCCTGTTTTTCCTACTGAACTGTATTTGCTGGGCAAGATTGGCCAGAACAAAATCACTAAAAATATGGCAGGTGCGAGTTGGGTTCGCGGGAAAAGTATTCCATACATAGAATTTTCATATATACATATATTTACACAACTGTAATCTTTCTATCACTTCTATATCCAAAAATTGTAAGCTTCTCTGGATTGAAATTTCGTATGAAACATTTTGGCTTCAAAGGGGTCCCTATAATCTATTTCTTGTCTAGAATTCATATATTTGTATCACTATGGTATTTCAATTATTGTATAGTGTATACGACTCAATCTTAACTAAAAATCATAGGGGAAAAATGAATTCAACCGATATTATAAGACTAAAATTTTCGATTTACTTCTATGAAAGTTGAATGTAATAAATTCTGTAGACAATAATAGAACATGAACAATCAAACAAGAGCTTCCGTCCTTTGGCAATATCCTGGGCAACACAGTATCAAATTTGCCCTCAAATTACAAATGCTACAGCAAACTTCTGAACTCCATATTAATTTCAGCAAACTGCCTCGCAAATTCTACCCTCTCTCCTCTATATCATAAAATATCTGATATTAGGATTTACAGATCCAAATTTACAAGTCGTTATTAAGATTTCGTCAGACATAAATGGAGGAGGACAAGGAGGAATAGGAGAAGGACCTTGTTTCTCCAAACTTCACTCTACAAGAAGGACGAGATTGTTCGGCTGGGTCTCGATCTTGTATTCGAAACCAATATTTATACAGAAATTATATCGAGGTTCATAATTAATTCCTAAGTGATCTCATCTCTCTAGTGGCAGAAACTTATTTTTTCTTGAAAAACAGTCAAGGATACACAAATTTTAACAAAGATCTGATAATTTCTTAACTGAAAGGCTCGTTTTTGCTGAGTTTTAAATATTCTTCGCATAAATGATGTGAAATTTCATGATTTCAGTTTTTATTGGTATTTTTTTTTAATTTCAGGGAGAGTTGGCTAGATTTAATACATCATGATGCTCGTCAGCTAAATTACAATTCATGATATTTGTAAATCTATTTTATCTTGCAATGTCACTATAAAATATAATTTTATCTACAAAAATAGCAATTTTTCTCAGTATCTCGATTACAAGCTACTGAAAATTGTAAGAGGGTGACTAATCAAAAAGTTCAATATTATAAACACTATAGTCATAGGTGGATGAACACATTTGGCACCAACATAAATCTGTCTATAACACATGTGGTGCGATTCCATAATAGAAAAAAAATCCCGATGGCCTGTAGTCAGCGGAAAGGTAAATTTTTCAAAATTCATTGAATTGAAATTTTAACAACCTTTTCATTGGTATACCTACATGTTATTAAATAAAATTGTCATAGCCTTGTGGTTAGAGGTTTTTGTTTTGGCTGTTGAATATAAAGCAGACAGGGTTCGAGTCCACTTCAAGGCAGGTTTTTTTTTCGTCTATTTCTTTTCAATAAATATACTTATATATATATATATATATATATATATATATATATATATATATATATATATATTTAATCAGGGTCTATATTAAGATCTCCAGAAAATGTACAATTACATCAAATTTATATTGAGTGTTCATGTTTTATCAATATTTGTTATTTTTCTTTATTAATTTTTATTTTTTTACCTGTGTATTTTATGAAAAATTGCTTTGAACAAAAGTTGTAGGTACTGATTATATCTATAACCAAAAATTATTTTTAATAATATTTACACTACTGCTCTTTTTTGATAATTTTTTTAAATGTTTGAATGGTCGCCATATCGAAACTACTCGCCCGATATTGCCCAATAACGAACTCGACCGAGATATTTGAGAGATTGATTTTTGTAGCAAATTTGAACTTGATACCTTCAAAACTGCGACCTCTATCGTGTTAATAAATTTCGTAATATCCCATATATATATATATATATATATATATATATATATATATATATATATATAAACTTTTGAACCAAATGTTTTTTTGGACTAACTTATAGACATATAACAACATGCCGTTGAATTTTTTTCAAAAAAAAATTCAAAAGTGTGAACGATCGCAATAGGTATATTTCTATAAGAAATTTACCTAAAAGTGTAATAGTTTTGATATTGTTGTTCATGATAGCACTAAAATTGGGAGTCAAATCAATATGGCTTTTTTGGGAGCTCGTGTGGATAATAACTTAAACTTGAACTCACACTGTACAAATCTTATTGGAATGTTAAGTTATATAATATATTTATTTTGCAATATGGAAGACTTACTGAATATCAGGCAATTATTGTCTCTTTACTATGCTCAAGTAGATTCCAGGTTAAGATATGGTAGAAGTCTCTGGAAACTCTGCCTTGGCCAAAGACGTTTTTTTAGCACAAAAGAAAATTATTAGATGTATTTTCAATCTTACAAGAGTAGCCTTATATGGAGACTATTTCAAACGTAATAGACTTTTAACTCTGGTGTCGATTTTTGTTTTGAAATGTGTTTGTCAGGTTTTAGAAACAAAACCACTTTTTTACTTGTGAATCAATGTCATAGTCTAAATACAAGACAGAAAGGCCGGCTACTGAAAGTAAATGTATTTATTTATTTATCAAAATTAATATTTCTACATAAATATATATTGTGTCTAATCACATTTTATATGATGTACACACCCATCTACTAGCCATTTCCTGGACTAAGGGCAAGAACGATAAACCCAAAAGGATGGCCCGATACATGAAATCCTTCTGCCAGCGCTGCTACGCTCTGTGACGTCACCGCGAGACCTGCCCGATTAACATATTGATTCCAATTTCAATGTTAATAATGTTTTTTGTATTGTATGCACGACCTCATTCATTCTTCAATAAAAGTTTACAAATAAATATTTATTGGGTGTTTTATAAACAAAGTATAACAAAACAAATAGTTTTCCTACTGGTATCTTTACCTGTACTCTTTCTCTTTCTTGTAATACTAGTACACGTTACTTTTAAATTTCTAAAATTCATACGATTAATTGTTTTCAAAAATTGTTTTCAACTTTGGACAAACTTTTATTTTGTTTCTTGATTATTTTGTTTGCTAATATTTTTACAATTCCAGAACCTTTTCGATATGATTCACCATGGTGAGTTTCGCAAGATAACCAGCAATTTATTCGAGAGCATCTTGAGTTACTTATTTTGATTCTGCTGTTGCGTCAGTGGCAGTTAATGACTGGTTTGATGTTTTAGACGTAGATGAAAATAAAGAGCTGCTCTCCAACTCTCCAACACTTCATCATTGGATTTGGCGGTTTTATCATTGATTCATATTTTTGCAGTTTGTAAAACCTTTAATATTGTTATGTATTCATATGAAATTGATTTGATATTAACATTAGAGTCAAATATATCAGAATTTTTCCAAGCATTAGGTATCATCCTGATTCTATAAGAAGTGGGATGTTCATCAGATCCACCTCTGCTTCTAGTTTGAAAGAAGACGTTTGCTAAGTCGTCTTGATTAAGTCTATGTGTGCAATTATACTTTATGTTAAAATGATCTTTCAAGTCAATTAATAAGTTTTTGAGAGAGCGCAGTGATATTAACATCCTTTTTGAAAAATTTGTTTTTATTACTTTCGGTTCTTGTATCAATGGACTCTGCAGCGATTTCTCAGGCCCCATACGGTCTAGAGACTTGAAATTTCGAATTCCAATCTAATCCAATATTGGTAATTATAATTATCTCATTCAATCTCATTCAACCAAGATCATTATTTTGTCGACATGGAACGACAATGGGATCCGTCACTGGAATTACGCACGAGCATGGAGCGTATATATACGTCTCGTTCTCTGGTATATAGGTACTTTTTGGAAGATCGTCTATGGTTATGTCGCAATTGTCAGACGTCAGACGTTATTGTTAATTTAAAGTTTAATTTTGTGTTGTGGTAGACAAACAGTAATTTGTTATGGAATTGCTGTTGCTGGCAAACACATATACATAAGTATAGTTAAAATCGAGAAAAGGATAGCAATAGTTGGTACTCATCGGTACGGTCTAAATCTTAAATGCTCAATAAAAACTATTTTTAATTTTTTTTCAAAAATTTCATTTGTTTCCTATTAGCCTCATATGTATCACAAGGTCAATAATTTTGTTTAAATGTTTCTCCTGATTATCAATATCGATTCCATAAGCATGTTTAGTTGGCACCTTTCCTCTTGGAGTACCTACCTATAGCTATTAAATATATCGAATCAGTAATTTATATCACTTATAAAATTTCCCGAATTTGTTGCCATCTTTTCGTCAGGACCTGGTTAATATCCTAACAAACTCGTAGATTCAGTGTTTTAAAGAAGCTGGGCTGCTTATCTAACTAACTACCTAACTAGCAATGAGGGACCAAAACACACTGAAAAGATACGTACCTAATGTCCGAACGATTTTATAATGCTGTATGAACCATATCAGAGGTATCGCGGTGACGTCATGCCACTGCGAGCAAGCGGCGTACATTGTAGCATAGCGATTGGGCCATCCTTTTGGGTTTATCGTTATTGGACTAAGGGCATCAGTGCAGATGGACAACAAACCCATCACCGATCTATCATCAGATTATTCCACCATCTTTTTAACCATAGAAATGTCAGTTTAATTTATGAAAGCTAATCAATGATTAAACAGGAAGTACACACATTGAGACAGTTATCATCATATACTAGGCGAAACCATAACCTTATACATTCAAATTAAAGAGTGGAAAAAAATAGAAACTATCTCAAAAGACCTTATAACTAACATACAATAAGCAGATCAATAAGCCATACCAGAGAACGAATAATAAAAGTAAAACCAAATATTCCAGGCAAGAGAACTAGATGACAATAAAGTCAGGCACCAGTTGATAGACACAGCTACTACAAATTTGACCAGACAAAACACTAGCTGGTAAATAACATTCAGAAAATAGCATATTTTTTTCCATAGTAAAATTGAAATGTATTGAACTTTTTAAAAGCAAATAACTCAAAAATCGATAGAGTTACACATATCAAACAATATTGAATTTTCCAGTGGAATTGAACGTTCCTACATATTTTTTGATTGCTTTCCTAATAATAGAGGACTTGCCAAAAAAATATTCAAAATTGTAAGTTATTATCATCAAAAACCTCATTGTCAAGAAAGAAAGTCAAAACAAAATCTATAACTGAAATATAAGAGTTTAAAATATTGTTATTTTGACCTCCGCTTTAAACGCACTGCCAATAGTTGACGTCACACCTTGCTTGCCGAACAACACGACGGTGGTCAGTGGGTAAAAGCCCATAGTAATAAACGAGCTATTCTTAAACGTGGTTGTAATTTAATTTTGGTGATTTGATTCCAATGTATTGAAGTAATATTATTTGTCTATGTTTGTGTGGTAAATACTTTGATTAAAAATGGTTGATGCAGGTTTTACAAAAGGACAATCAGATAATTTACCTATTGTTAATATGTTTATGGCTGTGTCATTCATATTGTTGCGTATGCGGGTTCGCAGATAAGTGAGACTAATTTAGAGTTATCAAATCAACTTTATTTACACTCAAAATAATATAAATTACAAATTAACTTTACTATATTCTCTCTAACTTACTCGGACTATTCTGTTTATTCACACTGCCTTTTACATTCTGTCTTCTTGCCGAAAATTCTCCCATATATATACCCGATAAAGGATCCAGAGCATTCGGTATCAAAGACCAGAAGCCGCCACTATACGCTTCTCGAAATTCGTTTGTCGGCAGCTTAACAGAAGATGCCGACACTGCCGTCGCTCTCTTTGTTGACGCCGCTTTTGGTATGTCCAACCACAGCATATATCGCGCGCATACTTCAAACGGATGCCGCTACTTTGTAGCCAATACCGGCGGCTGTTCCCCTTTGCACGTTACAATATGTTGCCATCCGTAGTACCTACTAGAAATTGAGTATTTATGAGTGTTACTCTTCGTATTTTCAGTTCATGTTAATGACTGTTTAAGTGTATCTGACGGTTTCTTTTTATCCCTATTTTAGGTACTAGACGTATCAATCAATTTCCAGTTCTAATTTCTTTAGAGTTTAGAATGTATGTACAGAATCTATTTTACAGCATTTTTAAAATAAATAATTCTGGATATAATTTACTTACATTAAAATAATCTTCACATACAAAAATAACAGTATTCTTTAGAGAGATATCCCCCCACATTTCTTCTGCATGCTCTTAACCATTTTATCGGCGATTTTTATCTTCAGGTAGGTATGTGAATAAAAATTTTATTAGACGTTTTCACGGTTGTACTAGTTCACAGTGGAACATTGCATAAAAGTATTTTCCATTTCATATAAAACAAAAATAACTAAAATCAAATAAACAAATCAAATATCACACAAGAATAAAAAAGCAATGTACATCAAATGGCAAGTAGCATGGCTGCGGCGGCTCGACTCGTCTCGATACAAGGAGTGATGTCACAGCAGCTCCCGCGCGTTTGGTCTCACTTGAATTAGCTTAACAAGGATTTCAATTTTAATAATTTATTGTAAAATAAGTACTGCGAATTAAGGACTGATATTTGGTATAGGGTGTTTTTATAATAAAACACACATATTATGGAAATTAAAAAAATATTGGCAAGATCCCTATTCAACATAAAAGCATAAAAATTATTGCAAAGTTAAACAAATAAATTTCTATTCTAAACTCTCTGTATCTCGGAAACCTGCAATATTTATATAGAGACTATTACCTAAGCTAAATCATCATATTTTGGGGTCTAGAATATATGGTTTGGAGATTAGCAGAGTACTTTTCCTATTGTGGGAAAAAACAAAATCCTGATTAAAGAATATCAAATGATTTTTACACCTTTTATGTACAATCGATAACAAATTTCGATTTGTTATGTTCTTGATGAATTGTTGAAAATACCTACAAGTGCTCCAGAAACAGAAGCATATTTTCTCTCTTTTGACAGAAAATTCGTTGTTGACAAAATCACAAATTCATTGTTCTAAATTCATGGTTGAATTTCTTAGATGAACTATCAGTTACAATCAATAGATTCACTGGTAATCGCCAAAGTTAACATGTCCTACACCACAAAAAGTAACGATGCAGGACCATGTCCATTCCCGTTACGTGTATGTAGGTCATTCTCCAATACAAAAGCTGGCGTACGTGATGCAAAATGTGTTGGTATTTCGTGGTTCACGTCCATTCATCGGTAATAAAAATGTGTTGCAGTTCGTGCCCCTTTTTTGGATTTATATTCCTGTGTATATTCATTGACGTAAACAGAAAATAATGCATATTTTTTGTTTCGTGGCGCGAGATTTTTTAACAGCAACGGAAATAAACAAATGTGTGGTGACTATTTTTTGCTCATTTATCTTTCATCTTCAGGCTATTGTTTTTTCCAATTTTATAATTGGTAGCTTTCATTCATAGAACTAAAATTTAAAGACCCTTTTTATAATGTAATACGCTCACGTTGTGTCAAAAATAAATTGAAATAATGCTTCTTCATATTGAAGATATCAGATAAATTACTTTATACTAAGAAGGTATACAATTAGACTGTAAATTTGTTTTTTTTATGTATGTATCCTCGCTTCTCAAATTAAACGTGCCCCGGTTTTGATGAATTATTTTTGAAAAAAGATGAAGAGAAAAAAATGGTCCCATACTGAAAGTTTTAGGTTTTGAAAAAGGCCTTTGAAAGACAGAAAATAAATTTATTTGTATAAAAAACAGTTTTCTTATGATCATCTGACAGATCACATCAATTCTTGAGAAATCTATACTTAAAATCACTTGTTAAACATAAGCGGCCTGAGAATTTAAAAAATGTCCTACTTATTTCGGCATCACGCGGCTGTTATTCAAAATATTGGCAATGATTTGTAACTATATAAAAGCTTTGAATTTCTGAGTTAATGACCCTTTTGTACAACCAGGACTCCTTTGAGACCTTATGTTCAAGTCAACTAGTGATCCGTAAATTTTATGGTCTATTTCATTATCTCACGACAACATACCTTCTACAGGTAATAGAATTATTAAGAAAATAATAATTTAGATGAAAGGCACTTCTTTGTGTACTATTAACCACGATCACTAAAAATTGTGAAATAAATAACTTTAAAAAATACTAGAGCCGACTTCCGACTTAAAAAAAATAATTTGGTTTTGTGTGAAATTCTGACATGTCTTATAGATTTATCGGTGGAGCACGCAGTGTTTTCCGAACAATTAAAGTTAGCTACTCTAGTTCCCTTATATAAAAAAAGGTGATACAAACGATTATGAAAACTAACTTGCTAAGTAAGTCTCAAAATGGATTTATGGAATCTAGAAGTACAGAAAGTGTCTTGTGCGACTTTCATTCCATCCATTGGATGCGATAGATAAAAATCTTTCTGTCTAGGGATCAATTATCAATTACTCCCGTGCTTTAGATACAGTTAATCACATGATTCTTTTAAAAATTGAATATTAGGGAATAAAGAGACAACTGTGGGAGCGCTTTAGTGAATGAAAACAATATGAAAAAATAAATAGAGAGTGAATCATTAATAATTATTCAGGGTGTAGGTACCTCAGCTTAGTTCTTGGACCTCTCCTTTATTTAATATAAACCAATCATTAAGTAATCATTGTAGTCCGAAAGGGTATTTCTCATTCACAAATATGCAATTCGAATTATACTGGGACTATCACGCACAGAATCCTGCAGAAGACATTTTGGATAATTACATATTTCTACTAACTGTGGTTGTGTTCTGTGTATGTTGTGCTTTCAATTTCCCAGAAGTCATCTTTTTTCAGAAAAACATACATTACAATGCCTGCAGATTTTTTCCCATCTTAACGTTGAAATTAAAAACTTCGCAACTTTGGTTGTTTTTAAGAGGAAGTTTAACGCACTTTTAGTGGAAGAAAGTTTTTATACTATTGAAGAGTTCTTGAGCTGAACAATAATTTTGTACCTGATTTTATGTTTTATAATTATTGTCTGTGCTGTTAACTTAGTAAATACATGCAAAACTATCACTGACGTGAATATACTGTGTGTATGGATATTACTTTTATTAATTATGAGATACCACAAAATTGAAGATAGGACAATATCCGGAAATCTTTAAGTTGAACATTTTTCGAGTTACAGCGATATTAAAATCTCAACTAAGTGTATTTTTGATTAAATTAAAGACCAGGTTATTAGTAGCAACATTTATATTTAACATTTTTTACATAGAGTTAAAGGCTTCGATTACAACAGCAGTGGAGTCTAAAATATGCGTATTTCCGCGACGATGCTCTTAGATTTCTGAATAAAAGAAATATAACATGGGTAATGGAGTAAATGAACGTTCAACTAATGCTAATGTTACACTCAAAGGTGAAATAAATATTTTTATCTGCTACAGTGAAAAATAAAAAATAATATTAATTCTATTGCTGCTGGTACTTTAGAAGTTTGTATCAATCCAACTGCAGAAGCACAACTTTAAAAGTGCCAACACCAGTAGAATTAAAATTATTTTGTATAGTGCACCGACTAATAACGTCAGTGCATTTTTTGTAAATATTATTTTTAAATACGATGGAATTCGTTTGAGAGCGATAGAAAAGATGTGTGAGAGGACAAATCAGATTTTTGATAGCCAAATCATGAAGATTGAAGATATTCAAGATTTTCATATTTTCAATACATGCCCGAATATTTCCTCATCTTTGCCTGCAATAGTTTCCCACTGTGACATTCAGGAGAATGTATTGATGTTTGATGTTGTATGCTTCTATTGGAGGCAGGAATTGCGATACAGTCTCTAGTATCATATAGACTTGGCTCATTAAACAAACATTTACACTTGATAATATGTAGTTGAGTTTGTTTCATCAGTCATTGGGGGAGTTATTGTGCTATATCGAGAAGTCCTTAATGTTTTTCTATACGTAACAAAAATTGTTTTGAAAATAAGGGTGAATAAATAGGTACATACTGTTTTTATTATATCGAAAGCGGGAGTCGAATATGTTTTTCTTTATTTTTAAACTATGTTCCAAACGTTCGAGATATACAATTATTTGACTTGTATGTCTGCTCTTTCTTATTCGAGCGTTTCGTATTTTAAACATCGTTTTGATGATACTTTTTTTATTTGAGAGGACTGTTGATTGATTAGAAATCCAGGATCGCCTTTCCCCAAAGAATATTCCCTTAAGGGGTGGAGGGAGCAATGTTTCGAAAAGTTTAAAATACAATATCTAATTTATTATTACGAGCAATTATTGTATATACAGGGTGGTCCGAATTATAATGGAGAAACTTTAACAGCGCATTCAGCAGATAAGTAAAATCAAAAAAGTTCATATAAATTTATCTATAAAACGCTTTGTTTCGGAGATACAGAGATATTGCGAAAAAAATAAAAATAAAATAATATAATATAATAATGTAAACGTTAGAACAAGTAGCAAAAACTAAAATTGACCGTGTTTTTTCAACATAAATGTTGACTTTTCTCGAAAACGGTCGACTTTAGATCTCAAGACCAACAATACCTTTTTTGTGTAGAAAACATTGGCGGTTCAAATGGGCGTATTTTTTTCATTGGCGTAGAAATTGGGAAGAAAATCACCTAAACAGTTCCGGAGATATTCACAAAAAACTGTTTTTTTTTCAAATTTCAACACCCTGTATTTCGAAAATGATGCATTTTAGAGGATAAGTTAATAAGAACTTTTTTATATTTTTGGACGAATATATAAATATAATGTGTGACAAAGACCTAGAAACTTAAAGATAATTCCAATAAGATCTTTTCTAAAAAACTTGAATCAAGACACTTTCAACTCTAGATATGTCGTTACCATTAAAGTTATAAATAACTAATGACATTTCTGGTTGATGGTTATGAAATCTTTCCTGCTTGTAATTAATTTTATCTAAATTCACCAATGTAAGTACTTTAATTAATAATTTATTATGTGGTAGAGATAATTTGTAACGATTTTAGTTTGCCCTGAGGAAGAGAATAAACATTCGCGAAAGCTTGGCATAATCCAAAGTATTTTATTTAATAAATGACTGTATCCCCATCAAAAATCTATTTTATCATTTATATATTCTTATCTCGAAAACGCCTCTAACGTTTTTGATCAAATTTGCTATAGGTATAGAAAAGGTTCAAACTTTTTAAGATTATCTATATATGTGGCTTTCCTGACAAAACGCGAGGGTGGCACCCTCGAGGTCAAAGAACTTCTTCTTGAATGGTTCAGCATATTTGGATAAAAATTTTCTTGGTCTTAAAAACTTTTATTTTTAATGGGTGTGACCCTCGAGGTCTACCTTAATTATTTCCGGAATAGCTCCGCAGTTTGCGATACAAATTTCAGTGTGGAGTTTGGGGGGTCGAGAAGTCGATTGGTGATACATCTGAGATCTGGTATGTTTCACATTAATTTTTATTTCGAAATCTCTAATTATGTACTATATGAAAAATAGATGCAATATTTACCGATCGCAATACATTTTAACCAGCAATATGCACATTTTATAATTAAGATTAAACATCCTTAGTCACTCGTATAGACCCACTCTAAATCCTGTGTTACCCGAGCAAAGCTCGGTCACCCAGTTATTGGACTTAAAGGGTTTTCGAGTTACAGTACAGCATTATGAATTTGTAAGATTACTGCTGCTATATTGTGAAATCGCTCAATATAAGTGAACGTTTGACTATCTCAGTAACGCATAGCCTTAATTAGATTATCAATTCTATTAAAAAATAAATAAATAAATAACGTTTATTGACAATTTGAGAATTTACATTTTTGTCAACAAACAACAATATTAAAACCTACGAGACTAAAAAATCTGTTTGTAGGGTAATTATAAATAACATATTTTTAAATCAATTAATAGCTAGTTGGTAAGAAACAAAGCATTACAAATAAATAAAAGTATGGAATATAATATGTAGATATAAGTTCTATTACATTTGAATAATGTTTCTGATGAATTCCCTAGAGTTACTTCTTAAGAAATTATCAACCTCATTTTTAAATTTTCTGATTGTACTTATATTTTTTATAATTTTGGGTAAATAATTATATGCTTTTGGTCCTATGTACATACAATTTTTTTGACCTGTATTTTTATTTTTAAATGGTATAACAATGTTTCAGTTCTGTCTAGTGAGATGACAGTGAGAAACAATATTGTGATCTTTTTTATTCTTAAATTGATCTATTACAAGAATTTTGAAATAAATTTGTATTGGATCAAAAATATTAATTTCTTTATATAATAAATTACTTGGATATCTGCTATTTTTCTTCAATATTATTATTAAACAACGTTTTTGTAAAATTTCAATTGGTTTTAAATGTGTTTTAGAAATCCCCCCCCCCAACCTATTAAACCATATTGAAGATGTGGTTTGAATAGACTGAAGTACAACATTTTCATATATTTATAATCCAATATATTTGATAGAATTTTCATTTTAAATAATATTCGTCTTAATTTAGCACCTAGGTATGTTATGTGTCATTCCCATTTGAGATGGCTATCTAAAATAATACCAAGATATTTAATTTCCTGTTTTGAGTAAATAATTATTTTTAAATTTATTGAGATTTCATTGAATTCCGGAATACCTTTACCAGAACTACAAAATGGAAGAAAAAATGTTTTATTAAAATTAATTGAAAGAAGATTTTTGTTCAGCCAGTTCATAATATTGATGAAATCATTTTCAATCTCAAGTTTTAAATGTTTCCAATTTTCGTTTTCATAATAAATGACAGTGTCATCAGCAAAGGAAATAATTTTACTAGTAGTTTCTATTGAAAAAAAGTTATTAATATATATAATAAAAAGTAATGGACCCAAAACAGTTCCTTGGGGTACACCACATGATATAATTTGTGTTTCACTTATTGTACCATTTAGTTTAACTTGTTGTTTTCTATTTGATAAATAGGAACAAATAAGATCGTGTGCTAAGCCCCGTATTCCAATTTGTTCTAATTTTTCAAGTAATAATTTGTGATTGACTGTGTCAAATGCTTTTGCTAAATCCAAAAAAATACCTATAGATGGTTTTCTATTATTAATTGAATTATAAATCAGACAGGTTGAATCTTTTATTGCATCTTGGGTTGATTTTTTATTTCTAAAACCATATTGCATATTGGAGAGTAATTTATGCTTTTCTAAAAAATGATAAATTCTATTTTTAATTATATTTTCTAATATTTTTGATACATTTGATGTTAGAGAAATCGGTCTATAATTTGTCATATCTGTTTTGTTTCCATGTTTATAAATTGGTATAACTATTGATTTCTTAAATTCTTCTGGAAATATTCCTGTAGATAATGATTTATTAAATATATTCGAGAGAGGTTCACTGATATATTTACATAAAATTTTTAGTGTTTCATTTTTTATCTGATCAGGACCTGGTGATTTGTTATTTTTTAATTTATTTATAATGTCTTCAATTTCATATTTATCAGTTGGATAAAAGACTATTGTAGATTTTGATATATTCCGGATTTCATTCAAGTTGTTAAATTTTGAATGTTTCATATGTTCTACTAATTTATTTCCAACATTACAGAAAAAATTATTGAATTCTGTACATATGGAAGTTGGATCATTAGTTATTTCATTTGAAGAATTTTTAATTGCTCTGACATTATCTTTCATTTTATTTGAGGTTAATTGGTTTATCACATTCCACAATTTTTTTGAGTCACTGGTGTTGTTTATTTTATTTTTGTAATAATCATTTTTGACTTGATTTATCATTTTAGAAAGAATCTTCTTATATTCTATATACTGATTTCTTAAGGTAATATTATAAGGGCATTGTTTTAATTTTCTTTACAGCTAGTTTTTTTTATTCACTGAGATTATAAGTGATTTTTTAATCCACGGTTTTCTCTTTCTCTCTTTACTTTTAATTGTAGTTAGATTTATTGAATTTTTAACAGCATCTTGAATTATGCCTAAAAATTTCATAACTGCGAAATTTACATCATTTATATTCGAAAAATCTGACCAAGATTCATTTTCAATTAATTTTATTAACTTACCTACTGTTGTTAATTTGAGTGTAATATCTAGAGTGTTTAATATTACTGGAATTAAATTTGCTTTTTATAATTATTTGTATGTAAGTTATATAGTAGTCTGTAATATCCGAATCAATGGTCGCTGATATTATTTCATCATAATTGTCATCTTTAGAATTTACAAAAATATGATCAATGCAAGTATTTGAGTACGATCTAGTTACAGAGTTTATAGATGAAACAAATCCATATTCGCTAAGTATATTTAGATAATTTTGTGTAACTTCATTTTCTTTAAGTAAATCTATATTTATATCACCTAAGAATAAGCTATATAAATAATCTTTTGGTTGTTTTTCCAACATATTTTCTAAATCACACAAAAATGTTTCAATATTTGAAATATTTGGTGAAAGTAGAAAGTATTTATATAAATAGTTTCTTTATTATAATTTATTTTTAGTTGAATTAAATTGCTTTCAGCTATTTTAATAAGTTTATGTGAAATAAACAAATCTTTTTTTATGAAAATTACTACTTCATCATTTTCATTTGTTATGCCATCATTATATACTGTTATATAACCATCTAATTTATAAAACTGGGTATCTAATATTTTCCAAGTTTCTGTTAATACTATACAATCAATTGAGGTATCTATTTCTTCCATAAATATAGTAAATTCATCAAAATTTTTGTTTATACTACGAATGTTATTATGCAAAAGTTTGAAATTAGTAGTATTTCTATTAAGTGATAAAATTGTTTTCATTTCATGAGTATTTTTTAGTTCCACATTTTTAATTTTTGGTATTTTAAAATCATTTATATATCTATCCATAATAATTACAATAAAAAATTTACTTAATATACATATCTATCACTCTTAAATTTAAATATTTTTATCTAGTCAAAATCAATCTGAGACAAATGATTTTTATTATAATATATGAATGTTGGATAAGAATGACTGGTACCTTTGAAATTGGTGCAAAGAGTCCTCTATCTACCTGCACCGTCACTGCACAAATTCAAAATTACCATTGCCGATAGATTTAATATTATTTTGTCTTTTTCGGTGCCCCAACTAATACTATTTCTTGTAAAAAATATTTATTCTGAGTAATTTTGCCGATAAGGTCAATTCTTGTAGTTATAGATATTTCTTAATATCATCTTAACCATTCTTTCTAGATGATGCGCTTAATTTCGTTGAGTAAATTCCTTGAAAACTGACTTTGACAGACAGACAGACAAACTCCAGACTGATTTTCATGGGTACGCTATTTTCATCCTTAGCGAGGAACCTTGAATTTAAAGATTGGAAACCTTATGTGATTCCAACGACATTATTCAATGGTGATGGTGAAGTTGAATTGCTATAAATCAACATAATCTTCACAATTATTCATAAGCCCAATGTAAAGTGCTAATATTGATCACGAGTCAACAAACTTTCTTTGCTGTGAAATGTTTTGTTCGGTATCTCACCTCGGGCGTTTATAGATCTCTCAATATTAAGGAAGCTTCGCAGCTATCCAAAGTGGAATGGTGTTTCAGAACGTCATAAAAAAATGATTTATGTGGTGCCGATGGAGCAATTAATTTCTACTTTTATTGGTCCTCCCATGGGATAACTTTCTCCAGACTGCCGTTCGTGTACTGTGAGTAAGATATAATGCGATAGAAATAAGTACAATGTAGCTGTGGAATAGTCATCTTCGATTTGTACTCTTGTTATTTATTTTTAATGCTTCAGAAAATAAACGCCATTCGTACACAATATAATCAAATTCATCTACTATTAAAGACATCCGCTTAAAACTTGTGCTTTTCTTTATCAGTATAAAATTGACAATTACTTTATTGACATACAAATTTGCTTTTTTGATCCCTATTGTTACGCTGAAATGAGTAAGATCCAAATTTATAATTTTAATGTTTTTCATCGGTTTATTATAACAAGCTTTTCCTGTCAATCGACTCATTAGAACTGAGGTCATTATAAGCGAGGTTGGCCGAAAAATTCCTACCGCGGCTGCGTCTGCCAATATAAATATATTTTATTTGATTTTTGTTGTCAACGTTACATTGTTATGACTTTTTGATAATAAAATCAGTGTTTTTCTCAATGAAATTCGGAATAATT
Organism: Crioceris asparagi; assembly: GCA_958507055.1. Classification (NCBI taxonomy): domain Eukaryota; kingdom Metazoa; phylum Arthropoda; class Insecta; order Coleoptera; family Chrysomelidae; genus Crioceris; species Crioceris asparagi. The sequence goes on from OY293826.1 coordinate 104,793,188, forward strand.
CAAATCAAAATAATAATTGCTTCCAGCTAAGTTTATGTAAGAATATGTAACATATATTATTCGCAATATTTTCCCCTTAATATGGATCGAAATTATCAAATAATAACTACTAAATGGATTATATCACAAGGCATTGAATGCGCCAAATTTCCTTCAAATTCTCAAAGGGGCCCATACGTTTAGACGAATGATATTAAGTCGTCTCATAAAACAATGTCGCAATTCAAAAGACTCCGTGGAAAACTCATTTCAAGTTTTCCGCGACGGGGTTACACTCAGAGTCAGATATGCCATTTCCAGGATCATCATATTACCTGGAAATAATAAAGGCGGCTCTGAAATGCTGAAATAAGGCTGCTTTATAACAATTACTGTAACGGCTACATTTCCTGTTATATTTATTATGAGTCTTTGTGAGAGTCTTGACAAATTTGTTGTTCAGTGGCAGTAGACATAAGGTAGATAATTGATGAATACATATATAAGCTATGTGCTACTGGATCATTTTGTGTTTAACGGCAACAATAAATAAATGAGAATATTACATTATAATGTTTGGTATCTGGAACCGTTGCTTAGTTAGAACATATCAAAGACAAAATTACCAAAAAATATGCGAATGCTTTTTTCTGTTACCGGAAGTAAACAATACATTCATGGTCTTTAATCATGACCTTTAATCACTTCGACCAAATAATATTTTATAAATATTAATTTTCTGAGTCAGCATGACTTCTTTGAATTGAAATATTTCTCAAACAAGAATCAGCACTTTTGGTATTTATTTTTATTTGGACTATATGTATTTTGATTTCATCCTCGTTATACCCAAAGATCAAGAATAGAGTTCAAGCTCAAAAATTCTGGTCATCATATTATCATATCATATCCTGGATAGAGATAACAAATAATAAATCATTAGAACTGAAACATCTTATGAGGTTATCATTTATTAGAAACAACATAATATATATCCACTAAAAGTATGTAAATGTAGTTCCAGTTGTATATCAAAATAGATTCATACAAAAGAGCTATTTATCTCTAGTGTTAACGTTATTTGTTCATCCTTGAAATCCTAAATATTTATCAGTGGTATTAATAGTCCGTAGCTGTCCTTAATGATAATTGAGACAGATCATGTCAAAATCAAAGTATGTGTATTGCCTATTATTTACAATTCTACTTTATGGTGATTTATTAATAAAAAATGTGGTCTGATACAGGAGGTGGTAGATAGAGCTGCGTATATTTATCTGGTGCGGAGTGCCTCGTTTGGCGAAGGGCGAGGAAAACTCGTCTCCGATGTATATGGTGAGAAAATGTACTGATAAAAGTTTATATAATTCAAAGATTGTGTCATATGTGAGAGATTAAAGAAAAATAATGAATTTGATAGAAAAAATAAAGATAAGAAAATTAAGATACAAAAGTAGAAAACAAAGAATAGGGAAATAATAGAAAAAGGTGAAAATGAGAAATCTAAAAATGAAAGTATAATTACCAAAATGGGGAGTGAAAATATGGCATCTTCTTCTTTTGCTCCTGGTCCTGGGGTTACCTGCAGGAGTGTGTATCATCCGGAGACCACTAGCGCATTGCCAGTGGGGTGGTGTCGAGGGAGGTTTTCTCGTCTGGAGAACAGAGAATACGGGCTTGTGGTTGTGGAACGTTGCGGCATGTACATTTGTTTGGGTGGGGCCCAGGGATTGTTAAACAGGTCTCTTTGTTGGGCTCTGGCCAGTATCTCCTCTGCAGCTATCGAAGTCGATCTCTTCAGTGACAATGGTCACAGATCAGTATTTCTTATTATTTATATTATTTTCAAATTCCTACACTTAGCTGTCACTGTCACAAAGTATTTGCCATTTGCGATAAATAGATATACCATCTCACAGATGATTATATCATTAACTAAAATTCAATACGAGTAACTAACGGGTAAGATAGTATGACAGTGGTCTAATAATTCTATTTTTTTTTCTATAGCTAATGAGTGCTTTGTATTTATTTATATTTATTATATTTTTCCAGCAATCTAGACATCATACTATACCACCTCATCTATTCAGACCTTTAGCTGTCCTATCTTCGAGATTATGAGTAATGATTGGACATAGCAAAAGCGACACTATAAGGGTTCATTTTGAAATCGAACCGGTCATATGATTTTAATCATTTTCGTATCATATATTGGTTAGTTCTTTTGTAACAATACTGTGGTAGAAATTTTGACTGTCTAAAAAAATATCAAAATCAAATAAGTGGTTCGAGTGATAATCAATTTAAAAAAGGTCACTGTAGATACCAAGTCGTTCTATTTAATTTTATCTGAAAGTACTCATTCTCTATTTTGATTTGTTTGAGAACAATGCATTCTGATCTAATTCACATGAATATCTCAAAAAAAATAATAATAATAATTCTCATGATACCAAATGTAGAGAGAATTCTAAAATACTTACTGGTCGCTGTTTTCTCGCCGTATGTATTAAAAGCATAAATCACAAAGAGGTCTGGGGATTCCAGCTAAGATATTAATTTTTCACACCAAGCAACAGTGCCACCACCTAAACGGCTTGGCCAAGTTCTTTATGAAACTACTTCTAAACTAAAATAAATTTGCTTTTGCAAAATACAGTCTGGTTAACTCGAATCTTTTCATCTGGAAAATTAAGCCAGAACAAGCATCAAAGCAAAGCGTCACCACAAAAGGTAGAGTGGATAACTCATTCCAACATGATGTTATCATGGATGTTCTCAAAGTTCTCTTTCAACAACCGCATCGATGTGAATAAAATATATTCGAAGAAATACTATGGCTTGAGGCTGTTTATCCATCAAAGATTTGTCATATGTGTTCAAAACAGAAGGCCATATAATATATTTGTATCAACATAAAGTTAATGCTTGTCTCATAACGGATACATAGCTTTAAAAATTGTTATAGTAGAACTTGATTTTTGATCGACTTCGAAAGAAAGGAGGAGATATATATTTGCTCTTTTATTGTGATGAGAAATCTTCAAAACTTATAACAGTGCATTTCAAGTATATATCAATATTACAGTAGTGTAGTAATAAATGCTCACAAGCAGATGGATAGAGGCTTATTTCTCCTGTATATCGTCACAATGGGGATATATTTTTGAATGTGCTTAATTCGGAACAATTAGGATTTTTATCTTTTATGCTTTGTTAAAAGGAAAGTATTAACTCAAATTTAACCTTTTAAAAAAATGTGTTAAAAGGCATTTATCATTGGACAATCAATTAATATTTAAACAGAACTTTCTGCCAGTACGTAAAGATACATTAATATACCATAGTTTATTCACAGAACCTTGCATGATGAACAGGTGAGCACTCCTTCTATTTAATAATCGTAGTGCATGTAGGTGCGTATTGAGACAACTACGTTCACATTGAGCGTTCTGTTTACACAAGACACTTTGGTTTTCTCAAAATACGATCAGAACGTATTCTCGAAAAGAGAATATTTACTTGCGTAACGGTTTGCGTCATATTCATTTGATCATTTTAGGTGCAAAACACTGGTGTCTATCAATTTGCAGCTGATTGCATTGCCACATAATATATAACCAACCAGAAGTTTAACTGAATAAATATTTTTTACAAAAAATTGGACCGACTTGCACTGATTAATACAAACTAATATTAATTCTATTGGTGCTGGTAATTTTGAAGTTGTGCCGTTGTAGTTTGTTGTTGTAGGCACCAGCTCCAAAAGAACCAGCACCAATAGAATTAATATTATTTTTTATTTTTCAGTGCAACAACTGATAAAGTCGATCCAATTTTTTGACAAAATATTTATTTCACATTTTTGAGTGTAACATTAGCCATGAAAATTGTTGAACGTTCACTAATACCCAAAAAGTTAGAGGTAGGTTTAGCTTGTACTAGCGAAAATACGCATATCACATATTTCAGACTTTAAGATTGCGAAACTCGGAAACCGTAACTCTTTTGAAAAAATGTTCAATTTAAATGTTTCCGGATATGGTTCTTTTTCTAATTTTCAAAATCTCGAATTTTCGATTTTCAGAAAAATTTGCCCCTTCCACATAGCTGAAGCACATACTACAGACTGTCGACGGGAACGTATGATTATTTTAAAAAATGTCCGGATATGGAATTTTCGTTAATTCTGTCATCTCGGATTTTCAATTTTCGAGAAAAATTGCCCCCTCCACCCCTTTGGGGGCGGTTTTTGGAGGGAAGGAAATTTTGGATTTGATTTTCTCCTGAATACGGTACCATTTCTCAACTCTCCTCTTTCATATGAAACAAAAATCGTCTAAATCGGAGTACGTTTACTATGCAAAACGCGCGAACAGCCATAAAAAAAATATAAAAAAAAGCAATCTTACAACCGAATTGTATACCTTCTCCTTTTTTTGAAGTCGGCCAAAAAGAGGTCCGATGTTGTCGCCTATGACCTTGTGCGCTTGAGCTATTTGAAAAGCCAGGGCTGGTCTCAGGCATGTCCGGCGTTGTATTTTAGATATTTATAAATACATAATACAAATATACCTATGTATAAAAGTTTTAGTCATATTTATTTATCCACAAATTTACCTGGGTATAGAATAACAAAATGTTAACAATAGTAGTTTAGACTCATATCCTACTGGGTATTCATATATAATAATACAGACTAAAATAAATATATACATATTTAAATATACTAATATGTACTATAAAGGCTTCCAAACAATTACATTACGGTTATTAATATTTTTAAGTTCCTATTAATATATTTGATAGTATAAAACATTTTCACTTGAATAAATAAAGTTATAACATATTCTCGGGGAAAATAAGGACATGGTAAATAATATCAATATTTGACCATTTTCACTCAGCCATCTTACAATGTTGGGGTTGACGGAGAATTTTTCATAGAATAAAAGCAAAATTATCTTTGGGCATCATAAGGTTACCAAAAAGGTGCAAGTTTGCATTATTATATGCTTTCAAACGACAAAAAAATGAAGTATTATCAAGATTTCTTTTTGCCTTGGCGTAACTTCCACAAATCTGGCAATTATGTTTTAGTAGTGATCTTAGCCTTCTGGTTGGTTATATATTCTGTGGTATTGCTTGCTATCTTAGTAAATAATAGAGCTACAGAATAATTTAGATGAGAAAAGATGTACCGATCTGTTAGACCATCTTTCTCCCAAATTTGAAATTGCTATTTTGTTTTTAGAAATATCGTAACATTTTAAGGCACTTCTGTAATTATTAAAATCATTCATCGACGATGCAGTCAAAAATAAAGAAAGTATTTGTTTTATTTATGCTGTTAACTCTGAAGTCATGTAGGATTTGACGAAATACTAGTTGCGGATGGATAGAAGACTATTATTTTTCAGTGCATCGACCATTAAATCGGTCCTATTTTTTGTGAGGAGTTATTTATTTTGAATTGTTGAGTGACAACAAAATCGCATAAAACTATTAAGAAAAATTGTATCCAGCGAACGGAAAAAACTCATTCGAAGTGTGCATTGTAAATACTTAAGGAAACATAAGTTCGCATGTCTTTCATTAAATCATTTGGAATTGTATAAAATTAAAACATCACCTTATGGAGCAGCAATACTTTTTTGATAAACATTGAAAAAACTACATAAATGATCACAGCAGATATTCGAAATTTTCATAGAAATATTTTTGACCTTTACTTTGCATACCTACATTAATAACTTTTGAATATTATTGAAGTCATAATTTCCGCACTGGTTCATCAATTCTCAGTTCCAGTTCGTTTGAATCATTCATTACTCTTATCTAAATATTCTGAGGTGAATTTTACTAAAAGCAAGTAATGTATTGTTTGGCCTTTCAGACGAATGTTCTTTGCATTCCTTACAAAATCGTTTAAAAAATGCTTAGCGTCAGCTTTCAATTCATTATTATCAATATATACATTTATTGTATAGTGTAGTTATCTTCTTCTTTTCTTGAATTCATATGAAATTCAATATAAATGGCATCCAGGCATTCATTTAGTATGTGTGATAATTATGGCTACCGTCGACTCATTTAAGTGGTCATTCATTGTTTTTGAGATGACAACTCATTCCCATCTGACTCGTTCTCAATTGCTATAGCCAATATCGAATGACAAATTCTTTCGAATCGCTGGATTTAATGATTAACAAACTGCCCCTTCAACCTATTCTAACAAAAATATTTTCAATTCTGAAATATTATCATAATTTCAATTATCAGAAACATTCCTCCCTCTTAAGGAAGATTTATTTCTGGAAAAAAATGCACGTTGGACTTTATGAGACGGTTCATTGATAAACACCTCTCAAATGAAAGAGGAACACGAAAAAGCAAACATACACTTCAACCCTATACTTCCTCCTTATGTGAAGTCAAGTCTATTATTGATACAACCGGCTGTGAAAATTGAAGTTACACATCATTGAGAGAAGCAAGTCTAAATGATAACATAATATTTCCATTTCCATGAGATCTGTAGCTATGGAGCTACAAGAAAAAAATGCATTATTCAATTTTTGCCTTCTATATTCTGGGTAAAACATTGCCTTCTTACCCACTATTTAGGTAAACATTTTTGCGAGGTCCAAAACATACTTTGGAATATTTTATATCAAAATAACTCAAATATGCAACAAAAATAATATTTTAATAAGAAATATCCACCCTTTGAATCACCTTATATAATTAGGGTTCTGTACCTACTAGGTGACATCAGCTAATTTTATACTCTCGCTTTTCTAAACTCGTCCGATCTTCCTCTCACTATTCTTTTAAGATAGGAACATAAAAATAAAGATATATCTCTAATAATAGTTGCAAAGAATTTAAATTTAAAACAATCATCGTTTCCTAAATGTCATCTTGGCCACAAACGATCATTATGTCATTACCTCGAACATGAACAAAACATAAGGCTATAAGACACAGTAAAGATTATAAAATTTCGTAACTATATACACTGTGTCCAATTAAGTCGGAACCATATGGAAAACTTTTTTATTATTACTTTTATGAAAAAAAGTTATTTATGATAAGTCCTGCATAGTCCCACTTATAATGCAACCATCAGATATCAATTTGAATTTTGCTCATGTGTAAAGTACCTTTATATTTGAAAATATACAAAGATTTTATAAAAAAAAAGTTGATCATAAGTGAATACTATTGTCAATATCCAATATTATCCATTCAACATGAAAAAACATATTTTATTATTTTTATTAACTTCTTATTAGCATTGATAATTTACGTTTACCGATTATCATTTGCTCTAGGATGCACTGACTGCAGGCGTCAAATCACTGCTAGTTCGTTTTATAAAATACAGGAAATGGTGGCTCTATTAACTAGTGAGGAGAAAATTGAACTAGTTTTGATTGTCGAATATAATTAAAAAACCAGCAGCTATTCTTAACAACAGACATCCGAATATAAGTATTCAGCATTCGACAGTTAAGAAAATTCAAACAGTCTGTCATAATCTCTTTCTTTCAATGTATGAACAAACTGGGGTTTGTAACGATGATATTTGATACGTTTTAAAATATTTGCTATTGTACAGCTACTTACTACATTTTGAATCAAAAAACATTATTTTTTATGATAATTTATGTTGTTGTACTACTGATAGCATCACTTGTAATTCCGTGTCCTCATTTGCAAACCACTTCTGACTTTTTTTTAACTATTGTGAACACTTCCAGATGTCCTGAATCTATTTAGAATTTTTGTAACTGTCGAATGCTGAATATTTCTATTCGGATGTTTTTTGTTAAAAATAGCTGCTGCTTCCCTATGAGTTTTATTATCATCTCCAATAATCAAAACTAGTTCGATTTCCTCTTCACTAGTTAATTAGATGTTGATTAAAAGTTTATTGGTAGACATAAATTATCAATGCTAATACACAGAAGTTAATAAAAATAATAAAATATGTTTTTTCATGGCAGATAGATAATATTGGATATCTGACAATAGTTTTCAATTATGATCAATGTTTTTATAAAAACTTTTGATGTTTTCAGAAAATAAAGGCACTTTACTCTTGAGCAAAATTCATATTTTTTGACTCACCTCGTATACGTATTAAAAAAATTGATATATGATGGTTGCATTTCAAATTTTGAACTCTGCTGAACTTTTTATTAGAATTTTTTTTTTTTCATAAAACCTATATTAAAAATGTTTTCCATATTGTTCCAAATTAATTGGATACAAAAAATGGAACCGACTTTACAAATTTTTCCGAAAATCGAAAATTCGAGACCATATCCGGAAACACTTAAATTGGACATTTTTTCAAAAGAGTTTCCGGTTTCCGAGTTTCGCAATGGTAAAGTCTGAAATATGTGATAGGTAGGAATGCGTATTTCCGCTATGTGGAAGAGCAATTTTTTTGGAAAATTGAAAATATGACACGGCCAAATGAAAGAAAAGATTACCTGTACCTGTATCTGAGTTACGGTTTTCGAGTTACTGCAGTAAGGCTGAAATATGTATATTTGCGCCGCGATGTTTTGAGATCTCTGAATAACATATAACAAGTACAATCTAGAAGACCTACCTATTACTTTTTGGCTATTAGTGAACGTTCAACAATTTCCTTGACTAATGTTTCACTCAAAAATGTGAATAAATATTTTTTACAAAAAATTGGACCGACTTTATCAGTTGTTGCACTGAAAAATACAAAATAATATTAATTCTATTGGTGCTGGTAATTTTGAAGTTGTTCCGTTGTAGTTTGTTGTTGTAGGCACCAGCTTCAAAAGAACCAGCACCAATAGAATTAATATTATTTTGTATTTTTCAGTGTAGCAACTGATAAAGTCGGTCCAATTTTTTGTAAAAAATATTTATTCGTTGAACGTTCATTAATACCTAAGAAGATAGTAACTATCCTATTACCCATGTATATGCTTAGATTGTACTTGTTATTTATTTTTCAGAGATCTCAAAGAATCGCGGCTCATATTTACATATTCCAGACTTTACTGAAGTAACCCAAAAACCGTAAATCTTTTGAAAAATGTTCAATTTAAATGTTGCTACATATAATATCTTATTTAATTCGGCTGTCTCATATTTACAATTTTCCAAAAAAATGCCCTTCCACATGGGGTCACGATGGCTGAGTGAGCTAAGGCGCTGGAAGTGCAATCGTAGCTTGCAACAACTCATCGTGAGCGCGGGTTCGAATCCCGCCTGAGCCATGGTTGTTTGTAAACTGGACCCGTGCACAGGTATCCTGTATACCTCTTCGGGAGTGTATTCCAGATACAAAAAAAAATTGGGGAAACACGCAAATCACATATTTCTGACATGACCATTGATGAAACTCGAAAACTGTAACTCTTTTGAAAAAAATGTTCAGTTTGAATGTTTCCGAATATGGTCCCATCTTTAATTATATTTTAAATTTTCGAGAAAAATTGCCCCATAAGCCCTCTTCGGGGTGGTTTTTGGTTAAAATTAGATTTTGGATTTCAGCTTTTCAAAATATGGGACCATTCTTCTTTTTTTGAAGTCGGTCAAAAAGGATAATAACCATAATATGTAAAAATAAGTTATAATAATAAATACAATGATATAAATTTATAAAATAGAAATATATTTATATAATTTGTAATAACTGATATTTTAAAAGCTTGTTTTACTATAGTATAATTATATGGAAGCGTCTGCTATTACTTGCTACTTTTTTTTAATGAGCTTGATCGTCACTTTAATTGGTTTCAACAAGCAGATTTCTGATTCTAGGGAAGTTAATAAGAAGGCGGCAACTGTGTCTCGTTTGTATTCAATGTCGACAGAGAAAAAATAGGGAAGCTATGAGGACCATTTAGTTTTGTTACATGACCCTTTGAGAATATTTTAATGGTGCGTTACTTCATAATGAGATGAACATTAAATCACTTAATACAAAAAGTTCAGCTGAAGATCGTAAATAAATTATCACAAATGTGTATTTTCACAAACATTTTTTTCACTAGAAATAATTAAAAGTCAGTAAGTAAGTAAAATTAAAGTTTCAACCAAAGAAAAAAAAACTATGGTTTCCTGTTCCTAATCACCCATACTATAGCCGATTCCCTTCTGTGTAAGGATAACCTTGGATTTGAATTCTTATTAGCATTCGGTCTTGTTGTGACCTTTGCTTCTCAACTTTATTCCTTCATCTTTCGATCCAGTCGTATAATTTATATTAATTAAGGAGGAGCCTGGGAGACTTAATAACGTTTCCAAGAGAAAATAAAAGATGTCACGTTAATATATGCGAGGGAATTAATCTTAACAGGACACTCCTAAGCCTACTCTCACAGGATCCCAATTATTCCGTGTACAAGCTTTCAACTTCCTCCTTCTCTTGGCCAACTTCGTAGCCAAGAGTCTCGGCGTGAAAATATGTATATATATATATATATATATATATATATATATATATATATATATATATATATGCATTAATTTATGCGTAAAATTCAGATATTTTCAGCTAGCGAAATGCTGGAGTTTTCATGTTGACGCTTAAAATTTTAATGACGTACAAAAATAGAAGGTACTTCATAAACACCGAATGAAATAAGTTTTATTACAGCTACAAAGAACAGTTATTAAGCTCATATCATAATTTGCACCTAAGGAGTAGCAAGTGGCATGTTGGTTTATGGTATAGTTTCTACCTTCACTTTACATTTGTTTTGTGATGCCTATCTCTTATCGTACAAGATGGTTTGTATAAGAACAAGGAGACACATATACATTATTAACATTTTACAGAAGTTTGTTTGCTTGGTCTATAAGAAAATGTTAATGTAAGTCAACAGAAGATTGGAATTACTGGTTCAAGAAACAGTTTTCGTAAAATTATTTTTTTTATCACTTTTAATAATTAGTAATACAATAGTTATACCTACTATAAGACGATAAATTCAATAATGCTAATTTTTGCATAAAAATTCAAGTACATAAACTAACTGAAATAGATATACATAACATATTTCAAGAACTCATTCATATTTTTAGGCCTGCAAAACAATCAAATACAGAAGCATATGATTAATGCTTTATGTTTAGTTTCATAAGTTCTCGAGAATTTATTCTCTTAATTTGGACTGCTAGGATGTAATAGCAGTGGGTTCAATTGAGTCGGCACCATATGGAAGACTTTTTTATTGTTTGTTTCAAGAAAAAACTTATTGACCCCACACACTGGTTAACATGTTAATGATCCAGAATCCTCAACTTAGTTGATCAACACAAGTATTTAAATGGTAAATTTGGTTGATGAAACGTTTATGAGCGCCGAAAAGAATATGAAGTTCTGTCGAGATGGAAATATGTTATCGTATACAGTTTGAATAGTCATACAACTTTGCATTATCCTTTGAATTGATATTTTTATGTTTTTAGCAATATCCCCTTTCAAATGCGAAACACGCAGCAGAAATTGGAAGCTGAATAGACTTTACCCTAACCGAACCACTTTTCTTATGCTTGTTTCAAGACCTTTCTGTATGACCGTGATCAATGCAAGCTTTTTTCTTGAATGTCACTTGATGACTTTTACAATCTTACAAGGAACCAAATATATTGACTTGAATAAGTTTGAGCATCACTTCTTCTAACCCAAGAGCAAAAGTAACGGAATAATTTGATATGTAATAATTATCTTTCAACAAATTGTATGTTAAATGTTCATACCGTTTACATGCTGATATGGGTATATTGTGTATCTTCTGATTACAGCCGCTTGGAGCGCTTTCAAGCAGGAAGTTATGCTATTCGTTTCTTGATTCAAACAATACTTAACTTTACCGTGACCCAACAATTACAAAAGTTCATCCATCCATACAAGGAGCTTATTCATTATCGAGTGGAGCGACAAATATTAATTGTTTCAATAATACTTCGAGTGCGATCACATTGTGCAACCTTTTTCCGAACGCACAGAACACAATTCCAACGCTTAATGATGTGCCGTGTTGGGTTGACGATGAAAACGACAAAGAGCATCCGATCTCTGCCAGACGCAGAACAGGAAAATTATCGGAGCGCTCAAGCATTACGAAACAAAATAATAAGACACACTCTTTGGAAAGCCGAAACCCTCCGTTTAACGATGAATGATTTAGTGCCTCTAGCTACGAAGGCAGCTACACCAGCATGATAATTTCGCTGTTGCCACGTATAATGGTAGTCAACATTTTTTCAGCTATTATCAAGCCTCTATTTGGAGATAAAAATGTCTAACAAATTCAAAGGTGCACTATATGTTATTCCGTAACGCAATCTAGTACCGAAAGATTATCATGAAGTTGTCAATATCCATCTTATGACTTATTTTAGTCGCTTCATTAAAGATAACCCAAGTAAATGTTACCTACTGAGATCAAATTATGATCGATATGGAATTATGTGTGAGCCAACTGTTTATCTTGGTTGAATCAGTAGCTCTATGATGTAAAAATGGTACCCACAGTAAAATTATTATAAAAAAATCCAAAGAACATTTTAATTCACTATAACAAAAACGACAGCTAAACATATTTAAAACTATCTACATCCATTAAGTACTGTTTGTTGGTTTCATAGAAAGTAGATAATAGCATTCTTATCCTAGGTGCGAAAGTGGATCTTTTTCGGACTGAAGGAAGGGTTCAGGCGAAGCCGAAACTTTATTGCAGATTTGAAAACCGGTTCTGCAAGATGGCGAAAGAAATTATTCTTCTCAAATTATATTGAATAACGTCAACAATTGTTAGGGCAATACCTACTACAATGTTAAATTGTAGATATTGCCCTAAACGTTGTTGACGTTATTCAATGGTGGAAGGGGTGTTTGTCCTCGCAGTAGTTGTTGTCGATACAATTAGAAGTCATAGCGTAATTTAGTTATTTACCAGAAACGGCTTATGATATATAATCATTTTGATTATGTATCAATTGAATTCATATTCAGAAATATCATAATATGACTGGTACAGGATAATCTTGAATTAAAATATATTATTTCCCGATATTTCTAACACCTTACTAAATAATAGATTTTTGAAGTGTAAATTGTATCATTTTTTGTTGAAGAGCGCCATCTAGTTGGACATAACAGACTATATTTTCCTGTCCTATGTATGAAAGATCTATACATAATATATATTTGATTATTAATTAGAGTGAGATAATGAATCAATATTAAAAAACGATATTCGTATAATTCTAGCTGTTGCTCTTTACTTCTTTCAAGAATAAAATCTGGGCGCCCCATAGACACTGCCTATTTTAGTAATAATGTATTAATTTCAATGAATTAATAATAAGACCAAACACTCTTGGACATTACCTGGATGACCCACACCATTAGCGTAGAATCAGCTAATATCACAAACAATGGTACCAACACATGCCAGCAATAGAGCTAAATAAAAAGACACTTTTTGATAAGTCTTCACTGACGGTGTCAACTTGATTTTCGAAACACAGGTCAGATTGTAGAAGGTAGCCTTTATTTTTCTCTCATATCTGCCAATTTAGGTCTCGTCAAAAGCAGTTCAGATATTTCGACAGATAGACAAACTCTTTTTTTGGCTTTTGTTGATGTATAAATGAATATGAGCTCAAGAAAAGAAGAAATCATAGGCAGACACATTATAGATAACGAAAAGAAATAACGCAATCATATAGAATTTACATACTGCTTATATTTACTACTATTTTACTGTTGTAGATTTAAGACGTATAGTTTGTTGAATTTTGACTAGAAAACATTTTTGATATTTATTACATTGTACAAATTAACCTAATTGACTCGATTACTTATGAACCAACATTTACTTACAATACATCGCAGTAGGATTTTCCGATTCGCGCACAAAAGATTTATACAACATTCCATTATATAATATCAAAATCCTTGTACAATTCGTGGCAATAAACATGCATCCGACTCGATCACGAGTTGTACCAGGATACGGGAACCCCCCAGCTTATTGTCTAAAACACCACCACATATTAAGCCAGTAATGTATGAACAATTTAGAGGATTACGAATAATGTATCCAGCGAAATAATTTAAATTTTCTCCTACCCACATACCTGTTGTATGTGGAGGAATGGCAATTAGATATAATTTGTTAAATAACTGCTAGCTTAAATGAACCGAGTCATTTGTTTTGAGTAGAGGTGAACACTTAGAACAATACCGCATTGAATTTTACTAAGTGGTACAATAGTGCGATCCTCTAGCCTGTAGGTACCTACAACTCTGGGATAAAATATGCCCAAAAGAAATCACTACAACTACAAATATATTTCTCGGCACTAATATTCAATAGCAATATCTAAGACTTGCACAATTATTTATTTATATCTTGGGTTCAAATTCGAAACAACTTTTTGTAAATAATTCTCTTCTATTTTTTTGATTAAATGATAGCGGAGGGGAAGTCGTTTTAATGCAAAAATGTCTATAACTTTGGTTTGGTTTTTCAGATCTTAATAAATCTTCATTCTAAAGAGCGTAGGAAGTTACATATTTTATAGAATAATCTCATTCATTTCCATTTATGGTCTTAGGTAAGAGTCGCTGTTTCTTGAAAACGAAAACGGATTAAACACTACGCGAATAGCGCAAAACGCATGTCAAAATCGTAGCCAACTCAAAAAAGTGATAGGTACTTGTATTGGGTGATGTATGAATTAAAATGACAAAATCTCGTGTGTCCACTCACACGATTTTCCTGAAATGAAGTCTATCGAATATAAAAATTCTCTGAAAAGGTCATGTGGCCATTCATTTTCTTCAGCGTGTCAATACAAACAACAATGGTGATATTCAGTTTTGCAGTAGGAGGAACCGCTTAGCCTGAATATGAGTGAAGATTACTTTAAATTTGAAAAATCATTTGAGCATAACTTTTCTCCAGCTTTGTCTCTGAGATACGCGTTATAGTAGGTTGATGAAGGATTTCTAGGAGAACACTTTTAACAAGTTTCATCATAAATATTATTGCCGTTTTGGCACCACTGTCTTGAGCGTAACACGTTTTTATCTAGTTTATCTAGTTATTTCCACCGGCAAGCCTCATAGATGCTACAAAAGAAAAAAAAATAATGTTCGAATTTTTTTTCATGGTTTTCTATTGCTGGTAAACACAATAAACAGCTTCCATTTCATCGACTGACATACGTAGATGATAGAAAAACAACAGTAGGTATATTATTGCGCTATTTAGTTCCTACAGCGAGTGGTTAGCATGCGCGAACATCACCAAATTGAGCTCAGAAGTAAGCATAGCAGTTTTTATATCTTGATTCCGCATAGTGTTAAAATGTAAAAAACTTTTTTTAATATTCACCAGACAATTCAACAGTTCGGGCAAGTTTGGACTGTTTAGATAGCTGGCCATGGAAATAAAGCTTACCTACTTTATTTCCTTCGAGGCCATTTATTAATTACTTGAGAACCCTAACTTGCCTGGAAAATTAAGTAGCTCAATTATCACATTTCTTTTTATTGCAATTATAATAGGTACAAATGTTTATGAGTTTTACATATATTTCGATTTCGTAGTAATTTCCAATGATTCTATATAAAACTTTCAAGAAAAGTGAGTTTTATTATATTGCTCCCTACCTATGATCATTAAAACTAAACCAAATTGTTATATAATAAATTTGACTGGCTATTTCCACGCTCTTCCACAGGAGGATAATTTCATTAAAATGGGTTATGTCAAACCAATACTTTAGACATTTCTTCATAAAACTTGCCCATTTTTTTAAAAGATAATGTCCCGTAGGAGTACCGCAAAAGACTTATACGTTATTTGCACCTATTTCTATCTAATTTTACAGAGGAAGATTTCCTGAGATACACCCGGAGAATGTATGTAAGTATGAACTAACTTTTGTATAATTTTGAAGGAAAAGTGAATCTTCCTGTTAGAAAGTAGTTAGAAAAATAAGCTATGAGGCCACTTGGTTAAAGTTCATTATAAAACAAATGATTAGAAGCCCTGTTACAATATTTTTGACAAAATGAATCACAGGAAGACATCAATTTGGTTTATTGACGATTATAACCAACAATATATTGCAACTTACCATTATGTATGAATCTTAATAATCAAACTAGATTCCTGATGTGGAAGTAAGCATTCCACTGAGTTAAAATTATACTGTCAGAATAACAAATAGTCTATTTGAATTCCAGCGACTTATTCCTCCAGCTTAGGTCATAAAATCTGGGCCCCACCAGTAGAAGAGCCCTTGGTATGATTGCTGGGGCCACATGCGCCCCAATTTTATTACTAATGCCATAAATCCCTGTGCAAGCCCTAGATAATACATCAATTTCTTCAAGGCCCTGGTAATATAACGACTCGGCAGATAAAAGCCGAATTACTTTCTGGGATGTGATGACATCGGATTCGCTGATTATGTTTTAGAGTCCTTGTTCAGGGAAATTAAACGGAGGAAACAGTAAACAGGCTCTTAAAAACACTAGAATATACAGAAATTTATGGTACGTTGTTACTTTTGTTTGAAAGCTTTTATTTACTCCACCGTATTTTCGTCTCATTAAAAAAAACATTTTATTAGTCGGCAAATTCTCTCTTTTGACAAAGCTAAATGTTTAATTCATGAGAGTAAAGTTATTCAAGATATAACGAATATTTAGCTAATGGTGGAAAAGCGAAAGTCATTTTCTCTAAATCAAGATATTTAACAAAATATTTTTACTTCATATACATTATAGCTCAATTAATAAGAAAAACTGGGCATTGTAAGCATAAAAATCTACAAGAATCTCATTCGGCCTAAGCTATCTTCCCAGTAGTACGTTTTTTTGATGGGTTAAATTTTTTAAATTTTAATTTCCACATCCTTGTCTACGTTTTATGTTCTACTGAGACTAATACAAAGGTTTCTTGAGAACTATTTGTGAACAGTTACTTTCAATGCATAGACATGTATGTATTTTTTCGTAGCTATGAGTGCATGAATTTTAAAATACATACTTTGTACAAAAATCATTTGTGTTAGAAATAAGGGAATTTTGTAAATACGAATGATAGACCAATCAGTTTCAAAATCGTTAATTTCAAGAAATCTGAAGTAGTGTTGGTTATATTATGTAAAGGTCACAAAAATGTATTTCATTGATTCTACTGGCTACGAGCCACCAGTTTTTTATGAATAATAAAATGATGAATGAGATTTCTGTGCATTTCTGCATTTTGTGTCTGTTTCTGTCGATATGGTAGAGGTCGCATTTTCATAAGTATCATAAAGATGTGTTAAAATTCAATCGTGTCAAAAAATCAGCATTTTCAGAAAGGCAGCCATCCAAGCTCAAAGATATGGCCATTCTGTAAACTTCATGAAGTAAGATCTGATGAACTTCCATCTCAAATATTCTAAAATAAAATCAACCTGCAGTTTTAATTTCAATTAAGTGGTAAGTAATTATTGTAATAACTACGATCTTATGAAATTCTAAATTATACTGTTTATCTTTTGGATAAAAAAAATTTAAAGAAACTTAGCTTTATTCAGTTCTAATACAATAAACTGGATTGTGAACCAAAAACAAATATTTCGTACTTCCAAATGTCATAAAAACTTGAGTGGGACTATCAGATTCTATTAAGTATTATCCGCGTTAGTATGTAATTCTAGTTAAGCCAAAAATAAACAACTGACATAAAATATATTTACCCAACGCGTGCCAGACGACTTGTAATAACACCATTGGAATCCACTCTCAAATACGTACATAATTTCCATGACGATCAGTTTAAATGCCCCTATGGCCCTAGGAAGTTGTAGCACTGCAGCAACATCTAGCGGCAAGTTATAACAGAATGTATAAAAATATTCTCAATGCTTAAATAATTACGTAGCTATACTACCATGAACCAATTAGCCCACGCGAATTTGAAAAAAAAATATTTCTGTTGATACAGATCGTTTGTGAATCATTTTAAAAAAAAAACGCGCTTGTTTTTTATGACTCAATATTTATTGAGTTATTAGATTGTTAAATAATTATCACCGATTAGTCAACACGTCTTGAAAATAGACCTTACATTCTCTGTTTTTTACTCAATGTTTCAGAGCTTTGGAATTATAGTTACATTTTTATTTATATCTATTGATATTGACATTCATATACAGTGCAGTGAATAAAACAATAAAATCTTGTAAGATATGGAAGAAACCAGTTCAAGTGATAATGAAAAATATTATTATGATCATAGTTTACCTATATTTCTTTCAATCAGAGCTTTTCTAAAATAAAAAAATTCTTCACAAAGCATTTTTGACCGACTTCCAAAACGGAAAATGTATACAATTCGACTGTATATCTGCATGTGTTTTTTATATTTCTTCGTGACTTCTACTTAGTAAACGTACTCCGATTATGATGATTCTTTCTCGTTTGAGAGAGGGGTAGGTACTGAGAATTGGTCCCAATAAAAAAAATCAATATTATATGTCCTTGCTTCCTTGGATATTTTTCTAAAATAATAATAATCACAGGTTTTCGCATTACAGTCTGAAGCTATGTGGAAGGGGAACATTTTTCCGAGAATCGAAAATTCGAGATTTGAAAATTAGAAAGGCGACCATATTCGGAAACGTTCAAATTGAACTCGTTTTCAAAACAGTAACGGTTTTTGAGTTACAGCAATGGTAAAATGTGAAATATACAGGGTCTCCCACGATCATGGCCTATTAGAAGTTTCTGGAGAATGACAAAAGCTATCGATTTGAAACTTTTATGGTGTGTATGAGAGAGTTTTTACTATCTTTGGAAAATATTTCCATAAAAAAATCACTTCCGGTTTTGACGGAAGTAATAACAACTTTGTTATTTCAAATAGGATACCCCATATGTCGGTACATTTTTGAAATCTACACAAAATTTTGAGTAAAATGGATATACCTTTCCCTATACTTAAAGTTAATAGTTTTAGAGTTATTTAATTTTTTTCGGTCAAAATAGACAAATGCGGGTTGATCGAAAATAGGTCATAACTTTTTTGTTATTTGCTTGACAAACGTGGAGTTAGAAGTTTTGGAATCTCTGCACATTATTTTGAAGACTTTATTATGATTTTTCTTAATTTCCTAAGAAATCATTGGAGAAAAATCGATATGAAGATGACTTAATTTCAAACGTTAATTACTTTCTTATTTCAAATTGAACACCCTGTATTTTTTGCACTAGCATATACAAAATTAAAATACCTTTCTATTGATGTAACACTTCCATATCTAAAGCTGATAGATTAAAAGTTATTAAACAATTTCCGATTTTTTCAACAATTATTTTGTATTACCTTAACTTTGGAACGCATCAATAATGTAACCATAGTTACCACTCATTTATGTCAGTGTCAAAGTGTAAAATTAGAAATTGTCTCTTTCATAGTTTTTTTTATTGAAATTTATCACAATCATGAATCGAGAATACACAAATGCCGATCTGCTCAACCTTTTTGCAGTTTATGGAGAGTGTAATAGGATTGTTGCGAGATTGCGAGAACATGCAGGGCGTTTAACGCCCGAAATCCGAATTTGCCACCGATGACAGCAAAGAAATTTTGCCGGATTTCAGATAATTTTGTTCAACATGGCCAACAAAGTGTTTCAAGAAATCGGGTTCCTCCGATTACTGCTGACGAAGCAACACGAATTAGCGTATTGGCCAACTTTTACTGAAATCCTCAAGCTTCGATTCGAAGCGCCGAACATGACTTACATGTAGCAAGATCGTCAATTCAAAGAATTTTAAAACAGCACAAAATGCATGACTTTAAGTTTACACAAGTTCAAAATCTACACCCCCAAGATGGTCCTAGAAGAGTAGAATTTTGCGAAATGTTTCTGCTAAACATCCAAGAAGACGAAAACTTTATGAAAAAAATAATTTGGACTGATGAAGCCAAATTTTCGCGAGAAGGAATCTTAAGCTCAAAAAATAATCATTTCTGGGCATACGCAAACCTACATTTGACGAAAGAACAAAAGTTTCAAGTTAAATTCAGCTTCAACGTTTTTGCTCTTATGAAAGACAACACGCTTAAAGTTTTATATTTATGACGAAGTGCTGGACAGCGAAAAATAACTTGAAATATTGCGTACCATCATTACAGACTTTGTAGATGACATGCCAAATTAGAGAAGACCATAAGCTGCTGGTATCAGCTTGACGGAGCACCAGCTCATTGCAGCCATGAAGTTACCGAAGAACTTTATGAAATGTTTGAGGACAGGTGGTTTCAGCGCTTGGGTCCCTGGAATTGGGCACCAAAGTCTTCAGATCTAACGCCCCTAGATTTTTATTTGTGGGGGGGTCATAAGGGAAAAGTTTACACTAACCGTCCTCCAGTGCAAACGATAGAAGGCCTAAGAAATCGTGTACAAAACGTTTTAGCATATGTAGACCCTGCAGAAATAAGAAAAGCAACATCTAGTGTGGAATCAAGAATGTTTAGAAGTAAAAGGGTGGCACTTTGAACACTTATTAAATTATATTTAAAGTATTGTTTTGTTTTTTATCAATAAGTTATTGTTTAACAATTTTTGTGAAGATTATTAAATTTCTTATTGTTTTGTTTCATTTTTTATTACATACTGAAGCGTTCCAAAGTTAAATTAATATAAAATAATTATTGAAAAAATCTGAAATTGTTCGATAACTTTTAAGGTATCAGCTGTAATTGCATTGCTTCATCAGCGGAAATTGGAGGAATACGATTTCTTGGAGTATTTTGTTGGCAATATTAAACAAAATTATGTTGAATGCGGCAAAATTTCTTTGCAGTCATCGGAGACAAATTCGAATTTCGGGCGTTAAATTCCCTGCATGTTCTCGCGACAAACCTATTGCACTCTCCATAAATTGCTAAAAGAGTGAGCAGATCGACATGTGTGTATTCTCGATTCATGATTGTAATAGATTTCATTAAAAAAAACTGTGAAAGAGACAATTTCTATTTTGCACTTTGACACTGACATAAATGAGTGGTGACTATGGATACCGTTTTGATGCGTTCCAAAGATAAGGTAATACAAAATAATTGTTGAAAAATCGGAAATTGTTTAATAACTTTTAATCTGTCAGCTTTAGATATGGAAGTGGTTATATCAGTAGACAGGTATTTTAATTTTGCATATGCTGGTGCAAAAAAATACAGGGTGTTCTATTTGAAATAAGAATGTTATTAACGTTTGAAATTAAGTCATCTTCGTATCGATTTTTCTCTAATAATTTCTTAGGAAATTAAGAAAAATTATAATAAAGTCTTCAAAATAATGTGCAGAGATTCCAAAACTTCTAACTCCACATTTGTCAAGCAAATAACAAAAAAGTTATGACCTATTTTCGATCAACCCGCATTTGTCGATTTTTACCGAAAAAAATTAAATTACTCTAAAACTATTAACGTTAACTATAGGGAAAGGTATATCCATTTTACTCAAAATTTTGTGTAGATTTCAAAAACGTATCGACAGATGGGGTATCCTATTTGAAATAACAAAGTTGTTATTACTTCCGGCAAAACCGGAAGTGATTTTTTTATGAAAATATTTTCCAAAGATAGTTTAAACTCTCTAATAGACACCATAAAATTTTCAAATCGATAGCTTTTGTCATTCTTCAGAAACTTCTAATAGGCCATGACCGTGGGACACCCTATATGATAAGTGTATTTCCGCTATGTGGAAGGGGCATTTTTTTGGAAAATTGAGAACATGAGACTACCAAATTATTTAAATTAAATTATAAGAAATATAAGAAATACGGTTTCCTAGTTACAGCATTAATGTCTGAAATATGAGCCGAGATGTTTTAAGATCTCTGAATAATAACAAGTACAAGCTAAGCCTTACACATGGTAATAGGATAAGTACTATCTTCTTTACTATTAGTGAACGTTCAACAATTTTGATGAGTAATGTTACACTCAAAAGTGTGAAATAAATATTTTTTACAAAAAATTGGACCGACTTTATTAGTTGGTGCACTCTACAATACAAAATAATATTAAGTCAATTGGTCCAGTTAATAACCTTAGATGTTGATGCCAAGAGAAAAATAATTCAAAATCGTTTACCGCTTACCATGCAAAAAGGTCGAGTATAAATTCCAAAAACATATATTAACCTATATGTATTTGCAATAAATATTCTTCTCTGGTTTTTACTTTCCTACCGCTACTATAGGTATCCTAGTATAGAAAGTATTGTAATCGTGTAAAATTTTCGGTGGTCAGTTTTCAACCGATGTTCACGTTTTATAGGTCCCTGAGTTCAAAACCCATATTTTCATCCATCAGTCCGTCTATCTGCCTATGCTAAAATCATATCGCCGGATGGGACGATTTATTTGCTATCTTTTTTTTATTTGTAGGTATGATATCGATATGGCTCACCAGATTGGGTATTCTACTCGCTATGTTTGCTAGGCAATATCTTTGAAACGTAATTTGTGCAAGACTATTGGGCGAAGACGGCTCTAACGATTTTGATCAAACTTGTCTAAAACATTATGCTATAGCCGTTTACAACCTGCTATAACGCATATGTCTGAGAAAAAGCAGGTAAAAAGTTAGGCTCAGATGAGGTGTAAAATTTTATAATTGATTATCGGGTTATACAATTCCTCGTCCGTCTAAACTGAATATGATTAGATTAGATTATATTAGTGGATGCGCGGCCTAAGCCACTACGACCAATTTTTCTACCGTAATTCATTAAATTTAAGTTTGAACTCTATTGAGGTTCTTCTGTCAGAGAGTATGCCTCTGTAATTATTGGATATATTTTTGTTTATAGAAGAAAATGCGGTGATTAAAAATTGAACCCGAGTCAGCTTTACGAAAGGCTAGTACATTACCACTGCACCACCACAGTATTTATTCATCAATAAAAATAAAGGAATGGTCAACATAAATTTACTTTATTTAATTTAATGTATATTGTATTGTACACACGTATAATTAATTAACTTTAGATTGGTGCACTCCACCATATAAGCTTTAAATATGCCAAATCTCATTTTCCTCATACATAGAAAAAAGTGCAATCGATCTCTAAACCTCATCTCATGGAGCCTGCGAAAAATTACAAATATGATTGATTATTTTGTATAAAAAAAATATATGAAATAAAAGAAATAATTGGAATAAGCAATCATACTTACACGCGGACATGGACATTCATTAAAAGAAAATATGGATAACAGACGAAACGTAATAAAACTATAAAGCAGAATTTCTATTATGGAGACTAAATAAATTAGAAATCATTCCTATATTGCCGCACTAGTTACCTTCCTGATTATAAAATTTGTGTGTATTTATCCTCTTTGGTTTCAGATATGGGTAGCAGCATTCATAATTGCATTCGTTCGACATTCAGAGTTTCAAATAAGCTAATTGGAACCTAATAGGAGCAGCGCAAAAAACTGAAATTAGAACTCTGCAGCAATGCTATGAATATCGCTATCAAATACATTATTCGAAATATCGCTGGCGCGATAGGTAAGCCTGAAAATTACTTCTGCAATATGGTGACTTGAAACATGATCCCAACAATAATTACAAGCTCACGCAAGAGATGTTGATAACATATAATAAAATCCCAGCTTATTTCTCTATATACGAAAATGGATATATCGGGATGCAAATTTTTCTAGGAATGGGGAATACGAATGGTAGGTAGTTGTAATGGTAGAACAGGTACGTAGATGATAATAATTTAATGGCATTCATCAAAATGAAATTTGAAGAGATTATAGGAATCAAGCAAATGCCCACAAATACTCAATAAAAGAATATTTTAATCATCGTTGCATAGTGGTTTGCTTTTTAAATTGTCATGCATTATAGATACCATTTCGATTCCGACTGAGACGTGAAAATTCTTCTTGGAGCAACCACCTCGTGGAAAGCACTGCTAAGCTACCACCCAAATAATGCCGCTCTTCGAAAGCAGCGATTAACTTTAGGTCCCGTATATTTTCAGAATGACACGTTTCACATTCAAATGTGAGATGTCGCCAATACTCTTTAGAGAGTAGGGTAATATCAAGATTTAAATAATTTGTGGTTCTGAAAAATACTTTTCAAACTAGCTATTTAATCCTTATTAGCATGTGTGACTAATTTAAGTTACAACGTAGAATTGTGCTGAGTATTATGAAAATCTATATTGTATAAGTTCTCTAACTCCTTGATTGAACTCATTCAGGATTAACTTGATGAAATGGCGAAACATTGTATAGGTATCACAAACAAGGTAAGAAAAACTTGCCATAAAATCATGCCAAATTCAGTACACATATCTTTCCAAAAATACGTCTTTGAAAAATTATCTCAAATTAAGAAAAATTTAAATCTGCCAATAGTTTCCCCTCCAAAAGCTTACCCCAAAGGAGATGGAGGTTAAATTTTTCCTTTATCTTCATCTTCAGCACTTTCATTATGAGTTCGCCGTTTTTGCCCTCTACAATTCTCTTACTTCACAATCCCCTATAAGATACCATTGCATGTCCAATGTATGTTTCTCATCTTATAGCTGGACTTCCTTCCCGTCTTCACCCTGGAGGCTTTCATTCCAATATCACTTTTTGTAATGCTATGTTTTCCATTTTCTTTTTGTTACTGAACATTCTATACCCATGCGTTGCTATATTTCCCCACTTCTGATTATTCACTCTCTATTTTTTTATTCAAAATAATGCTGATGATACATACAAAATTGTTAAATAAATTTGTCTACGAAAACTAGGCCCGACTTAATAACATGGTAGGAACCCTGAAAAAAACAAAATGATATTAATTCTACTTGTGCTGGAACTTTTGAAGTTGGTGCCAAAAGTCTTCTATCTACCTATAACTACACTTCTTCAAAATGACCAGCACCAATAGAATTAATAATATTTTATATTTTTAAGTGTAGCCCCGGTTGTCGCATAATACAGCGAACTACAATACTCACAAATAAATAAATGTTAATTTTAGCAACTCAAAGTATATAGGTATTACTCTAAATCTGTTGATAGAAATGCTTGATCTCGAATGCTTATTGGTGTGAACTGGTCAAGTTTGTTCCCAAAGTAAATTTGTTACAAGTTTTAATAATCATTAATAACTATGAACTTTTGCAGGCCTGCTTCATATTGTTTAACTCACGAGGTTTAAAATATGATTGTTTGTTAACTTATTTATGTTTGTTCAAAAGATTTGCATATTAAACAAGCACTGAACTAGTTGATTTATATTTCATTCGCAAGGAGACTACTGATAGAGATGGTCCCTTCTTTAATCTAACAAACTCTCTTCTGCAAGAGCCTCATCTTAAAGAAAAAGGGAAAAGAAGTACCTATTCAAAAATCAATATTAGGTACATGCAAATGCATTTCTTGACAAAAAGATATTTAGCAGCAATTTTCATGATGGACAATTATTAAAAAAATTGAAGAATTTTCAAGTAAGACCACAATTAATGTTCAATTTTCTTGCCATTAAGTCTTAAAGTCAGGAAATAAAAATCAATAAAACATAAATAAAATTTAACAGTTTATAACTAATTTAAAGAAACACATTTCACATACATGTATTTTTTTATCTTTCTAAGAGGAATAATCACTTTATTTTAAGGTGGTTGCTTCTTATTACAACATTTAACGTACCTAGTTCTGATATGTATTTTGAGTGATAATATATCCCAGGGAAGTTTTCAAGTAACGTCGTATAAGATTTAGTAATAATCTCTCTCCCGAAACTCGATTATGTGTCAACTTACGTTAGGTTACCGAGCCCGACTTGCCTAAAAATGAAGGATCATGGCAACAGAGAGTTCTATAAGGGGTCACAAAGTTTACTCTCAAACAACTTACCCCTGAACCGCTGTCTTGATTAACCCAATTTAATAATTCGACGGTCAACTTGAGGCTCTCGCTTTAATTATAATCGCAAACTAATACCCCAAACTAACAAGAATCCGTCGAAGTTGAGAAACTGAACTGTTGTGATGGAATCCAATGGATTTAAAGTTAAAATCTCAAACATCAAACCCTAGAGCGTTGGCGACGAGGCGTCAAACATTTCGCAACAATGCCTCGTCTACGATAATATAACTTATCGGATTTGCGGCGAAATAGTTCCAGTTTATATTTGGGATAAAGAAAGGGACTGTTTGAAATTATACCGATCTGGGAGAACGATATCGCTTTCATGTTCGATGAACAGATCATTGTAGCGATGTACAGGCGTAATCATAAATTCTATACTATAAAAGCGAGTCCCTATTTTTCGTCACGCATACAAACCCACACCGTTCAACGTATTCTTACCAAATTTTGCAGACTTAGGTACACCACGGGCTCTCGGACATGTCGTAGACATATTTTACTTTATTATCTATTATTGTCCATATCCTTATAAAATAAAACATTTATTTATCGAATCGCGTTGATTTTGACAAGGGCGGCCATTTTGATATTTCATTGACAGGTATCATGGTGTACTTAATAGATAGGTTAGGTTAGGCAGGGATGGGCAGATTGAAGAATACTTTTAATTTGCATAACATCGAGCATAACAAGCATAAAATTGTAAGAAAATAATCATGGATTACTCATTATATCATTACTCTTTTGTTATGTTTACGAGTGCAATATACCATCCTGTAAGAAATTTAACGTTAACATTAATTTCCATAAATACATTCCTCATGGCCATTTTTCAAGTTTTAATAGATAAAAAAACATTTTTTACAAAAAATTGGACTGACGTTATTAGTTAATGCACTGAAAAATATAAAATATTATTAATTCCATTGGTGCTGTTATTTTTGAATTTGTGCAGTTGAAGTTAGATTGATAACTTTTGGCACCAACTTCACAAGTACCATCACCAATAGAATTAATATTATTTTATACTTTTCAGTGCATCAACTAATAACGTCGGTCCAATTTTTGGTAAGAAATATTTATTTCACACTTTTGAGTGTACCTAACATTAGTCACGAAAATTGTTGAACGTTCACTAATACCAATGACGATAGTACTTGTTATTATTGAGATCTCAAAGCATCGCTGCGGAAATACGCTTAATTATTTTATATGTTACCATTTTAACACCGATTTAACTCGAAAACCGTAACTCTAAGGAAAAAAAGTTCATTATAAATGTTGCTACAAAAAATTATGTCTTTCATGTAGTATCGAAAGATTTTCAATTTTCGAAAGAAATCGCCCTCTCCACGCAGCAAAAATAGATACATTTGTGAACTTAACATGCCTCCTTCTCGAGAACTGTAAATCTTAAAAAAAATGTTCAATTTAAACGTTTCCGAATATTGTCTTATCTTCAATTATACCAACTCAGATTTTCGATTTTCGAGAAAATTCGCCCCTTCCAACCCTTCGGGGGCGGTTTTCGGAAGGAAGGAGATTTCGGGTTTGCGTTTTTATAAATATGGGACCATTTCTCAACCCTCCTCTTTCAAATGAATCAAAAATTATCAAAATCGG
Source organism: Crioceris asparagi (assembly GCA_958507055.1). Taxonomy (NCBI): domain Eukaryota; kingdom Metazoa; phylum Arthropoda; class Insecta; order Coleoptera; family Chrysomelidae; genus Crioceris; species Crioceris asparagi. The sequence goes on from OY293826.1 coordinate 104,820,786, forward strand.
AGCTCTTTTACTGTATAAATGGCGTGCACGTAGCTAGTATAAAATAATAAATCTCTGAATTGAGTGATATTTCGTGATTAGCTGTGATCTACCTGTTCCAAATCCATTTTTATCATTGATAAGTATGGAGATAGAGTTAATTTTGATATTTACTATTTTTTTACTTGTTTGGGGACATTGTCAAGAAGATCTATTTATTTTTAGCGTATTGGTTCTATTCCATTCTTTTTTAAAAAGCAATGAACTGTGTTGTATTCCTTTTAGTCTGATAGGATTCAGTTTATGAGTCTTGTTATCTCTATTGGAAAACTTTCCTCACCATATTTTAATATGGCACCTTGCCTTGATCTGCTAATTCTCGATTTCTCAATTGTATCATTGCTTCTCTGATTTTTTTAGTTCTGATCGTCATTTATTGAGAATTTGTTCACTTTTTTGTTGTCTGACTGGTCACAATTTTTGCTTATGAAGTCGCAGACGACTAATATAGATCATTTAGAGAAACTAAACTTTTGTTTCAGTACTTATTGTTTTATATGATTTGATCGATTCTTGTGTTTTAAGAGCTTTGTATTCTAGATGTGCCATCCTTTTCTCTTTACATTTTATTTTTACTTATTTTCTTAGCAACGGAGTCATGTCTGGCCTACGGTTTGGTTCAATTTTTCGTATTCCTGGTTCAAAAGCTTCTATGTTATTCTTAAGTTTATCCCAACTGTCTTTTAGATTACCTTCCATCTTCCAGAGGGTTCCCAGCGATTTTTTCAGCTTTTTGGAATAAGAGTTTTGTAGACTAATTTCACAGTTATGCTACTTTAAACTTTTATTTTGCTGTTATTATTTTTTTATTGTTTATTTTTAGTCGCAAGGTTGCTAGGCACAACAACCTAAAAAAAATTGTGTAAATTTCTATACGTATTCTATGTTTGTACGATATGAGATCATAGACATTTTTCTGCATTCTTTTTCATTTTTGGTGAATTTAGCCATTGAGTTAGGTATCTTTATGTTGGAAAAAGAGAGCAGTTTTCGTCACAGTGAGGACATTTATTATGCGGCTCTTTGGTGAAAAGGTGTACCTACGTGGGACGCGTTTGTGTGGCCTCTTCTTATTATTGTGATAACACACTGGTCTCTTCTGTTAAACAAGATGATAGGTCGGGGTTCAAAAATATTTTTCCTTGCACTATGCAGTTTTGTGGCTTAAAATTCACACTTTTGCTTCAAGTATTCAGAAGTTTTATTTAACAGGTGTTTTCTAATCTCTGGCAGTGGAACATGAATCTCTGTTTGTATATTGGGTCTATCTGTGGTTGATTTGGCTAGAGAAGCTGCATATGCCTTCGTGTAATGGAATCCATAGCATTTTTATGTCTTTAGTTTCCTGTTTGAGGATGCTATTGGGTTGTCTGCATATTTGTTCTTGAGTGCTTGTAAGCCAGAAAGTGAGTCCGAGCAAATAGTCCACTTACCAGCCTTCTGTTTGAGTATGTATTTTTAAGTATTTGTTTTCATTCAGTGAACCATTTATATGTAAAAATATTAAGAATTCATATACATGTATGTCTCTTTTCAGCGAATAATCTTCTGTAAGTTGAGTACAGTGTGACAGTGTTAAAGGCTTGGGCTACTTCTAAATTGATGTCTAATTCATGTTGGATCCATGGGACTAGCGGGTGAGGTAGCCTTTGATGAATGATTGGTAAGTTTATTATCAATATTTTTTTTGGCTTTAGCGAATATAATGTATTTGGATTTGCTAGTGGAGATTTTGGAACCACTTAAGCTTGTCCACTTGTAGATTCCGTGTAGTGCTTCTTGCATTAGTCTTCTCCTAAGCTATGTATTTTCTAATCACCCTGTATGTTATATTATTTTGATACTGTAACTTTGATAAACTTTTTCAATAGAGAATATATATATATATTTGGAAGTACGGCAGTAATTGTTAGAACACACTAAACTCTATGATTGGGTAATCTGCCGAAGAATTTTTTGGGGCTCAAGTCCTAACTTTGTCCTTGCTCGTTTTTATTTAGTAACCTCGTTTGCAAAACCCTGAAGATGAAAACAAATATATATATATATATATATATATATATATATATAGCCCTCAGAGTGATATGTTATTCTGTGGTCATCGCCCATAGTTTGTAGCAGCATGTCCGCTAAACTGCACAACAGCACGACCAGCTTATGCCTGAGCGATCAATCACAATGAGCTAGTTTCGGTTAGGTGATCGTCCAGTATCTAATTAGCCCCGTTTTGCAAGGACCTACGCATATCGCTGCTGCTGTGGTTCTGTCGACCCAACAATGTTACACAGCGTCCGGACGCCGACAACTATTCAAAATATTTATCAAAACAATTGGTCCATCCATAATGTCGTGGGATTTCAGCCGGGGCTGGGGAATTTTGTTTGTTTTAACTTTGATCTATTGGTATTCCCCGAGTTTTTAGCCGAAACGAATTTAGGCTTCAATATGCCAGATTTATCGAGTGAAATCCCGGATTGTGTGTAATGTTGAGCGAAGTTCGCTCTTGTTGTTGCATATATTCTATTGTATACAGGTATGATTCGATAAAATTTTAACTCGATTGTATAAAAGTTTTGACTACACTCGCTTTATTCACCCTTGTAAAGATATTTGTTTTTGAGACCTGTCATGATTGGCAAAGGGAAACTTGCTTCGAAATCTAAATAACATAATTTCAATGGTTACAGTTCAGTCTATCAGACATAATTTTGTTTTTCCAATCTTAGATTACATTATTCAGAACATTTTTCGCAGTACACTATACTCTGTCGAAAAAGACAATTACTCCATATAATTGACCTCAAACTTATCAAATTATGGATTGATTGTAGCCTATAAACAAACTGAATCTCATATGTGTAACATTTAACAATAGCCTATAGTATCAACAATATTCAAGATGAGAACAATATCTTCCCCTTGGTCAGCCTTAGCAAAAAAAATATTTTATGACCCAGAAAAAACATTTTGCTATACGGTAAGTATATAATCAAAAATTAAATATTTTTTTACAAACGACTTTATTAGATGGTGCACTGAAAAATTCAAAACAAGGTTAATTTTATTGGTGCAAATAATTTTGTGCGGTGCAGTTGTGAATAAATTGAAGACTTTTGTCACCAACTTCAAATGTGCCAGCACCAATAGAATTAAACTTGTTTTAAATTTTTCATATCAACTAATAAAGTCGGTTCCATTTTTAACACGCTTATATCAACTTCACTTGTATGTTTGTATGTTTGTGAGTTTGTGACTATGTAACTCTCCTTTGCATAAGGAGATAGATTTTCATTTCGCTTTTTCTTGGTTTGTGTAGAATGAATTTTTTTGAAATTTTTTTTTAAATGTTCTTTTTGGTTGGGAGCAGATGACCAGTGGGTTTTAGATGTTTCATCCCTTACCATCCCTTAGATATTAAGGGTTGAAAAAAAATGCAATTATTTTTTTTTGAGAGAACCAAAAGAGTTATCGCAAAAATTTAAAAACCACAAGATAGCCCCATCGATGGGACTAAATATAAAAAATCTTCGGCCACGCGAATCCCATAGGAACCGCCACGTTCTGGATCATATGAGTGAGGGTAAATTTTCGGGATGAAAAAGGTGCTTGATCTATAATTCTATCTCCTCTGAAATTGTTTGAAATATTTCAAATTCTCTAATATATTCGCAAAGCTGACAAAATTTCGCAGAGGATAGGACTTTTTGTTTTTCAAATATCCCTTTATTAAGGGCGCAAAGGGCGTTTAAAGTTGGAGGATGGAATCAACGCATTTTATTAGAAGGTTTTATCAAGTAAAAAACGTCCAGATTTCAATTTTTATATCTCGGCAATGGTAGGTCCTAGAGGGCAAAATTTTCTTCCAAAATACTTTTTGGACTTTTTCAAGAATATGCCTCGCTCATACTAGGGCTCTATCTCTAATATTTCGGGTAGCTCATCACTGGTCGAGAAAAAGCTTGCATTTTTTAAAATGTTCTATTTTTTTTCAATATCTTTAGAACGAAAAAAGATATTCAAAATTGGAAAAAACGTTTTTGATCGCTTTATTTTCTTTAATAAGTGTTTAAAATTTCATCGCGATCAGATATTTCCTTCTATTTTTTTCGGAAATAAACATTTGATAATTTAAGATCCTTTGTCAAATTGTCTTGCTACACTTTTCAGACTTTGCCAGTTTGACTTCAAATATCTCTGGAACGGTTTGAGATATTCTAAATCAGTAAAATCACCTCTAATTGATTGACGCTTTTGAATCAGTGTACAATTTCATTGTGATCGAAATATTTTTTCTAATTATTTGGGAATTTTAAATATGATTGTGTCTGGTATGAGTATGTAGTGTAGCGCAGGCATAAATGCCGATTAACATTCTAATATCTCAAAAACGGCTCGAGATATTCAAAATCGGAAAAAACACATCTGATAACTTGATATTTCTCAATCAATGTTCAAAATTTCATCGCAATCAAATATTTTTTTCTATTTACTCGGTAGTTTTTAATATCTTCTCAATACAAATTTACGGCAATGAAATTCACGTTATTCCAATGTTTCTCATAATATAGGATAGAATCGAAATTGCAATTTATTAGGAATTATAAAGTCCAAAATAATCGGCAAAATTAAAAAAAAATCCACTTTTTCAAGTTATCGCTAAGAATAGTGTAAAAAAATCATCAAGTCATTCATAATTCAAAGATATCACATAGTTGATTTAGATCCCAACATGTTAACGCCGATGAATTACTTTTGAATAATAGTGCAGATATCAATTGTAAAATATCAAATTTGAATTCGATGTCGATGCTTACTATGAACGACATTATGAATATTTGGAATATCAAAGTATTTAGTTATTTGAATAATTTCAACAATCGAAAAGCTATACTTAAAATGCTGGACATACATGTTATTTAGATAAATATAGTTCAAAAAACTATAAAAAACACGGTTTTAAAGAATATTGAACTAAAAAGTTAAAAATAAATATAGTTTAAAAAAACTAAAAAAACACGCTTTTAAAGAATATCGAACTAAAAAAGTTCGATATACGAAAATTATGGCACAAAGCGCCCCACGCTTTTCCCTCAATTATACTAGTATTTTTTATAAACTACTGTTTTAAGTTTATTTTCAAAATTATTTTCAACTTTTTAGTTCGATATTCTTTAAAAGCGTGTTTTTTAAACTATATTTATTGTAACAAATATTTATTTCACTTTTTTGCCACTTAATAATCATGAAAAAGATTGAACAAACTTTGTAATTTGAAAATATGGCGGTAAGAAGCTCGCTCATTCCTAGAAACCCTTGATTATTTTGAAAAATGCTGGACACTATCTTCTTTTTAATTTTGCCGCTAAGAGGGGTCTCACCCCTTTTCCATTAAAAAATAATGTATTAAATCGGTTTACTATGCAAATAATGGTCAAAAATTAATAAAGAAATACAAACATACAGATGAATTGCATTGGTCCCCCTTCGTTCTGTGGCAGTCGGTCAAATTGAAAAAAACAAAAATTAATTGAATTTATATAGGTACATAACAAGTCAAGACAAAATAGTAAATATCTACATTATTCAAACGATCTTGGCAACAAAAGGGTAAAAGTAAAGGATGTTACCCCTAGTCCTTATTCTACAATAGAATAAGAGGCTGAAATTTATTATTATGGAAATCAAAACAATCTTATATTATACTCAACACAATTTGCTGCTCAACAGATTGATTGAAAAAATTGATGAATTAAAACACAGTATTGTCAATTTGACTATGGAGTAAATACTCATATAAACTCCCCCACAACTTTTAGCACCGGGTTAAACGTTACAGTATGTAGTAGTAGTAGTAAATATCAGATATATGAGAGAAAGATATAGTCTAACAAAAAATACAAATGAAAACCATCTCTTTGGAAGACCGAAAACCTAAGTGAATAATAAATCTTACGAAGAAAATGGAGAAGATTAGAAATAGAAAGAGAAATAGAATAAAAAATGCAAAACTCAGTTTTATTTGATATTATTCACAAAATATAGTATCTGTTCTTTTTAGTATTTACTCCTCACTTGAGCTTTTGTGTAGTATCCCACAGTTTCTGTCGGGTAAAAGCACTAACAGTAATTGCCATTTTTTTTAATTACCGACTGAAAACATTTCATTTTTTATTAGAACACTGTATCACAGGCAACATTGCATAATTTTTTGTAACCATTTTATTGTCAAAGCAACTGTTGGCATGATTGAAAAATAAAAAACAACTATCACGAAAAAATTTCGCACTCACGATGTACCTACTCTGGTAGTTAAACGCAGCTGGAAAAAATGAGTTTGAATTTTGACAACCAGAATCAAAGTTGGGACAATAAGCCTTCATATTTTCACTGCCAGGCGGATTAAACGTGCATCCGTTGCCTGTTCGCTTCATGTATAGAATGAAATAAAAATCTAGCCTGTTTCGAATGACATATCCTGCATGGGTAATGACTTTTTTGACGCATATGGGGCACTATATTAATGTTATCGTCACTTTTTAATTGCTAAATTTCCATACCTACCTATCCAAACGATTCGAACGTACAATTGATTGATGTAATTTTAATCATCATAAAGTGGCTTGATTGAAGGTATTTATTATTGATGTGAATTATATTCGATATTTATAGTTTATGTTTTTGTAGGCAATATTCATCAGAATGATCACAAAAATATTACATTTATTATTCAATATTCAAGTAATTCTATTACAAACAGAAACAAGTAAAATTTATACCGATTTTAAAATGTACATTAGACCATCTTATTGAAATGAAGTTTTTCTATGAACTGAGAAAAAGAGGGGTGATATCTTGCAATTACCAAGATATAAACAAACTAGGTACCTACGTAATTTGGACAGCAACTGCTTGGAAAATTTCATTGTCCAATCAGTTTACTATTCGATGAAATACGTATAGCTTTATTTCCATCTTTCCTTATTTAAATAATTTTGAATTATAGTATATAGAATTGTTTTGTTCTCACATAGACTTCTAGTTCTCTTAAGCTCTTGATTCCAAGAGATATTGTTTTGATAATATCTTGGTTCGTTTGTAATAGACAATATCAAATCCCAAATATTAGTTAGGTATGTTACAAAATTCGGCATTAGGTCGGGGCAGATGCTCAAAATGTCTCCTCAAACAGAAACTGTTTCATGTTTGACCGATGAACCCAAACGGAGGAGGTATACAATTCGACTGCCTGCTTTTTTTCTGGTCCGTGCGCGCGTTGTATATAGTAAACCTTCTCCGATTTTGATGATTTTTGTTTCATTGGAAAGAGAAGAAATGGTCCCATATTCGTAAAAACTCAAATCCAAAAAACACCATCGAAGGGGGTGAAGCCGACAATTTTTCTCGAAAATCGAAAATCTGATGTGGCAGAATTAAAGATAGGACAATATCCGTAAAAGTTTTGCATAGAACATTTTTTCAAAATAGTTACGGTTTTCGAGTAACAAGGATTCTTGTGATGTGGAGGGGCAATTTCTTTTAAAAATTGAAAATCTGAGCCAACCGGCCGCGATTTTTTGAGGTCTCTAAATAATAACAAGTACAAGCAAAGAATATACGTGGGTAATAGGATAAGTACTAGCTTCTTTGGTATTAGTGAACGTTCAAAGAATTTTCGTGACTAATATTACACTCAAAAGTGTGAAATAAATATTTTTTTTAAATTTGAGCGACGTTGTTGGTGCACTGAAAATACATAATAATATTAATTCTATTGGTGCTGGTACTAGTGAAGTTGGTGCCAAAAGTTATCAATCTAACTGCAATTTCACAACTTCAGAAGTAACAGCACCAATAAATAGAATTATTATTATTTTGTATTTTTCAGTGCAAGTACTAATAACTTCGGTCTAATTTCTTGTAAAAATATTTTCATATTATCTAGTTACCAACTTTTGTTCATTCATAATAAGTTTATTTATTTTATTTATTTACTGATCTCCTTGTTGAAAGTTAACTCTAGAATTAATAATGATATTGACTGCGTAATAGTTCCATTAATCAAGAAATGAGTGAGCAGATTTAATTTAGTAGATCTACCAGTAGTCTTCACCTTAGAGTTAAATGTTTTTTCAATATTTTTGACAGTAGTTTTTTCTGAATATAAATGCAGTCATTTTGATTAGTATTTATTTCATTCACAGGTCTTGCCATTTAGAATGAGCCTGAAAACATTCTCCTTCTATAATATCTTTAAACAGGCAGCTAATGAGCAAAGTGCTAGAGGCAACAGTATATTCAGTCGGTAATGTTCATATTCATATTCTATTGTGTTGTATTTAGTAGCTTTGTTCCTCGCCCCTATCTCGTTTCATAACATTACATTGAAACAACTAATAAATGTTAATAATTTAAAAAAGAAGTAGCAACTTTCGTGCCATTTATAATATCAAGTAGACATTAGAGTATACTTCTCCTTTCCAGCCAAGACAATGTATATTATTTAAAATGGGCGCCATCTTTTTATAAGATGTGCTTTCAAGGTTCACGAGACACCCAAAATGTTGAAGCGACACAATTCCCTAGCGCGTAACAATTCCACTAGTGTTAATTGTTCAGACCCAGTTTAACAAACTTCCTTTCTCCATTTGCCAAGGGGACATCCAAAATTATGCACTTGGGAGCAAAGCAGCATACAGGGTTATGTGGCAATAATTTCATTTTCTTTTAAATAGATAATTGGAATAATCACTCGTTTTCATTAGTGTGTGAATAAATAAGTGTCGATTTTAGCAGATTTAATTGAAAAACACACAGCTCATATTAGCGAACGAAGTTATGTTCAAGTCAAGATTTAATAAATTTCCAATAAACTTTTTTAAACTTATACGTAACTATTTGAAATGAATAATTATTTGACAGGTAAATAGAAATTCCTTGTCACCGATGGATACAAAAAAATGCTCAACCTTAATTTTCTGTTTTTGAAAAAAACCTCTTCATAAACAATGATCACTCTTGTTTGTATTTTTCAATCTTTTAAGGATATCACAGTAGATTTTGTTCAACTTAACCGCAACCTCACTTGCGTTCGTTTATCGAACTATTGGCGACAATTTATATCATTTCCTCGATTTTCAGTTCCTTATTTTTAAGATCTCTAATTCATTGAAATTTATTGTATGTTCAGCTTCTGTATGATATATTAATAGAGCATTCCTTCAGTATCTTCCAATAGACAACAATAGAACTACGTAAAATAGCAGATACACATTATCATTACCACCAATAAGTCGAGTAGGACGACACATTTAGCTTAAGTCTGTACTGGTACAAAGTCTGAGTCATCAGAATTGAACCAAAATTTAAATATCTATACATAGGTATAAAATAAAATTGTAACAGGCCGATGTCTGTACAGTGCATCCTATTTTGGTTAGGACAGCCAGGTATCTCGGTTGTTGCTGAAGATAGAATCTTGCAGTTTTCGCGGTCCTGAATCACTTTTGAAACTCAAGATGGCCTAAACAGATTTTGTCTAAATTCTTTCGTTCATAAGATACAAGGCGTTTTTGAGAATTCACACTTTTCGAACTCCCCACAGATCTAAGAAGTTCCTCAGCGATAATGTCAAATTGAAAACTTATCCCATAGAGAATTTTATGAAGAATCCAGTGGCGCACGCATTTTTTTCGGCGTATGGTAATGGATATACGACTCAAACTTATGATTTTTCTCAATGGATCACTCTTTATTTTATTATCTCATTAAATTCCTATTTTTCCTTCAAAATGATATATGATATATGAACATAAAGTTTTTAAAAGTTCTCCAAAATCTCTAAGAATTGAATTTTAATAGTGGGCTATAGTTTCTTCATACAAAAAATGTTCCAATTGACGGAATATTACTTGTGAAGTTTCCATGAAAGAAACAAAAACAATACTACGCTAATTCAGTATCAAAACACAAAACTTATTCATTGAATTGTTTAATTAAATGTCCATTTTCCGTAACACATAATTGACACTTTCTCAATACGTCTTGAAGCATTTAAAATTATTAACGGCCGCCTTTGTAAAATCTGGAATAAGTTTTGTGTTGAGTTAGTGAATTAGCGTTAGTATTGTTACTTTCCTACGCTACTATAGTAGCTGTAGGTATAAGGAAAGTATTGTAATCGTGTGAAATTTTCGGTATATAGATTTTTACAAATGTTGACGTTTCAGACTTTTCTATTTTCAGCCATTGGTCTGTCTGTCTGTCCGTCTGTCTGCCTGTGAAAGCATTATCTCGGGAACGGATCGGTGAATTTTGTTGCTTTCTTTTTTATTTTGTTTGGTACCAATATCACTCGCCGGTGGCACTGAATGAGAATCCTGTATACACTGGGTGTTGAGCTATAGCCAAAAAACGTGATTAGCTCAAGATTTTGATTAAACTTGTCCAAAGTATTCTTCTGAGAGCCCTTTACCACCCACATATAGCGCCATCTCTAAGAAAAAGCACAAAAATAAGTTACGCTTGAATAAAATTCCATATTTTCCACATGTTTCTTCAGATTATGGCTAAACGTTTCATCTTGCGAAAAAATGTTACATGACCATTGTTGTTTGTCTTGACATGCTGAAAAAAATGAGTGGAAGCACGATTTGACCAGAGGATTTTTACTTTCCTACCGCTATTATCGTCGCTATGTAAGGAAAGTATTGTAATAGAGTAAAATTTAAGAGGAAAGTCGTGTGAGTGGAAACACCAAATTTTTTTTTGCTTTCATGAAAAATTCACATGTAATATTCCCTCAATTGAAACATTTTTTTTTAAGAAATCCTAGCCCACATTTGAAATTCATTCTTTCAAAGATTCTGATTTTGGAGCATTTTTGACCGACAATACAATTCGACTGTCTGCTTTATTTTTTGTTTTTTTTTTTGGTTCGTGTGCTTCTTTTATATAGTAAACGAACTCTGATTTTGATGATTTTTGATTAATTTGAAAGTGGAGGCTTGAGAAATGGTCCCATATTAATAAAAACGCAATTCCGAAATCTCCTTCTATCCGAAAACCGCCCCCAATGTAGGTGGAGGGGGCAAATTTTCTCGTAAATCGAAAATCTGAGCTGGTATAATTAAAGACAGGACAATATCCGGAAACGTTTAAATTGAACATTTTTTCAAAAGAGACAGAGACAAGTTAAATTCTCAAATATATGTATTTTTGCTATGTGGAGAGGGCGATTTCTATCGAAAATTGAAAATCTGCTGGTACTATCAATAATTGAATATTATCAATCTAACTGCAACTGCACAACTTCAAAAGTAACAGCACCAATAGAACTAATATTATTTTATACGTTTCAGTGCACCAACTAACAACGTCGGTCCAATTTTTGTAAAAATTATTCAATAATAATAATGGTTATTTTTTATAAGTTGTGATGCATAATTAGTATTATCTTTTACAATTTTTTTGCCAGTTCTGCCTACGTAAGTCTTTGGACAATCTCCACAAGTGAGTTCGTAAGCCCCAGATTGATTTGCAAAGTGCAGAAGCCTCTGGAAAAAAGTTAGTATACATTACAAAAATTAAAGATTAATTTTTCGCAGAGACAAACATTCCCAACAGTGACATTGTAAAAATCACTTTAATACAAATATACTTAAATATAATTGATAGCTGATTTGGATGCTATCAGTGACATTGTCAGTGGTGCCCATTTATAATGGACGTAAGACCACATAACACATAAGATAGACGTAACATATTTCTATTTATAATGAACGTAAAAACTTTGTTGCTATGCATGCGTGAAATAATATGACGTCTATAGTTCATCTGGGAGTTTTCACAGGTATACTAACATTAACGCCATGGAGTTGAAAATGCAGTTATTGGTTTTGTTATTTGCAATGCATATAGTACAAGGAAGATATTTTGTAAAAAAACTTAGGCGATGGAGTGTGCGTCCAGTAAACAGGAATCAAGAAATGAAAGGTGAATACCGACGTTTGATACTAGAACTAAGACTTCATAATGAAGAATGATTCTTTAAATATACAAGAATGCAACCTATACTTACCAACCGAGGAATAATTCAACCCAAGAAATCCAAATCTCCTAAAAATGTTCCCAAATTTCCCATAAGCACGTAAAGTTGAACATTGTCCAACTTTATGTTCGCCTAACGTTCGGCCGTAAGATCTTACGGTCTACCGTAACACATAAGTTTAACGTTCGCTTATTGTGAACGATTCCACTTATTTTTCAATGTTCAACTTTATCCATTACGCATATCTTACGCCTTACGTCCATTATAAATGAGCACTAACAGTTGTACATTTAAATACGTAGGATTTCTTTTCAATTCAGATTAGGTTAACATTAAAATTTATTCTTTATTTTTCACTATTTGACTTTTGTCGTATAAGGCATTCGTCTTCTGGTTACGATGCTTTGCAACACAACAATATTTTGATGCATTTGTATCGCTATCGTACTATCTGTAATCTGTAAGTTAAAAACAACCATATATTCTTGCACCAACATAATAGACAGTTTCTAGGTACGTTGTTTGCAAAATTTAGGTCGATAAGCCTGTCCCAACCCAATTTTTCAAAGCACCCGAAGATTTATCGAAAAATTAGATTGTTGGGTTTATTGCTTTGCTTAAGCAAAATTCACTGTGGGATCATCCTAAGATTGAAAAATATAAAGCAGAGATAATCCACATTCATAAAGAAATTTATTATACAGTAGTTATTACATTTTGCATCGTGTTAATTATTAAGGTATTATCAAAGATGTCAGTGAAAAAATTGTTCTAAAATATGTCGATTGAAAAGTAAAACTGACATGGAACCAATTGATTTCATATTTTAAGTCATTTTGACAATCTGTTCAGGTGTAATCCAGGTGTAGTCTAGTCTATATAGTATATAGGATGCCCTTCAATTGTCTGTGACTCAATAATTTATTACCAAAGATTTTTAAAATATGAAAAGAGCATTTCGAAAATGTATGATTGAATATTTTCAATATTTTATATAATCATTGGATTTGATCAGATATATGCATTTCTTTAATACTGCGTTATAAAACTCTTTTTCTCCTCAGAGTGACTATTAATATTTCAATATAATATATTACCAGATGATTCAAGTTAAGACATGATCTCAAATTCGATGGCACACTGGTTATTAGTATTTTTTTGATTGCTCCATACTTCTACATGTCCAACAATTACTAAGAAATAATCTAAAAGCAGGAGATTTTTATGTATAAAATTCATTTTTATTCAACTGAAGCTTATTAAAGCAGTTATGTCCAGTCATCGTTGAGTCAAATGATACATTTTCCTTTCAAGTATTCGTTTTTTTCATATTCATTATATTTCGGTTATATTTCTTAACATGTCTATAATCCTATTTTTTAAATTTGAATAATTATTATGGCTCATAATACCTAACAGACAGAGGCATTTATAAATTCAGTATTATTAACTGGTTTATAATGTATAATTTCGAAATACAGCGTGAAATTATGGGTATAAGAATATACATTTTTGAAAGTGAAATTGCAACATTGATCACTACTACGGTCTTCTATATTTCGGCGACTCCGAAGTACTCACAAATTATTATTAATGAGTGAATACCATTATAGGTATTCAGTCTAGCTGACGAATTTCATTATTGTTGTAATAATATACGTATATTATTTAACGAAAAAATCAAATATGTATTGAATTAAATTGAACATAGTCAAAATGTAGTTAACTTCTAAATAAACTCGACTATTTCAAATAACACAAGCGATGACGAAGCCCTCCGTCGAAAACTTCATAATAATATAATCTGTAACAAGGCAATCATAAATCTCCATCTTATTTAACCATAGAACCTCAACCCCAAGATAAGCAACAACAATAATCAAACATTCATACAAAAGTATTTCAGCTGATTAAAGAAAATAATGGTCACTCGTTTGAACATGTCGTGTAATTAAGATTGAAAATACTGGTATAAATTATATTAACTAGATAGTTAAATAATATAAATATAGCACAACATTTATCATTCTTGTTTGCATTTTTGAAACGACCAGTCTGACAAGGCGGGCGAGAGTTCTCTATTACACCACCCAATAAATTATATCATCTTATATTAATTAGTATTGCAAAATTAGGCAAATCAATACGCATATTTTTGAATATGATTCTGCATTTTGTATAACCGCCAATGTTACATAAATGTATAACCTGCAACTTAAAACAAAAACAAATCTAATATTTTTCTATGGCACGCCCATTTTGGTAAAAATGAAAATAGAATATCTATTTAATATTTAAAAAAGAAATGATTCTTCACATTCTTATTGTGCGTTAATATACTAAAAATAATTATTATATTGTCTTATAATAAAATGTATTCCGAGTCTATTGGAGCAAATGGGGAAAACCTGAATTATTATTATTATATAGACCCAACAGTTATTATTTTCTTTATACTTCGATATGGTTTCATGATAATTTTATGTCATGTAAAAATAATAACTTAACTGACTTATATTTCGATAAGTTACAACATAATATTATAAGATTATAATTATGCTGCAATGGAATACAAATTATTTGTTTATTGAAATTGCCCAATTAATTTCAAGCCTGTGTAACATTTGAAAAAAAATATGTATTATTATGGTGCTATATTCATATTTTTGTTGTAGGTATATTCAATCAAATCGTTGTGAATTTTACTTACAGAATTGAATTATTATTGTCTCATATAGTAACCTAAAATGAGTATTTATTTGATACTTAAAACTATCTTCATTGAGTGAATAATTTTATTTCATAAACTATTTTTAAGTACAAGTATAATAATAATTTCTTAAATTTAAATTTTCTGCATAATCTTTATTCTCACATTGAAACTATGTACATAATAATAATTCCTAAATTCTAGTCCGAATCTATTCATTTTTGAAATAAAATTATCGACATAGTTTTAATTAG
Source organism: Crioceris asparagi (assembly GCA_958507055.1). NCBI lineage: Eukaryota > Metazoa > Arthropoda > Insecta > Coleoptera > Chrysomelidae > Crioceris > Crioceris asparagi. The sequence goes on from OY293826.1 coordinate 104,835,835, forward strand.
TGAAGTTTAATTGGTCAACACTGTGTTTAGCCGTCTGTATAATAGATCCCGGCTTATTAGTGAATATATACCATTGACATAATAACTCAACCTAATGCGTACTATCGCTCTGTTTGACACATTTACCAAACATAGATGGCAACTAAAATTTTCTCAATTTATATTTTTGAATTTTTTATGAGGAAAATATTTTGTGAACGATTATGAGATAATTTTTTGCTTTATAGCTCGATAGTTGTTTAGATTTTTAAATATTTGACACCATTACCGATGAAGCAACGTGCCTTGAAAATAGACCGCATATTGGTACTCTTTTTTCTAACTTAATCTTTTTTTTTGGCAATGCAAATATAGTACTGGATTCGTTTTATACTTTGTATTTTTTGAGGAAAATTCAAATGTAAAAAATTGGACCGATCTTATTAGTTGGTGCACTGAAAAATACGAAATAATATTAATTCTATTAGTGCTGTCACTTTTAAAATTGTGCAATTGCAGTTAGATTGATAACTTTTGGCACCAACTTCATAAGTACCAGCACCAATAGAATTAACTTTATTTTGTATTTTTCAGTGCACCAACTAATAAAGTCGGTCCATTTTTTTTGTAAAAAATATTTATTCCACAATTTTGAGTGTAACATTAGTCATGAAAATTGTTGAACGTTCACTAATACCAAAGAACAAATACTGACCCTATTATCTACGTATATTCTTTGTTTGTACTCGTTATTTTGTAGAGATCTCAAAACGTTGCTGCAGAAATACGCATAAGTATTTTATATTTAACCATTTTACCACCGCTTAACTCGAAAACCGTAACTCTAAGGAAGCAATGTTCAATATAAATGTTGCTACAAATATTATTGTCTTCTATGTGGTACCCAGAGATTTTCAGTTTTCGAAAGAAATTGCCCCCTCCACATAGCGAAAATATACATATGTGAGATTTTAGCATGAATGTAACTAAAACAGTAACTCTTTTGAAAAAAATGTCAATTTAAACATTTCCGAATATTGTCGTATCTTTAATTCTGGCATATCGAATTTTAGATTTTCGATTTCGATTTCCACCCTCCACCCATTTCGGGGCGGTTTTCAGAGGGAAGGAGATTTCGGATTTGAGTTTCTACGCATACGGCACCATTTGCCAAGTCTCCTCTTTCAAATGAATCGAAAATCATCAAAATCGGAGTACGTTTTCTATATACAACGCGTGAACAAACCAAAAAAAAGCAGACAGTCGAATTGTATACCTCCTCCGTTCGGAGTTTGTGGGTCAAAAAAAAACGTCGCAAGATAATATTACTAGCTTTTGAGCAAACATCTGAAAAACAAAATCAGTTAAAAACTAAAAAAGTTACTGAATATGTGTAGACACTATTCAAGAAATCATAAAATTGTTCAAAATCTTCCCCCCATTTAACCTATCTGTATCTTTTACCGTTATCTAAGTCTTTATGTTACTGCATATCTTGGACACGCTGTATAATGAAAACTCTTTTATCAACATTCTATTTGTCAAAGTCTATCATTCTGAAAATTATGTTAAAACCTAAACTTTATGAGATTCCATATAGATACTTAAATTCTCTAGCTAATGATATCGCCCAGATAAACATTAAATCACCATTGTATATTTTTTTCATTATGAAGGCACAACCGAGACTAGTTATTATTCCTGCCATATTTTCATTACTTCTCGATAATTGAGAAAATTCAGGTGCTATGCCAAGGATATTTCCTAACCAGATTCCAGATGTGGCAACTATTTTTCTCGTTAACTCCTCTGGCTTCTAAAGCAATCAACGCCATAGCGCGAAGTCGTTAAAGGCACCGGTCTCTCGTGGCATAACTATATATATATATATACATAGTGCATCTCATTATGCAACTAACAAACTATCTCCTATCCAATTTTACATTTTCTAAACGACCCGCAAAGTTAAATTTTCACAGAAGTTATCCTTATATCGACTACAGTACGTACTTGGACGTCCCTGTAACATACACCTTATGACATGCAATATGCATAACTGCTGCTCGGTCTCAACTTCAAAATTGAACTCCCAGGAATTTGACATTGTCAGTATGATTAGGTTCGACGCTGCGAGATACTCCAAAACGTAATGACGATTGACTCCAACGCTACCGCTTCCGCTTCTCTGTTATCTGTTTACCCAAAGTCGCATTATGAGTTCCAAACAAAGCCGCCATTGTATTCCACAGGATTACCTGCTGAGGGTATTATAGCCAGGCAGAATCTTGATTTTGAGAAGTTTTTATATTGCCTCAGTATTACAAAAAAGTTTACTATTTAAATTTTCTATTATATTAAGTATATAATATAAGATAATGTTTTTTTTTCTAATTATGTTTCGCAAAAGATGAACCATTAGTTATAGAAATTAGAATCTTGGCAACAATTTCAATAAATATTATGATTTTTGTACCGACTTCCCAAAAGAAGGAATTTTACAAATCAAATACCTATATAATTACATTTTTATGTATCTTCAAGGGTTTTGGGGAACGTTTTTCCAAAAATTCAAAGATTTTGGACTTAGTATTTTAAAGACAGTGCAATATTGTTGCCACTATTTTGAAAACATTAAATGCAAGAAAACGTTTAACAAGAAAATTAAGAGTGAACAACTCCGAAATTCTAGGTACCTGCATGATAATTTTCTCTAGTTCATTTTCTATTTATTATCAATAGGTATCTCGTATTCCAACGGATTTTATATTCTATATAGAAAGCTCTTGCGCAACTTCAAATTTGCCAGAACCAGAGTATATGGCTGCTGGCTATTATTAGCCGACATCGATTCTTCTAAGTTAAGCAATACAGAGGGTAATCAGCGTTTGGATGAGTAGCTACAAATACTTCGAAGGATAGCTGGAATAACACTTTTGGACAAAGAGAGAAGTGACAGCATAAGAAGGGTTTGCCAGACGTAAAATGTCAGTCATTGAGTGCTGCAAAGAAATAAGGAATGGAATGCTCAAATCAGCAGAATAAACGCCGAAAGAGTGGTAAGAGTTACAAGGTCAGAAGTCACGGCCTCAGAAAAAAGGGAGTGACAACGCGCATAAGAGGCAAAGACACAAGGAATGAACAGGCAACCCCGCCTAATATAAAGAAGGAAGAAGAAATACATACATACAAATACATCTATTTTTCAACTTTTAAACATCACTAAGAAAGTTATTCAATCAGTCAAATTTTACTATCTATATATACTACTTTTTGTAAAATATGGAAAACTCTTTGTAGATAAATTTCTTAACAAAAACAATCTATTCCAAAATCACATATGTGGAAGTTTCAACTACGGACATATAAAATAACACCAAAGTTTATAGAATGTCTGTCTATAACATTAATAAAGTAATTTTCTTAGATATTTATAAATAGTTAAATTTAGTCCTGAATAAAATTGTTTTTTTCATATCAGATTGCTGGATTATTGGTTTTAATTTATACAATTTTGTTATAATCATATGTCCGTTGCCTACCTGTACTCCAAGTACCGAAATGGCACAAAATATGCAGCCTGTTCCTAAATACCATTAGCCTGGCCAGGGTTAAAATGGCCTTCGAAAATTGACAAATATATGGACTCAATATAGGAATATGACATTGAATGATGACATAATTTATAGATATATGAGTCTCGTTCCGAAATTGGAAGTTCCAAACTGGGAAGACAATGCTTAAGCACATGATTACAAGATATTATCATATATCTTTTTGACCGTCTTCCCAAAAGGAGGAGGTATACAATTCGATTGTGTGCTTTTTTTTTTTTTTTTTTTTTTTTTTTGGTTTGTGCGCGCGTTTCATATAGTAAACGTACTCCGATTTTGATGATTTTTGATTGGGGTGGAGGGGGCAAATTTTGTCGAAAATTGAAAATCTGCGTTGATATAATTAAAGATAGGACAATATCCGGAAACGTTTAAATGGAACATTTTTTCAAAGGAGTAACGGTTTTCGACATAGAGACATTTTAAACTCTCAAATATACCTATTTTCGCTATGTGGAGAGGGCGATTTCTGTCGAAAATTGAAAATCTGTTTGCAGTACATGAAAGACATAATTATTTGTAGCAACATTTATACTGAACATTTTCCCCTTAGAGTTACGGTTTTCGAGTAAAATCGGTGTTAAAATGGTAACAACTAAAATATTCAAGCGTATTTCCGCAGCGATGTACTGAGATCTCAATAAATATTTTTTACAAAAAATTGGACCGACGTTATAGTTGATGCACTGAAAAGTATAAAATAATATTACTTCTATTGGTGATAGTACTTTTGAAGTTGTGCAGTTGCAGTTAGATTGATAGCTTTTGGCACCAACTTCACAAGTACCATCACCAATAGAAGTAATATTATTTTATACTTTTCAGTGCATCAACTATAACGTCGGTCCAATTTTTTGTAAAAAATATTTATTTCACACTTTTGAGTGTAACATTAGTCCCGAAAATCGTTGAACGTTCACTATACCATATCAATGAAGATAATACTTATCCTGTTACCCACGTATATTCCTTGCATGTAGTGGTTATTATTGAGATCTCAGAACATCGCGGCGGAAATACGCTTGAGTATTTTAGTTGTTACCATTTAACACCGATTTAAATCGAAAACCGTAATTCTAAGGAAAAAATGTTCATTATAAATGTTGCTACAAATAATTATATCTTTCATATAGTATCGAAAAATTTTCAATTTTCGAAAGAAATTGTCCTCTCCACATAGCAATAATACATATTTAACATGCGTCTATCTCGAAAACCGTAACACTTTTGAAAAAATGTTCAATTTAAACGTTTCCGGATATTGTCCTATCTTTAATTATACCAACTCAGATTTTCGATTTTCGAGAAAATTCGCCCCCACCACCCCTTCGGGGGCGGTTTTCGGAGGGAAGGAGATTTCGGATTTGCGTTTTTATGAATATGGGACCATTTCTCAATCCCCTTCTTTCAAATGAATCCAAAATCATCAAAATCGGAGATCGTCTACTATATAAAAGGCGCGCACGAACCAAAAAAAAAAAAATAAAAAAAAATAAAAAAAAAAATAAAGCAGACAGTCGAATTGTATACCTCCTCCGTTCGGGGTTCGTCGGTCAATAATAACAACTACAAGCAAGGAATATACGTGGGTAATAGAATAAGTACTATCTTCATTGGTATTAGTGAACGTTCAACGATTTTCGTGACTAATGTTACACTCAAAAGTGTGAAATAAATATTTTTTACAAAAAATTGGACCGACTTTATTAGTTGGTGCACTGAAAAGTATAAAATAATATTAATTCTATTGGGGCTGGTACTTGTGAAGTTGGTGCCAAAAGTTACCAATCTACCTGCAACTGCACAACTTCAAAAGTAACAGCACCAATAGAATTAATATTATTTTATACTTTTCAGTGCACCAACTAATAAAGTCGGTCCAATTTTTTGTAAAAAATATTTATATATATAAGTATTTAATATATTATGTTACTTTTAGTTTTTATTTAATCAAGAATGTCCTGCATACCCTTAGGTTTAGGACGTAAGATATAACTCAATACTAAATATATACAATTAAATAATTTTCCGAATACCTACTCCTTCTCCATTCATCTCTGTATTACTTGTATTTCTGCCTGTTGCTTCGCTTACTTTTCTCATCTCAGGCGTGGTCATCCTATTCTATTTTTGCCTTGTACTCGTCTCGTATGGTTCAGTTACAAAGCTATTTCCACCCATCCTATGTAATTCCTTTTAATTTCATCAGGAATCTCATTTTGGTTGCTAGTATTTTACTTGTGTTATTTTTTGTTGATGTCCACTATACACTGATGTACCTGTGATTAAATTTCATGTCGTATTTCGTTTCTTCCAAAGAATCTATTTCTTGAAGAGTTGAAAGCATGTCCGGCTCTTACTCTCTCTGTGTAATTGAAACTTGCAACCTGTTCTTACTTCCGCCATCTAATTTTGATTCAATAGTTTTTTACTTCCGAAGGCAAAATTAGAGTTTAACTTTAAGAAATATTTATGTTGATGTTCATCATCGTAGATTTTTAGACTTTCCTGCAGTGTTTTGCAGTATTGGCGATTATCGGCGAACGAGAGCACCTTTATTTTTACATCTAAACAAGAATAATTTGCAGACCTAAATCTTGGGATGAATGAATCTTTTATTAATATAAATATTTTTTTCTCACCTTCAATTTCTATTTTGGCATTCATCTTACATCTGTTTAAAAGTTTTTATTATTTAAGAATGCCTTAAGATTAAACTTTGAAGTTGTACATAATTGATATTTTAACATAAATAAACAATTCTATTCTGCAAGTTCATTCCAATGGTCATATATTATCCATCTTTGAACAAATTAGAAAAATAAATAATTTTATCTCGTATTATGTTTTTGGTAACAATAGGTAGTAGCACTTGGGCCAAGACCAAATATTATTAATCGAAAACCGCTTTTTTGGGACTACAATTATGGCTTCATTATGTTGAAAGGGACAACTTTTTTATTTGGGAAATTCTGAGAAATGGGGCATTTTCCTTCAAGACCGACCCCTTGACTTGAGGTCTTCGGACAGCATCTAGGGCCCTTAACTTATCTCGAACGATTCTCAAGAGATGATCTTGGCGGTACAATACAATGTTATGATGTCATAGTTATGTAATACCTCCAAGCTCATCTTTTGAGAATTGGTTAAGAAACTATTTTTATTTTTTATATCATTTTCCGACAAGTCATTAGGGCCAAAGCCCTAAAGTCGACCATTTTCCTGAAATTTCACAAATAAAAAAATTGCGCTACTCAACAAAAAAATGAAAAATTTCATAAGACCGGTTTTTGATGAATAATTTTAGGTCTGGGCCCAAGTACTTTAACTCATTAACCAAACTAACATATGTACATATAAACATGCGAAAAGGCGTCACATTTCAATGATAAATCGATTAGACAATTTTGTAAGACCGTAGGTAGATGTTATTCATTTACATAGTTCAAATCAAACTTTATTATAATATTGCTACCATGTCAGATTCAATGTTTTTGAAAGGTTTTTAATTAATAAATTTTTCGATAGACCATAGTTAGGTAGTTGTGTTAATGAGTTTGAAAATCATCTCTGAAATTACCGTTCCGATTGGTCTATTTCTGACCGACTTCCAAAAAACGGTATACATTTCAATTTTTTTATGTATACGCGCCTTCTGCCTTGGAAACGTGCACCGATTTTGATGATTATTATATTTAACTGGAGTGTTGCCCAATGGCTCCATAGTTTTAGCAATAGGAAAGTGCAATATTGCTACCGCCATATTTTTAAATCGCTATGTGAACGTTCAACAATTTGCATGAAACACTCAGAAATTTGAATTAAATATGTCTTTTTCTAAAAATAGGACCGACTTAATTAGTTGGTGCACTGAAACATACAAATTAAGATTAATTTTATTGGTGCTGGTATTTTTGAAGTTTGGTACCAAAAGGCTTCTTTACCTACAACTATATGTCCGTTCACCAACTAATAAAGACCATCTTATTTTTTTTTAAATATTTATATTCAAGAATTTTTTTCATAATGATCGTTTTCGCAAGTAATAGCCCTCTCTCAATCGAGATGAAGAATCAAATAATAAAGAAATGAAATATAATGCGATTGTTTCCGATAAAAGCCGTAGCCGTGGTTGGCTAATGACCCTTACAACGATATTAACTTTCCGATCGATTTTGCATCGAGTGCGCCATCTGAAGTCATAAAAACACGTATTTATTATAAGTATATTTCGACAAAAATGAGCATCTGGCGCAGTAGTGAACTCTGCGAAAAGGGAAAATGGGAAAAAGAAGCAAGCAATAAAAGTCATTATTGGATGTGATATATTTTGAGATGGTACTCATAGAAAGTGTTTAGTTTCCAAGTAAATTCGAGTCGGTCCACTGAAATGCAATTTCAGTCAACAGCAGTTGCGCCGGTTGTGATTTGTATAGGCTTTAATGATTCTCAGATTTTAGTTGGCAAACTTCTGTATTCCGTTCGCAGAGAATGAACTGTTCGCCTATTAAATCACAAAGGCTTTCTTTTATTTGGGGCACATCGTTATAAATATGGAATGTAGCGTATACAATAACAATGATCAGGTGCTTTATTTCTGCGTGATGGATTTCATGATTTTAAATTGCAAACAAACTGCAGAAAATGTACATCAGGCATTTATACGCTAGTGTTTTTTGTCAATGCAATATACATATTATGTAGAGTTATGTACAACCAAAGGAATGTTTGTGATATGAGAAAATTCCGTAAACCCTGGAACATCCAAATTATTTAATTCCTAGAATTCCATAGATGGGGTACCACTATCCAATCCTAGAGCCGTAATTAGGTAATAATAATAAGTGCCATTCGTAATAAGCTGACCAATGACAATATCGAACAACGAATGTTAGATAGCATAGCCTAGAGTCTAGAGAGTACGTGAAATTAATGATCTACTTATTACGTTTACTTGAATTGTGAGGTATAAATAATAGTAAATTGACAGCATTACAGTTTGATCAACATAACTTGACTGATTATAACATCATTAGATTAGAGGTAGCAACTTTATATTACAGCTTCTTATTCATAGATAGCTGTATAAGAATAGGGTATGTTCTGTATAAAAGACATTGAACACGGCGTGGGTCAGAGCGTGTAAAGCTCACAAAGTTTATTTTATGATTTGTGGTAGGTACAGCTTCAGACTGTAAGAAAAGTATTTAATCGTTTAAAATTTTGCAAGAAACGTATTTTCAGACATGGGTCTCTGTGTCTGATTATCTCGGGAACAATTTTGTTGCTATCTTTTCTGTATTGTAGTATATAGATACTGGTCGCCTGCGATACAAAATGAGCATCCTGCTTGCAATAGTTGCTAGGCAATAGCTTTAGACTTGAATTTTTGAAGAATGGAAGGCGAAAACTAATCTAACAACTTTAATGAAACCTGCCAAAAACATTATCCTAGAAGTCCTTAACGATTATGCTCAAATGAATTTTCATATTTTCTCTTTTTTACGCAAATTCTGGGAGAATAGTTGAAAAAAATTCTTGCATGAGTCAATTATACGATTTTGACATATTGCCACACAAAACTATATTCACGATTTTTTTATAGGTATCATTGTATGTACCTCTGTAAAATTTACATTATACGATGTACTCTATCTGGAAATAAATAAATAAATATAATCAGCTTTAGGCGATATACAAATAAAGTGTCAAAAAAAGTATTCCTTGTCAATCACTTATTAATCTGGATATCTTAAAAATGTAAAATAATTAGCTTCTGGAGAACAACAAATTCGAATTATAAATACAAAATTTATTTACAAATAATACTATAAAAGTCACAAAGAATTTGAACTTGGTGACGTGTGTCCTCTATCTACTTATAAGTGATGTTGGTCTGCGGCAAAACTCGTGAATGGCACCCGCCATGTTCATGATTATATCCCGAAATGTCTAGCGAGCTCGCGCTATTGATGGAATGTTCGCGGCGTAGGATTATCGTGGTCGAAACTTCTAGATGGACAGGGCTTGTCTATATATTAGAGGGGATTTGCTACGGAGTTCAGTACTTAAATCCTATACGGCACAATATGACAAAGCTACTTTTAAGGGGAAATTACAGAAACTCTAACGAATCTATTTTTTCATCTACCTACTTATCAGCAGCTTACACGAAAATTTTCTTTTTTCTCCTATACGTGTTTGAATAGAAGACAAAAATTCTGCGCAAAAAGATAGTACAATGTATTTGAAAAAAAAAAATGATTATTGTGCATATATGGTGATAATGAGTTAAGTGAGTGCAGTGTCCAAAATATTCTAGACAAAGTGAATATCTAACTTGTTTATGAACAGATATCTTATTGATTTGCTATCGAGAATATTTAGAAATAAATTATTATCGAGCATTTCGGCAGCTACAAGATTAACATCTAAAACAAGATCAAGCTAAAGGCAACCACACACGTTCAGTTTCTATCACAAGAGAAAATTGGAAAAAAAATTAGGCAGCTATATGACGAAACAGAAAAAAACAGAAATGAACTGGAAAAATCCATTGAAGCTAGTGAAGCCCGGCTGTTGATGAAATTTGAATCACTGAGCAATAGGACAAGAACATTTGAGAAAGAAAACTTGGAACTGAATAATAAAGTCGATTGATTAGAAAGAGAAAGCAGAAAAGGAATCTGATAATTTTTGGACTAGATATAAATTCCGAGGATGTATCTGTTGCCTCAAACTGCTGGCAAATAAAGCAACTACTCGATGTTCAATTGATTGGGACCGATATTGTAACGTGGATAGTTTATCATGTAGGTACTTACTGTTATTATTTCTCTTAGTATGTATTTGTTCTAATTCCTTATTTGCTTTTGTTGTTTCATGTATAATTAATTAGGTTCTAGAATTGGTAGATTTATTCTTGAACCTTCCAGAAACTATATGTGAGGTGTAGTTTGTCACGGTATTGTCAGTTTGACAAGCCTCTAGAACATTATTATGTGGGTCTAGATAATCATAGAACATTTTTGATGAACGTCATGTTAAGATTCAGATATATAAAGCCGAGTCGATCACGGGTCACGGTCAGTTTAATTAAGTGAACTGGAGACATAAGACGATAGTAGTTGAAAGACGATAGTCAAAGTGAAAAGTTGTGACAATTGTACTATTACAGAAGGTCGAGTACAAGGCATTGGAAATAAACGTTTTGGAACCGATCTGCGAACTTTTGAATATTACGCAAATGAACTAACCCCACAACGTTTAACACAGGGTTAAATGTTACAATATATATATAAACTGGGTCAAGCTGATAATACTCCCATAAAACTTGAGTTAGTCTCTTAATTGAAAAAGGAAAAGTCCTATGTAGAAACGGACAAAAACATACATTGCTCATGACCAATCTGAACGTACTAAGGACAGGAGATTATATCAAAGGAAACACATTATATGTAAATAACAACGCATACACAACTAAAGATATACAATAATAAGACAAGAAATCGAACAAGTTCTGAGCCCCAAGAACAACAGAGCTTCGATGACTCTAAGCACAGTCAACAATCCACTACAAGACACTGAACCACCCATGCATTTCCAAACCCAAGCAATAACCAACGACGAGGAGTAAATACTGAGCAAAGAAAATGGACAAGCACAAAAGATCGCAACGCATTCGGAAGAACAACAAATCATTCCAAAAACAGTAGCATAGAAAAAAAATAAGCCAGCCGCAGTGCAATACCCAGGGAAATCGCTAGAGGTAGGCGTACGTTAATAAACCCAGAAAGATAGATCTCAAAACCAAATAGGAGATTTTCAGAAATAATATCAACTCTTTAATGAGATAACAAAAACAATCTTTTTAAAGACGAACAATTGAGCAGTCTGCAAATCGTAAAAAAGCTATGGGAAATAGCTAAGACAACAGTGAACTCTAAACAAAACAAAAAAACAGATAAACAAGATTACAATCGATCACAGAAAATCCCAATATTCGAACAGATATTCCTGTTCCACTGCCAGAGATTCGAAAATATCTTTTAAAAAAAACTTCTGAATACTGGAACCAAAAGTGGAAAATGAAAGCCACAAAACATCATAATGTAAGAAACAACATTTTTGAACCCAGGCCTATGATCTCATCTAACAGAAGAGGCCAGTGTGTTATTACACGAATAAGAACAAGCCACTCAAACGCGTCCCACGTACTTACATCTCTTCACCAAAGAGCCGCCAAATAAATGCCCCCATTGTGACGAAAACTTCTCTGTTCATCACATCTTGATTGAGTGCCAGGCACTCCAGCATATCAAAAACTCCATGAATATACCTAACTCAATGGCTAAAGTCACCAGAAATGAAGAAGAATGCAGGAAGACTATCCAATTCCTTAGGAATATTAATATATATGACTACATATAGTATAAACATTGTATAAGTATAATATTGTAATTTATTTTTTATTTTCTAAATTGTAGTCGCTAACAACCTTGATGTTATATAGCGACTAAAAATGAACTATAAAAAAAAGATTAAACGAAGCATCGTTAACAAAAAATAGAAAAGAAATCGCAGATAACTTCAACCGTTTCTACTCCAGGCTGGGGAGAAATATGGCGAACAAAATTACCACTACTTTAAAGATATTCGATACTGGAAAATCAAATAATTAATTCTACTTATTATATCTTATATATCTCAGATTTAAAAAAACAAAGCACCTGTGTTAAAAATAGCATAACCTCGGAAATGCTGAAAGCAGCAACAAATATTGTAGCTACCCGACTAATGACACTAATAAATAATAGTTTTCAAGTTGGTATATGCCTAGAAAGTTTTAAAATATCAGTGATAAAACTTCTTTTCAATAAAGGGGACAAGAGACGTAGGAATTGAAAATTATCGACCAGTGTTCCCGTATCCAATTTTTTTTTCAAGCACTCAAGTCAAGACGAGTTAATTACTATCTAATAAACAATACGAATTCAAAGATAGAATGTCCACAAATAATGCAATAGCTTTCCTCACAGAGAAAATATACCAAAAGTTAGATAGAAGTAATCCATCAAGATGTGTTTATATATAGACCTCTCAAAAGCCTTTGACACAACTTGCTTTTTAGGTTTCACAACAAATTATTTAGGTATAACAATGTACTCATGAGAAAGTGGGATAGTCAAACAAATATGGCACCTTCTAAATAACGAAAAACTTAAAAAAATTGTGCATATCGGAATGGTAGACTCAATTATAAAAATTAAGATATTAGGTTGGGGAGCGGACACTAACTAAGACACATGAAATCAAATCAAATCGAAATTCAAAAAAGATTTTCGAAACTGCTTTGTAACAAACCACGACATAAAACTAAATTCCTCAACCAAAATTCTAAGATATTTCATCTACGTAAAATCTACAGGAAATCCATTCTAAATCATTTCAAATAAAGAAGTAAACGTACTAAAATAACTCATCAATATCCAAAACGGCAAAAACACACGTAAATGAATAAGTAACAGGAGCCCAACAACATTGGTGGGAAACAAATTTCATACCTAGCTCCCCAACTATATAGCATATTACTTGATAGTATTAAAGAATTAACAAGTGTCATATAATACAAAGAAGAAATAAGAGAAATATGTATCAAAAAATGGACTTTATTAGTTGGTGCACGAAAAATATAAAATAAGTTTAATTCTGTGGGTACTGGTTATTTTGAAGTTGTGCAGTTTTATTTAGTTAAGAACACTTATCGCAATCTTCAAAAGTACCTGTATCAATAGAACTAATATTAGTTTATATTTTTCAGTTCAGCAACTAATTTAATCGGTCCAATTTTTTGTAAAAAATATTTATTTCACACTTTTGAGTGTAACATTAGTCATCAAAATCATTCAATGTTCACCAAAGAAGATAATACGTTGCTTATACTTATTCAGAGATTTCAAAACATTACAATACACATATTTCAGACTTTTCCACTGCTGAACGTTTTTAATTGTGTCGTCTCAAATGTTCGATTTTTGATAAAAATTGCCCCCTCCACAACTTTTGGGAAAAGTTTTGGTGTTTCACTGGGACCAATTCTTAATAGTCCTTTATCAAATTAAAATTGGAGCACATTCACTATTCATAAGGCGCGAACAGACCTAAAACAAATAATAGTTTGAGTCGTCGGTCAAAAATGGTTATCGAAGCAAGATGTCAATGTGACAGAAAGTTTCGTCGAAAATGGACAAATAAATAAAAATAAAATAATCATCTGAAAATAAGATAAAATTCATAAACAAATGCAAAAAATATTGTGGATATATGTGTTCCTATGTATGTTTGCACATGTAGGTATGTATGTGCATATATCCAATAATGTAAATGACCCAAGAGAGGGCATAAGGTGAATTATTGTTCACTAGACGTAACCTATTTATTACTCTATGCAGAGGCGCGCAAGCTACATTGAAGAAAAAAATCAGTATTAAATTTAAAAAATGTAAATATTAAAGTAAAATATAGGTAGAATCAGAAATCCGAAGCTTAGCCTGTATCGAGTTTGTATTTATTATAAAATTTTTACTAAATATTACAATGTGGTTTTCCTTGAATAGACGTAGTAGGTACCTACCCCAATTTTTATATAATATATATATATATATATATATATATATATATATATATATATATATATATATATATATATATATATATATTTAATAATAAGTAATGTAATCAGTTTTATTTCTTGTATCACCGATACTAATTACTCAATTCATCATAAAGACCTCATTATAGCTCATTCATGTACCTTACTCCTTCCTTAATTTATTGTCGGTATTCATAATCTTAGGCTTAATTAATTCACTATTGTTCCAGTTTTTATCATATTGTCCGGTTTATTTGGCACTTCTTGGTTCATAAGATTTTTTTTAATATCCAAATAAACTTTATCATTATCATTATATTATTATCAAAATATTAAAAACTGAAAACATCCATAGCAAAATACCTTAATCGAGACACCATTAGCTACAATTGTTCATTCCTCAAAAAATAGTCTATTGATTATGTGACATCAATGATTATTTGTTAAATTGCCCTTTTGACTCACACTTTAAATTATAACCGCCAAAGTCAATATCGACACGGGTGGTTATATCTGTCTCTTCTTTGTCATTATTATCGCTACTGGCACGTGGTCGCGATCCCTCGTTAGAAGCTTCCGTTTCCTCTAATTACAAAACCGATAAGCGCGCAAACTACTTCCACAGAAGAGACAATTAATGGTTTGCCGCGTCACTGGAAAGAGCAAGAGACGGTTTCGGATGATTTCTTTCTTATCTGTGTGGCTTCAGGAGAGTGTCGTCCCTGTACGACAATTATTGATGACTGACTGGCTGGCTCGGTTATTGGGGGTGGTTCAGTTATGGGTGAGAAGGTCGATATTTGTCAACCATGTGTGTACCAGTGGACAGATGTAATAGTCTAGCTAATGAATGTATCCTTACTTTATTGTCGGTTGCTCAAAAGTGATACATATTTGACATTTCTCTAGAAGGAATAAATTTCAATACCGGTTTTTGAATTTAAATTCTTCATTATTCTTGCAAACATTATTCAATTTTTATTACCAATGATGTATTGTAAGCGAATTTATAAAATTACAGTAAACATTGGTGACGTGGAAAGGTCTATAATAATTAATAAGGCTGGAGAGAGTTAGAACTATTTTTATACCTACAACGTATTCTGATATATTTTGAAAACTTGAAAATAAAATCAAAATGTCCTATTGGTTCGAAGAATGATATCTTATTTCAATGTTTTTTATTCTCATAAATCTTCAAAACTGAGACTAACTCATATATTTTTGAATATACGGGATGAAATGTATGCAGCAAATTGTGCAAAGAAAATTGCAATATTTGCTTTGCTTGTGTGATGTAATTAACAAAATTTATATTTTTTTCTATGAAAACCTTTCATTTTTTATTTGAGATTTATACTACACTAATATATAACTCATTTTGATATGAAATCTCCAATAATCAGGTTCATTATTTTAGAAATACTAAGAAAATTTGTAGATAGAAAATTTCAAGCCATATTCACCGTAGTATCAAACAAGCAGAAGATAAATATTTTAATTGTAATCCATGAACCTCTTGACAATAAGAAATTGAATTGAAACGTCTTGCAAATATGGGATGTCTAGCTCTGAAATTATTGTGGTTACCCTTTAAATTAAAAATGTGACTAAAGTTGACGTTAGTGTATATAAACACAGCATTGATATTTTTTTCTTATACTGTTATATAAATCTAATAAAGAAAGTACACAAATTCACATTCATCACAGGATACCTATGTCTCGTCCTTCCTACTCTTCCTTACTTACTTTTCCTATCTTATTCGTGGTTATCCTATTCTATGCTCTCTAGTTTCTGAAACTTCTTTCACTAGTCTATTTTCATCCTTTGCTATGGCGTAGATAGCTGATTTGTTCCTCTGCGATAATAATTTGAATGGGTTCAATTTTCAATCCAGCAGGTGCTGCAATTTCTTGTGCCTAATTGCTGTTCTTTTTCAAAGAATCTCCTGATTCACTAGCGTAAACATATTTATTTTTGTTCTGATTCAGTCAATTTATCGTTGTAAACTTCTAAACAAGCATATAAGTGTTCTTGTAATTTACCAACTCTCATCATACATTTAGTTATTCATGGTCTTACAAAAGGACAAAAGGACTAAATGCGCATTCTTGGTTATAATGACTTTGCCTTGCCGCTATATTTATGAATGTGTTCTCTATTGTCACAAAAACGCTTTTGCCTATAACACCAACAACTTTTACCATGATTATTTTACTAGACAGGGCGACCTCTTAAGAATAGATCATCATAGGCTTGAGAGGTCGAGAATTTCGATAAACTATTACAGTCCGAAACTATATAATAAACTTCCTGCACATTTAAAAAGTCTACCAGTGGATAGTTTTGCCAGAAACATTAGAAAAATTCTAATACAGAATGCTTTCTTTAGTATACAAGAATTCTTTGAATTTCATTAGAACAATGCCAATGTGCCATTCTGAGAGACCAAGCACCATTCTCTGTTAGATGTAATCTTAACTGTACATGCATATTTAGTTCCCTTGCCATTTTGTATGCTGTAGTTTATATATATTATGTATTATTATTAGTTATTAATTACTTAAGGTTATATTTTAAAAGTTTTATATTATCTTCCGTCAACATCAGTTAAGCCTTTTCGGATCTTACCCCGGATTTTGTTTTTGTTTCGTTTTGTTGATGTTCTAATAACCAGACGAATTGAACAATAAAGTTCCTTACCCAAATAAGAGACAGACACTTCAATTTTCTTTATATATATAGAATATACAAGCAGATTTAGATTGTCCTACTCTTTCCGATATAAAATTCCATAGTTTTACAAATAGAATAAATCATGACAGATATTGTGTTTTCTTGCTATATGCTATATAGCATCCTCAAATTTCAACAAGATAACTTACAAAATCTGGCATCATCTTAATGAAACATAGCCGTCATCACAATCCCAACTTTTATACAAAGTTTTTAAATGAGTCCAAGTTAGAGGAACAAAAGCGCTAGTGTATTTCTAGCGGAGTTCATGGTTTCTTCCGAATTTATAACATCACTTACTCTGATGCCGTACAACTTCCGACGAAAGTACAGATTTCATTTCTTTCGAGAATATTTTCCTCTCACCCTTTTTGGAAACTCTACACTTTCATGCAAATGAATTGACCCAGTTTCTGTACATTTTGCAATATCTTTTTTGGTTAATTTGTTTCCTGATCTTGATATCGGAAATTCATTATATAATGACTCGTAGTACGAAACAGATCAAGATTAACGAGCTCTTGGATTTTATGATATTATTGATGTGATAGTTCGAGACTATTAACTGAACTTCAATGTCAATGGTATTCCAGCTGTATTCATATAATGTTGGTCATATATTTTATTTTATTATACACCATTCAACAGAATATATATCTACAGAATTGGAAACAAACATAAAATATGCACAAAAAAACTTGAAATTCTATTTTTCACAGAAGCTATAATACAATTGCGAATATTGTAGAATTTACATATGCACAATAGAGGCGCATGCTGCATTATGTTAGATCTTGCCAAGGATTGTAAAAAATACATAAATAAATAAATACATAAATACCACGTCTCTCTTATCTGCTAATTAAAAGTACCTTAGATAAACTTTGCTGTCCATTGATTTAATTGTATTTTCGATAATCATTATTGGTACTTGTAATGGAAAGGATTATGGATTCAACAATATGTTATAGAGAAAGTAGTTGCGATCGAGGACGTCTGTGTAGCAAACATTCACAATGAAATCTGTAAAGTAGACTATCAAGAGGAATATTGAGTCCTGGTCAAAGCCCCCATACTTCAGAGATTTTCTTTACACTCGTTCAATGCTATCAATATTTCCAATTTTGGGCAACGTATAACTGATGTATACTCGAATTTTGACGTCGCAAATGAGTTAGAAAGTTACAGGATGTGTAAAATTCGTAGT
This sequence comes from Crioceris asparagi, assembly GCA_958507055.1. NCBI lineage: Eukaryota > Metazoa > Arthropoda > Insecta > Coleoptera > Chrysomelidae > Crioceris > Crioceris asparagi. The sequence continues at coordinate 104,854,022 of OY293826.1, forward strand.
GTGCTCCTCAGAACAAAACCAATGCATTTATACGAATCTGAATCCTATTATGGGTAGGTACTAATAGAAAGATTACGCCCAAGTATCGTAGTTCGGTGCATCCTCAAGTAGGTACTTGGTAAGGTTGTTTTATAATTTGATTTATTAAGCAGATTTCGCAATATAATTTGAATTTGTCAGCATGTAATTCAATTTTCTCATCGAGTTCAAAGTCAAGGTCATATTTATGAGATTTTTTTTCACAAAAACAGGACCGACTCTATTAATGAGTGCACTGAAAAATACAAAATAATATTAACTCTATTGGTACTGGTTACTTTGAAGCTGTGCAGTTGTAGTTAGATGGAAGACTTTTGGCACCAACTTCAAAAGTACCGACCAGCTCCGACAGAATTAATATTGTTTTCTATTTTTCAGTTCACCAACTGATAAAGTCGGTCTTTTTCTTGTAAAAAAAGAATTATCTCACACTTTTGAGTAGATATATCATTAGTCATCAAAATCATTGAAAGCTAACTTGTTCATTTATACCATAGAAGATAGTTCTTTTTTTATTTTTGAGAGATTTCGAAACATCGCGGAAATACATATATTTCAGACTTTACCATCGTTGTAATTTGGAAACCGTATTTTTTAGAAAAATGTTCAATTTAAATGTGGCTACACATGGTCTGTTCTATAATTTGGCCATCTCATATTATCGATTTTCAAAAAAAAATCCCCTTCATATAGCGGAACACATATTTCTGACTTAATCACTACTGTATTTACTACTGATTTGTTGAAAAAAGTATAATCTAAACTCTAAACGCTGCCGGATATGGTCTCTTCTTCAATTTTATCGTCTCAAATATTCGATTTTCGAATAAAATGCCCCCTCCATTCCCTTTGGAGCTAGTTTTTGGTGGGAAGAAATGTTGAATGTCGATTTTTTTATGTACTCAATAGTGCCTTAAGAAATAATCATGAAAATCGGAACAAATTTACTAAACAAAAGGTGCAAACAGTAAAAAAAACATGCAGATGAATTATACACCTCCTCCGTTGGGAAGTCGGTCGAAAATTGATACAAAGTGGTATTGCAAATAAGTATTCATATCATACAAGCGATTAACCCATGAATTCACGGGTCTCACCATAAAGAGAGGGCTTAGCGTCCGAATATCTCCGATCGTACCCTATTGACGAATCCAATTACCACACCACGTGGGAGGGCGCCACTATAAACAGGTAATGTTTGTTGGAAAGAACAGCTGACTCTATGCAATCTTTATGAGAGTACGTTAGTGTGAGTTGTTTTATCTGCTTTTGAGGATAATTATTGTGTTTTGGAATAAAAATAGTTGTTTGTTATTATAATATAAGGAGTCATTAAAATTACAAAGCGAAACAATTATGTACACGTAAATTTTGTTTAATTTGCAGATATGGTTGTTAATATCATGAAAGCGAAGATACAAGAAGCTGTTGAAATGCGAAAGCCGGTCAAGGGCCATGGGTGATATCCTCGTACTCATCGACGTAGTTGAAAGAGGTTGAAGTTTAGTGCGTCGTGGAACCTAGATTAAAATTTCATAATTTTTTTGATTGAACATATAGTAGGGATGTTGACCAATTTTTCGAACTGTTCCTATCTTTTAGATCGAACCTTATTAGATACGAAAAAAATGTTTACTAAACAAAAACAATCATTTTCTAAGAGAAATAATTAGAAAACAAAATAGTTTTGAATTTTCCCGCTAACACACGCATATCAATCACGGACTTCAAACTACGTCACCGCTCGCTAACAACAGCAACACTTCACACGACCTGTCATATATAGGATAGGTGTTATGTGATTTATATTTACTCTACCTCTATGGCCTCTGAGTATTTGTTAGTTTGTCAGTCTTAATTTGCTTGAGAATCGAGATTATCATATGAAAAATGAATACAATGTCTTAAAAATACTGTGCTGTTCCCATGTGTAACTCCACAGCGATTAGCACACCAGATAAACTATTTATTTACGTTCCGTAAATGGAAGATATAAGGAGAAAGTGGTTAACTTTAGCTAGAAAAGATCCAACATCTTTAACAACAACATCTACAATTTATTTTTGTGAAGATCACTTTGATGTAAGTTGTGATAATAATTTACTAAAAATTATATTAGTTACTGATTTCTAATTCAGATGCAGGTAGTTTGGATTATGTCGAAAATTCATGTTTCTATAGAAGTCACTATTTATTTCATCAGAAAAATAACCGAATTCTAATTATAGTTTCAAAAAGATATGGAAAATTATGTGGAATATACTACGATGCATGTCAACCAAAAAGACCAACTACCACTTCTGATTTATGTCGACCAGCAGCTATAAAAAATCGAGAATTTCTTTTTATAGCAAAAAATCATTCTATTCTGCTACTAGTAGGTATTAGTCAATTATACTTATAAAAACAGTTTCGCGTTCCTAAGATCCGCAGATCAATAACCCGTGTTTTTGGCAAAGAAATTTGCCACCATCAAATAATCTATTTGGTAAATCCAGCCTCCATTATTGCAAATACACTGATTATTTATTAACAAATTCAAATAATTCAAATAATATTATCATTCATTGATTAAACATAGATGTATTTAAAATTACAACTAGAGTCAACATCCCTATTCTAAGTTAAATAAAAAGAACAAAAGATAAGGTGACTGACGTAAAAATTATTGAAAAATGCACTATTTTTACTTACCTACGCTACTACAGTAGCTGTATAAGAAAAGTATTGTTATCGTGTGAAATTTTCGGTATCGAGATTTTTACGAATGTTGACGTTTCAGAGTCTAATAAACATATTTTTAACATATTTTTTCTTCGTTTTAAATCAAAAATATACAAGTTCTATGGATTTTTTCATAGTTACAATGGAAATCGTCTTAGCTGACACATTTGAAACGATTAGCTAAGTAAATCTATAATGCAATAAAAATATTACATTTACCTTTTGTACAATAATCATCTGCCTTCAAGTGAAGAGAACACACCCGTAAATAAGAAGTTTACCATTTATAAAACTTTTCCCAAGCTAACCTTGTATCCACTTTCTCAACCTGTCCACAAATGTTTGTAATATAGACAAATCCTCATCCTTTAATGGGGAAGCGATGAAAATGGATTGTCCTGTCCCTATTTCTTCTGCTGTGACAATTATATACACAACAATTTGTATTAAGAACAGTTTTTTTCGGCATAATGAGTGAAATTCACGTGTTAACGGATACGCATGTAAACAAACAAATACCTGTCTGTTCTCAGTTGACATTTTTACCTGCAGAGGGCGTACGCTTTGCGGGATTAACCTATAAAATGTCAACTGTATGTAATATGTTATTTATTATGTGCTGCTGTGGGAAGTTAGGTCTAATAGAAATAAAAATATATATTATAGTTTTGACCATGATTAATCAAGATTTAGGTAATTCAGATAATTTTCGGCAAATCTACATACTGTCAGGTTTTATTTGGTGTATTATATGTGTGAGTTTTTTTATGATAAACATTCTAAAACAGTGATCACAGTTTATGGCTTACCGTTGCAATAATATAATACAATTATTAAATAATATACCTACCTACTGGTTGCCAGTAATCCTGCTCGTGAAATAGCAGCATATCAAATAACTGGGAAACCTTGTAACTACTAGTGGCGGCAGAACATGTTCCCCATTGAAAATTATGAAAGCTTGCTGATATCAGACTACCGACATACACAATGTCTTTCCATTATGAATTTAAGCTGATATGCCCATAAGCATTTCAAATCGTGGATTTATTCATGAGCCCGTTCCCACGTCATTATCTTCCCAAAGGGCGATTCGACACGGCCATGCACGTGCCACCAAATATCATTTGCAAAACACGATTCGTCGCAGAGTATATCGAAAAGTGGAACGAAATAATATTGTTTCGAGTTGGGTAAGTCCTGAAGTGACGCAATGCCAAAATTACTGTTGAGCTTGCATGTGATTAAAATCGATAATTGGGTTAACTAGATGGTCATTTTCTCTTAGAAATATTGTTTGCGACAAGGGGATTTAAAACCATACAGTGTGTCTAAGAATTAATAAAAAAATATTTTAGTTTTGAGTTTCTATATAACAAACACTGAATTTTAGGTAGAGGTAGCAAGAATTGGGAAAATTCTTTGCTGCAACTTTTTCAGCTGTACAAAATGCAGTTTCCAGTATTATAATAAAACATTCCTTTTATATTGGACCCAAACAAAAACACACTGTATATTAGACATGATACGCCAATTTTTTGTGTGTAAAAACACCCTTTTTGTGTTTTTGAACACTCGCATACGATTTTTCTTAGCCAATAGAAAATGTGTTAAATGTTTGCTTATTGTTTCAAGTTGCGAATTGAGTAACAATTAGTAAAGATTTTCCAGGCATCCGCGGCCGCTATAAATATGACATTTCCTGATTTTTATATTGGCACCTATATCAGAAACGATGTGTATGTAGGTGCGAACGTAAATCCCAAACGAAGAAAAAACAACTTTAACATTTTAGATTTATTTCATCACATTGTCCAGATGTACTTAACAATGATCTGGATTTCAGTCTAAAGATATACCTAGGCTTAAAAATAATACTCATTTGTTCGAACACCATTTGTTATTAAGATTGACAATACGACAACAACAAAAATTATTTCCATAAATATATCGCAGCATACCAAACTTGTATGCCTTTATAAGACCACCAATGAAAAAGTATTCAAAAATACGCAAAATCCCGCAACTAAGTAATAACAAATATGTAATATAATTTTTGATATCGAACTCATCCATTTTACATTAAGTATGGTCTACCAAAAAAATTTGAATGCGTAGGTACTGTACTCTATCTAATAGAGGGTGCGCTTAAACAATTTATTGTAAAATCTGGAAACCCGTTTAACTCTAGAAGGTCGAAGACCAAAACAGCTCCTAAATTTTTGTAAACACGACATAAAGGTCCATCAAATTACGCAACTTTTTCCCAGTTACAGACTTCGTATATATCACCGCTCTCAAGATATCCCATACTTATCTTGGAAACACTGTATATTTACAATTGTCACCTGTTTGTCGACTTTTCTCTTATTTATCTTTAAAGGGCTCTGTCAAGTTAACACCGCCATGTGAGGAATTGTATGTCTCAATTAGGGGTTCCTTGGTGCCATTCCTGAAATGAGATATAAATATGTAAGATTTACGTACATGGACATAAAGTATTTTATGTATACAATAAAAATTTAATTATCGTTTAATTTTTCTGAGCACAAAGCAAATTAGGCCACCGGAATTGTCGTCATACTTTGTAATTCATACACTTTGAAACGTGGTGCTATGTAGGTCAATGATACTATTCACTCCCATAAAGTCATCCATTTATCTGAGATTTCCCTTACCAGCGGGGCTCTTGGACTTTACATTGCCTGTAGAGTAATATCGACTTCTTGTCGGTTGGTCGTGAGTTATTCCTAAATATATATTAACCCTCAAGTACAATGCCCACGATGTAAGACCCGGTGAAAGGAAATTGTTAATATGCATGCCAATTCTGGCTATTTGGGAAGTAGCACTGATTTATTGTCGAATGTAGAATATCCTTAACTTTAAAATGTGCAAGTTGTAGATTTAACAGAACACTGTTATTGAATTATTTTCAAAGCACTTGATTTATCAGAATGTAAATATTGCTGGTCCTCCCCGTTGAATTACTTGAAAAGGTCAACCATTAAGAATAACTGAAGCCCTGAGAGAACGGATTCGATAAGAAGTGATTCAAAGCTTGTCTTGTCCGATCAGCAGCTCCTGCAGGAGGACCTGGAGAGATTGAGCGACTGTTGGTCCAATACTAATAACTTGAAGAACATATTTAAATACCGTCAGATTAGTTTTTTTAAAGGGAAAAGAACATTTGATTTTTAATATTCAATTCAAGGGGAAAATTTAAAATATGTCAGTTAAATCAAAGATTTGGGTGTCATTTTTGATGACACGGCTTCAATGCAAGCTTACAAAATGTTGTGTTTTGTTTAACAAAATTGTAACCAATTCTCTGTTGATACAATTAGAGGCATTTACTGTGCATTGAAAAGGTCTAAACTAGAGTATGGTGGAGTTGTTTGGTCTCCAAACCATGCTGTTCATAGTTATACCACAGCTTATTATACACGCATACAGTGGAGAGGGATCCACTTAAATTTCTTCGAATTTTTGCATATAAATTGAATGTAGTAATTGAAGATCACGATAATTCTAAAATAGGGAATTTTCGCTGGACTCACTTTTATGGTATTCAAAATTCACGGATTTGTTAGAGCTTATTTTCGAAATAGCCACTAGACACAGAAGAGAAAATTTGAGATCCTGTTTTAATCCGTTCCCTCGTACAAATTATGGCTTCAATGTACGTAGGGCTAGATAGGTACACTAAAATTGTTAATGCTACCAGCCTGAAATATTTGGTTTAAATGAAGGTGAATACGAGAGACAATTCAATAGAATGAATTTTCAGTTTGCTATTGTATCGTGAATTATAATTAAACTGGGTTCGATTTATTTTCACTTATTTATTTACACTAACAATTAGACAACTATATACATATTTATATTCACAGCATTAATTAGCGCTTAGCGCTCTATTTATATTCACTGTTCTCTGCACTATTGTAGCTGACTAACTATAGAGCTTTTCCACCGACGTCACAAATATGGCCGCAAACAGCTGTTCTGGAGGTCAACAAAGCCACTTTGCCATAAGACACTATTGTAAGTTTTGTTAGTTTTCAAGAAAATTTTGAAGATTTTACTGCTATATATTTACAACAAGACCATAAAATTATTAATTCAAGTAATCCTGAAGGTAGGCATTTAAAATTTGAGTAGAAATAATTAAGATTAAGTATGTTATTTCAGGAAATATAATTTGATATATTTTTATTTTGAAAGACCTCTACAGACATAATCATTTAAAATGGCAATATGAATTCTATTTATAATAAAAAACAGATTATTTTTTGTTTTATTGATAAAATATAACAAAAGTATATATAGTAAGATGAGAATGCTTCAAAAAATGCTTATATTTCAGGTGTCCAATGTAAGTAGATAATTTGAAGGACTGGATTTTGAAGACCAAAGAAGATATCTTCAGAAAATAGAATTGATTGGAAATGTTGATTCTTATATATTAAAGAATACAGACTTCGATGCAACAACGAACATGATGCCAATCGATTATGAACATATGAACATTATAATATGTTAACGAATTAGTGGATATTTTCGAGCAGCAATTTTTCTCACAAATCGACTGCCACCACATTTCTTTCTTTTCCCGATGAAAATATGGAGGTACTAAATTACCATTACAAAGATGTTGAAAAGCTAATTAAGCTTTAAAGCTAACTACCCCACCAGCAATTGATTATATACAAATAAAATTATATTGTTTCGATGAATTCTTATATATTTTGTATAATGAAAAATAAATATAATATAAATGGAATCTTAGAACTATGTTCCTTCTTTTTAAAACCCTAGTGTACCTCTCTCTCGCTACTTTAGGGGTTGTTTTTAATTTGGATCGGGTGAAACACGTATGTACTGTTGGAATGTAATCCGGTATCTCCTTGTTTTCAAAATTTGCTGGCTTTTCTTGAGATATATTTGATGAAAACAAATTACACAGCTATTTATATTAATTGTATTAATAATATTTATATAGTAATTGTAACAACTAACTATATTTATATAAATTGATTGATATACATAAAACACATTATATATGTAATAAAAAAATGCATTCATTACAAAATTAATAAGATAAATTTACCTGAAATAAAATGGTCACTACAAATTCATTGCCATTTGATTTTGTTTTCTGTTAAATCGTCTCTATGTAAGGCATCCAGGATTGCCGACGAGCTGCACGTTCTTGAATTAATCTACCTGTAGTGCCTTTTTCCGATTGTAATATAAATACATTTTTATCATCGGTTGCGTTTACTGTTGTTTGCACAAACTCCACAAAAATGTGGCAATTGAACATAAAAATGTTATTTGAGGGATTAAAACTTCGGTGAGCACCTACTTTTTAAATAATTAATTACAAACTCTAGTTTTCTCAAACATATAATCACTCTAAAGCAAGTCTATTAGTGTTACAACACCTTATTATTAACCTGAGTGTTTTAAAACTGTATAAAAACAACTAAAATAAAGTAAAAAGTACAATCTTAAAATTCAAACTTCCGATTTGTTGCCCTCCAGAACAGCTGATTTTGACAGTATTTCAAATGGCGCTGACGTCAGGTGGAAAAGCCTTATTATCTGCTCGGCGTTGGTATTTATTAGGCCTAACCTCATTTTCTCGATGCTTCGGTTTGTTATCCGTCTCCTACTGCTGTATGTTATTCTTTCGGGAATAATCCGGCGGGGTTATCTTGTAATTAGCAACTGCGACGCGACTGCGACTATCGCACAATTTTCGATGTCAAAACGTCGATTTGGTACAGTGTTGTCGCTCTGTCAGTCTGGAGCCTAAACTGATACTCGAGTAAAAAGTATCAAAGTGAGGTTGATTGTATGTATTTGTGAATTATAAATTACTTTTAATCATGTTCTGAATAAAACTACTATTTTCTCTTTTTTATCCAATATTCCATAGACAGCGTCTAATAGACTGTGGCAACACTGAGATAACAACGCGATTGCAACTGGTTGCTAAATGTTACATGATACAGGGGCGGGTCCCCATATTCTCGGTGCTTCTAGAGTTCTACGGCATTCTTCCCGATATTTTGGTGTTCATGTATGTGTGTGGGTGTATTTTATTATTCGGGTGAGTTTTCACGTTACACTATTTTGTATTTAATACAGTAGTTTAAATGCTGCTATGTATTATTTTAGTTTGCTTATTTTTATGTTTTCGTAACCTTATATTATAAACTTTGTTATTTTGAAACTTTTATTGGGGCTTTCCCGTAATTAATTAAATAAATAAATAAATAAATGAATAATTAAAAATAAATAAATAAATTATGGTAATGCTACGCAATGTAAGTTGGACAGATGTTATTTTTTTCTTTAGATAATTTCTTCTAAGCTTTTCATTGTAGTTCAAGAAGATGGAAAAAAAGTTAGCAAATTATTTTTTTACTACAGCCTCTTTATTTTTTACCACAGTTTACTTTAAAAGCGATATCCCATGGCTTCTTCTAACGGCTCATGTGAACGTACAGAGTTTTCTCGTGCATATTTGCATTGATATAAAAAAAGTGTAAATACAAAAAATTTCATGATTATCTATGGATTTTGAGAACATTTGGGGGAAAATGTCAGAGCCCCTATGTAAATGTCAAATGTTGACAAAGTAATGTTGTTTTCAAAAGAAGAACCTTGTAGATTATTTCAATTTTTTAAGTTCATTTTTTCGGATTTCAAATAGGTGTATACCTATATTTGTTTGTAACATTTTAGCCATTAGTTTTCATTTTGCAGCTATTGCCTAACAAGCAGTGCGAGCAGGATGCCCAATCTATGTCACCAGCAAGTCATATCGATTCCCTACAAAAAAAAAAGCAATAAATACGATCCACCCATTCGCGAGATAATCTTAGCACAAATAGACAGACTAATGTCTGAAAATATGTTTTTTTTATTTTTTTACACGATTACAGATTAAAAAATAATTAGTCATTTAAATATCTCGGTCGAGCTCGTAAATGGAAATGATAGTAAAAGTAGTTTTAAAGTGGCGGCCGACCAAAGTGGACATTGATAGAATGTCATCAGATATATTTAGGTTATAGATATGATGTGTATGTTGGAACATTTTTTTATAATAGTGTGAAATTTACCTAACCGCTGGCTACGAGCCATCGGATTTATTTTATTGCAGTGATATATTTTTTAATTTTTTTTAATTCATGAAAAATTTTATGTACAAATGAGTAAAGATTAGTAACATTACCTACAATCTATCAAATGGGAGGGGCTTAAAAATATAGTGCTATTAATAGGCCTATCATATGAAATAGCATAGGTCGCATAAAGTTGCTTCGTCCTGATTTTTTCTGATGTTGTATAAAACCAATTTTGCAGCTTCGAAAGTTATGTGCTTACTGCGTGGTACTCGACAAACCTAGAAGATTTCGATTTTTTTCAGTTTTTGAAGAATAACTTCTCAAAAACTTACTTTATGGAAAAATTCATACACTTATAAAGTAGATAAAATTCATTATAGTTCGAGTCTAAGTGCAACTTCGTAGGTGTAATAGGTGGCGAGGTAAAGCACTTAAAACATTGGTCAAAAAGTTCGAAATTATACTTACCTAGTTTTAGCCATTTTCCGAGCAAATTATCTGCTAAGATACTTATCATACTATAAAATAACATAAAAGTGAAGTTGTAGAGCAATTATTTATATGTAACTTCCTCTCCAGTGCTCCGTGATTTTTCAACGAAATAGCTTATTTATATATTTAGGAAAGACCTTAGTACGGTCTTGTACGTACCATTCGGTTTGAAACATATTGAGGCTATTGTTAAGAATTAAATAATGACTAAACTTCATCCTCCAAAAGTGGGAAACAATCAGAAATTAAATTATAAATGTCATGTAATTTCTATAGAAATTGTGCAATATTAATAACGATTTTTATTGGGAGCTCCATTTCTTGAAAAAACCTCAATTTTTCTTTTTTCCTTAAGGGATTTGTTGATCCTACAGAATTCTATTTATGTTAAAAAAATAATAATTGCTCTACAACTTCATTTCCATGCTTTTTGTCGTAGGAAGAGTATCATAGTCGATATTCGGTTTGGAAAACGGCTAAAACTACTTTTAGGAAATGTTTGGGTAAAAACTCTCATTTTTGAAGTGTGACTATTTTTGTGTCTTTTTTAAAAAGTAGATAGGGACTTTTTCTGTAAGATGCGATTTTTAGAATTAATGGGCCAAAAACTGAGAAATGTCCAAAAGTTATGAGATTTTTCAAGCACCACGCAATTAGCACAGATTTTTCAAAGCTTTTAACTTGGTTTTACACTATTTGTCTCTATCCAAACAATGCAGAACGGTGCAATTTTTTGCGACGAAGCGCGATTTTTGTGTGTACGGAGGCTGGCATAAAAAAGGTTATGGGATATCGTTCTATTTCTTCTAAATGGACAGAATCAGCTGATGGCATTTTTATCCTTCAGAATATTGACATAAATAAAAATAATATTGAAAACTTGCATTGTGATTGGCTTAGTAATGACGTTAACCTCAAAAAGATATGTGAGATTTATACAGCCTCTTCCTAAATACAAACCGTTAGCCCATGATACTATAACAAACAAGATATGCTCAGTTGGTGGACGCGTTTTGAACCGCTGCGCGCATGCCGTCATTCCGTGACAAATAGAGGAAATCGAATGGATAAACATATGGCGGGCTAATTGAATAAATATAAATATCGATATATTCTGCTGAATTGAATTTATTTTGAACAATTATGACGCCTGTTTTTGATCTTTTGTTAATATTCTCTTATCATGTATGTACCAATTATGTAATAGTCATAGAAAAAGAAGTGTTTTATAAAATTTTGAGAAACTATTGCAGTAAGAAAAGTTATCTTCTCAATAGTTACTAATATTTCATATTGCACCGAAATAAAACACGTATTTACTTGTTTACTTTTTCAATTTCAATATATATAAATACAGCAATTGATTTATGAATGTATAATTAGGTAACAATTTTGTGAATTTTCTTTTCCCAATGTAAGAATCTAGTTTGATTTTCCTATTCAAAACTCTTCCCAAAGTACCTAACCTTGAGACAGCTCTGGAAATGGTATGGGAAAACAATTTTGTAGCTAACTTTACTTTTTGGCGATCTGATCCTTTAAACGTTAAAAAACTTTCATTGATCTTATGGGCAATATTCAAATCCAAGTATTGAATGTTCTGCAGAAGTTCTTCAATTGGTTTGGAAGTTATTAGTTTCTCATGGATATCGAATCCTGTATCAAAAAAATTATTGCGGATAAGCTTTATCATGTGATGGGCATCAGCAAAAACATAAATATTTTTATTAGTTACAGGATTCGCAAAGAAGGTTCTATTTTCAGAAATTTTGAAATCCGTCCAAAGTGCTCTATTGCAACCTCCCAAATCACTATTTATGGCATATACTGGGTTCCTATGTTTTCAAGTTTCTTTTTTTATCTCAAATAATAATTATTTCTTGATATTACAGTCATAATCATAAAATAGCGGTTGTTTCCAATTTCCACATATTCCTCTTGACATGACCACTTGAACATAGCTTGATGGTTTTAAAGTTGTGTCTATTCTCTTGTCATACTCATATGATTTTTGTATTTTCATTTCGTCGAATAAAAAAACGCAAGCTCTTTCTATCTTAGTCAATGAAGAATGTTTCATACATCTTAATACTGAGTTTAAAATTCCTTAAAAAATCCATCTATATTATCAAAAACAAATTCAATTTTCATTTATTCATTTATTCACCAGGTTGTCCATCAATTTTTGCGGCCCATCTTCTCAAAGTGGAAACTCCCGGTAAAGGATAACCTCTTTTTCTAAGTAGTCTGTATGAGCGAGGTCCTCCCGCATATAAAGAGATTGCTGAAGCAACATCTTCTTCATTCCATTTCAACTCTTTACCAGACTTTTTTTTATTTGTCCTTGTGTGAAAATTTTGTGGAAGGATTGTAGTTCACGTTTTTGTTCTTCAACAACATCTTGAAGTTGTGAACATTTTTGTTCAAGCAATTTTAATTTATCAGTTTGGTCTTCTAACAAGGACAATTAATTATTTAACAAATTTAATCTCCAAGTGGCGTTTATAATTTAGGTACCTACCGTTCTGTTTGAGTGGCGATTGAAAGGCCTACAATGTTTTCAGATTCTCTTTCGGACACACCTTCATTTATTATAGACATTTCTTGATCCTGTTTTCCTAGCATATCTTCATCAATAATTATCTGCTTGTATCTATATAAAAATCTCGTGATAAACTTTATAATACATACAATTATTGTCAAAATTCATTACTTACACTTTTATAGTTCTTGTTGAACTTTGTAAATCTTTTATGGAATGAAGATTACTCACGAGGTTGGAATGAGTAGTTACTAGTTTAACTGATGGAATAGCATCCGGGTTTAATTTCCATTTATTCTTTGGCAATTTTAAAAGTCTTTCTTTCAACTGATAATCATTTTCTGTGAAATGATCTGAGCATATGAGCATATCTTTCTTGTTATAGTATCATGCCATTAGCCTACTTAGTCCTAAATTATGTCATCAGTCAATATCATATTCCTATATTGAGTCCATATATCTGTCAATTTTCGACGGCCTGACGGCCATCATAACCCTGGACAGGCTAATGGTTTGTTTTTCGGGACAGGCTGATAATACAAGAGGCTAACAAAGATTTCGAGACGAAAACACAACCAAGCGTTGTGTTCACCAAATGTCAAATATGTGAAACATGATTGGTGCGTTTGGAGATTCGGCTGATTTAGGTATCACGAAATCAACAATTGCTTTCGATGATGCAAATGGGTATGTTTGGCGGTAATAGCTATCCAAAAACTTGCATTCACTTGTTTCTTTTCTAATGCCGTCAATAGCTATTTTCTGCCAAGCAGACCCAATGCTTGGGAGCAAATAACAGTCGATGAAAGTTATACAGTGTGTTCATAAAGTATGGAAACGCTTCAATAACTTCTAAAATATTAACATATAGAAAAAAAGCTGTGGCATGTCGATTTTTGATTTTAATTTGCAACGTTTCTATGCAAACAGCATCATTTTATCCCCTCCACCTTCCAAATTATGACGTCATTATTTTTTTAAATAGGAAGGCCATAATTTTCTATTATAAACGGCAAACTGGCAATTTTCTGAGCTCAAAAATACAAAATACATGGGTATTAACATAAAAATATATGAAATACAGGGTGCTAAGAAATTAATATATATTCATTTGCTGCTTTCAATTTTCAATAATAACAATAATATTAATATGCAGTGGTAACTAAGAAGTTATTAATTGTTGCTATGGACTCCGATTCAAACGCATACTAGTTTTAATGCATAATTTGTATAAAATTGAAAGCATCAAATAAAAATATATTAATTTGTAGCACCCTGTATTTAATATTTTTTATGTTAATACCCATGTATATAGCATATTTGAACACAGAAAATTGCCAGTTTTCCGTTTAAAATATTGTAACTTGCAAGGGGAACAGCCGCCGGTATTGGCTACAAAGTGGCGGCAACCTTTGGAAGAAAGCGCGAGATCTATGCTGTGGTTGGAAATACCGAAAGCGGCGTTGACAAAGAGAGCGAAGGCAGCAGGTCGGCAACTACTCTTAAAATGCCGACAAAGGAATTTCGAGAAACGTCCAGTGGCGGCTTTCGAATAAAGACCAGAAGCCGCTCGAATGATCGGGAGCCTTTGTCGGATATATATATGGGAGAATTGTCGGCAAGAAGATAGAATGTAAAAAGACAGTGTGAATAAAAGAATAGTCCGAGTAAGTTAGTGAGGATATAGTAAAGTTAAGTTGTAATTTATATTATTTCGAGTGTAAATAAAGTTAATTTAATAACTCTAAATTAGTCTCACTTATCTGCGAACCCACATACGCAACAATTTGGTGTTAGAAGAGGGATAAGTGAGTGAAGAGGCTTTCGTCTATGGTGAACACCCGAAAGCAGACAGAAAAAATGGAAGAACAACTTACTAAGTTATTCTCCGATTTTTCGAGAAAACAAGAAGAATTACAACAACAAAAAAAGAGAGAAGAGGAGGAGCGAAGGCTGCGAGAAGAACAGAAAAAGGAGCAACAACTAACTAAGGTACTCTCAGATTTTTCGAGAAAACAAGAAGAGCTACGACAAGAAAAGAGAGAAGAGGAGGAGCGAAGGCTGCGAGAAAAACAAGACGAAGAGGTACGACGACAACAAGAAAAGAAAGAAGAAGAGGTACGACGACAGGGAGATTTCGAGCAGATTTCAGGATTGTTCCGAAATGTCCATCAAGAAATCGAGACAGTAAAACAAGAAGTTCGAGAAGAAATTGGGACAGTTCGAGAAGAGCTTGAGGAAAAGTACCGAATACTAGAGAAAGAGATGAAGAAAATACGGGCTACCAACCAAGACGAAAGCAGCAAACTGGACATGTCGAGTATTACTACAGCCAACGAAAAACTTAAACCACCAACGTTTGACGGCGAAACATCCTGGTCCATATACAAACGTCAATTTGAGGCTGCCGCCAATGTAAATGGATGGGATCAGCAGCAAAAAGCGCCGGCGTTGGTATTGGCCTTGCGAGGAAAGGCGCTTGACATATTTCAAAACATTCCTGAAGCCAAACAAACAGATAATTCGGCTGTTGCGGGCGCCTTGGAACTAAGATACGGCAAAAAATATCTTAGCCAAGTGTATCAGAGCCAGCTGAAGAGCAGAATTCAAGGTTCAACGAGTCACTGCAAGAATTCAGCAGTAGCATTGAGAGCGACTGGCTTATCCACAGGCCCCGGACGAATTCATCGAGCAAATTAGTGTCCAATACTTCATCGACGGAGTTCCAGATATCGACATGCAGCAAGCGTTGAGACTAAGGAGGCATAACACCTTAGCCGAAACAGTTGTCCAGGCACTGGAATACGAAGCTGCCAAAAACGCTTCTATGAATCCTCGCAGCAAATTAAGAGAAGTCAGGTTGTCAGACGAACCACAAGACAATGCAGATTTCTTTAAGAAGCTGGAGGCGATGTTCCAGAAATTCTGCTCTCGAGGTGGCAAGGAGTCCGGATATAGAAAAGTGATTAAGTGTTACAATTGCAACCGAGAGGGACATATAAATAGAAACTGCAGGCGACGACCCAGATCTGAAGAACGAAATGTTCAGAGAGAGAATACCCGACTTCAGGAAAACTCCACCTCGCCAGTGTAAGGGGGCGAACGCTGGCGACCGCTGAAATCAAGCCCTCAAGTTAAATTTGTGCTCCATCAAGAAGAGCTGTGAGAGCCTCATTTTCCAAGGTTTTATCAACGGCAAGAAATGTGATTTGACCATCGACACGGGGGCAACAAGGTCAACGGTACGCCCCGACATGGTTTCCAATGAATCTATCGTACAGCACAACATCAAGCCAATACTGGAAACTGCAAAAGGAGATTTGATTAATGATTTTGGAGAGACCACCACCACCTTGGAAATTGGCACAAGTAAAGATTAATGCAATCGTGGCCAACAGAGTGGATGAATTTATAGAGTGTTGAGTGTTGAGAGTGGGCAACGAGGAAATATTTTTCTCAGCATCTTCGAACAAGAACTGTCCTGTTAAAATAATAGTCAGCGAAGATACACGAATACCTGGGAATAGTGAGAAGATCGTGAAGGCGCACCTAGAAAAACAACTGGAAGGAGTTAACACTATGGTTTTTGAACCAAACGAGAAAAAAGAGAACGGGGCTCTTTTGGCTAGGTGCTTAGTTAATTCCAACGACATTATTCCAGTAAGGGTAGCCAATCTATCTGTAAACAGAATGACATTGAAGAAAGGGGAAGTAATAGGTTCCTGTTCGCCAGTCTCCTGTGTAACAAGATGTGGGCAAGAGGAACCCGTTTCAAAAGATGTATATTTGTCCCAAGAGCTGATGGAGAGTTTCAAGAAGACCTGGAAACATCTTAGCGAACATGAAAAGAAAAAGGCCATCGAGTTTGTAAAGCAAGAAGCTGATGTTTTCGTACAAGGAAAAATTACAGGGCGAACGAATTTAGTCGAACATCGGATCAACACGGGAAATGCTGTACCTATTCGCCAACCTCCACGAAGACTTCCTTTCGTAAATAAGTTAACACCATGGTTCAAGAAATGCTGAAGTATGGCGTCATAGAAGAATCCAGCAGTCCTTGGTCATCACCAGTTGTGCTGGTGACGAAGAAGGATGGTTCGACGAGGTTCTGTGTGGATTACAGGAGGTTAAATGATGTAACGAAGAAGGACAGCTACCCACCCATTACCCCGAATTGACGATACCTTAAACGCCTTAGTCCGATCCAGGTGGTTCTCAACTCTTGACCTGAAAAGTGGAAATTGGCAGGTAGAGCTAAACAAGGAAGATAAAGAGAAAACAGTCTTTATAGCTGGAAACGGCCTGTATCAATTTAATGTCATGCCGTTTGGATTATGTAATGCGCCTGCCACTTTTGAAAGGTTAATGGAATTAGTTCTGCGAGGACTAACTTGGGAGACGTGCCTGGTGAACTTGGATGATGTAATGGTGATTGGCAATGATTTCGACGAACATCAATCGAATCTCAAGGAAGTATTTGCCAGGATCCGAAGTACTAATCTCCAGCTGAATCCAAAGAAATGCGTTCTATTCCAGGAAAAAGTCAACTTTCTCGGACAAGTCGTATCATCGAAAGGAATTGAGACCGATCCAGAAAAAGTTCAGGCAGTGCGAGATTGGCCCAGACCAAAGAATAAGCACGAAGTTAGAAGCTTTTTGGGACTCAGCAGTTACTACCGCCAATTTGTTAAGGATTTTGGGAAAATTGCGAAGCCACTACATCAATTAACCGAAAAGAACTTCCACTTTGACTGGTCACCGGAATGTCAACAATCGTTTCTTGAGCTGAAAAACTGTTTGACCAGTGCTCCTGTTCTTGCATATCCCTTGGATGAAGGATTGTTCGTGTTAGACACTGACGCTTCACAAAGTGGAATAGGAGCTGTTCTTTCCCAAATACAGAATGGCGAAGAAGCTTTAATTGGATATTTCAGCAAAACGTTGGGAAAAGCAGAGCGAAACTGTTTGACCTGGAAGGAGCTGCTAGCGGTTGTACGATCCATAGAACATTACCACAGTTTTCTCTATGGACGGAAATTCTTAGTAAGAACAGACCACTCTGCATTACAGTGGCTGCTGAATTTCAGAAATCCGTAGGGACAGATAGCGCGTTGGCTGGAGAAACTGCAGAGTTACGACTTTCAAATTAAACACCGAAAAGGAAGAAGTCACGCCAACTCTGACAGCTTGTCACGAAGACCTTGTGCAGTTCCTGTAAATTCTGTCAAAGGCAGGAACAAAGAGAAATAGCCAAGGATCTTGTACATATCCAACAAATGCAGATTAGGAATAAGGAAACGAAAAATACCGACGAATTTACCAGAGACAACTTTAGAAAAGAACAAATCGCTGACAAAGATTTGACTATAGTGCGGGGCTGGCTAGACCAAAAGCGACGACCTGAGTGGCAAGAAATCTCCAGATTTGATCAGACGGTCAATGGGTACTGGGCTCTGTGGGATTCGATGTGCTTACGGGATGACTTGATAACTCGTAAATGGGAAAGTCCAGATGGTAGAAGCATTGTGTATCAAACCTTTGTACCCCGAACGATGGTAGCTGAAGTACTTCGTGAACTGCATGGCAGTCGCAGTGGAGGCCATTTTGGAGTAAATAGAACACTGGCACCTGTGAAACAGCGGTATTATTGGATCAACTGTCGAAGAGATGAGGAAGAATGGTGCAGAAGATGTGACCTCTGTGCTTCTAAGAAGGGTCCGAAGACACGATCCCGAGGGAAAATGAAGCAGTATCTGTTAGGTGAACCTTGGGAAAGAATTCTGGAAATAAGTACATCATGGTTGCCGTGGACTATTTCTCGAAGTGCCAGAAGTAGTGCCGATGCCGAATCAGGAAGCAGTTACAGTGGCCGAAGCCCTTCTGGAAAACGTGATTTCCAGAAATTTTGAATCCGAAGTATGGACGCAGTTAATGAGGTTACTGGGGATACGAAAAACACGAACAACTCCACTTCATTCACAGTCAGATGGAATGGTTGAGAGGCACAATAGGACCATCAATCAATACCTCTCAATATTTGTGGATGAGCACCAACGTAACTGGGATAAACTGGTACCTCTCTTTCTGCTGGCCTACCGAAGTTCCCAGCATGAATCTACTGGCTATACACCATCGATGTTGTTGTCTGGAAGAGAAATGAAGCTACCCGTAGATCTGATGTTTGGCAGAGTGTAAATAAAGTTAATTTAATAAATCTAAATAAGTCTCACTTATCTGCGAACCCACATACGCAACAATATAAAATTATGGCATTCCCATTTAAAAAAATTAATGATGACGTTATAACTTGGAAAGTGGAGGGGATAAGATGATGCTTTTGCATAGAAAATAAGAAAATCTAAATCAAAAATCGACCTGTCAAAGCTTTTTCTCTATATGATTATATTTTAGTAGTTATTGAAGCGTTTCCATACTTTATGAATGCACTGTATAAGTAACAAATGTAATTACCTAGCAAAAAAGGTGTTTTATAGATAAGCCGAATTTAAGATTTATACATCCCACAATTGCTAAGGCTACTTTCATTGTTGAAATTCGTCGATTTTCCCGTCAGTGCAGCGCACGTTTAGTATGTGTGTCAACACTGATAGCTAAGTATGCGTTTCATTGAAAATACTGAAGAAACTTCTTTCAGTGGTGAATTTACCGCCACTTTAAAATATATTTTCCCAATCCTTACTTCGGGTGTTACGTGTCTGGAATCCAGGGGTCTTCGGAACTATATATATTACCTCAGTAAATGGATTGTGGTATATATATAATCGATATCTGTTGAACACTGTTTCCATATATTTAAAGCAATACCTGCCTTATGTACGAAAAAGCTTCATACACTCTAAACAAGGCCTATAAACTATTCCGTAACCTTGGAGGAAATAATGAAAAATAATAATCTACTTAAAACCGACGTTGATAAGATTTGATTGTAGTTTAGGTAAAAGTCAAAAAAATTATAGGTACCTACTTTTACATTTCTATGGTAGTATTGATAATCAATTTTTGTAGTCACTATGAATATTTTTTATAATTTGAATAATACAGGTTCTCTAAAATATAAGGAGACTAATTTAAATTTAACAAAATTTCAAGTACAAGCGACGTAGAGGATTTTAGTCAATTTTCGTAACTTATAGAAAATTTGAAATTTTATAGTTATACATTGAATCATCAATAATACCTAAGTAGTCATCATGATAAAGAATCAAGATAATGAATATTGAATATTAACCAAAATGTCGGTTGCTTAAGTACAAACACCAATGTATCTTACTTAATACAGTTGTTTCACGAATGATGGCGTTGAAGAACGATAAACCCAAAGATGGTGAAAACACGAGAAACATATCACTTCAACCAAGGGGCATGGCGATTTCCAGATAAGATATGGTATTTAAATTTTTTTTATACGCTCTAAGGAACATCATATAATTAGGGAGAAAAAAATATCGATTGATTACATAAGCAATAATATGAAAGATTTATTAGATATAAACAATAATGCAGAAACATAAAATTCATATTTATTGCTTGAGTTATAAAATATAAATTTATTCATCTGAATTCTCTGAAATGTCACTTTGACTTTGTGACACCTATGAAATAAAGATTGCATTGCCTTCGGACATACGAGCAGCGCTCTATCATGGTAATGAAGGAGATAAGTTTATAATACTGATGTCTTAGCTTACATCGACAAGCGTAATAGAGAATTTCATGATAATGAGATGCGATGCGATGAGATTGTTACAAGGAAAAGGGAATCGTCTTCATTCGTGTAACAAACTATAGACACATCGCTTCTGACATCCATAGTAACATCTACATTTAATAACATCCAATTTTCTAAAAAAATATATATACAGTTCGTAATAGATAAGCAAAGCAAGGGTTACTATTACTAACTCGGGAACGGAAAGTCAGAAAATCTAACAAGAAAGGGAAACTTTCTAGCTCTACAAAATTGCGTTTTTGCAAAAACCTCCATCAACTTTGAGTAAACAATGCTTATTGTGAAATGGAATAATTTGAAGAAAACTAAAAACTATTTTCAACACTCCACATGCCCCTGACAAAATTATATAAAAACATCAAAGAATATAGGAGTATTATTTTTTGTTTTTTGGTTGATCTACATCCAGAAAGAATACACTTCAATTCGTTTTTACTTTTCGAACGATTTTTTCTTTATGTTTAAATCGATTCCCAGTTCATGGAGCTATCAAGGATTTCATTGTATAGGTTTCGTCAATCTTCAAATCAATCTAATTTTCTCAAATCAAATTTATTAGATTCGAATATTACGAAGTTTCTCGAAAGATCACTTTGTTTCACAAAGAAGCAATTAGTTCATACATAGGACTATTTTGTATACTATACATAAACATGAATTGTGGTTAGTTATATTCCATGTACGAAACTTACTTGAAAATAACGCAAATATAGTAAAGATAATAACAGCACATAAACTCTGCTTTACTTAAACACGCAAATGGCGAAATCTTTTCCCGTAAATAATCTTATTAAGCCCAAAGTTTACGTAGAGTAACGCTTTGATGTTGAGGAATAGCTCATTTGGGAGCCATGTTGTAAATATAAATTTTGTATATGAAACTTTCTAAATCCCCAGAGAGAATATTGAATCACAAGAAGAAACAATTAGCTCCATTAGAAGTTCTCATAGAAAGAGTTATGATTCACACAAGACGAAAGTTCCATGGAACTTCATTTGCCTTTGTACAGTGATCTTACTGCACTTAAATCGTTAGGAAGGCTATAAACAATACAATTTTGCATAAGATAGCCATAAATTTCATAGTTATATTTTCTCAACTTTGTTGAAATAGGGCTAAATAGATGAACTGTTTGATGTCATTATTGAGATAGTTGTAAGCAAGTCATTCTATACAAGTAAAGGAATTATATGTAGTAGGAGGTATTTGGTTCACAATTCTACTACTTTGAAAACGCTGAGCTAACACTGGCGTATTATCAGTTTTTGACTCGTAGTCCATATGATATGATCCTCGTTCTAGCGATATGGGCGTACCTAACAATTTTTAGATGGCTTCAAATACGTGACAACTTAAACGAAATTTAATTTGTATATGTGTACTAGTTTTTGCCTGTTACTTTGCAGGTGGAAAATCAAATTGATCCCACATGTAAACCTTCCTCTTTCGCATAGTTTGAAATTTCAACCAAGAAGGAAGAAAACTCAGGAAACAGAATAGTATATAAATACAATAGATTCCAATATAAAGGTTAGGGAATATAAATGTTTACACTTGGTTAAGGAGACATATACCATCGAAGAACTTACCCTGGGATTTTTAACTACAATTTTTTAATACATTTTCTGAATATATCTTCAAGATTTAGCCTGCGTAAGGATACGGATATAGTGCTTCGCTTCCGCGGCCAACTTAAAAGTGGCATGGCCATGCTAAATAGGTAGTTGAACAGATTTTTGACGACTTGATTGTACAACATTTTTATTTAGAATTAGAATGTTTGTCCATATAAACCATATGTAAAGAATTTTCTCAAATACATAAATGAGCTGTTTTATGATAACCGACCGAATGAATCCAACTCCGATAACCACACTGACGTAAATGGAGGACCAGAAATTCTCAAATGTAAAGTTATCTGCAATAAAACCGGCAAAAACCAAAAAAAGCCATCGAACCTGATGACATCCCAACCGAGCTGTTACAAATGATCAATGTGGAAAACATTGATATATTAGTCAAACTTTTTAATGCGGTTTATACGACTGGAGACATACCGGAAGATTGGCTGAAGTCCGTATTCATTCCAATTCCAAAAAAACAACGAGCAAGGCGATGCAGTGAGTATAGACTAATAAAACTTATGAGCTGCACCTTGATGGTCTTTCTCAGAATCATTCATGGTAGGATAAGATCTAAATGTTAAGCAGATTTGTATGAAACCCAGTTTGGATTTTGAAACACTTTAGAAACTAGAGAGGCACTATTCGCTATGAACATACTCCTAAAAAAATATCGTGACCAGCGCAAGGACGTTTTTGTGTGCTTCGTTGATTACGAGAAGGCCTTCGATAGAGTACAACACAGAAAGCTTATAGACATTTTAAAGAACATGGAAGTGGACAGCAGGGACATTAGAATTACCGAATATTTATACTGGAGACAGAAAGCAGCAGTATGACTAAACGGAAAGCTCACAGAAGAAAGCCAAATTCTACGTCAGACAGGGCTGCATACTATCCCCACTGCTTTTTAAAATATACTCAGATAACTTCTTTAAACAGGCTACTCAAGAACAAGAAATGGGAGTAGAAATCAATGGAGAATATATAAATACGATACGCTAAGCCAACGACACTGTCATCCTACAGTGACTGTGACTGTGTAAACACAGAAGGGCAAGAAATCGAGCTCAACATAAATATCAGCAAGACAAAATATAGACAGAGTAACCCAGATTAAGTACCTTGGATGTTATATATCACCGAACATCTAAATCCAGATAAAGAAATAAGGAGTATAATAGAGACAGCCCGAACAACATTCCAAAAAATAAAACGACTATTCTGCAATGATAATCTGAACCTAAAATTACGTCTAAGAATGGTAAAATCTTACATAATATGGTCAGTGTTACTGTAGGGGTCAGAGATTTGGAGAATTAAGGCCGCTACTGTTAATCGGATAGAAGCGTTCGAGATATGCGAATTCTGAAAATTCACTGGTCAGCCATGCAGACCAACGAAATTGTACTAGACAGGGCCGACGCAACCCGAATACATTTGAACTTTCACGAGTATTGAAGAAGATAATACTTATTTATCAATCCGATGTACATACAGTCTTAGCTTGTACTTGTTATTATTCACAGATCGCAAAACAGACGGAGTAGATACACATATTTTTCATACTTTACAGCTGTAACACGAAAACTGTAATTATTCAGAAAAAAATTTAAATGTTGCTACATAATATAATCTCTTCGTTAATTTCTCCGTCTCATATTTTCAATTTTCCACATAGCGGAAATACACATAGATATTTCAGACATTAATTGCTGTAACTCGACTATAACTCTTTCAAGAAAATATTCAATTTAAACGTTTACGGATATGGTCTCATCTTAAATTCTGCCATATCAGATTTTCGATTTTCGAGAAAAAATGCAGCGAAGGAGATTTCGGATTTGACTTTTTCTACATATGGGAGAATTTCGCAATTATACACATTTAAATAAAAAAAAAGCAAACATCCGAATTGTTTATCTCCTCCTTTTTTGTTTGGTTGGTAAAAAATCACAAAATCCGTCAGGAGAAGTCGCTGGAAATAAATTTCGAGTGTTTAACTTTTTCTACCGCTGGAGGACGTAATCCTTGAAGAAAAATTTCAAAATCATTTTTCTCTAAAATAAATTTTGTTGAATACTTTCTTCTATTCTTCAATGATTGGGTGGGGGAGAGTGAGGAATTGTTTTTTAGATAGATCCCTATAACTTTGGCTTATTTTAATTTTTATTAACAAAACGTGTTCCATACGGAAGAACGTAGATCAGCAAGTCGCATATCGTTTAGAACATTTAAAATATGTGGTTCCATTTATCGTCAGGGCTCCTTCGAAAGAAGAATATTAAAACTCTGTTTTGTTAAAAATATCAAATGGAAATGTGAATTACGATATCGTTTGTCTATCTCGAGATATATCTAAGTAAAAAACATGAGTAACTAGTATTGGCTCACACTGTAAAATAAATTAAACAAGAAGAAACATAATAATATGTATTTCAGCTTGATGGTTGTCCTGTGCCCTCTTCGAGGTAAGTAAGAGATAATTTAAATTTGTGATATAGTAATAAATAATAAACTAGCTGTTTTACCCATAGACTGTATTAGTAGTCTATTGTTTTACCCGAAACTTCCAGGGCAAACACTTTGGTAGATTCTGGTACGAAAACACGCCATCTGTGGTAGGATGTTGACAATGGCTCTTTCTACCCCTATTTACTCAACAGCAGAGAGAAAACATCTACAGGTACTTGCGCCACGTCTGTAGGTTCTGCTCCAGAGATGGCGCCCTCGTCGTACGATGTACGATTCAACAAAATTTGTTCAGGCCATATTCTACTTTACTCACTATTTTAGAGAAAAATGGGTTTTCAATTCTTTCAGAATTACGACCTCTAGCAGTAGGTATGTCTTGAGACTTAAAAATTATTTCGAAAGATTTCTCTTGGCCGGTTTTGCCAAGGATTTTTTTCCTTTTTTACTTCCTTTACCTGAAGTACTTGCAGCCGCAAGATCGACCCTGTAGAAAAAATTAATTTATATAATAATTACATCAACACATCGCTCCGTCAGTGTGTTATGTGTAAAAAATAACATAAACATAACATCTATCGCATTTATATAATAAAAAATATTAGAAACAATCGTCGTAGCACAGTTTAAGGTAAGCTGTAGCAACGTCGCAACGTCTATAGTAGTATAGAATACAATTTTATTCGGCGCTATCTACTCGATAGAATGCGAACTACTCTACTTCTTGCTACAGATTTTTGTAGTCCATACATGTTAAGGCAAGTGCTGCTATCTAGACAGCAAAGGCGGAAGTATAAGCAATGGATAAATAGATAGCCAACACTAATTTTAAGAATATAATTGTTGATACTATGGAGGGTAGTCCATAGTTGATACCTTCATCACCTCTGAAAAAAATATATTTTTAAATTTCGGTTGTTACAAATCGTTTGTGAACGTTTATGACGGGTTTGTTTTATGTTGAGAATTAATATTTAATGATTTATTTACAATTTTAAAAAATAAACACCGATTAGCCAACACGTCGTGAAAACAGACCTCACATTCTTTATTTTTCACTCAATTTATAAGAAATTGTTAGTGAAACACAAATATAATAATGATATCATTTGTGACTCTTTATTGTTTTAGAAAAATCTAAATTAAATTCAAAATTTGTAGGTTCAGGCAACTATATATCACTGTTAAATCTTCAACTGAGAAAAAAATAGAGAATGAAAGATATATTTTCAAGACGTATTGGCTAACTGGTGTTAATTATGTATCAATATAATAACTCATCAAATATTGAGTCACAAAAAAAACAAACACGTCACAAACGTTCACAAACAATCTGTATCAATAGAAATTCAAAAATATATTTTTTTCAAATTCGTGTTGACTATTCGGTATGTGATTTTATACTTAAATGAAAAATTTATATTTCTGTTGATACAGATAATTTGTGAACGTTTGTGACGCGTTTGTTTTATTTTTGTGACTCAATATTTATTGAGTTCAGAGATATAATAATGAAATGGTTTGTGACTCTATTGTTTTAGAAAAATCTAAATCGATTTCAAAATTTTTAGGTACAGGTAAATAACTATACGACGTTCCGCACACAAATAATTATATTTATTGACGTTTTAACGGTGATGTAAAGTTAATTGCCTAGTTACAAATATTGACATCAGTTTTTCTAAAACAATAGAGATTAACAAACGATTTTCTTTAAATTGAGTAAAAAATAGGGAATATAAGGTTTATTTTAAAGACGTGTTGGCTAATCGGTGTTAATTATTTATCCATCTAATAACTCATTAAATATTGAGTCATAAAAAAACAAACACGTCACAAATGTACGATTCACAAACGATATCTGTATCAACAGAATTTTTTTCTGTTGGCTATTCGGTTCTTCGTCATGGCTGGATTTGCTGGTCTAGTCCACTTCTTTTTAGTTCCCAATAATCAAATAAAAATTGACTACCGGTTTCAGAGCTAGAGCAACAGTAAAGTCTAAAAATCTAAGGCAGCCTTTATTTATTGGTGCACTGAAAAATAAAAACAATATTAAATCTGTTACAGCACTATTTCAAAATTACGAGCAACAGTTAATTAATATTATTCTGTATATTTAGTGCACCAACTAATAGAATCAGTCCTAGTCAGTTTTTGTTTATTGTCTTTCTGTTTGTGATTCACTATTTAATTAGCAATAATAGGTGGTATGATGAAAGAAACACAAAGTCTTCTCCACAATTTATTAGAAAGGGACTACATCATTCTCGTCGTGTGGGCTGGCAACAAAGAGAAATATTCCTGGTAAGGGATCGTTTAAATAGTTTTCAATTATCATGTAAGTAGATCCATCTATAATTGATTAGCATAAATCTAGTAGTTAATTACAGAGAAAATAATTTAAGTGAAATAATTCTGTGATACTTTACATTTTGACTTTGACACTAGACGCTAAGGTTAGGAGAAGCACAACAAATTAAGTATATGTAGACATGTTTAGAAATTTAGAGTGTTAAAGAACTGTATGCAGTCAAATTTGCATTGTTCATTGAGTGATATAATGTGAGGATTCTTGTTATTGGAATTGATCACAAAAATCTCCAAGATATTCAACAACCAGCCTTTTGGGGCATGATGTAATATTCTGACATCATTGTTAATATTGAAGGTATGTTTCTCATTGACTACGTGATTAGCGAACGAACTGTACGAATTAATGTTGTAAAAAGGTTTAGTAAGAAACAAAGATTTATATTTATCTATTACCTTAACGTGTTCATCTATGCTAGTACTTATTTTCCTACCAGTTTGACCTACATATTTGGCTGGGCAATCAGAGCAAGAGATCTCATAGACTCCGGAGGGCTGACCTGGTCTTTTACATGGACCAATCTCTTATAAAAAGTGTTGTGAGTGGAGAAGCATGCCTTCAGTTCCTGGGCATGGCGTTGAAAAATGTTTTTGACTTCTTGTGAAGCTTTGCCAATGTAAAGTAGTGAATATAACATCGATGGTGTGGTAGGTATAATCAAGTGTCTGTTAATGTGCTTTGTCAAGTATCTGTGATATATTTTTTCTATGAATTGAATAGGATAGTCGTTGTTGATACCAATTTGTTTAATGATATTTAGTTCGTTGTTGAAATTTTCAACGCTCATTTGGATGGAGAAAAGTCTGGAAAAATTAATTGAAAGAGCTCAATTTATGCGATATCGGATGACAGGAGTAGTAGGGTATGATGTTGTCTGTATGTGTTGGTTTTCTATAAATCGAGAAACGTAAGCTATTATCCATTTTTGTTATCAGAATATCTAGGAAAGGTAGGCAATTATTAGTATCTATTTCCATTGTGAAGGTGATAGATAAGTGTAGTGAATTCAAGAATGTCAAAAGTAAATTTAGTTGTGTTAAACTACCATTGAAAAGTACTAAACAATCATCTACTTATCTGTAGTAAAAAATTATCTTATCATGATGAATGAAGTTCTGAAACTTGGTTTCTAAATTATTCATAAAGATTTCAGCCAATAACGGGGAAAGGTTACTGCTCATAGCTAGACCTGTTAATTGAGCGAACATTTCATTGTTGAATTTGAAAAAAAATTGTTTCAGGACCGTGTCCAAAAGGTGGCAAATATTGAGGCAATGTTGAAAGTTAATGCATGATTCAAAGAGAAGGTTTCTAACCAATTGGATGCAATAGTCTGGAGGAATGCTGGGGAACAGATTGACTACATCGAAGAATACTAGAATGGAATTTTCAGGTACAGCCAAGTTTGAAATTTTATTCACTAAGTCTTCGGTATTTCGTATGGAATAAGGATTATGGAATTCAATTAGTTCCCTTATTAGTTTGTTGAGCCATGATGATAATTTCGAAGTAGGAGAGTCACAATAGGAGACAACAGGTCTGATAGGTATGCCTGTTCTGTGAATTTTTGGTAAACCATATAATAAAGGTGTGGTCGGGTTCATGGGAATTAGCCTATCTTTGTTAGATTTATAGTGTGTAATGGTATCTAACGTGGTATCTAGATCTTTTTTCACCCGTTTAATATATTTAGTTGGAGGGTCAGACTCTAATCTTTGGAAACATTCAGAGGACAAAAAGTTGATAACTTTGTTCACATAATCCGGCGGATCAAGGATGACAACACAGTGAAAACACAGTGAAACTATTAAATTGATTGAACGCCCTTAACCTAGGTTTAAAATTTAATATGAATAAACATCAAGATAAAAAAGATTTTCAATGGCTTGCCATAGAGAGTGAAAAAATCATTGAGTCCATAAAATTCAATAACAAAGATTTAATCAGAAGTGATGTTGCACGTGCGTTAAACAGGAATTTTACTTTTAATTCGAACATTACATACAGCAATAAAGATAAGAAACTTAGATTTACTATGAATCATATTACAAATAAAATCAAGAATAACAATTTAATAGTTTTAAAAGCAGATAGAGGTAACTGTGTTGTCATCCTTGATCGGCCGGATTATGTGAACAAAGTTATCAATTTTTTGTCCTCAGAATGTTTCCAAAGATTAGAGTCTGACCCTACAACTAAATATATTAAACGGGTGAAAAAAGATCTAGATACCACGTTAGATACCATTACACACTATAAATCTAAAGGTGAGTTTATACAGTAAATAAAATAAAATAAGAAACAAATTAAGATAAAATAAGAAAGTTGAACATGCTCATTTCCATGGGAGCGTTTATACACGAAATAAGCTAAATTAAGAAATAAGAATAAGAACTAAAGATGGCCAACTTTCATCTTTATTTCTTATTCTAATTTATTTTGTTTGGAAACTGATAATGCGCATGATCAACCACCAGAGAACACTCAACTTGCATACAACACAAAAGATTTTGTCAAAAAGCTGTGATTTGATTGGTTCATTCTTATTTCTTATTTTATTTTCGTCATCTGTATAAACCAATCTTTTTTGAGATTATTCTTATTTAAATTTTAATTTGTTTCTTATTTTATTTTATTTACTGTATAAACTCACCTTAAAAAAGATAGGCTAGTTCCCATGAACCCGACCTCTCCTTTATTAAATGGTTTACCAAAAATTCACAAAAGAGGCATACCTATCAGACCTGTTGTCTCCTATTGTGACTCTCCTACTTCGAAATTATCATCATGGCTCAACAAACTAATTACGGAACTAACTGAATTCCATAATCCTTATTCCATAAGAAATACCAAAGACTTAGTGAATAAAATTTCAGACTTGGCTGTACCTGAAAATTCCATTCTAGTATCCTTCGATGTAGTCAATCTGTTCCCCAGCATTCCTCCAGACGATTGCATCCAATTGGTTAGAAACCTTCCCTTTGAATCAGGCATTAACTTTCAACATTGCCTCAATATTTGCCACCTTTTGGACACGGTCCCGAAACAATTTTTTTTTAAATTCAACAATGAAATATTCTCTCAATTAACAGGTCTAGCTATGGGCAGTAACCTTTCCCCGTTATTGGCTGAAATCTTTATGAATAATTTAGAAACCAAGTTTCAGAACTTCATTCATCATGATAAGATAATTTTGTACTACAGATATGTAGATGATTGTTTAGTACTTTTCAATGGTAGTTTAACACAACTAAATTTACTTTTGCCATTCTTGAATTCACTACACTCATCTATTACCTTCACAATTTAAATAGAAACTAATAATTGCCTACCTTTCCTAGATATTCTGATAACAAAAATGGATAATAACTTACGTTTTTCGATTTATAGAAAACCAACACATACAGACAACATCATACCCTACTACTCCTGTCATTCGATATCGCATAAATTGAGCTCTTTCAATTCATTTCTCCATAGACTTTTCTCCATCCAAATGAGCGTTGAAGATTTCAACAACGAACTAAATATCATTAAACAAATTGGTATCAACAACGACTATCCTATTCAATTCATAGAAAAAATATATCACAGACACTTGACAAAGCACATTAACAGACACTTGATTATACCTACCACACCATCGATGTTCTATTCACAACTTTACATTGGCAAAGCTTCACAAGAAGTCAAAAACATTTTTCAACGCCATGCCCAGGAACTGAAGGTATGCTTCTCCACTCACAACACTTTTTATAAGAGATTGGTCCATGTAAAAGACCAGGTCAGCCCTCTAGATAGATCCGGAGTCTATGAGATCTCTTGCTCTGATTGTCCAGCCAAATACGTAGGTCAAACTGGTAGGAAAATAAGTACTAGAATAGATGAACACTTTAAGGTAATAGATAAATATAAATCTTTGTTTCTTACTAAACCTTTTTACAACATTAATTCGAACAGTTCGTTCGCTGATCACGTAGTCAATGAGAAACATACCTTCAATATTAACAATGTCAGAATATTACATCATGCCCCAAAAGGCCGGTTGTTGAATATCTTGGAGATTTTTGAGATCAATTCCAAACAAGAATCCTCACATTATATCACTCACTCACAAATTTGACTGCATACAGTTCTTTAACACTCTAAATTTCTAAACATGTTTACATATACTTTATTCGTTGTGCTTCTCCTAACCTTATTGTCTAGTGTCAAAGTCAAAATGTAAAGTATCACAGAATTCTTTTACTTAAATTATTTTCTCTGTAATGAACTACTAGGTTTATGCTAATCAATTATAGATGGATCTACTTACATGATAATTGAAAACTATTTAAACGATCCCTTATCAAGAATATTTCTCTTTGTTGCCAGCCCACAAGACGAGAATGATGTAGT
The DNA here is from genome assembly GCA_958507055.1 of Crioceris asparagi. Lineage (NCBI taxonomy): Eukaryota > Metazoa > Arthropoda > Insecta > Coleoptera > Chrysomelidae > Crioceris > Crioceris asparagi. Next base: position 104,885,578 of record OY293826.1, read on the forward strand.
CACCGGTCAAGTAACTTTGGAATTTTTTGTTTTTAGAATTTTCTTTAATTTATAATTTTCTACAATGGGTTAATTTCTTTTAAGTTTTTATATATATTATTTCTATCCAGGTTGGGATCAATTTTATAGTTTTTTATGGTTTATTATGGTTATTTAGTTAAGAAAAAACTTAAGAATTATCATCTCCACGTGAGTACTCCATCCACCATTTTGATTTGATACTATCAATTTAATTTAGATCCTTTCTATTTTTTCTTCATTACCTCACAAATTTATCCTTTTCACATTTCATTACATTATCTAATTTTCTTACAGAACTTTGTAATCAATTATTGAAAATGAGATTCTTAAAATCTCGAAACACGTCTCAAAGCTTACATAACCCTTTCTAATAAATTGTGGAGAAGACTTTGTGTTTCTTTCATCATACCACTTCACTCCACTTTGAGAATGGACTTCTTCATACATTAATAATAGGTGGTATAACATAGTTATTTTATTGATACCTACCTAGGTGCTATAAATATAATGACGAAACTGTAAGTGACTCTTATTTTCGAGGAAAATCGAATTGATTTCAAAATTAGTAGAGCGAGAGCTACTAGTTTAACACCTTTGTTGAAAGCTAAAGCACAGAATATATAACTAACCAGAAGTTTAACTGAAAGAGAGGTCGATGTTGTCACCTATGACCTTGAGCGCTTGAGCTATTTGAAAAGCCAGGGCTGGTCTATGGCATGTTTCTTATAATATTTGAAATTTCTCAGACAGGCCCGGCGTAGTATTTTAGTTATGGATAAATAATACAAATAGATGTAGGTACATATAAAAGTTTTAGTCATATTTATTTATCCACAAATTTACTTGGTTGTAGAATGATAAAATGTTAACAATAGTAGTTTGGACTCATATTTTACTGGGTATTTTTTTATAATAATACATACTAAAATAAATATATACATATGTAAATATACTAATATGTACTATAAATGCTTCCACACAATTAAATTACTATAATTAATATTTTTGAAGTTCCTATTAATATATTTGATAGTATAAAACATTTTCACTCGCATAAATAAAGTTATAACATATTCTAGGGGACAATAAGGGCATGGGTGAATAAAATCAATATTCTTATCAATTTCACCCAGCCGTCTTACAATGTTGGGGTTGAGGGAGAATTTTTCAAATTTTTTTATTAAATATTCAGTGTAAATTAGGTTAACGAGCAGGTCCGAGTTTTCATTATTATATGCTTTCAAATGTGTTTTAGTAGTGATGTTCTTATTAGATACCCACTAATCCAAACAAAATATCTTTCAAAGTATTTTTCTAAGTCATCTCAGTTTGGTCATCACTTTGGGAAACAAACTTTTCTATTTCTCTATCTTCAGCGTAAATGATGGTCTTGTCAGTAAAGTTTGCCGAGCAACTAGTATCCGTTATCTTCAGAAGCAAACTGTCACCATCGCCTTCACAATTTTCTGTCCCAGAATAAAATAAATTTAAACATAAAAGCTTCTTGAAGGCTCTTTGAATAAGGGATGGCTTTCAGCAATTGCCAGTTTGCTGTCTAATCACACCAAAATGATTTTCCAAACAGTCTAGGTTTAATCTGCATGTGAATACAAATTTAAACCCTGTAGGACCTAGATAATTCCAAATTTGTAGCAATTCATTTATTGTAACTTTCAAGAAAATTATGCATTTCACTTTATTAGTTTTATTATTACAATTTTGGATTAAACAAACATTGTGAGATTTGTATTTATTCTCTATGTTTGTTATGAACTAGGAAGAGAAGCACTGTTTTAAAACACACTACGGCACTGGCAAAACAACTCACTTTGGTGTATTTAATCTTTGCTTCTGCAATAGGTACTACGGCACTGAGCGATAGCAGGCGAATTGTTCCTCCAAATTTCCGCCAAAGCTCGAGGGCGGAAAAGTACCTGAGTATCGGACCTCTCTCTCTCTCTCTGTTAGCCTTCTGGTTGGTTATAATATATTCTGTGGTTAAAGGGTTAAAATAAGAAATAGTGATTGTCCATTGGTGGACATTCGACACTAATTCAATAAATTTGAGTGGTTCTGTCAAAGAGTAGGTAGGTGGTAACTTCTATAATTATTGGATACAATTTTTTGAATTTTGTACTTCACTTTATAAGTTTGTATGATGAAAAAAAAAGCGATGGCCAAGAATCGAACTTCTAAGGGCAACTATGCTAACCAATACACTATGGACTTGAGAATTTAATGTATTTGAAATAGATATCATAAATAGGCATATTATTTTTGGCTTTCTCCACTCCTCCATCTAAACTTTAACTATAGATAATAAAATGAGACATTATAACGAATTTGTATAAGGATTTTTCATCTTTATCAAAGTTTGACTGCGAATAGGACAGTCACAGATTCTTTTCTTAAGAATGTCAATATCCTAACGCTTTACAATTTTATAAGCAGCAAAAAAGAAAAATTGAAGCCGACTTAGACTAGAATATTCTCAAATTCAACCGCCGTCTTTCATTCATTATACAGAAACATAAATGCTGACTGTAACACATATGCAAATCAACTTTTTTTCTGTTGATAGAATTTATCATTGTTTCGAGTAACTCTCCAAGACATATTCGATTGAAATCAAGAAGGAGGACTGACTACCAGTCATACAACACTTGTATCATAATTATTACGATCAATGAACTTCTTTGTAAATATTCAACAAAATATTTTGTTTCACATACCTATAACGTCATCAACATATACAATGAATATACATTCTATTAAAAGTATTTATTCAATTTGAACATTTTTGTAATCATTATTTTAAAAAACATTATATTTGAATTGACACTGGACAATAACGGATATTTTATAACACTTGTTTAATTCTTTCCAACTGCATTCCTTGGGCAAGTTCAGAATCAGGTAATATTTGCTTCAGAAGGGGAATCAGATGATCGTAAATATCTTCTGGCAGTTTATGCTTTGCTAGTGAGGAGATAATTTTTATTTCTGCCACGGCGACTGGGTCTACAACTTCATTTTTTGATAAAAATTGATAAACTTTGTCAAATTTATTCAACTTTTCAAAATGTTTTGCGTCCTTGCTGTGATTTATCAAAACAGTTAAGTTTGCTGGAAATTCGATATCACATACAATGCAATTTGCTCTAGAGGGTATTCCTAAAAAAAATTAAATGTGAGTATTACTGACTTCGAGGCACTTATTTGAGTCGCTTACATCTAAAGAGAAACCTAATCGAAATCGATATAATCATTTTTATAGTAAAGACTTTGGATCGGACGGTGAAGATTTTCTCTATAAACCAAACCTAAATATTCATAAAATTGGTTCTAGAATTCCATTACTAAGGAAGGGATTACAAGTTTGTTTTAATTTCAAACTGTACTATGTGTCAACGATAATAACTATGAATTACGAAAAACAAAATACAATTCAGTTTAATGACATCTGCAAGAAATATTGCTTTGTTTCGAGGAATATCCCTAGAATTAAACACTTATTTTGGCTAAATTCTTTTTTGAGAATGCCCATTTAGCTGTCACGGGAAAAAAGGGAGTACATTTTTCCCGGGTATACAGGCTGTTTCAAATTCAACTCTCACTATTGGGATCTCGGAAACTATAGGGAATACGAAGATGGTTAAATTGGGGCCAAGTAAATTGCTCATTCATGTGCTCAACAATACGCCGTTTAGAAAGTTTGAAAATTTCGAGTAGTTCCGGAGATATCCGGAAAAGCCGAATTTTCAGGAAATCATTTTATTTTTTTCCTGGCTTTATTTCCAAGTGAATTTCTAAATAAATAGCACATTTACATTGCTACTTTTTTCACTCTTTCCAATGGTGTTTCCAATAGTTTTGTATCCTGACTTCTTCTCTATGTGTAACTATCATGAACTGTTTTTTCTTATGGGAGCCATATTGGCATTCCACAAATTTTATTACCTTTTTGACGATGTATCATAAGTTGACCTTGTTGAACTAAAAATCCGAGAAATTAAATGAATTACTTTTGTAAAGTAGTTAGCTTTGATTTTTCCGATCGCTAACAAGCAAATGACATTCTGTATTATTGTCAATTGCTGAGTCGTTAAAAATGGAGTTCTCCAATGAAGAAAACGTGATATGATAAAACTTTAATACAATAATGACAAAAACAGTGTGAATAAATACATTAGAAGTGTATCTAAGATGTATCTTGAATCTTGAGAGACGACAACCACAATCAAATTTGTCCAAATTACTGGACAGAATTCGCGATGGGTTGGGCTTGTTTGAAAAACTTAAGATTAATTATACCTCATTGATAATGATTTCTTTAGTTTCTTCATCAATCCTGTCTCAAGATTTTTGCCCGGGTTTTTTAAAGGAACCATGCTTAGCTAAATTTGTACTCAATAAGTTGAATAAAGATCGGTGGGGTTGTCGGCTCTCGTGATACCTACATGTTAAGATGATACACTTCCAATGTATTCATACTGTCTCTATTATCCTTGTAATATATATCTCGTTTTTTTAATTGAAGAACTTCATTTTCAACGACTCAGCTATTGACAATAATACAGAATGTTATTTACGTGTCACCGATTGGAAAAATAAAAGCCAACTTCTTTTTAAAAGTAATTTATTTAATTTCTCGGATTTTTAGGACAACAAAGTCAACTTATAATAAATAATAATAAAAAGGGCTATACAAATTTTTGGAATGCCAATATGGCTCCAATAAGAAAAAAAAGTTAATGATAGTTACACATAGACGAAACGTCAGGTTACAAAAATATCAATATAGTTTCCGAGATCCCAATGGTGAGAGTCAAATTTGAAACAGCCTGTATACACATAAATATATATCAAATCACAGAATTAAATAGATAGATATTTGATTACTTTAAAGGTTTCCTTAGCAACGCATGTCAATTGTCGCGTACCACTTCAAATTTCACTTCGATAATTTTCTGACTTTAATGAGCCGTATAGGTATAACATAAGGATAGCCTTGTAAGTATAATGTAGAAATATATGGTTATGAGCTGAAGAAAAAGGTAGAAGTATAAGCATTTCCCTTTTTCGTATTCATTATGATTACCTTATACTTGCAATATCCTCCAAGAATAAGTAATAGTTTGTTGGCATTAATTTGTGTGTGCCGCGGCAGGTTCCAACCTCTTTTCGATAGACTGTTTATTTACGGTACCTACCTATTGGTGGAATCCTGCCAGATAAAATTTTCAATTTTCGAAATAAAGTGTCTTCTCCACTCTCTCTGGAGGAACGACATACTGAATTTTAACAAAAAAATATATCAATAACAAACATACAGTTGAATCAATTGCAGGTATACCTCCTTTTTGGTGAAGTCGGTATAAAATAAATTATTTTCGGTTGCTGCAAATTTTGAACAATTAGGATTTGCATTGGCAATAACCGACTCATAATATTAATATTTTACCTTTAATAGATTTTAAGCATCCCATAAGTTCTGGATTACTTTCCCATTCAAATTTATATGTTTGTGATCTAGTTTCACGACTGTTTGTTTGTATTGTGGAATTTTGATTTTTTTCTCTTTTGTGTCTTCAGTTGCCTCTCTGAATCAGAATTACTCGTACTTGCCATACTGATTAGAGAAACAAAAGAATAAAAACACAAGAGACTCAAGATTATAACAAATAACGCACTAAAATTCCGTTACACTTGTTGACTTGTTCATAGACTAATTTACAATCCACATAACACCTCTAAAAGAAAAGCTGAGAACACTACTTCCTCTAAAATTTATGGGGACTAATCTAAACACCATAGAAATAATACTCCTAATTCTATGCTAAGAAGCTATTTAAACATGAGATATAACACCTGAGGAGGGGGTGACGCTGTGAACGACGGCAGGTTCGTGGCCTAAAAATCGGGTTTGCGCATAACGAAAGTGCGCACCTCCATGTGTCTTCTCTGTCTCCGTATCTATATATTTTATCTATGTTCTCTGTCTCCTCTCTCTGTGAAGTGAAATAGTGAAATTCAAATAAGGTTAGATAATTGAGCTTTTAGAATGCGTGAAGATCAACATAAGCTTTTAGAAAATTGCATTCCTCATTGTCTGTTGATGATTGCTTGTAAAACATGATATATTTGAAACTTGATGCTTGAGTGTACATGAAACAAGGCGCGCTGAAATGCAATATAAAACGGGCTCCAGAAAAAAAAATTATCATTAAAAAGTGGGCGACTTTTTTGTCTATGGAGTGACTTGAAATGTGGTAGAGCGGCGATTATGAGAAATATGAACAGATAGCAAATGACCTCCTCGTATTATAATATAGGTATGAAAATCGTTTGGATAGCATAACGCATAAGAATTGTAATAGTGATAAGATCTGCTTTAACTATCTATTCTCATAAAAGTAAAATCGTTGTATAGGGTATTGAATTGGTAGTAATATTTAAGTAGTGTTTCTTGTCTTTATGGGATTCCGAATTAAAAAAACGATCCAAATGTATTTATTGTGCATTTCATAATAGGTTCTAAACTCGTATTGTCATTCTCGCTCAATTTGCACTTAATATCTTTCTCTTCGACACCGTCTCTCAATATTGTTATACAATTATTTGGATCAAAGCAGATATGCAGATCTCAAATAAATATTTTTTTCATAGCTGCTCTACCTTTTTTGACATATTTGAAATGATGACCGCAGCATCAAACCACATAAGATATTTTTGAGAATTCTGCAGGTAAATAATAACTATTCATTACAATAAACAAAAATACTGATATGAAGAAGATTTTCTTAAACAAAATGCCATTAGTTCTACTGTTATATTTCTCCGACTTGCAAAAACATTATTCAATGCAACAAACGTGAGCCATAATATAAAGATAAAAACTAAAAAACACCGAAACGTCAAACATGAATTGAATTTGAATTTGAAAATACATCAAAGGCAAATGACACGTGCGCTCTAACGTAGCGCGCATACCCGATTATAGGCCACGACCCTGCCGTCGTTTGCGGAGTCAGAGCGTTACATGGTTTTTATAGACAGTTGAATCTCCTGTCTACAGAGCTTCTTATTCTATGCTAAAGACCATTGAGGTTTGAGGTATGTTTTCTCTGGGATTGAGGCACAGCGCACAGCATAAGAGAAGAAAAAATACCTATGCTGCGATTAATGCACGGTCGTAGAATATAAGGTCTTGCATCTCCACCTAAAAAAGTGTCACACTTTTTGAAGGCGTTTTTCGTAATTCTAAGTCTGGCCGCGTAAGTCGCTGTAATGTAGTGTCGTTTCCAATTTCTTAAATATGATTCTTGATTTGTACTGCACTGAATTCAAATCAATTTCAGAAACGGTAAGCAAATTATTTATTATATACTAAAAGCAATTATACGAATGATTCTCTCTGAGATTAATTTGAAACAGATACCAGCCATTGACACTTGATACTAGCGCCATACTCAAAATGCCTATAATACAAACTAAAAATATCTTCAATCTCCATGACAATTTGGCCTACCCAAACTTCGTGAAGATGCAAGACCTTATATTATACGACCGTGCATTAACCTAACCTCCTTCACCTGTGGCTATGATTATGCTTAATATACTCACGGTCCGTAGTCCGTAGTGTCACGGACCGTGAAATATACTTGTATATTATTTGAATCAGAGAGAACATACAATATTTGTATCTTCTCTCTGATTTGAATGTAATAGATTCATAAAATGGAGCAAGAATATATAAACTAACTCTGTATCCTGTTTCCTGCTCTATAAGCAGAAGTGACTGAAATAACGTCCCGTGATAAGTTGTCAATTTGGTATGTTGCGCAGTATTTCACTGAGTGTCTATTGTTGTATTTAAGCTTCCTTCGCCCTTACTACATAAGGATGCGCTGCGTGATTTTGCGCAACACACCGAAATGACATACGATAACCCAATGTTTTTTTTGTGTTACTCCCACTACTCGTGTTACTCGTCCTCCCTATATTTGTTCATGGAATGGAGAATGAAATGGCCTTCAATCTTTATTCTTGAATGGATCACAGACTACTACATAGAATAAATAGTAAATAAGTTAGCTTAGGACCACAGATTAATAAAAGATTTTATTTATGTTCTATTTATATGTTCTTGGGTTAGGGATTAGGATATGATGGAATTAATAATGGGTATGAGGCGTGATGGAGTAAAATATCCTGTAACTTTAAAAATATATGGATGCTGGAGATTTAGTGGCAGAGAACTATGGATGGTATAGGAGAAGAGCAATCTTGCATGCAGGCAAGGTACATTATTGTACCATGCGTGCAGGTAGGTTTTCTCTCATGACTCGTGCTCATGATACCTTAGATAATACCTTGTCCAAAGTATGATACTATGAAAGAAAGATACGCTCATGCGCATCTCCGGTGACGTCAGTCCGTAATAAAACGTCAGGTACAACCATAAGACGGATGTTTCAAAAGAGAGTCTCATATTTTGTACAGGCTTGCAACTGTGGTTGCCGAAATTTAGGGTTTTCGGTATCCAAAACATAATGAATTTATGATGTTTGTGACTTTTGCAATATAATGCCATACATAAGAAGGGAATAATAGACGAAGATCTAGTAAAACAAAAATTTAGTTTGTCTGAATATGTCGATATTTATGTTCGATTTTCCCGTTTTGTCACGCACTGACGACATGCGCGCAGTGATCTTAAACGCGTTCACGAACTGAGCATATCTTGTTTGTCCTAGTATCATGGTTTTCTCTAGTGTTCTTAGTGTTGATTTCTTAATAAAATTTGACCAATTTAGCTGTATCAGAGAACATAGACTTATACGTCTCTGTTCTCTGGCTATACCTCAATGACCTATTGTTGTTAGGTCATCGCTGAACCTATAGGGATGGCGCTGCAGTATAGAATGTACTTAGTTAGGGGGTAGCGGAAAGATTTGAAATATTGATGTTAGATTGCTGTTCAAAGTGATATCCATTGTATGTTGTTTTTATATACTTCAGAGACAACTATTCGTCCCTGTACTTATACATACTAATGGTCTAACCATGCACTGATTTTAATTATCGAGAATGTTCCTTTCTTCATGCCTTGCAAAGAGAGTAGAATAAGTTTTTTTTCGAATCTTGAGATACTTTTTTTGCTAAAAATAAATTAGATTACGATTCCAGAAATAAATTAGATTTTTTGTCAGCAGTATTTCCAAATCAAAATCCTCTGAAATAGTTACGTGATCTCGATGAATATATTGTAACGTTTAACCCTGTGCTAAACGTTGTGAGGTGAGTTCACTTGCGTAATACTCAAAATTCGCAGATTGCTTCCAATGATTTATTTAGAACACACTGTACACGGCTTTCTATTTTAGTACAACTGTCACTATTTGTCACTTTGACTATCGCGTTCCAACTACTTTCGACTTATGTCTCCAATTGACTTCATAAGACTGACTGTGTCCCGTCATCGTCACGGCTTTATATATCTGAATCATGATATGACATTCATCGAGAATGTTCTATGATTATCTAGACGAACATAATTAATGTTCTAGATCTTTGTCAAGGTGACAATAGCACGACAAATTGTACCTCACATACAGTTTCTGGAAGGATCGAGAACAAATCTACTACAATTCCAGAACTACATAATGAAATACACAAGCAACACTACTGCAAACAAGGTAACAGAATGAATACAAGCTAAAAGAAATAATAACAGTAAGTACATGATAAACTACCCACGTAACACTGCCCCCTTCTTAGCTTTGATCGTCCCGATCAAATATCACCTCAGTCCCTTTGTACAGTGAAAGTCTGTCGATATGAACCACTTTCATTTTACTGCGTGGGGATTTCTGAATTCTATAAACCACATCGTTTATCCTCTTGATAACGGTATATGGTCCCTCCCATTGTTTGTCAAACTTTGGAGAACGACCTTTTCGTCTTTGTGGATTGTACAACCACACTTTATCACCAATTTTTAATTGTCCGGTTTCTGCACGAATATCATATCGGGCCTTCATTCGATCACTAGAAATCTTCAACTGTTTTCTAACCAGATTGTGTATTTCCTCGAGTCTTCGTCTCAAACTCTGAATGTAGGCATCTACAGATGTGGGAGGTTCGCTTGGTGAACCAAACAAGATGTCAGACGGAAGTTTCAGATTTCTACCAAGAACAATGCCAGCTGGGGATTCTTTGGTCGATTCATGAGTGGAAGATCTATAGGCCAGTAGGAAGAGCGGTATACACTTATCCCAGTTTGTTTGGTGTTCATTGATTGCTGACCTCAAATAATTTTTTAGTGTTCTGTTAAATCTCTCTACCATTCCATCGGATTGTGGATGCAGTGGAGTTGTACGAGTTTTCTTAATCCCCATTAGGTTACACACACTCTGAAAGATTTCCGACTCAAAATTTCGACCTTGGTCCGAGTGAATTTCTAACGGCACACCAAACCGACTTATCCAATGTTCGATTAGGGCATCGGCCACTGTTTTTGCCTCCTGATTTGGAATTGCGACTACCTCTGGCCATTTACTGAAATAATCCATGATGACCAAGAGATATTTGTTTCCAGAGCTGCTTATTGGAAATGGCCCCGTAATATCGATGGCTATTCGCTCAAATGGGGCACCCACATTGTACTGCTGCATCTTATGGCGGGTTCTGGTATTTGGGCCTTTACTGGTAAAGCAGGTATCGCATCGCCGACACCAGTCCTCTACGTCAGCACGGCTTCCTAACCAGTAGAACCTCTCTCTAATCTTCGATAACGTTTTATTGATACCTAAATGGCCACCACTTGCTCCACAATGAATCTCTTGCAGTACTTGTGCAATTCTTTTCCGTGGAAGAATTATTTGCAAATGAACAGTCTTACCATCATTACTTTCCCATTTTCTTTTTAAAACGTTATCATCAATTACTAAAGATTCCCAAAGTGACCAGTATCCTTTTATGACAGGAGACAAATCTGATATCTCCTGCCAAGTAGGTCTTGCTCCATCCATTTTCCACCTCATCACTGGTCCAATATCATTATCATCCAGTTGGTCTTGCTTGAGTATTTCCGAACTCCAGTTTGGGTCGCCATTTATCAAAGTTCGTTTGACTTTAAGAATTTCTGGTACATTATTTTCAAGTCTTGAACAGTTTTTACAGTCCTCTGCACAAGGCCGTCTTGACAATGCATCAGCGTTTCTGTGGTTAATACCAGGACGATGTTCAATTTTAAAGTCATATTCTTGAAGTTGCTGGAGCCAGCGCGCTATCTGACCTTCTGGGCTCTTGAACTGAAACAGCCATTTAAGTGATGCGTGATCGGTCCGTAGAACAAATGTCTGACCGTATAAATATTTGTGGAAATGTCTTATTGCCTTGACTACAGCTAGTAACTCCTGCCGCGTCACACAGTAATTTTGTTCAGCCTTTGATAAACTCTTACTGTAATATGCTAGTACATACTCCACTCCTTCGATTCTTTGGGACAAAATTGCCCCAATTCCTGTTTTACTGGCATCAGTATCTAGGATAAATTCTCCTTCTCTCTGGGGATAAGCCAGAACAATAGAAGAGCACAAAGCACCTTTCAGATATTCGAAAGCATTCTGACATTCTGGAGTCCAATTGTACGGTCTTTCCTTCTCAGTTAGTCGATGTAATGGACGGGCAATACTAGCAAAATTCTTTACGAATCGTCTGTAATATGAACACAGGCCTATGAAACTTCGCAGTTCTGTTTTGTTCCTTGGTACAGGCCAATTATGAACCACTTCTGTCTTTTCCGGATCTGTTCTTACACCATTTGCGGATATTACGTGTCCTAAATACTTCACCTCAGTTCTTAGGAAAGCACATTTCTCGGGCTTAAGTTTAAGATTTGCTTGTGAGAATCGTTGAAATACCTCTTCTAGATTTTTCAAGTGTTCCTCAAATGTTTTACTGAAAACGATTACATCATCAAGGTATAATAAACATTTCTTTCCAATGAGTCCACGTAGTACTCTTTCCATCAATCTCTCAAAAGTCGCTGGAGCGTTGCACAATCCGAATGGCATTACAGTGAATTGCCATAGACCAGTATTGGCTGAAAATGCTGTCTTTTCTTTATCCTCAGGATGCATTTCGACTTGCCAATATCCACTTTTCAAGTCCAATGTAGAAAACCATTTAGCTCCTGACAACCAATCCAGTGTATCGTCTATTCTAGGAAGAGGATAACTGTCTTTTTTTGTGATTTCATTTAATTTTCTATAATCAACACAAAACCTAGTCGAGCCATCTTTCTTTGTGACTAAGACAACCAGTGACAACCAAGGACTGTTCGAAGGTTCAATTACCTTTTGTTTCCTAATGTTATCTATAAGTATTGCCATTTCATTTTGTTTTGCTAATGGTACCCTTCTAGGAATTTGTTTTATTGGTTGTTGGTTGCCTGTGTTAATGCGATGTTGTACCATATTAGTTCGTCCTAGATCTGTTTCCGAAAAAGAAAATAGTTCTTTGTATTTCTCCCATAAATCACCAAATTTCGCCTTCTGTTGGTTATGAAGTTGAGAAATGATTCTCTCTTTCAACTCTCTTCCTTTCTGGCACATGGTTTTCCCTTGACTGCTTGAGATTTTGACAGATACTATAGGTTCCGCACAGGCAATTACATCATTTTTCATTAAAACTCTAGGTTCTTCGGACAGATTTAAAACTCTCACCTTAATTGGATGCTCACTTGATGGATTTATTAATGCGTTTTCTATAATGATTTCCTTTGGCAGACATTCTGGATTACTTTCCAGTACCAGTGCCTCCTTGCACTTAGAACCTTCTATTTTAACATGGATGAGATTGTCAGACCATCCAGGTATCGTAATGGTCCTGTTTACCTTAATTTTTCTTATTCTGGATTCAGATGTTGACATAAACAACTCTTCTTCATTAACTTTGAGTATTCGGTCTTGGAGGTTCAGATTGAAGCCAAATTTATTCATGATGTCTAGCCCAAATAAAACTTCGTCCAAAATCTCGGCAACAAATACTTTATGTCTGAATTTGGATTTTCCCAGCTGAATATCTGCCTCGTGAGTACCAATGACAGGTATTGTCACTCCATTTGCAGTTTCAAGTACATAACTTCTATTGGGATGGTCAATTTTGCTAGCAGGAATAACATCAGCTCGCACAATTGTAGAACATGAACCAGTATCAATAACAATATTACAATCCCGACCGCATATTCTTCCTTTCACAACCAAGCTGGATCCTTCATGACTCAATCGGGAAATTTTGATTTTTAATGATGTTGGGGCTTGGTTGGAGTAAGCCAGTCTTCGCCCCGCAAAACTGGCTAACTGGAGTTTTCCTGCATATTGCTATTTTGAGGCTGTGGACAATTCTTTTTTATATGTACTTCTTGTCCACAATTCCAACACAAAGTCTTAGTTCTTTGTTCATTTGTTTGCCCATCCAATTTTTGTAACATTTTAATAATGTGCTTTATGGAGTTACCATTGCCATAAGACTTCTCTTGGGTTGAATTGACCCATCGTGTCTGTCGCAATCTGAGATGACTTCTGGACGCCTGTTTAGCAGCTTCGTATTCAAGTGCACGTGCTAGGGCATCTTCAATTCTTGTAGGACTACTTAACCGAAGGGCTTGTTGCATTTCAATATCTCTTATACCATCTATGAATGTTTGTACCGTTAGCCTATCAAGAAAGTCTTTTGGTGCTGTAGGATATGCCAGTCGAACGAGCCGGGCAACGTCAATTTCATATTGTTGTAGTGTTTCTCCAGACCGTTGCTGCTTATTCTTTAACTGTGCTTGATAAACTTGTTGTAGATGTTGGTCACCGTAACGCATTTCAAGTTGATCCACTAAAATCTCATATGAAGGTTCGCCGCCAGTTACGGTATTTAAGATTTCCAATGCATCACCACGTAGAGCCAAGATCAATGCAGTGGCCTTCTCTTCATCTGACCAACCACTAGCCAAAGCAGCAGCATCAAATTGTTTTTTATATGTAGACCAAGACTGTTTACCATCGAATTTTGGGGCTTCAATTTTTAGTGGATTAACTACGCCATTTTGAATTTCATTGGACGATCTTCTTAGAGGCACTTCAGCTTTCGTTTGCAACATCTTTTCTTCTATTAATTGAATTTTTTGATCAAAACTTTCTTGGACTTTCTCTAATTTCTGTTCAACTTCTTCTTGAACTTTCTCTAATTTTTGGTCAACTTTCTCTAATTTCTGGTCAACTTCCTGTTTATCTTCTTGTCGCACTCTTTCTTGTTCTTCTAAGATTTGTCTTATTTTTGTTTGTTCTTCTTCTAAAATTTGTCTTATTTTTGCTTGATCTTCCTGCCTAATTCTTTCTTGTTCTTGTCTACTTCTTTCTTGATTTTCTAGAATTTGACTTATTTTTGTTTGGTCTTCTTGTCTAATTCTTTCTCGTTCTTCTTTTTCTTGTTGTCTAATTATTTCTTGTTCTTCTTTTTCTTGTTGTCTAATTTTTTCTTGTTCTTCTTTTTCTTGTTGTCTAATTCTTTCTTGTTCTTCTCTTTGATTTTCTGAGTACTTCATTATTGCTCATACACCTTGTATGGTTATTTAAGAAATATCTTTTTCGAGCATTACAAGGAGAAATATGTATTTCCTAGAAGATAATGAATACTAGAAGACCAAAATTTTATAATTTATTTAGAAACAGTTAACAAAATGTTAGAAACCAAAAAATCTTACAAGTAGGTACTTAATTATTTATAATAAAGGTTTACAGAATGTTATAAATACACTTATAATGATGCGATACTAATTAACAATGATGATCTTGGTTATGATCTTATGTTGCATTTTTGTAGTAGTTTTCCAACATTTGCCTCTCTCCCCGTCTTAAGCATACGTTGACTACGGTCACCAACTAGCTTTTTAATAGAAGATGGCGAAAACAGTTACGGAATCGCTGAAAAAAAGATTAATATCATTTACAGTTCAGTTTACCTGAATAATTTATATATATATATATATATATATATATATATATATATATATATATATATAAATATATATATATATCCATCAGATCGCACATTGTCATTAGGTAGAACAGCAAATCTTAATTTGTTTATATAGTAGTGAACAGAGTTTGTAAAAAATCTTCAAAATTACAAAGTGTTTAGATAAATACATTTTTAATTTGAGACAGGAAGTCGATATTTATGCAAGTATAGTCATTGAGAATTTAGTATACTTACCTTCTTCTAACAGCTCCTTCGGTTGTAAATTCAGCAATCTAGCCTGCATTTCATCAGCCTTGAAATATTTACTGCAAAGCCTTTTTTAATCGGATTCCATTTATCCTATCTTGCACATTTTCGAACCCATTCTTTTTGAATTTTTGAGTAATTTGGAAATCAAAAGAACATTCCCCCTTTTCTATATCTTTTTAAGATTTGCTTTTGCAGGTAGCCACACTGGACACAGTTCCTCCTGGCCTGGAATTAACCACAAACCGATTAGCCAGTCTTCAAATTCTTTCACATTCTTTATTTTTTACTCAATTAAAGAGAAGTCGATTGTGACTCCCTATTGTTTTAGAAAAATCAAAATTGAGTTAAAAACCTGAAGGTTCAAGCAACTAACTGGGTATACTGGCTATATATTATACATCACTCTTAAATCGTCAATAAATCACAATACAAAATAATATTAATTATATTGGTACTAGTACTATTAAAGTTGGTACCAAAAGTCTTATATCTATATAATTACACAACTTCAAAAGTACCAGCACTATTAGAATTAATATTATTTTGTATTGTGACGTTCCATACAGAAGTTATATTTATTGACGATTTAACAGTGATGTATAGTTGGTCGCCTGAACTTACAGATCTAGATTTTTCTAGAACAGTAATTGTGAATAATTGTGTTTTAAAATCTAATAACTCATTCAATATTGAATCTCAAAAAAACAAACGATTCGCAAACCATCTGTATCAACAGAAATTTAAAAATATAAATTTTTCAAACTCGTGTCGGCTATTCGGTACATGGTGAATGCGACCCTCTTCTTATTTTTTACTCAATTGACTCTCAATTGTTTTAGAAAAATCTATATAGATTTCAAAATTTGTAGGTTCAGGCAACTAACTAAATATCACTGTTGAATTGCCAATAAATATAATTTGTGTATGGAACGTCAAAATACAAAATAATATTAATTCTATTGGTAATGGTACTTTTGAAATTGGTGCCAAAAGTTTTATATCTCTGTTACATAGGTACGTTCTTGGTCATGGCCATGCAGTAGGTATTCTTTGCTCGACAAATGCCTGGATCTGGATATTTATGAACCTAATTCACTAATGGTTGTGTCTGCATTCACAGGCACAGAATTATGTTCCTATCACCAGAGAAGAGTGACGTCTGTTCTTTGCTATTCGAGCTCATGAAAAAAATACTCTATGAATAAATAATAAAGCAGACAGTCGAATTGTATACCTCCTCCGTTCGGGGTTCGTCGGTCAAAAAATAAAGTCACGACGTTCCATACACAAATTATATTTATTGACGAATTAACGGTGATGTAAAGTTAGTTGCCTAAACATATTGAAATCAATTTTGATTTTTCTAAAACAATAGAAATATTTCCTTATTAAATTTATGTTTCACAAACGATTTCTGAAAAATTTAGTAAGAAATAGAGAATATAAGGTCTATTTTAAAGACATGTCGGCTAATCGGTGTTAATTATTTAACAATCTAATAGATAACTCATTAAATATTGAGTCACAAAAATAAAAAGCGTTCACAAACGATCTGTATGAACAGAAATTTAAAAATATAATTTTCTTGAATTCGTGTTGGAAGTTCAATTTGAGGGAATTAAATAAAACTGTTCACATTACATCTTCCAAGAAAATGAACTGTTTTTTTATTTCATGATCGGTTGTTTCAATTGATAATTGATTGACGTACTCATGGTCTTCTTATTGTACATAATTGATTCCATCGAACAAATATAGGGAGGACAAGTAACACGAGTAGTGGGAGTAGCAGCAAAAACATAGGGTTATCGTATGTCATTTCGGTGTGTTGCGCAAAATCACGGAGCGCATCCATATGTAGCATGGGCGAATCAAGCTTAAATACAACAATAGACACTAAGTGAAATACTGCGCAACATACCAAATTGACAACTTATCACGGGACGTTATTTCAGCCACTTCTGCTTATAGAACAGGATATAGAGTTAGTCATCCTCCCTTTATATATTCTTGGATAGAGCTAAATAATGAAAGTCGCGTTTTGATGACCGAATATCAAAGTTCTGATAACTGATTGGTGCGTTTGAAAGTTCGGCAGGTTTCGTTTGGTCTCGGTAAACACAACACTAGTTGCGTTTTGTATCACGAAATCGCCAATAATTGTTAGTATATAGGAGTTGAACATGGGTCTCTCATTATTATTTATTCTCAGATGCTTCGTTGTCCATCAACATATATCATGAAAATTATCCACCGTTAACATAACATAATAATTTACAGTTGAACCTTATAAGCCAATCATAGATAAAAAAATACTAGTAATACATAAATAATGAAGCGGAATTACTGACTAAGGGAAATAAATAAAAAAAAACATTAATTAATTATTAAAATATATTAATACGAGCAATTCTCGTTATATATATATATATAAATTTTATCTTGGAAACTGCTCTAACAATTTTGATAAAATTTGGTATATAGATAAGGTTATAATTATCAAGATTATCTATATAAGTGGCTTTCCTGACAAAACGCAAGGGTGTCACCATCGAGGTCCATAAGCCTTTTTTTTAATGGTTCTGCAAATTTGGATAAAACTTTGCAAAGGGGGTCTTGAGAGCCTAGAAATCAATTGGCTATACTTTCATTTTTAATAGGTATGATCCTGTAGGTCCACACTAGCTATTTCGGGTATGGCTCCGCAGATTGGGATAAAACATTCAAAATGTTGTTTAGGGGTCGATATTTATTTTGAAATATTATGTAAATTATGGGCTATGTGAACGATAAAAGCAATATTTACCGATCTACCGATCGCAAAACATTTTAACTAGAAATATGCAGATTTTTTAACTAAGATTAAATACCTATGCTAAGTAACTCTTATAGAACCACTCTAAATTCTGTGTCCTGTAGGTTGCCTGAAGCTACAAATTTTGAAATCAATTTAGATTTTTCTAAAACAATGGAGAGTCACAATTTCGTGATTTCATTATTATATTTGTATTTCACAATCGATTTCTGACAAATTGAGTGAAAAATAGTAAAAGTAAGGTCTATTTCGAAGACGTATATTCTCGTGGGTGTTAACTATTTAACAATCAAATAATTCATGAAATATTGAGATACAAAATATAAACTTTTCAAACTCTTGCTGGCTAATCGGATCATAACGGTCAATACTCTAGTTCTCACCCCTAGCACTAGATGGCGATGAAATAATCACGCCAAAAGGCGCGACTGCGAGAAATGCATAGGGAAACAGCTGCAAATATTTGCGCAATTACAAGAAGTGATAATAGATTCTGTTGCACTTAATCACAATCATATTATGGAGTATCACACACATAATTGTGGGATAAAGCTTTTAATCACAAATTTTGAAATCAATATTGTTTGTAGTCAAAGAATAGAAAGTCACAAATGATTTCTGCAGATGCTGATAGAGTATTTTACGATCTATTTTCAAAACGTGTCAGTCTGTAAGTAGGAAACTACACAATTATTAACCATATAATTACTCATTATCTGCTTAGTCACGAACAAATAGAAAAGCATTTCAAAGGATCAAAACCGATAATTGGTATTACATATTAAAATAAATTCATACATACAAATTCCTAAAGTGTTACCATTACCAAAGATAATGGATGATTTGCATTTTCTTTGCCATTACCATATAAATAATATACGCTGTATCTGCAGTTGCCTATGGTCAGTGAATTCCTGTAGTTCTAAATTCGAAATTCCGTGCTTGTCGAGAGCGTCATCTTTCGGCTAGAGTTTAATTCATGTTGATTCTGTAGCTACCATCTACAGGCTCCTTTTCTCGAAAGTTCTTTCTGTTTCTCCATGATCTGCTTTATTTTTCTGTGGATAGATGTCTCTACACTGATATAGATACAAATTCTGGCTATTTTGATGTTAAAGTTTTCATTATCAATAGGGGTAGGAAGTGCTAGGCTAAGACTTAACACGTAAAATAAAATGTGATAAGGTCTATCATTGTATTCCGTTTGAATAAATATTTTTTACAAAAAATTGGACCGACGTTATAGTTGATGCACTGAAAAGTATAAAATAATATTACTTCTATTGGTGATGGTACTTTTGAAGTTGTGCAGTTGCAGTTAGATTGATAGCTTTTGGCACCAACTTCACAAGTACCATCACCAATAGAAGTAATATTATTTTATACTTTTCAGTGCATCAACTATAACGTCGGTCCAATTTTTTGTAAAAAATATTTATTTCACACTTTTGAGTGTAACATTAGTCCCGAAAATCGTTGAACGTTTACTATACCATATCAATGAAGATAATACTTATCCTATTACCCACGTATATTCCTTGCTTGTAGTGGTTATTATTGAGATCTCAGAACATCGCGGCGGAAATACGCTTGAATATTTTAGTTGTTACCATTTAACACCGATTTAACTCGAAAACCGTAATTCTAAGGAAAAAATGTTCATTATAAATGTTGCTACAAATAATTATATCTTTCATGTAGTATCGAAAAATTTTCAATTTTCGAAAGAAATTGTCCTCTCCACATAGCAAAAATACATATTTAACATGCGTCTATCTCGAAAACCGTAACACTTTTGAAAAAATGTTCAATTTAAACGTTTCCGGATATTGTCCTATCTTTAATTATACCAACTCAGATTTTCGATTTTCGAGAAAATTCGCCCCCACCACCCCTTCGGGGGCGGTTTTCGGAGGGAAGGAGATTTCAGATTTGCGTTTTTATGAATATGGGACCATTTCTCAATCCCCTTCTTTCAAATGAATCCAAAATCATCAAAATCGGAGATCGTCTACTATATAAAAGGCGCGCACGAACCAAAAAAAAAAAAAAAAAAAATAAAGCAGACAGTCGAATTGTATACCTCCTCCGTTCGGGGTTCGTCGGTCAATAAAGAATAAATAATAAGTGAGTCTTTTTTGACCGACGAACCCCGAACGGAGGAGGTATACAATTCGACTGTCTGCTTTATTTTTTTTTTTTTTTTTTTTTTTGGTTCGTGCGCGCCTTTTATATAGTAGACGATCTCCGATTTTGATGATTTTGGATTCATTTGAAAGAAGGGGATTGAGAAATGGTCCCATATTCATAAAAACGCAAATCCGAAATCTCCTTCCCTGCGAAAACCACCCCCGAAGGGGTGGTGGGGGCGAATTTTCTCGAAAATCGAAAATCTGAGTTGGTATAATTAAAGATAGGACAATATCCGGAAACGTTTAAATTGAACATTTTTTCAAAAGTGTTACGGTTTTCGAGATAGACGCATGTTAAATATGTATTTTTGCTATGTGGAGAGGACAATTTCTTTCGAAAATTGAAAATTTTTCGATACTACATGAAAGATATAATTATTTGTAGCAACATTTATAATGAACATTTTTTCCTTACAATTACGGTTTTCGAGTTAAATCGGTGTTAAATGGTAACAACTAAAATATTCAAGCGTATTTCCGCCGCGATGTTCTGAGATCTCAATAATAACCACTACAAGCAAGGAATATACGTGGGTAATAGGATAAGTATTATCTTCATTGATATGGTATAGTGAACGTTCAACGATTTTCGGGACTAATGTTACACTCAAAAGTGTGAAATAAATATTTTTTACAAAAAATTGGACCGACGTTATAGTTGATGCACTGAAAAGTATAAAATAATATTACTTCTATTGGTGATGGTACTTGTGAAGTTGGTGCCAAAAGCTATCAATCTAACTGCAACTGCACAACTTCAAAAGTACCATCACCAATAGAAGTAATATTATTTTATACTTTTCAGTGCATCAACTATAACGTCGGTCCAATTTTTTGTAAAAAATATTTATATCATGTATGTTTGTAGAATTTATTAGAATGGTCTGGTCGTGGCTGTAAGTGCAACTGGGCCTCCTAGGTGGAGGGTTATATACCTGTAATACCCAAAGAAATATCTCTCTATGGCTGAATTTTCGTGTATTTTCGATATGCTTGTGTGTAGTATGTCACTGGACTATTTTGTGAGAGTCTGTCAATGCGACTGGGACTTAAAGGTGCAGGGTTCCCATTCGGAAAATCCCTAGGACATATCAAGGAGACATTCTCATGCTGTTCTCTCTTGGTGGATGGATCTGTGTTGGTGTACGGATTGGTTCTACGTGCGAGTAGGATTCTGAGGTAGAAGGGTTCCATACTCAATACTTTTTATGACCTTATGTTTTCGTTCCACAATCTACCTGGTAAAACAGCTAGTTTGTAATAAAAATGGTATTTTTTCTTCCGAAATGTTTGGAGTCACTTCGGATAAGTTCCTAACTAATAAAAATACAATTTTTAGATCAAAACTGGCTAATGTTAATGTGTGAAAATAACAACCCAATAATTGAAAAATATATCTATATAACAAGATCGACATTTTTACTCATCCCTTGCGCAGAACATGACTAAATCCCAATATTTGATTTTTATAAATTTGAATGAAAAGAACACTGCCAGTGCATCAATAATGCACGATAGGTAGAGACTAAGTAGTTTGATTTTGAATTCTTGACTGGTTCAATATTTAATAAAAGATATTTTTATTGGGGATGCAGTCATTTATTGAATAAAATCCTTTGGATTAAGCTGAACTTTCGAGAATGTTTTTCTCTTCGTCAGGGCATACTAGAAATTCTCGTAGAAACCGTTACAATTTATCTAAACCACATAATAAATGAATTATTAAACTACTCACATTCGTGAATTTAGATGAAATTAACTACAAACAGGAAATATTTCATATCTAGAGTTGAAAGTGTCTAGATTCAAGTTTTTAAAAAAGATCTTATAGGAATTATGATTCCAAATAGTCTATTATATGGTTGAGATAATTTGAAACGATTTGCAGTTTGCCCAAGAGAATTAACTTTCTCGAAAGCTCGGTTTAATCCAATGAATAATATTTATTGAATGACAATGTTCAGTTACGAAGTTTATAGCGATTTAAAAAAACTCATTGTAGTAGGTAAATCCGTATACCGTTGAATTAAATTATTATAATGAAATAAGTATAAGTAATGTGATGTTTTTTTTATTTAAAATAATTTATCATTTATCAAGCCTCATCTGCATTATGAAATCCTTATTTTGAATAATTATTGCTTATAATTTTAATTTCCATAGTTTTTATGTGAACGCAATCACGCAGTTTTATGAAGTACAATATATATGATTTTAAAAACGCAAAATAAATAATGCAATAGAATATGGCAATTCTGGGCTCAACAGGGGCCGCTACAAAATGAAAACAAGAGGTAATACGGACTCTAGCCCGCTGTCCCATGACTTTGACGAAGAACTAGGTATAATAATAGAATAAAAAAAATCAAGATTAGCTGCTCAAAATAACCCAACTCAAAGGAATTAACCTATCTACTCAAATAACAATCAACAATTATTGTGGAAGATGTAAGAGAATCTAGGTCATGTAGATTATTGTTGGCAAGTTTGTTATAAGGATAGCTTAGATATAATATTTGGTATTGGACATGGAAATTTTGGTAGTAGGTATTGGAGCGAGACAAAAAGATGTTTCTTTTTTTGTAGCTGGGTCTGCCCGTCTGTCTGTCATCTTTTATGTATTTCTTATTATTATTTTGGGAACCAGGTGGCAATCGACTTTGATAAACATCTAAGAAACGAGAAAACGAGTTCATTTCCAATATGCGAAAAATCCATAAATTGTGTATTTTGGCATACCCAACTATTTGTGTTCCTTGTAATATTTGGTATGATGTGATATCTATACCAACAGAAAAATACTGAAGAAATAAATCTCATCTGAATCAGTCGCATGCTAAGGTATGTTAAACTGATTCTCATAAAAACTTCATTCAATCCTAAATGCTGCAGCAAAGTAAATTGTCAAAATATGTACCTACTATTTCAAGTTAAGATCCCCTTCCCTCAAACGATTATCTACATAATAAGTATATCTACGTCTATACCTACTAATAAATAAATCGAAGTGTCTGTTTTTAATATCAAAATAACAGGTTTCAACTAATTGCATACATATTGACATAGGTACATGTAACACTAATATCAAAACAACAATTTGCATAATTTTTGTCTGTCTGTCTGTTTGTTCAGGCCAATCTCCGTAAAAGCTGAACCGATTCCGACGGGATTTTCATTGGCAGGTAGCTAATGTTATAAAAAATAATTAAGGCTGTTTTTATTTTAGAAAAAATCTATACAAATAAATAAAATCGAAGTGTAGTTTTGTAGGTTCAAAATTACAGGCTTCAACTAATTGCATATGGAATATGAAAGTATATGTGTCACTAATAATAAAAAAGTAATTTTCATAATTTTTGTCTGTCTGTTTGCTCCGGCGGGTAACAGCTAGTATATACATAAAACATTAGATCCCGGTGCGTCTGTAGTCTGTACATTGAAGGTAGATATGTATAAAAAATGAAAAGGGGACGATAGGGCAAAGTTACATAATTTTTTGACTAAAAAACGATTTTTTAATATTTTGTTTATTTGTTTGCGGATTTTAATGCCGGTAGATAGAGCATTGCTGGAAGGAGAAGCTTCAGTTAATTCGGATGCCAGGAAAAAAATATTCGATATACCTAAGGATATTAAGATGAAACTAAATTCCACGGGGACGACAGATTAGTGCATAGATGACACCTATATTTTATTACTTGATTATTTTACTTGAATCTTCTGATGGAAACATACAAGTTTAGGGAAATTAAATCATTTTTATCTACCAACATACAAAATCTTTACGATCAGTAAAACTTTTTGATATATATCCGTAAATTTATCTATAAACCCATTACTGACGAAGGAAGATGCTCATAAATATGATTTTGTATCTTAGGAAATAAGACCCGAATTTTATATATATTTGCGAAATCGTATGAAACAACTAGCTCAACTAAATTTTTGTTTATGATATAAAATATACAAGCTTTTAAAGTTATACTTGCTTGTATAATCTAGAATATACCCACTCCCACTCATATACAGTGAGGAACAAATGTTGAAAATTCAAGAAAATCGCCCAGGCCCTTTGAATGTGTTATTTGATGTGTTTTGAAAATTTGATACCTACGCACTCATTGACAACGTCGTGTAAGAGCCTACTTTGATAATTTGATGTCTTATCATGAAGAAACTGTTCCTTCAAATATTGGTGAACATCCCTCTGAAGTTTTATGAAGATCAGAATATTATGAATATGAATCAATCTATTAAGAGTGAAGTATTACACCTAAGCTGACTTAACTTTATAACAATCAAGTTGCTCAATGAGAATATTTTTTTATGCCAAAAGATAGCAAAATATTTCCCATTTGAAATAAATTTAACATAACCTTAAGTACCCCGAGCTTTTTTTTGATCAACTATTCTTTCAGAAATTGTTTTGAAATTTATCAGTAAATCGTTCAGTTCTACAGAGTCGTCAAATTAGATCATAATTAAATTATTAGGTATTGGCGTTTACAAACAAGTCATGGGGCTTTTTCATATTCTTAGGTTATAATTCCTCTTTAATTATGATGTTACTCAATGCCAAATATACCAAAATATTTTACGATTCCACAACGTTGGAAATTTCAGACGTACCTACCAACTTACCTGTGATGTAATACAACTGGTTACTTAAATTGACTATACCCACCTAGTTAATTTCAATTTTGACACTGGTGGAGCCAGATTTTGTTGCAATGATTTATTGAGTTTTCCAACTGAAAAAGGGCCGTGCTCCAAGTTTCAAGGTAAATTTGCCTCATGTTCCGAAATGTAAAGTTCCAAACCGGGAAGACACGGAGTACCTACATAAATATAACAATCCTTTAATCGAGTGGCATATATCATACTTTCATAAAGTTTGTCAAAAAAGGTTAAATACAAAAGATGATAGAAATTGACCATCATAATAAAATGTGTTACGAATATAAGTATATCATACCCCAAGTTTTCCGTAAGTAAAAAACACATTTATATCTATCACGGTAGGTAAAGCAAACTCAAGGACTTTATGGGAGATACTGTGAGGTGTAGATAAACAAATACATTTATTTTCATTATTATATATGTACTTTTTGACCGACGAACCCCGAACGGAGGAGGTATACAATTCGACTGTCTGCTTTTTTAAAAAAAAAATTTTTTTTTTTGGTTCGTGCGCGCCTTTTATATAGTAATCGAGCTCCGATTTTGATGATTTTGGATTCATTTGGAAGACGGGGATTGAGAAATGGTCCCATATTCATAAAAACGCAAATCCGAAATCTCCTTCCCTCCGAAAACCGCCCCCGAAGGGGTGGAAGGGGCGAATTTTCTCGAAAATCGAAAATCTGAGTTGATATAATTAAAGATAGGACAAGATCCGGAAACGTTTAAATTGAACATTTTTTCAAAAGTGTTACGGTTTTCGAGATAGATGCATGTTAAATATGTATTTTTGCTATGTAGAGAGGACAATTTCTTTCGAAAATTGAAAATTTTTCGATACTACATGAAAGATATAATTATTTGTAGCAACATTTATATTGAACATTTTTTCCTTAGAGTTACGGTTTTCGAGTTAAATCGGTGTTAACATGGTAACAACTAAAATATTCAAGCGTATTTCCGCAGCGATGTTCTGAGATCTCAATAATAATAACAACTACAAGCAAGGAAAATTCTATTGGTGATGGTACTTGTGAAGTTGGTGCCAAAAGTTATCAATCTAACTGCAACTGCACAACTTCAAAAGTACTATCACCAATAGAAGTAATATTATTTTATACTTTTCAGTGCATCAACTAATAACGTCGGTCCAATTTTTTGTAAAAAATATTTTTACTATATTTTCTCATATTATTATATCTATAATTTATTTTACTGAAAGTTAACTGTTAGGAAGTTAGGACGGTACCTACTTAAATTCACGACCACATGATTAGCGGATGTAAAGTTTATCATTGAGCCCTTTACAAACTTAGGAATATTTTATGAATTAAACAAATCTTGAATATTTTGAGGTTGTGCAAAAATGAAATATCAGTTAAAGGTTAAAAGAAAGCTTTCAGCGCCAATTTCAAAAGTCTATTTTTGAAGGATCGATATTTTTTTGTAAACAATTAACTATCTATTTCTATTTATTTCATATTTTAAGTTCATCAGGAGTCATCCAGACCAATAGAAGTTTTCAAAACGCTTGAACAAACATGTAAAAACAAAAAAAGATGAAGTCGGTTAAAAACCTGCAACCTGCTAAAATGATAGAATGAACATGCCCGCATTATCGGTTTAGTTAAAACGTTAAGTAAGTAGGTATATAATAATATCTACCATAGGTACTGGTTATTAGCTAAGAATTTTTGCCTAAAAATAAAAATAGAATAAAATCTTCCCATCATTACACTCTCAAAATATACTTATATACGTATATACTTGTTTTCTTTGAGGCTTAGGTAGGTACTTACCTACTTTCAAGTGATTTAAGAATTATAATATTGAAGAAGATACCTAATAATTATGTGGAATTTATTTAGATTGATCTTTGTTGTAGGTAATCAAAAGTTTCCCTGATTACTCAAAACGAACTTCCTATTATTACAGCCGTTATAATTAATCAATTTACTATGATAATGATTTATGAATAATGGAAGATTTTATTTCAATTATTCAACAAAAATGGAAGATATTCAATTGAATATTCTCTTTGATAATCAGTTTCTTGTGTAAGCCAAAGGAACACGCTTAACTTATGTATTAAAAGATGTCAGTATAACCTATATAGAGGAGGTAATTATAATATTTTATAGTGAGAAACAACTAAACATTAGAGGAACATTGATGCTGATCATCGCATTAGGTAAATTAGCTAGTTAAAAATTAACTAGGCAATTCCTTTTAATTACTTTACCTCGAGATATTTAGTTGTAAACATTATAAAAAAACATATTAAGTAGGTAGTAGGTATACCTATATTTTCAAATAGAACATAACTCACTGATCCAGATAAATATTTTTTTAACGACTTTATAAGATGGAGGGGTTATACCTACACCTACAAATATATGTTTTTTTGGGGACTCTCTGTTTTTCACTGATTTTATACGTCAAATATGTCTAATGCCAAATATTTATCTAGGTACCTAGGTCAAATACGTATCTATCTACCTTCTTTCACGAAACGCACCCTAGAATGGTTTTGCAGCGTGGATTTTTGCCCATGCAAGCGACTTAATTTCATGTCGCAAAATTAAAGAAGGGATAATTTTCAATTGATTTTGAATCCATCATTTCTCAAACTCAAAACATTTCAAGGGTTCCCAAGTTACAGCCCTATCATGATATTTTTGTGATTTCTCATGCCATCAAACAAAAGGTTATATCTATCAAAGTCTATCACTGTCGGTACTATTGAAAACATAGGAATATAGCGTATAAATTAAACAAAATATACCTAAATAACTACATAAACTTATTTACAGCAACACATTATTTAAGAATTATAAAAAATGCATTTGTTACCATGGATATCCTAAATATCTATAGGTGATCATCATCATTTTTTCTATATCTGCAGAATCCCTATAAGGTTTACATACCTACCTATTTGTTTTATTTGATAAAATGAATATTATTTTGTTCTTTCTGATGCTCCTTCTAATGACGTCTGTATTTCTCTAAAGATTGGGTAGGTATCTACTCAGATATTTATATGACTGCCTATTCTTTTTCAAATCAGAAGCTTATTTTTAAATTCTTATTAATAACTAATTTGTATTCATTTTTATCGGTATATTTTATTTGTGATCCAGTAATTGGCTCTAAATTTCAATTTTACATTTACCTACCTACAACTTATTTATGACATTACTTACTGAAAACCGTCAAATTCTCAAGGAACTATTGATTGTACCACCTATTGTTTCAGATCTTGATAATTTAGCAAAAATTCATAAAAATTGGATAGGTAGGTAGGTCCCTATATCAAGGTGGAAATTCGATGAAAATTTAATTGCAAAATTAACTTCATAGGTACAAGGTATAAGTTGATGCAATACAAATATATTTGGTACTTAGATATTACATGACTTATGTTATTGTTAATATCTACTTAGGGAAACTTAAAAATGAGAATGAGAATGAAGAAATTTGTCAAGTAGTTACCTACTTCCTTCCTTGTGTTTTATATTCCTACAAAATGTTTACAATGATACAATGTCGAATTAACATGTAGGTAAGTATTATATAAAAAAACACAAAAAATAGGCAGGTAGGTACCTACTTGGCATAGTTTAAAAAAATATATTAAGTAAGTAGGTACCTAAATGTCATAATTATTGTGTTTGAAACTAAAATTCCAATCCTTAAATCAAGAATCAAATGAAGTTTTTTTGTTATAATAATTTCCATATAAGTAGTAGGGGTAAGTAAAATGTAAATATATTAAAAGTGCACGTGACATTCTCCAGTCAGAACATAGCGGAGCAGCTGGAGTTCCGACGATGCAAGAAGTGGGAGCAGTAGAAGGCGGAGCCAAACTTCTCACACCAAACTAAGCGAACGCAACAGTGTTGACGGCAGTTACGAAGAAGCGCTCGTTCAGTCTTGACGTGCAGCTGCTCTCTCTTTCGCTGAGCGTTAAACACCGCGAATTTCAAGTCTGTGATGAATCTACAAAGAGTAAATTCCTAAATTAATTTAGTTAAGTGCTACATAATAGACATCATGTTTGCGTTACTACTGAGTGCTTTTGTTGTGGTTACGAGTGCGAGGAGTTTTAGTAGAATCGAGTCGGCACCAAAAGGATGCGAGTGGCAAATGCAACCGTTAGAAGACAACAACAGCGCCGAAGAACCTGTATTGTACTGTCAGATCAGAACCATCAACAGTGCAGAATCTCTAATAAGGAACATGTCGCGATCGGTAGCAGACAGAGTGACCGTGTTATTGTTGGAATGCAACGATGCTCTGTTCTTTGAAAGTTCGCTGGAGACGGTCAAGTCGGATAACTTTCTGTCCAACTTGAAAAAGCTGAAAGAGCTCCGGGTGGAAAATTGTAAGATACGCAACATTCCTGCGGCTGCTTTGTCTCAACAAAGGCATCTCCGTCGTCTGTCTTTGCGTTCACACAACTCTGAGTGGTCGGCGATGACTTTAGAATTGCACAAGGAAAGTTTCCGTGGCTTGAGTGAACTTCGCAGCCTTAACTTGGCCGATAACAACATATGGGCTACGCCCGAGGATCTGTTTTGTCCTCTGTTCAGCTTGACGCACTTGAATCTCACTCATAATAAACTTCAGAATATCTCATCCCTTGGGCTATCAGACTGGGGAAGTGGACCGCTTGCTCCAGGACACGCTTGTGTAAACGGTTTGGAAGTGTTAGATTTATCGAACAATGACATTATAACTTTGAACGATAACGGATTTTCCGGTTTGCGATCACTTGAAGAACTTCGTCTGGAGAACAACGCAATCTCGAGTATCGGCGACAGATCGTTTGTTGGCTTGGCAACTTTGTACACTCTGAACTTATCCAGCAACTTTCTTGTGACCCTACCTCCGGAACTATTCCAATCATCCAGAGAACTCCGTCATCTTTATCTACACAATAATTCGTTGAGTGTCCTTGCTCCGGGTCTTTTGGAAGGACTAGATCAGCTTCAAGTGTTAGATTTATCTCAGAACGAACTAACCAGCCATTGGGTTAATCGTGATACTTTTGCCGGACTCGTGAGACTTGTTGTCTTGAATCTATCCGGTAATCAGCTAACTCGTATAGATGCTAATCTATTCCACGATCTATACAGCTTGCAGATATTGAACTTGGAAGACAATAACATAAATGCCATTGCCGAAGGAGCTTTCAACGAACTTCAGAATCTTCACGCTCTTACTTTGTCCAGAAATAAGATTTCACGCATCGAATCCTACCATTTCACGGGTATGTACGCCTTAAATCAGCTATTGATGGATTCCAACGAGATTGAATACATTCATCCCCGGGCCTTTGAGAACATGACAAATCTACAAGATCTCGGCCTTAACGGAAATAAGCTGGGAACTGTCCCTGGCGGCGTCGGACAATTGCGATTCCTGAAAACGCTCGATTTAGGTAAAAACCATATCGAATCGGTTACCAACTCATCATTCGAGGGCTTGGATCATCTTTACGGCCTACGGCTGGTGGACAATTACATCGTAAACATTTCAAGGGACGCATTTTCTACGCTACCATCGTTGCAGGTACTCAATTTAGCTTCCAATAAAATTAAATATGTGGAACAAAGTGCTTTTTCAAGTAATCCGACTTTGAAGGCTATACGTTTGGATGCTAATGAGCTAACTGATATAAGTGGTGTATTTACCAGTTTGAAAACTCTTGTGTGGCTGAATGTGTCCTCAAATAAATTATTGTGGTTCGATTTTAGCCATTTACCAGTTAGTCTTGAGTGGCTGGACATGCACGACAACCAAGTCACCGAAATAGGTAATTACTATGATGTTAGAAATACTCTACAAATTAAAATGCTTGATGTCAGCTATAACAAGATTA
Source organism: Crioceris asparagi (assembly GCA_958507055.1). NCBI lineage: Eukaryota > Metazoa > Arthropoda > Insecta > Coleoptera > Chrysomelidae > Crioceris > Crioceris asparagi. Next base: position 104,916,464 of record OY293826.1, read on the forward strand.
CTGAGATTAAAGAAAATTCTGTACCGGATAGCGTCGAAACTTTGTTCCTGAACAATAATAAAATAACCACGGTGGAGCCAAATACGTTCCATAACAAAAAGAACCTTGAAAAAGTCGTGCTGTACGGAAACGAGATTAAATACTTAAAAATGTCAGCACTGAGTCTCAGTCCCGTAGCCAGCGACAAAGATTTACCACAATTTTATATTGGCAACAATCCTTTTTATTGTGACTGCACTATGGAATGGCTTTTAAGAATCAACCATCTCAGTAATCTTAGACAGTATCCGCAAGTGTTAGATTTGGATGCTGTTACTTGTGAATTGGCCCATTCAAGAAGCGGAGCTTTTCAACCATTAACTAATCTGAAGGCATCGAACTTTTTGTGTTCATACGAATCACATTGCTTTGCTGTTTGTCATTGTTGCGACTTCGATGCATGCGATTGTGAAATGACATGTCCTGACAAATGTACCTGTTATCACGATCATACATGGTCCTCGAATGTGGTAGATTGTAGTAATGCCGGTTACACCGAAGTGCCGGAGAAAATACCGATGGATGCCACCGAAATATACTTGGACGGCAACGACTTGGGCGAACTCGGCAGTCACGTATTCATTGGCAAGAAACGACTCGAAGTGCTGTTTTTAAATAACAGCAATGTTAAAGCATTACACAATAGGACATTTAAGGGCGTCAATTCGCTTAAAGTGTTACATATGGAAAATAACCACTTGGAGGAATTAAACGGCTACGAATTCGACCAGCTGGAGAATATGAACGAGCTTTATTTGGACCACAATCAAATTGAACGTGTCAGCAATGAAACTTTCAAGAACATGCACAAATTGGAAGTATTAAAATTGGACGAGAATAGAATTGTGGATTTCGTTCCGTGGAAATTGGAGAGCGGAGAGTCTGGTGGTGCGGCGCCGCGCGTGACTGTGGACGGCAACAAGTGGTCGTGCAATTGCAATTCTCTCGTTCGTCTTGTAGCCTGGATACGAGAAACGGCCGGTGATCCTTCCAAAATGTTATGTGCCGATAATGACAATGGCGAGACCGTGGCCGATGTGATGCGTCGTTGCGATGATATGGACAATGCGATCGCGACGTCGGTGATTCAGGGAGAAGTAATGAAGAATCATCAGCTGTTCGGAGGCGATTATGTACCTCTGTTAGCCGCCACCCTTGTATCTGTCATCGTGGTATGTCTTATAGTGGCTATCATGTTTGTGTTCCGCCAAGAGGTGCGATTGTGGGCGCACTCCAAATACGGCGTCCGTATATTCCAAGACGCAACGACTACCCACGAGCTCGAGGACCGTAACAGGCTGTACGATTGTTATATGGTGTACAGTCACAAAGATGAAGACCTTGTAGCTCGTGTCATCGCCCCAGAATTGGAGCAGTTCGGGCACACATTGTGCCTACACTACAGAGATCTCCACCTTATGGGCGGTGCCTCATATCTCGCCGATGCCATGGTTGGAGCTGCAGATGCATCCAGGCGAGTACTTTTTGTTGTGTCACCCATGTTGATATGCAACGAATGGTCCAGACCTGATTTCCGGGCAGCCCTGCAGACTGCTTTGCGCACAGCCTATCGCCACAAATTGATCTGTGTCCTGAGCGGCGATCCTTTGGAACCAATGGACCCCGAGCTGAGAGCCCTTTTGCGCGCTTGTAGCGTGTCTCGTTGGGGTGAGCGCCGTTTCTGGGAGAAGCTGAGGTACGCTATGCCTGATGTAATTAGCAGCAAATCTTCAAGGCGCAACAAGAAGCCATTGGAGATAAGGTGCAAACCTGCTGCTAGATACACATCACCTCCTACGGCTCATGATTCTTGGTTCAAGTATCAACCAATGCCTGGGGTTCACGCTTCCAATTTGACACCAACTCCTACACAAAGTACTTATGTATCTGGAGAATCTGCACGTAGCACAGAAGACGAGGCTGGTTCCAGTACGAGCAGTCAACACTATAGTTCAGAGCAATTGAACCATAGCTATGTCACCATTGACAACCGACCTCCGCAGTACACTCAGTTCCCTTCGTGCAGAGCCGATGTCCCACATCATGTGTATTCCACTATACCAGATGATCCACCCCAATCTAGGACTTATTTTGTCTAAATTGTTAGTGAGGTAAATAATATTGAAATTTTTTGAAGGCTGTTTTACTTAATATGCGTAAATTCTTTATTAGCATTCTCTCTATATATATCTAATATAATAAATGCAAATTTTGTACATATATTTTGTAAATATTTTACGAATATAACTTTATTTATTGTGTCGTACAAGTAGTACTACTTACTGAACGCTTATTAGTCATTAATTTTAAGATTTTGTATATATATTTTATTCTATTCAATTCAAGACTGTTGAATATGTGAAATAACTATTCCTTAATTTATGATAATTAAATGATTTTTTCATAATACATGTTTTATTTCTATATATTTATTCAACACTATACGATAATATCTAGAGGCTAACTCATTTCTTGGCTCAACAAAGTTTTGTCAATTGTCAAGAATTCTTAATGTAGGTAATATGCATTTCTCAGAATCTACAGAAAATAATAAAATAAACATCTCACCAGCAAGAAATATGTTCTAGAAATGCAATGTATTAAGAAGCTTATTATGAAAGAGACAAAACATAGAAACTAATGAGATTCTAAAACGATTAAGTTAAAGCGATGTTGTCAACTCGTCTCAAATGTAGGTAGGTACTGAATAGTTTCCAAGCATTTATTTTCCAGGTAAAATGCTGTTATTTTCTCAAATATAATCATTATGGAAATCTTCTATCTCCATCAAGTACACAGAACAATTTACACAATTTATCAAATGTTTTCATATTGCATAACTTATTTGAAAAAATCCTTAAAAAACATGACGAATGTTTAAACGTAATCTTGTTTAATATGTTCATAAGAAAGCCCTAGTTAGGTAATTAGTAATTATACCGAGGTGGAAGTGGTAGCATTATTTCTCAAAAAATTTGGTGATAACTTCTTTATATCCGTAAGATTGAATAAAATCAAGGATATTAAAATGGTGCACCTTGTATCTGATAGTTCTACTTGTCTCATTTGTTCTAGAATATTTCTCAATCTACCTCTATGAGTGTCCGAAATATATTTTTTATACATTAGCACAATATTTATATTTAAACTGTATCAAGTATGGATAATAATTTCCGTCTTTTCAATATGTAGGTAGGCAGATATTTGATTACGTTCATACTTTGTATAAAATATGAATTGGCACAACTGACAACCTCCGTAATAAATATGCTGACACCCAAGCAAAGTGAATGGCAATCAACAATTGATAAACATTTGCTGGAACTTGTTTGTTTTACATATACAAATCTATTTATTGATTGGATTATATTTGAAAGACTGTATGAATTTCTAAGAAATGTATTAAAACGATAGCTTTCCATATATACAATTTTATTTGTAACAATTTACAACTGTGACATATTATTTTGGTCTGGTTATTTTGAAGCTAGATTTCTATCTATCTAAAAAATTTCATTTACCTACATACCTAATCTGGACTATTACGATAATGGGCGTGATGGCGGTCATCAAAGCTGCTTAGAAGAATAACAAGCAACACTTATTTGATTAATTTTGGCTGTAGGTATACCTACATATTTTGGAAACTGAGAATTCATAAACCATATCTAAAAAATCAGAAAACTAAGTAATGTTGTACCGAAGTAAGATTTGTTTATGAATATGGCTGCTTATGTTTGGATGTGGTAAGTAAGTATTTATAATCAAAAATTTTACGTTGTGAACATTCAGGGATTCTGATGCTTAACTAAATATTCAAGAATTTGAATTATAAGTATTGATTCTATTGGTACTCGATACAAACTTAGAAATATCTCTCAAATCAAAAATAGGTACCTTTCTAATCTATTTTTAGATTTTGCAGACAAAATCAATATTATAATAAAAAAATGATAAAATATGGAACCGACTTTATTAGTAGGTGTAATGAAAAATACAAAAATAATATTAATTCTATTGGTACTGGTAATTTTGAAGTTGTAGTTGGATAAAAGACTTTTGGCAAAAACTAGAACCAGTAGAATTATTATTTCGTACTCTACAGCACACTAACTAATAAAATCGGTCCAATTGTAAAAAATATATATAGATAATGGTTATGCATGATTTGTTAAATATTTAACCTCGGTTTACACAGTGAACGTACAGCGATTTCGAAGATACTTTTTTATTATTTTGAAAGAGTACGTTTGAGAGATGGTCCCATATTCAAATTTTCAGAGTTTCATAAAGCTCGTCTCTTTTAAAAAGCCCTTCGAATGGTAGAAAAAATTTAACTTTCTTTGTCAAATCTTGTAGAACTTTTTAAACATTTGTACTTGAAAACTTCTCGATAGATTTATATATAGCACATATAGTATACACGTATAGCAACTATAGTTGGTTCCATCTCAACCAGCCTGTTTTTGACCGATGAACCAGAGGAGGTATACAATTCGACTGTTTGCATTTTTTTATGGATGTCGCGCCTTAAAAAAAGTAAACTTGCTCCGATTTTAATGATTCCTTTTTCACTTGATAGACTTTTTCACTTGAAAGAGGACTATTGAAGATTGACCCCCAACAAAAACGGCCCCCGATGAATAGGGCAATTTTTTTCGAAAATCGAAAATCTGAGAGAGCAGAATTAAAGATGAGGCCATACCTATCCATAAACGTTTAATTTGACCATTGGTTCAAAAAAGTTACGGTATTCGAGTTACAGCAATGGTAAGACTGAAATATGTGTATTTTCGGAGTGTGGAGTTTTTTTTTTCGAAAATAGAAAGTATGAGGCGGCCTAATAAAAAAAGATATTCTATAAAGCAACATTTAAATTAGAAATTTTTCAAAAAAAAGCTACGAGTTACAGCAGTGGTTAAGTCTGTAATACGTGTATTTTCGCCGCGATGTTTTGAGATCTCTTAAAAATAAGTACAAGTAAAGAATTTAATATGGGTAATGTTACATTCAAAAGTGTGAAATAAATATTTTTTAACAAAAATTGGACCGACTTTAATAGTTGGTGTTCTGAAAGATACAAAATAATATTAATTCTATTGGTGCTGGTACGTTTGAAGTTGGTGCTAAAGTTTACACAATTGATTTGTTTTCTTTGTCTTAATATAATTTTTCTAGTGTGATAAAATGTTTTACTAGTAGAAGTCGTATTATACATTGCCTAAGAAGAGTTCAAGTTATTTACTATGAAAACTTGAAATTGTGAAATAATAACCTGAAGTTGGTCTTCTTTAGTTGATAAAATCATCTCTTTTCTTATTTTTTATGATTCTTACATTATGTAGGTATTTGTTATTTCATTATTTTCTGTGCATCTAATGAAGTAGATCCAAGTTTTTTGTTAAAGTTATTTATTCAGCACATTATATGTTTCAGTTGGCATTTTTAGGGCTCTATACCCGCTGCATTTCATCCGTCCGTCTGTCTGCAGGCTGTATCTCATGAACCGTAATAGTTAGACAATTTAAATTTTCATAGAATGTTTATTATTATTGCCGCTATAATGACGAATAATAAATAGATAAATAGAACAAAAATAAAGAGGCCCCCACAAAAAAAACGTGATTTGTTCGGCGTTTTGTGCTCGACGTTAACAATCGCTATAGGTATGTTTTGAATCGTAATAGATTGACACAAAAATTCAGTAATATCGTAGCTGCTATAATAACAAATAATGAAAGAAGAATAACGTTATAAAAATATATAAACTTTCTGCTTGGTCTTAGTAATGGCTAAATCTTTTGAACCATAATCGATAGACAGTTCTTTACGATGGTACAGAACTCTTCGTGTGCGAGTCCGACTTACACTTAACCAATTCATTTTTAAGTTATTTCACTATATCTTACCGTACACTATAAACTAGATTCAGAACACAAATATTTCCATAGCCAATTCAAGTCAAAATGCGATAAAAACACCACAATTATGTTAGTTTTTGAAATATCTAACTAACTTTTTAATGAAACATACAAATGATTCCAATAGGGATTAAACATAATAAGCTTCAGTCATTCTATTCTATTTACAATTATTTGTCATTTATACCCACTATTCTGGCATCGACATTGAATAATAGATTTCGAAAGTAATATTTCAAGGAAGAATGTCACAATAAAAATAGTGGTTGGTTGGTTGGTATCTTCAAACATCTAGTCCGCTTTCACATCAGGTAGCTCACGACTTCTTGTGTGGTTGCTTCTTTTCACACCACACAAACGCTAAATTGAATTTGTTAAATAGCATCTCGGCCGGATTACCTGAGTGCGGTCAAAATACATCTCAAATATCAACAGAAGCGTCTTTGTTCCGTTAAAATGCACTCGGTGTGAGTTTACTATTTGGGGGGAAAATTTATTGATTATCTTGATTTTACGGCAATATATAATACTATTTGTTTGTGTTGTGGTTCTAGATGCCAGGTGGTCGGTCATGAACAAAAAAATCTAGTATTAGCTAAATTTATTTATGTTAGCTTCCACATATACCTTCCTATCTAATAAAACAGACAGAGATGCAAGAAACCCACTTACTGAATGAATGGCAAATTATTTGATGTTATCGAAATAATTAGCAACCGGACAGGCATGATAGCTTTCACCAAATCATAAATATAAATAACATATCGTCAAGGGTTCTATAATTCTTAAGGTTTGCAGTTAAGTATCGAGCGAACAAAAAAAATATATTATTTTCCAGTGAGCTATTGAATTTGAGTTCATGTCTTTCCTTGATTCATCGAAAATTACATATAATTGATACATTCCTTGTTCCTACCTGAATTAATGTTCATAAAAATATCAATGAATATTTTTTAGTGAAATAGGACCTATTTTATTCGTTAGGGCACTGAAAATAGGAAATAATGTTAATTCTTTTGGTGCAGGTAATCTCTAAGTGATGCAGTGGTGGGAAATAAATATACAGGGTGTATTTATTTCACATTTTCGAGTGTCTCATTGTTGAACATTCATTGATTTCAAAAGGAACCTGTAACACTGAATTTTTTGAAAAATATCTATTTCAATATTTTAGGAAACGATCTTCTCTTTATTCCTCCTGGATAAAATGTTCATAGCCGTATTAATAAACATATCTAGTTCGGTATTAGCTTAGTTTGTGTGTAGGGGTATCTATTGAGGATAAGGGGACATTGAGTTTTGATAAATATTTCTTACAAAAAATTGGACCGATGTTATTAATTGGTGCTAATATTAATTCTATTGGTGCTGTAACTTTTGAAGTTGTTCAGTTGCACTTTCACAAGTTCCAGCGCAAATAGAATTAATATTATTTTGTATTTGTCAGTGCACCAACTAATAACGTCGGTCCAATTTTTTGTAAAAAAATATTTATTTCACACTTTTGCGTGTCATTAGTCATGAAAATCGTTGAACGTTCACTAATAGCAAAGAAGATAGTACTTATCCTATTACCCACGTACATTCTTGGCTTGTACTTGTTATTATTTAGATATCTCAGAACATTGCGGCGGAAATACGCATAAGAATTTTAGATGTTACCATTTTACCACCGTTGGAACTCGAAAACCGTAACTCTAAGGAATAAATGTTCATTATAAATGTTGTTGCAAAAATTATTGTCTTTCATGTGGTACCCAGAGATTTTCAGTTTTCTGAAGAAACCGCTTCCTCCACAAATACATATACGTGAACATTTGAACATGAATTTAACTCGAAAACCGTAACTCTTTTGAAAAAATGTTCAATTTAAACGTTTCCGGATATTGTCCTATCTTTAATCCTGGCATCTTGAATTTTCGATTTTCGAGAAAATTTGCCCCTCCACCCCCTTTACTATAAACGCGCGAACAAACAAATAAAAAAATTAAAAAACCAGAAAGTCATCCGTTAGGGGTTCGTCGGTCAAAAATGGATAATAGGCAGAACCAAGTTTTCAGAATTATCATATTAGTATTTGCATTAATTACACATTTAACTCAGTAGGTATATGCACACTTATATTTTTTACGGACTTCCAAACGAGGGATGTAGCTATACAATTCCATTGTGTGTTTGTTAGATCTTGTCGAACATATGATTTCGTACAAGATTTATACTTGGAAAAATTCTCGTGCACTCAGAAGGTCAAAAATGTATTTTAATTATTTCAGGAAGAGCTGCTAATAATTAAATTAAAGATTGACAATACAATAACAATAAAGTTTCTTATCAATATAAAGCTTTAAATCGGAATAAATTGCCTTATTGATCACTTTTCCGAGATAGGGCTCTTCTGTACCTAACATTGAGAAAACAACTGTTATGTTCTTCATATTCAGGTGAAGGATTTATTTCTGTAGAAACTATAATGTACCTATACCTATATATGGTGGAGTGGTATTATAGATACCTGCTTCGTATAAACAGGATCGTAGGATGGAATCCTAATAACTACTCTATACATATTACTTTTCATAAAACTTAAAGTAAAGAATACACACAAAATACTTTTCTTGTAACAACTAGAATTATCAAGAGAATATTAATTTTTATTTAAATTATTGAGATGTTTGATGAAGGGAAAAGCTGAACAACAGGAATACCTATTCAAGTCAATGTGTTCTTCTAATTTCTTTTAATATTCTTGCGCCATAAAAGTATTCTTTAGTAGAAAAAAACTAGGGTCAACTTCATAAGATGGTGACGATTCTTGAGAAACTAAACTTGAAAAGTTTTTCGTTTAATCAAATCTATAAGCCTTTTATTTTCATTGATACATATCGCTCTGAAATATTATTCGGTATTAAACGAATTTTAATCTGACCAGCGGGAATATAAATATTTATTGATTTTTAATTGTCAATTTTATCTATGAAAATGTGAAAACGCAATCAATTTGTTGAGTGTAGAATAATCATTGGATTGATGAATAACCATCGTCGATTAATATTTCAAACTGGGATCCGATGAAGTCTTAAATTTAATTGAAGTATTTTTGGTGATTGATATGATCAAATTTGACCGTAGTTAGGGATGGTTCGATTATGACGAATTGGTTATACTTTAGTACTTAACTGTTCTTCAGAGGATTTTTTTTCTGGGAATAAGAGTATAATGTAGAAGTATGGAAGACAATTAAATGCTGTTAGTTCTCTAGAATATTTTACGTTGAAGAAGTCTTAATATATAATGACAGACTCTCTCAAAACAGTCCAGTGACATACTAGGCATATATAAATATAGCGAAAAATCCACGAAAATTCAGCCATAGAGCTCAGATATACTCTTTTGGGTATTGCATGTATGGAACCATCAACCTAGGAGGTCCAGTCACACTTATAACCTCTACCAGAACTTTCTAATAACATTCTGCATACATACATGGTAAATAGACCATCAAAATACTGCCATAGATTTCAGAAATATATAATAGACTTTCAGGTTAGGAACTCACCACATAGAGACCCACGGGCACTGAAAGTATGACTTAGTAAGAGCCAATACGGCACATACACACACATATAATATATAGATTTTCATCATACTTCTAGGAAAAACGAATTCTGCGAAAATTGTTCTTCTCAATTATTACATTATACAAATCCATTGGATATTATAAAAAAAACATAACATAAATTCTTGCATCACTTTCATGATTAATAATATCATCCGTAATATCAGAATGTTAAATACAATAGAAATAATAAAATGCCGCTATCTGACTTCCTTTGTATGAATATATTCTGCGATTATAGCAGACAAACGTTCCAGATATCGAGGTAATAATTCAGTAGTTATGAACACAGTTTATGAAAATAAATAACATGTATCTCCAATATGTAACAATAACTATATTGGATTGAAAAATTATGTTTTTGTGTAGGGAAATCATATTATATATTGGAAGAGCTTGCAGTATTTTTGCAACAGTTGCAGTTTGATTAAAATTACAGGAAGAAGTGGGTAAGTCAAGAATAAAATGAAGATTGGTTATTTATTATGTTAACCTTTATTATGCTTACAACTAAACTAAAACCTAATAAGCACGTTGTTTCATAATTGTGCATCGAACGAAATCTGTCATACGTCGATATAATTTCTTATATACGCATACAGAAACCCCTTAAAATCGTTCTATCCGACTCTAGGGACCTTTGAACATGGATATGAGATATGTCAAAATTGTAATTCTCCAGAATAGACTACCTTGTAATAAATTCCTACTGTGAAGTTGGAAATGATTAAAAGTTCCTTTGTTTCCCTATATAACGTCAACTGCCTATACATGAAACCATGCGGCACGTTGAAGCTGAATGCTAAAATCGACGGCAGCGTCGGGGCCTAACCTAACCTAACCTAGGTGCGCACTACGTAACGCGCACGTGACTCGCGCCTTTTTAGTATATTAATGACTCATGTCATGCCAACATGTGTTTGACGTTAGTTTTTAAAATGTAGGTTATGTTCATGTCAAGAATGGTTCACGAGATTAGCCTCAAATTCATTTGTCATTGACAATGTAGAACTGATATGCTTAGTTTGTTATGAAATAGCAGTTTGGATAGTAAAAGTTTTATTGGGTTGTCCCATCGATTAGTTGTCAGTGAATTCCAAGCATCTTGTGATGTTTGTGGGTTATATTTCATAACAGTCACAATACAATATTGTAGTAATATTTTGATTGATGTTAAACATATTGAAGAAAAGTAAATAGCTGATAATAGCGGTGGAAATTTCTGGCATACCAATCCACCTGTGACGAGATACAACCTACTTACCTAAGTAGATTATAGTTCAATGTAAATATATTTCAGATGATCCAAGTAAATATATTTCATATGATCCGAAGTTATATTTATAAAAATTGAAAGTAGCTCAAGTAAGGACACAACGTCCATTTCTCGTACTATTTAGATTTTTATATAGGTACATTTCAAGGTAGGTGTAGAGTTTTATTTTTTATTTAAATCTATATTACCAACATTTACCAAATATCCAAAGTATGAAGAATGCTTTTAGTTATACCTATATTTTTCTGCTAAATACACAGGACGTAACTGAGTTGAACGACGAGGATTTCCTTGTTACGTAAATGTGGATAAACTGTTTCTCTCAAAGTGCGGAAACAATTCTTCCAAGTAATGTCTGTGTGTAGGCATTTTCGCTGTCGACCCTTCGGCAAAAGGTCGTCATAGAAAATAAGGGGTGCGTTATGGCCTTGGCTTACCATCTACCCCCCAAACGTATATCATAGATTGGATCAGACAAATGACGGGATTGCAATTATATCTGTGATGTAAGTGGCGTGTCTGATTGATTCTCTAGATTCAGTAGCGGCATTTTTATCGCCTATTTTTATGATAAGAATGTTACAAAAATATTTTTTACAAAAAATTGGACCGACTTTATTAGTTGGTGCACTGAAAAGTATAAAATAATATTAATTCTATTGGTGCTGTTACTTTTGAAGTTGTGCAGTTGCAGGTAGATTGGTAACTTTTGGCACCAACTTCACAAGTACCAGCCCCAATAGAATTAATATTATTTTATACTTTTCAGTGCACCAACTAATAAAGTCGGTCCAATTTTTTGTAAAAAATATTTATTTCACACTTTTGAGTGTAACATTAGTCACGAAAATCGTTGAACGTTCACTAATACCAATGAAGATAGTACTTATTCTATTACCCACGTATATTCCTTGCTTGTAGTTGTTATTATTATTAAGATCTCAGTACATCGCTGCGGAAATACGCTTGAATATTTTAGTTGTTACCATTTTAACACCGATTTTACTCGAAAACCGTAACTCTAAGGGGAAAATGTTCAGTATAAATGTTGCTACAAATAATTATGTCTTTCATGTACTGCAAACAGATTTTCAATTTTCGACAGAAATCGCCCTCTCCACATAGCGAAAATAGGTATATTTGAGAGTTTAAAATGTCTCTATGTCGAAAACCGTTACTCCTTTGAAAAAATGTTCCATTTAAACGTTTCCGGATATTGTCCTATCTTCAATTATATCAACGCAGATTTTCAATTTTCGACAAAATTGCCCCCTCCACCCCCTTCGGGGGCGGTTTTCGGAGGGAACGAGATTTCGGATTCCCGTTTTTATGAATATGGGACCATTTCTCAAGCCTCCTCTTTCAAATGAATCAAAAATCATCAAAATCGGGGTACGTTTACTATATGAAACGCGCGCACAAACCAAAAAAAAAAAAAAAAAAAAAAAGCACACAATCGAATTGTATACCTCCTCCTTTTGGGAAGTCGGTCAAAAATGGTATCGCTTCAGCTAATGGAGTATAGGAAGCTATGTAATAGTAATAATTGATAATCATATAAAATAGAGGAACAGCTCAGAAATAATGGTAGTGCAATGTGAAGGGATAGAAAGCATGTATTGTAGGATATAAAGAAACTCACCTAATAAATAAATGACCAGTTTCCTTCTTTTTCGTCAACTTCAGCGAGCAGTAAATAACAATTTGGAATAAGAAAACATTCGTCTTTTAGGTATATGCTTTTGAGCGCGTCGAATAAATGGAGTAGAAAGGAACAATTGCGATAAAGGGTTATTTTTTATAATAATGACACCAAAGAATAGAAGAACTATTAAAATTCACCTTTGGCTTCTAGAAAACGAGAACTATAGGTGGTCTTGTCATTCTTCTATTTATAACTTATAATAAAGCAAAATGGGATAAATTATCAAGAGTATTTTTTTGTAGTGAAGAGTTAAAATGTTTTTCTTGAAATAAAAAAAAATACTTGATGGAAAGATGTCATAAATCACACATTTTTTCGATAAGAAATTAAATATCCTAGTGAGATTCTTCATAGTTACTAAAACAGTGTCCCCTTTCCACTTATTCAAAACATTACTGTCGAATGTATCGAACGACATTTGACTACATTTAAGAATCGATTGATACATTGTTACGACTAATTTAATAGACAGTAGCGCGGCCTAGCTTAGTATGAAGCTAAAACAGTCACAGTAACTGACAAAAAATCTTAACTATTATTTAAATTAGGACTTTTTAATGAATAAGCTTTTATATATTTTGTTGAACGTTTGAGTTTGAAACTGTGGTAGAAAACTCTATAGTAAGTTATCGAAATTACCATATTAGTTAAAAACAGATCGTTCGAGAAATGATAGGTAATATCTTAGGTAGAAGACTAGTTTAGCTGCTTTTGTTATAAAGACCTAAGCTATCCAATATTTGCAAAAATAGTTGTAGTAAGGAAAAATGTTGTTCTCAGGACTTACGAGCTTAAGCTGTAATTTTTGATTTGGAAGTATCTTCTCAATCCCAAATAGTATATTTTAATCATACATACTATTAAACAGTAGAATCCTTCAAAGTTAGCAGAAATATACGTGAATATAGTAGGAAACATAAATTCCCGAGAAAATGAGGTTAAAAGAAGCGATGTTTGCAGTGTGTCCGACGTTTAAGAACTGTCAATTCCAATGTTGGTAAAACTGCTAATATAACGTTTGCGATATTGAACATATTTTTAAATATTCGGTAAGGAGAGTGAGATTTTAAGTGTCTAAGTCTAAAGGTATAGTTTCATGTTTAAAATATACAAGAAATCTATTTTTCTCAAATACTTGCTTTAGAGCAAAATAGATTTCTGTCAGTGACATATGGCGCCCTATATAGATATAGGACCATTCTCAGATAATTTCATGTTACTTATTACAACTATTTTCATACTGAAACATCATGATTATTCCGAAGTTCACTAGTTCGTCTTCATTTTCACTGAAAATTATAAATTCAATATATGAAAAGTAGCATCCAGAAATCCCACCCAATACTTGCCATTTACAAAAAGTTAACCTAAAAATTTGTATAATATGTTAAGCTCAGTTGTTATGGTTGTTAATGATTCTAAAGCAACTATTCTTGGAAATGGAATTAAATTCTAAGTCTAATGAACATATTTTCAGCCATTGGTCTGTCTGTCTATCAGTGACAGCATTAACTCGGGAACGGATTGCTTTTATTTTTGACATGCTGAAAAAAATGAACACGATTTGATTTTTACTTTACTACCGCTGTTATTATTCACTAGAATTTTCCTGCGAGCGGTAGGAATGTCGTGTGAGTGAACACACCAGATTTTTAAAATAATAATTGAAAATAGCGCCTTCCCCCTCAATCTTATTAAAAGTTATACTAAAATAGGTACACCTATTTTAGCAAAAATTTGATTTTTGGGGCTTTTAAAACAAAAGCCGCTAAACTAGACTATTATCATATCTTTTTAGATCACTTCTCAAAAAGTTCGACGTTTTGTTATCCATCTTGATAACTATCTCAATAGAGAATTCCTTTTCTACTTTCCTATGCTACTGCTGCTATAAGGAAAGTATTGTAATCGTGTGAAATTTTCGGTATCGAGATTTTTACAAATGACGTTTCAGAGTCAAGTAAGAATCATATTTTCAGCCATGTCTGTCTGTCCGTCCGTCTGTCTGTCTGTGACAGCATTATCTAGGGAACAGATCGGTGTATTTTGTTGCTTTCTTTTTTATTTTGTTTGGTACCAATACCACTCGCTGGTGGCACTATATGAGAATCCTGCATTACACTGGGTGCTAAGCTATAGCCGAAAACGTGATTTACTCAGGACTGTAGCTGGGTGCTAAGCTATAGTCGAAAAACGTGATTTGCTCAAGACTGTAGCGTGAAAACCGCTCTAAGGATTTTGATTAAACTTGCCTAAAGTATTCTTCTAAGAGCCCTTTACCACCTACATACAGCACCATCTCTGAGAAAACGCACAAAAAAGTTATGCTTGAATAAAATTCCATATTTTCCATGTTTCTTCATATTCTGGCTACACGTTTCATCTTGCGAAAAAATGTTACATGACCATTGTTGTTTGTCTTGAGATGTTGAAAAAAATGAGTGGTAGCACGATTTGACCAGAGGATTTTTACTTTACTACCGCTATTATCGTCGCTATGTAATAGAGTAGAATTTTTCATTCACTGGAATTTGCCTGCGAGCGGTAGGAAAGTCGTGTGAGTGGATACACCAATTTTTTTTTAACTGGAATACACATTCCCGAAGAGGTATAGAGATTCCTGTGCATGGGTCCAGTACACACGATGTGATCTCGCAGGCTACGAATGCATTTCCAGCGCCTTAACCCATCAAGCTATCGTGACTCCTATTCCTTATAGCTACGTAAAAATGATTTGAAATGATGCAAAGCAGGATGCTGAGGAAACAAAATTATCTGAAAATGAAACAAAATTTAATAAAATCAGCCATATTAATAATTATTATAGTGCTTTTCAGACCGAGAATGCAGTGTGGCGTCTTATTGAGCCTGTTGTTGCCATGCCTTTGTTGTGCCGGGCTCGCCCAACCAACAGGTCTTATCTTGAATGGCAAAACTGTGTGCCATTGTCATATTTAAAATATATTGCCTGTACCCATTCACACTGAATTTTCAGTGTGGAACAGAGTAGGTATAGTTGATCATAATTTTCCTTTGGTGCACATCATCAACATCGTGCAGGAGCATTCGATTTCATATAATTGTTATTAACTATTATACATCCTTAATTTAATACATTTTACCGATCATATGCGTGTGTGTTCAATAGCTTTTCTGTCAATTAATATTCGATACCAAATAATATAAATTCATGAATAGAACTAACCCATAAAATTTTAGATTCACCAGAATTACATGTACATTATTGTTACATTTTCAAATATTTATTGCGTCATGTGAACCATTCGACGAATTCGTTAATTTTCAATATCCGGTTATTTATTTATATTGAATATAAATATTCGTTATATAAATATACCGGCACGATGGACATTATGCAAATGATATTACTTTGAAATTAATGAATTGCAGAAATATGCCACAACATAACAAATTCCAGAAAGTGAGAAATGAGACATTTTAGATACATATATTAACACATACTTATATAATCAGTATAAATAATCAGAGGTAGTTCTTTTAATTTCTATTGAAAATTACAAGACAGTTTTGATTCTAATGGAATGATTATGATTGCTTGACTAGTCCAGTACTCAATATTGAATGGAGACTTACAACCGTATTCATAATCCAGTCTTAGTTCGGTACTTGCTAGTATCATATTAAAATAAAAAACAAAACACTTACCTTCCATAACACTGACATAAGAGTCATAAACCTAATTTAAGAGTAAGTTAGTTGAATTGCAGCACAGTTCTCATTTACGATTGTGGATTGAACGTTCTGTCAGTTGTGTGTTCTGCTAGACATAAACCTACACATAATTTAGTAGCGTACTAAGTTTCGATTATGAGTACGACTGATAGTTATTTATAAAATAACATTTATCAAGCCTAGCTTTTTTATTCAACCATACACAGTTCAGCATGTTCATGAACAAAGTTGATCAACAAGACATCAACAAACGTATTTAAATGGTAAATTTGGTTCTTGAACAGTTTTGTTCTCTCGAACCTACCCGAAGGCACGAGTTCGGGTAAATTCGTAAGTCAGTTCGAGGGAAATGTTCGAAGGTGTACGAGTCCTATTAGAAGGGCATTTCCTTAATCAGGGTGAATTAAGAAATAAATCAGTTATAAATAAGATTTCACTCAGGAAAAAATTCGTTTGCAGATACATTTATTCAAGATTATAGATTTGCGATACAAAGTATACGCTTTCCTAAATTCCAAGCCTAATTCAACCAATGATAATTATTCAATTTAACACGTGACTGCATTCACACTAAACTAGATATGGAATCATTTTGCCGAATAGTTTCTGCAAAGAATAGGTAACTACTTAAGAAAAGTATTAATAGTGATTTTGATAATATGAAAGATTATAACTATATAACTAATAGCCGGAATGGCTTTGCATTTGTATTTATCTCCAATGCTTTCAGTTCTCTAAATTGATTCTATTACGTTCATGGCTACCTTGAAATAGACCTTAAACCTTCTCAAAATCCTTCAAGTACAAAAATGTTTTATTGGATACATATCTTTTTTATCAAATCCAAAACCATGAAACTAAAATCTGATACCGTTTGAAATGTGAAGTTGTAACTTTGGCATAATTTTCAGCCGAATGAATCCGTATATTAAAGAGAAATCTCAAATTAGGGTCTTTAGGTTTTCATTCGTTAAAACAAATTTCATAACATAGTCGTATTTAGATAGACAAACAGAATATTTCCTAGTAATGGAAACGGGTGTAGTACGCCTATGATTTAAAATCATCGATTGCCAAGACGATATGACATTTCTTAAGATCGATTTACACAGTATGTAACAGATTCGGCCGACGTTTTTATGAAATTTGAATGTCAGTGTTGATTTATTTATTTCATTTGATTTGTTACTGGAATATTATGGACAAATTAAAATTGTGAAAGACGTCTAGAAATTGGAGAGATTTTTCAACTTCAAAACTTACAATTATTGGTCAGGATACATTGTGACAGTTTGAAGAGTAATGCAGGTTGCTAAACTCAGACATAATTTCGATTGAAATGATGTGAAAATAAGATTTTGAATTAGGCGAAAGTTAAATTCTTGACTTCCCAAAAGAAGTTATGTATTTATCCTCGATTTGGATAGGAAAGGTGCATCGATTTTCAAGGTTACATAAAGCTCATCTCTTCGAAAAAGCTTTTTGAATGCTAAAAAATGTATTTTTTCAAAAATTCCTTGAGATATTTGTACTAGAAAGTTTCTCGATAAATCTCACGATTTTGTAGTTAATGTCCAAGTATGTAAAAAAATGCCTTGTTTATTTCGAAAAAACGTGGCAATAATTCGAATTATTGGCATAATTTTGTTGTGTATCAATATAAATGCTATGAACCTGAAGTAACTGCTTTCGCATTGAATTGCTTTACGAATTAATGAGGCGAGGCCTTTGTAACCTTCTGTATAAATCTAAAACTAATTCGGGAAATGTTAACGACGCCGTGTTCGGTCTGTATCGTTATCTGACCGTTAGTTAGCTAGCAAGTAGGGTCCGTGAATCGCATCACCGTTGGGGAGAGATACTCTTTTTCATCGAAATCATTTTTTTGACCAACGAACCCAAACGGAGTAGGTATACAATTCGACTGTTATTTTTTTTAGTTCGTTCGTGCATTGTATATAGTAAACGTACTACATTTGAAAGAGGAGACTTGAGAAATGGTCCCATATTCATAAAAACAATAATCCGAAATCTTCTTCCATAGAGTTACGGTTTTCGAGTTAAAGCAGTGGTAAAATCTGAAATATGCGTATTTCCGCCGCGTTGTTTTGAGTTGAGATCCCTGAATAATTAATAGCAAGTACACGCAAATAATATACGTGATTAATAGGATAAGTACTATCTTCTTTGGTATTAGTGAACGTTCAGCGTTTTTAATGACTAATGTTGCTCTCAAAAGTGTGAATTAAACATTCTTGACAAAAGACTTGGTGTACTGAAAAATACAAAATAATATTGCTGCTGGTGCTGGTAATTGTGAAGTTGGTGCAAAGAGTCCTCTATTCAACTATAATTGCACAACTTCAAAATTACCAGTACGAAAGTACCAACAGAATTAATATTATTTTGTGTTTTTCAGTGCACCAACAAATAAAGTCGTTCCAATTTTAGGTAAAAAAATATTTATACTCATTTTCCTTGTAGTCTTTTACTTCTTTTTGGTAAATAATAAGCGTCTTATTATTATTATATCGAATGAATGTGCCTTGCTATAAGTTATTCTTTTTCATTAATCTAAATAGAGCGGGTAGAATATATTAACGAAATCATAAGTAAATTAACCATGGCGCTTTATTTTATAGAAATACAGAACATATGAATATAGGCCTTCACTTCATATTTTCTGAAAAAAAAACTATACAAAAATCCTAAGTACGAATCCTTTACTCGAAAAACTAATAAAATTTTTTTACAAAAAATTTACGTTATTAGTTGATGCACTGAGAAGTATAAAATAATATTAATTCTATTGGTGCTGTTACTTTTGAAGTTGTGCAGTTGCAGTTAGATTGATAACTTTTGGCACCAACTTCACAAGTACCATCACCAAAAGAATTAATATTATTTTATACTTTTCAGTGCATCAACTAATAACGTCGGTCCAATTTTTTGTAAAACATATTTATTTCATACTTTTGAGTGTACCTAACATTAGTCACCAAAAACGTTGAACGTTCACTAATACCAATGAAGATAGCACTTATCCTATTACTCATGTATATTCTTTGCTTGTAGTTGTTATTATTGAGATCTCAACGCATCGCTGCGGAAATACGGTTGGGTACCTATTCTATATGTTACCATTTTAACACCGATTTAACTCGATAACCGTAACTCTAAGGAAAAAATGTTCATTACAAATATTGCTACAAATAATTATATCTTTCATGTAGTATCGAAAAATTTTCAATTTTCGAAAGAAATTGCCCTCTCCACATAGCAAAAATACATATTTAACATGCGTCTATCTCGAAAACCGTAACTTTTTTGAAAAAATGTTCAATTTAAACTTTTCCGGATATTGTCCTATCTTTAATTATACTAACTCAGATTTTCGATTTTCGAGAAAATTCGCCCCAACCACCCCTTCGGGGGCGGTTTTCGGGGGGGAGGAGATTTCGGGTTTGCGTTTTTATGAATATGGGACCATTTCTCAAGCCTCCCTTTCAAATGAATCCAAAATCATCAAAATCGGAGCTCGTTTACTATATAAAAGGCGCGCACGAACCAAAAAAAGCAGACAGTCAAATTGTATACCTCCTCCGTTCGGGGTTCGTCGGTCAAAAATCGTTTCCGGCAAATTATAAAAACATTTTTAAAAAAATTCGATGTCTTTTTTTGAATTGAAAAGGGTACTTTATATTGAGAATTGAGATAGTTGGTATCATAGTAAACTTTTCACTTGATATTTTCAAAATAAAGTAAAGGTCCGTGAGATACGGTCATGGAAATATAAAAATCTATTCGCTCAAAATTCGTTTATCGTATTTATTGTAACTTTGATGTGATCTTACAGCTAATCTATCAAACAAGGGGCTCCTCTTTTTTATCAATGAGGATCACTCATAAATATGATTTAATAAGCATTTTTCAAAAAATAGGGCCGATAAGATAAGGCTCTAACAAAAACAAAATATTTTAGGAAAAATATATTACAATTATAATTCCAATAGGTGTATCACAAACAACACTTGATACAAAAATCGGAAAGAATTTAAAATTGGTACCAAGAATTTTCTTCTCTTGCTCAACTCCAAAATGTTAATGTTTTATTTATTATATTTTATTTTGTTTGTTTCGAGCATATTTCTGTATTTGTAATTCAAGGATCAATAAAAAATATTTTGTTCTTTTTAGCGGCTTACCTAATGAAGTCAACAAAATTTTACTTGCTTTGATAGATATTGAAAAAAAGCCAACCGTGTTTTTACCGTCACGATGGAGAAGTCTTTGAAGGGAATTTAAAAAAAATGAACTGTAAAACATCATGTAGACATAAATAAATATTACTAAATTATTCAAGAAACACACAGCGGTATGTTCTTATCTCTCTGTTAATGTCCCCTTGTCTAAATACTTGCACTAATGACACCGCAATCACTATATTCGGGGAATGCATTTTTTAAATTTTCCAAAATAAGTCGTTTGCTGGTTGTTTGAATGTTATTAGAGGCAATTCATAAATTACCAATTCCAGATTAGATTGAGATATACTCAGAGAGTTGACACACTAGTATCTTATTTTCTTGGAAATGTTCCAGTATCATGAGAGTGCGTTGATTTTAACTTTTAACGACTCTTATAATTAGACCTTTCTTTGTCACATCCATTCAACTCAGTTTGATGTCGTTGAGCACCACATATGCGCAAGTAGGTATTTCAAATGCATGACCTATAAACAGAAATCCGTACATTTTGGTGAATCACAGCAGTTCCAGTGGACTGGAGAACATTTTAGTGGTGTTTTGATCATTCTAATTAGGGTAAAATGTTTGTTCATATATCACATGATTGTAATTGTATGTCAGCATTTGATAATTTTACATCCTTAGGAAACACGTTTTATTTGAAATATGCACTAATAGTGCATGAATAGGTACAACTTTTTTTGATTGAAATTACTTTTTAACTTAAGTTGTTTACAAATCGCATATTTCCAGATTAAAGAGAAATAACCATTATTATCAGATTATAACGCAAGAGGTAGAAAAACCTGACTTACTTCAGTCACATGGGACTATAATAACATACCAAGAAGTACCTACATCTTGTTGCTTTCCAGCTGACAGCTTATCTCATTGAAGGTATAACCGGAAAGCCAAATTTTTTTTCGACACATAAAACACATAAATAACCCTATAAATATCTTCTTGTTTGCACCAAAAGACGTATTCATATACCATTAAAAAACACAATGGAAACTGATGTCTATGGTTTTTTAATTTGTTTATTTTCCGTGCAAACACGAAAACGATACCCTCCCAATTATAGGTTATGAGTTACATAAAGTACTTATTAAAATTAAAAATGGGCTTCGCGTTGCGGACGTACCGGATACGGCCGATACGGCTGTTAATTTACGGTGGCATAATTCACTCTCCATATACCTACCTATATATTGGCCAGTGCTGTGCGCAGTGTTGTTAACGATACTCTGGGGGAGCGTTGTGAAAGCCAAGAAGAGGACGTCCTTTCTCATCCATCTCTAGGTAACCACGACGACAGTATGCATATGATACGATAAGAATACAGTTTATAGATGACGTAGATATTTGAATAAAAGGTTATTATATATATATATATATATATATATATATATATATATATATATATATATTATATTCATGTATTTTTAACAAACAAACAGACTATGAAGGAATCGCAAATGTTCCATATGTCTTCCATTTTGTTGCTGAACATTCAACAATTTTCCTCCAAATTTTACATAGCTTTATACTGCATTTCTCGTTGAATTGCAGTAAGTTAGCAGTTCTTCCAGTGTTTCTGGTGGTGTTCTTGACACTAACAGTCTTATTCATAAAAATCCCTTAAAATTGGTGACCTTCTGGTCATGAAGACGTTCCTGAAAAATTTCAGGTGTATCATCTTTTAATTACATTGGACAATTTTGGTTAGGTAAGGTCAGGTTGACTCCACCATTGAAGAAAAGTGGGATTAATCTGTCCACAGAATACGTGATAACCATTCGGGTTCAGTCACTTCCAATCTAATTATATTAAACGAGCAATGCTTATATATATATATATATATATATATATATATATATATATATATAAATAGTATGAAGCACCTTTATGCTTTTATTTAGTTGGATACCAACCACCCACTAGAAGCGGATCACGTGATTTCAAGCTTGTTAGCTTTCATCAGCGCCACATAAGTGGAAGCTGTATCCAAATATACAAAAGCAACTGGAAGTAGTCAAAAACTTTGAGACATTATCTACCAGTGGCACACAATTCGCGCCACCTAGGTATTGAGAGCAAAATTACGTTTAACGTAAGTATGTATAATAATTAAAGAAATCTATTAGTTCATTAATTATATATATATATATATATATATTCACATTCACAAGAAAAATCGTTTTCAGCAATTAATATTCTCATTTTAAGAGTTCTACAGATTATATTTAGAATATGGATATGAACCCTATAACATCATAGGTAAAAATAGTCCTATGGTTAAGCTTCCGGGTTATTGATCTAGAGTTCATCGGTTCGAATTCTGATCACCTTAGAGTTTTTTTTTAACAAAACCCATTTTTTAATAATATATAATAATAATAAATAAAAGATGTTAATATGAGCTTCTAATAATTTAATCGTAAATTTTCAATGAAAATTTGTACATATCTAATATATTGCGACCCTTAAGGAAGGGTTAGCAGATTTTGGTAAAAATTAGCAAAAAGTGGTTTTCAGAGTCGAGAAATCGATTGACGATACTTTCATATTTAATCGGGGTAACTCTCGAGGTCCATCCAGACTTGCTATTTCAAGAGTTTTGGTATATTTATCATTCATATTACACATTAATATTTATTTAGAAATCTATAACTTACGAATATGTGAACAATCAAGGCAGTATTTACCGATCGCAATACATTTTAAGCCGAAATATACACATTTTTTAATAATAAATATCCTTCGTAATTTTCATAGACCCATCTTAAATCCTGTTAAAACAGGTTAAAACCGAGCATAGAATATCTGTCTCCAGATATTGATATGTAATGAACAAAACAAGAAGACTTATTTGATCAATGTCATATAAATAGAAATACAATCAGCATTTCTTCAAGGTTCGCAAACAAGAACAATCCTTTCAGAAATATTACAAAATTTCTGCGGAATCAAGGAGATTTTTTTCTCAGCTGGGTGTTTTTTGACCGACTTCCAAAACGGAAGAGGTATACAATTTCACTGTGGGTAAACGTACTCCAATTTTGATGGTTTGTTTTTATATGAAAGTGGACTGCTGACTACCATTGAAGAAAAAATAAAAATCCAACATGGCCTTCATTCCAAAGGGGGCATTTTTTCTTCGAAAATTGAACATTTGAGACGGCAAAATTGAAAAAGAGACCATTTGAAACCAGGGAATTGAACATTTAGCAAATATCTCAACGGTTTTCAAATTACATGAATGTGCAAGATTGCTGCCGCTATATTTTGAATTAATTAATTCTTCTAATTAAATTATTAAGCAATCTTCTTTTCAACCATGTGGTGACTTAAAAACAATAGCGATATTTGCTATAAATCAGTAAACTTCTG
Source organism: Crioceris asparagi (assembly GCA_958507055.1). Taxonomy (NCBI): domain Eukaryota; kingdom Metazoa; phylum Arthropoda; class Insecta; order Coleoptera; family Chrysomelidae; genus Crioceris; species Crioceris asparagi. The sequence goes on from OY293826.1 coordinate 104,940,375, forward strand.
CTTTGTGTTAGCTACAGATTCAAATTTTTTTTAATGTTCAACGTTATACAAAGTTAAGAAACCAGTTTATATTTTTCTATTGTTGACGCTCTACAGTATTCAAGTTCAGTAAGCAAACAACTAATTTCAATATGTCAACTTTATTACTTACGATCCCAATCAAGGTGGTCTCTATGCTAAAACAAATACCACCTGCGTATTTACACAGTTCAAATAGAATTTTGTCTGCATATTTTTTGATGCTATAACCCAAGTTATAGAAGTTCTGTTACCGTTGTTGGGTTATTTATTTGAGAAGGGCTTGTTTGTTGACAGGAAATTTACAAGGTAATTACTACTATAATAATGAAAAAAAAATATTCAGAAAGCATGTGGTACCATTTGTACCATGCTTGGATGTATATACGTATAGGTTGATTCAATTGATATTGATACAATTTGAATTTATTATAGCAACAAAATAAAAAATACGAAACACGAAATATATGTTATGTTTATTTCATAACCACAGTTTTCAGAGATTATTGAATTTCATTTTGCAATGCAATTAGTTTTTGACCGACGTCCTAAACGGAGGAGGTATACAATTTAACCTTTTGGTTGGAGGGGGCATTTTTTTCAGGAAATCGAAAAATTTACGACAAAATAAATATTTTTTACAAAGAAATAGAACCAACATTAATAGTTGGTGCTCCGAAAAATCAGAATTATCCTGTTGGTGCTGACAATTTTGTGGTATGGACAATGGTATAGACAACTTGAAATATCTACGAGCACCAAAATAATTATTCTTATTTTGATTTCTTCGGTGCACCAACTAAAAAATAAGTACCTATTATTTACAGTAGTTATGAAAATGGTTGAACGACACTCTTATATTCAGTTTTCAGATATGACGTTAAAAATGATGGACTTTCTTGGCGCTTTAACTCCATATTTTCTTAAATGTCCAAATTGAAAGTTGCTGGAAACGATCTTTTTAATCTATGATATTTATTTTATTTCAAAAGATCTTTTCTTGGATAATATAATAATATACAGATTGATGTATTCTCTTATAATAATATTGAACACATATATTTTTTTACAAAAACTAGAACCGACTTTATTACTTAGTTGGTGCACTGAAATAGCTCTAATTGGATCAATCATTACAAAACTAAATTACCTTAATTCATTGTTTTGATACTGTTAGTATATAGCTATAGAAATTTTTGATTATTTTTAATTGCTGATTAATTTACACAGAAGCAGAGGTATATCTTGAACTAATTGAAAGTTTTTTCAATGAAAAATTTTCGTTCTATTTTTCTTAGTTTCTTTCTTGAGTTTCCTGAAGAAAACACGAACTTGGAAATTATATAGAAGCTATTTCAATGACGTTTTGAGGTCAATTTTTAGATTTTTATTCAAACAATAACTTCTTTTTTCGGGATCACCCATAGTGATTATAATTTACTGACTAACGGGTTAGGTTAGGCAACAAGAACGACTTTGTCCGCGTGGAGTTTAGTTTCATCCCTAATATCCGATTTAAATGAAATAAAGCCTAAATTTATAACTTTTATACCTTCCTATCCTTGCTTATTTCATAATAAATTAATTGTCTGCTTATAATGTTAGTCTGAAGATCAAAATTCAATATAAATCAAATAAAAGAAAACATATATATTGTAAAACCTTTTTATGAAGTCAAAAATCATATTATTTTTATTTTAGTGTAATGCCTTGATATATTTTATTTCATTTCACTGTTACAAATATGTATATAATGGATAAGTTTCAAGTTGTAAAAGGAGTGCGCCAAGGAGACAACATTTCTCCAGAATTGTTCCCACATAACAAGAATTACCAGGCTGCAGTGGAGTTGAACAGGACACATTGCCAGAAACCAAGGACCAAAATGTATCAAACACCTAATACAGTGGAGGCGGAGGATACAAAAGGGCAGTGTAGGAAGGCCACAAAGACGTTGGGGATCAAGTTGGAAAAAGTGTCTAAGAACATAAAAATATAAATAAATATGGAGGCCTATGTTCAGGATTGGACTATGAAGGGGTTCTGAAGAAGAAATAGAAGTTGTTTTTTACAATCAACATATCTATGAAATATTAAGATCATTTGTATTTTCCCATTCTATTCTATGAAATCGGAGACAGACATAAAATGTGTAAATCACTTTCAATACAAAATGTCGAATTTTCAAATGAGTTGGTACAATTCACACCTCAGTTGGCAGGAAACAAAAAACGAATGAAATCAGTTTTTATTTAAAATTATCCCAAAATCAAATATTAAATACAAAAGTATGGTATAGTATAAAGATCAAAGTTATAATATATTATATAAGCTATAATAGTATTATGAATATTTCCAGTGTTTGAGTAAGTATACTTCTATTGTCCATATTCTATTATGATGATAACCGTATATTATAATAAAGTGGTTAGAGATTGACCTATAATATACCTATCATAATATAACCGATTTTCATAAAGTTTGGATGAATTTAATAGCTGAAATATGCGATAAATTGTTTATCATGGTTATCTGTTGCAAACTTCAAATTAACATTTGAAATCATTAAAAAGGAATCTGAAATAATATGTGAAAAAATGTCGTTTTAGTAATAAGTAGTCATTATTCACTTATGTATTTGTAGGTATTATATTAAGCGAAGATATTTTATTATGAAACCTTAAAACACCACTTCTAAACAAACATCAATTCTTTGAGAATTTACGCAAATAATGTTTTGGTTGTTTTGTGTGAAATCACAACAACATGTGTTTTTGTATGTTTATGAACAAAGAAATAATAAATAATAAAATAATGATATTGATATACTGACTCATCAAGTCTTAATAAAGAAGAAATATGTGTGAAGAGAATTTGAGGGAGCTTATAAACTTTTTTCTCTTCCTTTTAGTTACTCAGTTTCTATAAAATGTCGTAGTTGGATATTATTTCTATGAGTTCTTCATCTTCAAGCTTTGAGAAGGTAGCCAGCCATCTTACCACAACATCTTCACTACTTCTCATATCTTTTTCCATTGTGTGTTGAGCATGCTAAGTAGCGCAACACAAACTGACCACCTTGTCCGCAGTCTAGGAAACCATAAGCAACGATTAAAATCACCCAAGCATGAAACCTCTTATGAAAAGTGTGCTGCGGCTTAGATAAGCTTACGCAGTGCATCTACTACGCGTCTAGGAAACCATAGCCTTAATATGATGAGGTGCCTACAGACGACGTCATTTGCTCAGGCGGTTTGGCCAATTTGGTTAGATCACAGCTAGAATAAGATGGTGTGGATGAGCAACACATAGCCCACTGTCATATCAGGCAGTCGGATGTCCAGACCAACTCACATGACCTACATAAGAGAAAAGACAAATAACCTCAAATATTCTCACAGGGGATAACAGCAACAGATAAAGCTCAATTTTGTTTTTTTCTAAATGCGAAGCCATTGTTTCACGAGTAGATGGGTTTTATCAGCGGAATAGTGAACACGTCGACGTCAGAGTAACAACTGACTAGTTGGATCATGTGGTGCCCAGCGCCTGACCTGACCGAATCAGGTCCTGATTTCTCTCCATACACTGCTAGTTAATATGTGGAAATTCGACAGAATGACCATTAACAGACAAAACCTACAAGATATAAGTTTTCTTAATGAATCAACTGTGGGCTAAATCCTGCAACACAAAGTATCTATTTACCTGTTTTGGTCTGAATAATTATATAACAACTTTCGGAACCGACAGATATTGTCGAAATTTTAATTAAGCTGAGTTTCTGTAAAGACTCATACTGAATATACAATGAATAAATAAAATTAAGATCGAGTTCTTGTGCATAGTTCTGGATTCATAATATAAACTTTATTATAAATAACTTAGTTTTAAGAATGTGATTTATCTGCATGAAGAAGAATTACTGAAATAGTTTATTCATAAAATCAAGTAACAACTTCATCTTTGTATCTGGTATTTCATAAATACCCTTTTCAATAAACAGTCGAAACAGCTTTCTTATTTCTGTATAATTATATTCCAGACGAATATGCTTATGTCAGTTAGTTAACATATTGATAATATCGTCAGTTTCTTGAGCCTTCCTTCTTATCACAAAGATACAGCTCCAAGTGTCATAAGAGTAAACATCAGCTATACTCTCTCTCTGCTGAAACTTCCGAATATTATTGGATTTATACTCTAACACTCCCTGGAGAAATCGCTTTCGACAACTTCTGGATACTTCTGCAATCCGGATTAATGTTGCCACAATATTATAGGTATTATGCAATATTTTCTAGGAAGGAATCCTATGTAGAGTCTAATTCGTTAACTTATATATATTTATTTGATATAAAGGAATACAAGAAACTGAGAACATTTTTGTGAGCTGACATAAACATGTATATCGAAATATTTTTATACAAAAAAAGAGCCCACTTTATTAATTCTACAGAAGACATTTGGCACCAACTTCAGAAGTACCAGCACCAATAGAATTAACTTTCTTTGAAATTTTCAGTGCACCAACAATTAAAGTCAGTCCTATTTTTTCATAAAAAGTATTTTTTTACATTAAGTAATTTAAAAATATGGCGGCGACAATATTGCACTTTCCTAGTGCTAGAGCTCGGAAACTCAAACATGAAATGTTCTTTTCTTCAATTCTCTAACATAAAACTTTCATATTTCGAAAACTTTTGTACCCTCCACCTAATTGGGGTGGTTTTAATGTGGAAAAAAATGTTGGATTTAATTTTTTCCAATGAGGTACCTTTTCTCAACACACCTATATCCAAAGAAAAAAGAATCATAAAAATCGGTTCATGTTTAATATTCATACATACAATTGAATTGAGGTCAGTCAATAATAGATAAATAGAATTGAAAGCAAAGGCCATAATATTACCCTCTGAAGTGAAATAAACAAAGGAAAAGAGTGAATTAAATATGGAGAAATTGAAATCAGCTATTTTTTTGCTGCATTTTTTTTGGTTTGTTCGTGCGTTGTATATATTAAACGTACTCCGATTTTGATGATTTTTGATTCATTTTAAAAAGGAGGCTTGAAATTTGGTCCCATATTCATAAAACCGTAAATCCGAAATCTCTTTTCCTCCGAAATCAGAAATTCACCCCGAAGGGGGTGTAGGGGCAAATTTTCTCGAAAATCGAAAATCTGAGGTGGACAATATCCGGAAACGTTTAAGTTGAAGATTTTTTCAAAAGAGTTACGGCTTTTGAGTAAAAGGCATGTTAATTTCTCAAATATGTATATTTTTGCTCTGTGGTGAGGGCGACTTCTTTCGAAAATTGAAAATCTGTAGGTTCTACATGAAAGACATAATTATTTTTAGCAACATTTATAATGAACATTTTTTTCTTAGAGTTACGGTTTTCGAGATAAAAAACTGGTAAATTTTATAATATGCGTATTTCCGCGCCGATGTTCTTAGAGCATAGGTACATGGATACTGGTGAACGTTCTGGTGAATTTTCGTGACTAATGTTACTCTCAATAGTGTGAAATAAATATTTTTTACAAAAACTTGGACCGACGTGATTAGTTTGTGCACTACAAAATAATATTAATTCCATTGGTGCTGCTACTTGTGAAGTTGGTACCAAAAGTTATCAATCTATCTGCAACTGCAGAACTTCAAAAGTAACAGCACCAATAAAATTAATATTATTTTGTATTTTTCAGTGCGACAACTAATAACGTCGCTCCAATTTTTTGCAAATTTTTTTTATCAGAGATAATCTTTCGAATAATGAGCACCGGACAACGAAAAATGTGCACGATTTCAATACTTACCTTACTAGGCTACTTACAGTAGCGGTAGGAAAGTCAAAATGAAATGATTTCATGTCAGTTTGAATGAATATTTTGTTATTGTTTTATGTTGTGAGCTTTGGATTATAATCCAAGACTTTACGGCCAAATCTCCTGACTGTTATGTTTACAGGTACCTATATCATAATTTATGTTTAACAACGCAAATTCTAAATGGAGAATAGATTAAATTTATTAGTTTCTTAAATTTCATAAATGTAGCACAACATACCTTTTTTGCATTTTGAAAACCATTATTATAGTCCATGTTAAATAAAGAATTCTCACATCATTTTTTTCATTTTACATTAAACCATCGCCTATTAACAAATTTGTTAATGGCGGTTTCTAGAAAATGAAACGTCGCATAATAATAATGTAAACGTCATTTTGTATCTGTAACCGTTATCAAGAAACTAATGACATCCCATCCTTATCTTGGAGACACTGTTTATACTTTCGTGATATTCATGTAGAGAAACCGGGTATTTATGTTTTATTTCCAGTGTTTCAACTACAGAATAATTTCGTCTTTGTTGAATAATTTGTTATTAAAACTAAGTACATGATTATTTTGCCAATGTTTCTGTAGACAAAAGGGAAAGGCATTCTTATCAATTTGTTATCTGAGAGAAATGCTCTTGTCTTCCAATTTCCAGACGTAGGTACATACATATTCACTGGCATTCGATGTCAAGTACCGTCCATCCCAAATCCATTGTCTACCCAGGTAAAAACACAAGAGTATTAAAATTCACCCTCTCGTGAAAGTCCTTTTGTTCCCAACATAACCCTTAAATATTTTAACTAGAGAACGCCCAAACACAACCCTTTAACATCAAAGAATGAGAATGAAATTTAGAGAAAATATTTTGGACGTTAATGACACCGACAAGGAAATATTAGAGGCCCTCTGATGTTCATGGAAATTCAAAGCCGACCGATGGTATCCTTAATGGTCTTTTGATACATTTGATTTTTATCAATGTAATTGCCTTCTGTTTAATTCCATGAATCGATCCAATAAAACTTAACCGTTAATTCAGATTGATTTGTGTTTGTATGACAAAGATATCTGCTTCTGTTACCAAACTCTTTGTTACCTGTATGTGTTACAGCTAAAGTGATTCATCTAGATATTATGTATAATAACTAGTGATTATTGAAGCAGATTATTCAAATAATGTAGCTAGCTATTCTTTATATTATGAAGTGTGTAAACACAATATCCTTTTGTTTATTTTTTATTGCCGCGTTATATGAAGTTGATAGACATCAAGAAATTTGAAAATTGTATCCCGAAGTTACTTTTACGTAAACGTTGCGATGCAATGTTATATCATAAATAAACATGTCATAGAAATTCTGAAAAGCAAAATATATTGAAATCGGCTTTATTAATGCAGCCCTGGAGATCTGCGTTATGAACTTCCCATTACATTAGCACAATACACAATACATCTAAGTGTTCTATATTACAACGATAACATAGCATCAGGTTGACTATCACAGAATACCTACTAATCTTAGAAGGGCCGCCATTTTGATCCTTCTTGGACGATTAGGTGCATTCACAAAATTTACCTTGATCTGTATAATTTTTTTTCAGGATAGAATGGAATTTAAATTATATATCTTTTTGATTCCATACATACAATAAAAAGCGGAGGTCAAGATTGCTTTGATGTCTTTCTGCATGTTTGTCCGCCTATTTGCCCATCTGTTTGTCTCCGAATTTACGTAATCAAAATGGTTCAGACTTACGGACGTACCAAAACTCGTCCCCAGAAATTAAATGAAGAAATTAGTTAAACTCTTACCTGAAAAAGTATCCCTAAACTTGTCCCCAAGAAGAGTAGTTCCTCAAAAATAGATCCTTGAATTTGTCCCCGACGTTATCGCATTATGAATCACCAATAGAGCTACTTATTAAAATCTATAGCTTAGCTCTTATATATTTATAACAAATGGAAAACTCAGTAACTACCACGAAATACATTTTATTTAAGAATCGGTATTCATTTATTTATTGACCGACGAACTCCAAACGGAGGAGGTATACAATTCGACTGTGTGCATTTTTTTTTGGTTTGTGCGCGCCTTTCATATTGTAATCGTACTCCGATTTTGATGATTTTTGATTTATTTGAAAGCGGAGCCTCGAGAAATGGTCCCATATTCATAAAAACGGGAATCCGACATCTCGTTCCCTCTGAAAACCGCCCCCGAAGGAGGGGGCAAAGTTTCTCGAAAATTGAAAATCTGCGGTGGTATAATTAAAGATAGGACAATATCCGGAAGCGTTTAACATGAACATTTTTTCAAAAGAGTAACGGTTTGCGAGATAGGGGCATTTTAAATTCTCAAATATACCTATTTTCGCTATGTGGAGAGGGCGATTTCTGTCGAAAATTGAAAATCTGTTTGCAGTACATGAAAGACATAATTATTTGTAGCAACATTTTATCCTTAGAGTTACGGTTTTCGAGTAAAATCGATGTTAAAATGGTAACAACTAAAATATTCAAGCGTTTTTCCGCAGCGATGTTCTGAGATCTCAATAATAACAACTATTGGTATTAGTGAATGTTTAACGATTTTCGTGACTAATGTTACACTCAAAAGTGTGAAATAAATATTTTTTACAAAAAATTGGACCGACGTTATCAGTTAGTGCACTGAAAAGTATAAAATAATATTTATTCTATTGGGGCTGGTACTTGTAAAGTTGGTGCCAAAAGTTATCAATCTACCTGCAACTGCACAACTTCAAAAGTAACAGTAATAGAATTAATATTATTTTATACTTTTCAGTGCACTAATTGATAACGTCGGTCCAATTTTTTGTAAAAAATATTTTTTAAGAATACAAGTACGTTCAACTTTTATTAAAATAAGCTTATACATTTTACAAAATCAAATCTTGAAACGATCCATTTTTATACTTATCGATTTTCCTAGCAACTTACTGCTTACGTCTACTGGATCGCGTATTCTTGCAAATTCACCATATTTTAAGAATTTGTGTTTGGTAAATTTTACAGAGACTACAATTAGCACATAACTTCCACGTACACTAGAACTGACCAAGCTTTCCATATATTCTCACACCTAAATAGAATGCAATACTTAGCCAGAAATATAAATTCAGAATGAAATAACAATCTAAACTGAATGGAAAGTAATTTACACACATTTGGTAAAATTTGTATTTAATGGGCACCTACCTATTTATATTTCCAAGAAAGTATAAATCTCTTAATCTCTTGTCCAGGGACAAATTCTGGTAGAAGATTAAAGTACCGTAATTAGTATGGGGACGAATTATGGTTGGAGAACTTAGGTAGGTACTACCTGCTCGGGGACGAATTCTGGGCCGCCCCAAATTTATACCACTTATCTAGAGTAAAGAGGAATAGCTGGTATAATGAATTCTTATTCTGGTGTTTAATTTTATTAGGCAAGTGCGTTATGGAACATATGAAATTATAGGGGCTTAGTTAAATTGTAATATCTATAAGAGACTTAGTTCAAAAATGTGAATATTTTATGCTATAAATATTTCTTGCAAAAAATTAGACCGACTTTATTAGTTGGTGCGCAAAATACAAAATAATATTAATTCTATTTATTCTGGTAATTTTGAATTTGGCAGTTGTAGCTAGAGTGAAAACTTCAAAAGTACCACCAACTTCAAAAGTACCAGAACCAATAGAAATATTATTATTTTGTATTTTTCAGTATACCAACTAATAAAGTCAACCCATTTTTTTTTAAATACTTTTTTCACACTTTTGAGTGTAACATTAGTCATCAAAATCATTCAGCGTTCACCAAAGAACATGCGTTACTCATATTTATTCAGAGATTTCTAAACATCGTGGAAATACACATATATTCGCGAGTATATTCGAGTTTACCACTGCTGTAACTCGGAAGCTTCTAATTTTTCTGAAAAATGTCCAGATCAAATGTTGCTTGATATGATCTTTCCTTTAATTTGGTCGTCTCGAATTTTTGATTTTCGAAAAAAATTGTTCCCTCCACATAGCGTAAACTCATATTTCAAAACTTACTACTGCACTAACTCAATAACCAATGATGTTTTTAAACGTTGCCGGATATAGTCCCTATTCTAGTTTTCCAATCTCGAATTTTCGATTCTCGAAAAAAATTGCTCCTTCCACATAGCTGAAACACATATTTCAGACTAAAATCTATGATTACATTTAAAAATATCTAATTTAAACGTTTCCGGATTTTCTTTAATTCTGACCCTTTGGGAAAAGCTTTTGTGGGGTAGAGCATATCTAGTATTGATTTCTCTTTCATTGGCACCAATTTTCAATATTCCTCTCTCAAATGAAAAAAAAACATCAAAATCGGAGCACGTTTACTATGCAAAAGACGCGAAGATCCATAAAAAAACATGCAGACATATAGTCGACTTGTAGGTATACGTCCCCCATTTGGGATGTCGGTCAAAAATGTGTTGCGATGGTAGATGGCACCCTCGCTTTTTTCAGGAGAGCCACCTATATACATATAGATAAACGTAAAACGTAAAACCTTATCTACATACCAAATTCATATATACAGTGCTTTCGAGAATAAATTCAGTATTTCAGATATTGAGAGTTTTTCCAAAAAAATCTCCGGCACGTCCAGTTTGTTTTAAGCAAAGGCAATTTTTGACACACGACCCATATTTGTGACGTAATCGTTATTCGAGATATGACGTCATCGACAATTTTTTTAAATGGCCACACCCAATTTCGACCATGCCAATTGAACGAGCGTAATTCTTTTGTTTTTTATATTTCTTATCGATTTCTTATCTTTTGTTTGGCAAAAGCAGTGTGTTTAAACTGTTTATTGAGTAGTGACTTTGTCATTTTATAAAAAATGTGAAATTAATCATTATCATTAAATTTAGTAAAATCAAAAATAATGTTTTTTTTTTATTTAGGTAATCTACAAACGCTTGTATAATCATATTTTTGACGATGTGTACGTAGAATGAGACAATCTTTCAATAAGCATGGTCGTATCTCGAAAAACGATTACGTCACAAATATGGGTGGTATGACAAAAAGTGCCTTTATTTACAACAAAATCGACGTGCCAAAGGATTTTTTCGAAAAAGTCTCAATTTCAGAAATACTGATTTTATTCGTTCCTTTTCGAAAGCACGGCATATACAAAATTGCTCATATTAGATATGATAAAATATGAGAAGTACAAAAATACACGCGAACCAGACTCGCATTTTTCTATTAACAAAAACTTTTCGACAGAATTTGATGAAAAACTAATCAGCACGTTGCTACCTAATTATGCATCCAATCATTTTTGTTTCTAGAAATAGTTGAGCCAAAATTTGGTTCATAATGACGTACACATACAATGACATTTTCCTAAAAAATTATTGTATATGACTGAACTTTTATGAATATAAAATGATAGATGAGAAATTGATTTTCATATTTGCATCTATTTCTTCTGCCTCCTGCGACATCATAGTACCTGTCGTTTCTAATATTGGCTTCTTCTTTTTTAGGTACCTAATTGTATTCTTCAAACCTTGTTTATCAGTTTAACAAACTCCAACTGTCCATTATGAATAAGCTAATTCATTTATCAAATTATCTATACAATTTAGTCAATATACAAAATGTCTTCCCATTGTGTATAATAGCTATTTACTCACTTTGGCTTTAACATATGAATAACTTTCACTACAAACTATTTTTTCTTTAACATTGCTCACTTATTTTAAGTAAAAATTTCGCTCCAGTTACTGTTAGTGAGGGTTATTGACAACTTATGTTTATTCATTGTCTTACAGTTATTGTTATAATTCCTTGTCCAATCGAGGATATCAGGTTCGTCTTTTTTGTATCCGAGGAATTATAATTGAAGTTCTTCTGTAGCATTTTTACCTAACTAAATTAGGAACGGTGAACGCTATAAGAAGTGGTATTGTTTCCAGTGAAGCGAGAAAACAGAGAAAAACTCGAAATCCATATCGGCTTTGTCATAATTTGCCATGCCACTGCTAATATCTTTTTCAACATGCTACCGCAACTGATATAACCTGTTCGAGGGATAATGAAGTTATCTACTTTATGTGGTGCACTATTCAGATGAACGCGATCGATGTGTATAACTTATAGCAAAAAAAACGCCGATTGTATATAAAAGGTACCAAGAGAAAGCCGCTTCAAGTCATTTATTCGTATCGATATTGTGAACATTTTTTATTTGCTTTATTATGGCTTAAAACTATATCGTTAATGTTATTTACGTATAAATTATAAATATAAATTGGTTGGCTCCTCTACTTTCAACAAAATTGTTTTTCTGTTGCTTACTTGATATTGTTTCGTTAGCAAAATTTTATAATTTGAGGTAATATTTGTTCGACTTGCAAAAGTAATCTTTTGACTTCAAAAATTTAAGATACATTCTTTATTTTGAAATGTCATTTAAATAGAGCCTTATGATTTTTAGTCTAATTCGAATTATTTGGATAAAAATAATATCAACACTTAGATCATTAAAACTATTAGTTAAGATTTTTTTTCCGAAATTTCTAGTAGGAGCTATTCCTATTTTCTAGCAAGGTACTACTTAAGCAGACCAGAAATTTTAACGATACGAATGATTCCTATGAAACCCTAAAATAACCTCTCATTTTGGCTTTGGACCCAAACATTTATACATTGAGTATCTTCTTCACTATTATTTAAATCATTTAATTAAAATAATGATGTATTAAAAATTGCTTTAATTTCTACTTTATTGTGTCTCTCTCTCTTTATTTATTAATTAAGATCTCATTGTCATGGAGATTGTAATATCTTTGAAAACTATAAACATCTGATCTAATCTAATCTTCATATTGCTCTTGATATTCTTCAATGGTATTTTCCTATCTTGCTATGTCCTGTTTCTCAACAAAAACAAAAATTTACTGATTTTAGTAGCATTTCGCCACGCTGGTTCATCACTCTTTCCTTTTTCTGATACTTCTGACTCTAATACTAATATGGGTAATATGGTGGCATATTTCGACGGAGTATCCAGTTTACTGCATTCATTTGCTATTTATGACAATTCGATAAGTTATTTTCTGAAACACCCTGTACATTTCAGTCTCACCTCAAAAAAACTCTTAAATATGAACGAAAATCGACGTGTTCGAGCGTTTCATTCTAATTTCCATTAGTAGATTCATCCGGTAGCTTACGAACTCGCTGAATAAATATGATAAGTAGTAGATGATTTAGACCAGTTAATTTATAAAACGTTACGTATACCGAAACTGAGAGTTTTTGTTCATTATTCTTGCCTTGAACTTTATACATCTATTCCTCTCTCTCTTTCTCTTTCTCATCTATTCTCTGTATATATTTCTCTAAAACCTTTAAATTAAGTACAGAAAATCGGCTGGTACCTAACCATAGCCTTAATATCCGGATATACATATCAGATAAATCTGACGATAGGAATAAACATTGATAGCTGCCATGACTTTTGCAATTAAAAATGAATTAAATAACGATTTATAGAGATCGCTTCCAGTTTTCTTATTGCTCATAATATTTTTATGGTTATGTCCTTCTAATTTATAATCCTTACCAAAAGCACAGTTAAATTATTGTGAAAAGGAGTATAATCTTGCTACCTGTCTTATGAATCAGTAAAGGACGATGATTTGAATGTTATAAATTTTAGCATAGTAAAACTTTGACGATAGCCGAATTTCTCTGATTTGTAATCTGATATTGCAGATGGAGTAAGTTCCTTTGAACATTTTCGTATAATACGATAAGTTTCCTAATGATAAACAAAGAACATTTTATAAATAAAAAGAATCATGTTCGTTGTCTAAAACTACTGGGTAAAATAGGAAAAAATTGATATTGTCAGCAACTGCCAACCCCAGATATTTCTTCTAAATTTTAACTATCATTTGACATCTTTCTGAACCAATCAATTATTTTTGGTATGGTGCGGTTGAATCAGGCGTATATGCGACAGCTCAAAAATCAATTCCTACACTTAACCACTGATCCGAAATGCTTATTGTCGAGTGGAAGTTTCCAATTAGTTCCACTAATTTACAATCAATCTCTTGCGGGATATTTTGCTAAGGGTTTTAATTTATCCACGACACTTCATTAAAAATAAAACTCTCCCAGGACTTGTTCATCGATTTTAAACCTCCGAAACTGCTATATATGTGTGACTTTAGCGAGTAGATCTAACAAAAAAAACTTTAATTAAAACTTTCCAGCGTACTCTGAAAGATTCGGGATATAGTGGCTTTGCAAGTTCCGTTTGATTTGTTTGTCAAAGAGCTTTGAATAAATGTTTTTTTTCTTGGAGCAAAGCTCGCTAAACTTGGTATGATTTTACAGAATTAACCGTCAGACAACAAATATTTACATTCAAGAAAGAATGTTGTATAATTGAATAACTGTATGGTATACACGATTGGTATTTTTATTTCAAGTGCGTCACTTAAACAAAAATATGCTTGGAAGACAGTACTGTTGTGACATAATCGTAATCCTAATGACCAGAAGGCTAAAAACTTCAAGTATAAGATTTTAATAGTGGCGTTTCATTTTTTTGATCACAGGTATATTTTATGTAAACTATGCTTTTTGAAGCGTGCAACTATTTTTATTAGTCTTTTATCTTTTGAAGGAGATGCTCAGAGCTCATCCCAAAGTTGTAATTTTGAAAATTTCATGTTAGGATTAGAGAAGCGATCATTTTCCGAAGCTTTTGAATATACCATTTTCAATAAAACTGAAGGCTTCCAGAATTAGAGCTTCCAGAAACTTCAAGATCTCAAGCTATATCTCGCTTGACATCATTAAGGTTCTAGAACACTGAATTAGAGAAATAAGAACTTTGATTCATTTGCTATTTTTTCATTTCTGTAATATTTCCGTACCGAATTCCAAATATGATTGAGATATACTTTAAATTTTATTTGTACTTAGTCCGGGAGTTCCGTAGTTTGAAATAGTAATTGATGACCAATTTTGATAATAAATTATGTTTTAGAAGTATATTACTGAAAAAGGATCTCGTTCATTTGTTAACTTCCCAGATGAGAGCTTTTGTTATGGGACCGGTTGACCAATCTTCATGTTTCAAGATACCCAAAGTCATACAAAATGGTTTTTCGGAAAATGTCTGTGGCTCCGTTTCTGTGTGTGGGTACATATCTACGATGAAAGCATGGTCTCTAAACTGTTTTAGACCATGCGATAAACTTAGTGATTTTTCTACTACATTAGTATATAGCTCCATACTTACATATCAATAAGATTATTACCTGTTGGCCAACAAAAGCCAAAATTTTCAAAAATATATGTTTTACTATCCTAACCAAGCTTGGTACAAAAATCGTTGACTGACCTGAAGGAAAATTTGTTAATCAGTATAATTGAATTTGTAGTTAAAAAATACCGGCATTGAAATAAATATTTTTTAAAAAAAATTGGACCGATTTTATTAGTTGTTGCACTGAAAAATAAAAAATAATAATTCTATTGGTGCTGGTTCTTTTGGAGTTGGTGCCTACAACAACAAACTACAACGGCACAACTTCAAAATTACCAGCACCAATAGAATAATAGAATTAATATTATTTTGTATTTTTCAGTGCAACAACTAATAAAGTCGGTCCAATATTTTGAAAAAATATTTATTTCACATTTTTACTTCCCTCAATTAGGGAAGTATTGTATTCACGTAAAAAATCGACCTCGAGATTTTTGCTGATATTTACCTTTTTGGGGTTCCTAGATCACGAAAATCATGGTATCTCAAGTCCGTCGGTCTGTCTGTCTCTCGTCTGTCTGTAGTCTGTTTGCGTTGTAACTCAATAACGGCTTGACCTAGGACAACGAATTTTGGTATGCATATTGAAGGACTACCGGCGACGTAATGTAAGGGTTTTCGTTAATCATCTATACAGGGTGTCCAAAATATTAAGTGTCAATATAAGAACGGTAGAAGCAACGAGGTTGTTTCCAAGAGCAAAAAGATGTAAGTTATTCAGGTAAGCGGGGTGGTTTGTCGAGGGAAGTCATAGGTAAAGGCTTTTACCAATTTTTGAGTGTAATATTGGTCATGAAAATTGTTGAACGTTCACTAATACTCAGAAGATACTTGTTACTTGTTATTTATTATTCAGAGATCTCAAAACATCGCGGCGCAAATATAAATATAACTCGAAAACCGCAACTCAATCTAAATGTTGCTATATATAATCTTTTCTTTAATTTGGCCGTCTCATATTTTCAAGTTTAGAATTGCTCTTCCACAAAGCGGACATACGCATATCACATATTTCAGACTTTAACATTGCGAAACTTGGAAACCACTCTTTTGAAAAAATGTTCATTTTAAACTTTTCCGGATATGGCCCCCTTTCTAATTTTCAAATCTCGAATTTTCGGTTCTCGGAAAAATTTACCCCTTCCACATAGCTGAAACAAATATTTCAGAATGTAACGCGGAAATCTATGATTAGTTTTAAAAATGTCCAATTTAAACGTTTCGGGATATGGAATTTTCTTTAATTGTACTGTCTCGGATTCTCAATTTTCGAGAAAAATTGACCCCTTCACCCCTTTAGGGGCGGTTTTTGGAGGAAAGTGGATTTCTGATTTTAGTTTTTCTAAATATGGGACCATTTTTCCACTCTCCTCTTTCAAATGAAACAAAAAAGCAAAAATACAACCGAATTGTATACCTTCTCCTTTTTTTGAAGTCGGTCAGAAAATCGCAATCTGCCCAAGATTTAAGAGCTTTAGAAAATATTTTTGATTGATTCATACGATTTCAAGCTACATTTTTGTGGATGAATATAAAAAATAAAAAATAATAAAAATCCATAGACATCTGAACACCTAGACCACGCATGGCCTGTTTTAGAGCGATCCAACATCTCAAGACCATTATTCTTCTGGTCCATAATGGTTAGTGTACGACTTATACGACTAACATATTTGCCAAGCTTCTTATTTTTCATGGCAGCTTCTGATTTATAGAGTAATAATCAAAGACATTCAGACGGAATTGAAAGGTGGCCGTTGAAATAGTAATTATTGATTATTCAGAAACACCTGCAGATTAAATTATGTACCAAATTTATATTTTACAACACAAAATAAAAATTTTCATTTGTGAAATAAGGGGATCATCAGTCGATATCGATCGATTGAGTTAAGTGCGGCAACACAGGAAAATATAATTTAGGCGTCCGTATAAATTCGCAAGCTTTCGTCGCTAGTCGGAATATTGTTGTTCGTTGTTCCATTCATAATTTGAGTGTTGCTACTACGTTTTACAAATTTATACGCTTCTACTCAGGTACACTGTTGCCAAAATTTCCTATAGGAAAATTTTGTCTCTCTCTTACACATGGAAAATACCAAAACAGTTCTCTAACAATAACAGATCGCCTTTGGATAAATGTTCTGAATGAAATGCTTCGTCTAGGTGTTCAGATGTCTATGTAAAAATCTAACTTTACAAATTCAATAGTTAGGTATATTTAATAGGTGACATACAACTTTCTTCTAGCCGTCAGATCATGTTAACTTTTTATAAACCTATAGAGAAAAAACTTGCTAAGTGTGCCATGTGAATAAGGGAACATATCTCCGCATGTCTTTACTTAAATCATCTGAAATTACAGAATATAGAAACATCATTTGCAATATTTTGCACCAGAAATATTTTATTGATCAACATTAAAAGAAATACATAAACCTGAATTATTAATAATAATAAATACTAAAAATGTCTATATGTCCATACAAACCGCACTGTTCGCATCAATTCTCAGTTTTAGTTTGCTCGGATAATTTTTTCAATTCTTCTTTTAAAACACCTAAAAAGAGGTGAATTGCTGCTGAGTGGTAAGTAAGCTTAGCTTGTATAAATATTCTGTAACTTATGTGAATTTTATTTGAATTGGTGTATTTGAATCATTTTCAGTAGCTTTTCAACAGTTTCAATTAATGCATTAATCTTTTATTTGGCTTTTCAGAGAAATCTTCTCTGAAATATTTATGAAATCGCTCCGAAACTGAATAGACTTACTTTGGAATTGAGTCTAAGCATCTTCGATCACTGCAGAGCCATTTGCTATATGCAGCAATTGCTGACTGATTTTTTTTAAGTATGCCTGTTCGCGAGTTTTGCATAGTAAACGTGCTTAATACTAAAGAAGATGGTACTTATTACTTGTTATTATGTATTCAGAAATCTGAATACATCACGGCGAAAATACCCATATGTCAGACTTTACCACTGCTATAACTCCAAAACCGTAACTCTATGGAAAAAATATACAATTTAAATGTTAATACAAATAATCTGGTCTTCAATTTGGCCGTCTCAGATTTTCAATTTTCTAAAGAAATTGCCGGATGCACATAGCGGAAATTCACATATTTTAGATTTTATTATTGTTGTAACTAGAAAACCGTAAGTCTTTAAAGAAAATGTTCAGTTTAAACGTTTCCGGATAATGTCTTCTTGAATTCTGCCGTCTCAGATTTTCGATTTTCCAGATAAATTGCTCCCTCCACTCCCTTCGGGGCTGGTTTTTGGAGGGATGGAGATTTCGGATTGGAGTTTTTATGATTATGGGACCATTTCTCATATCTCCTCATTGAAATGAATCAAAAGTTATCAAAATTGGGGATTGTTTACTGTATACAGCACGCGCACAAACCAAAAAAAGTAGGTGCCAAGTTATTTATTTTGAACAATCATCTTATTATTCATAGACTTATTTCAACAGGTTTTCTTCATACCAATTTGCCATTTTGTCAGAATACAGAGATCTTACCTACTGAAGCAAATTTCATTTTTTGCGTTTAGGGCCATGAATGTGCAGACAAAATTTATAACTTCAATAAAAATTAATAACTAGCGCACAATACATTACTGAATATACAGGAATACTGATTAGTTAAGCTCATATTTTAAAATAAAATGGTTTCCCCTTAACCTTAAAGTCATTGGCCTGACAATTGTACGTTCCCTGGAAAGAGGGCAATAATCATAAACCTAACCAAAACATCAACGAAATCGTTATACTGGTTCGTCTACCATTGAACAATAAAAATATTAATATCCGTAACATCATTACCGCACATAAACAGACCGAAACCGAAATCCCACCAAATTTTTGGGGGTAGCTATGTCATAAAGAAATTACTGTTCATAGTTTTCATAGCCAGGGTCACATAAACGTTGTCTCTGTGCTAATCTTGTTACGACCGAATAGGGGTTGTAAATTGTTCGAGATTATGAAGACGGGGTTGTAAAGATGTAAAATCTTAACAATATTTACGGATTCAGCGTGTCAAATGGTTGAGGATATCACCGCATCTGTTATGAAGAAAAGAAAGAAAAAATATATGTTTTGGCCTTCAGAGCTATTTGTTGGTAAATGAACTTCGAACAAATGAAGATACTTCTACTAATAAAAAGCCTCCTAGAATATTTCTACATCTGTTTTGGGTGACGGAAAATATTTAATTATTTGATTGATTTGAAAAACTGCATAGAGTTAGTAAACTACTAAAATTAGTAGACTAAGTACGGAGAAATTAATTATTATTTTTTAGTAAAACTAAATTAAATATTGGTCAAAAAACTAGTTTATATCGATCCAAACTTGTCTACAATAGATTAGATAACAATCTAAAAAAATTAAACTTCTCTAGAGGGCGTATTAAATTTCATATTAAGAGTTGGATTTTAAATAATTTGAAGTTATAATATACATAGATATTGTTATATTATTTAAGAAATCTGTTTTAATATTTAATACTTCCTATATCATGTGTAACATTTGTAGTTGTATTTATAGATTTGTTGCATTTTAATTTTATTATTTGTTTATTTATTGTATATTAATATGTATATTTACATTATGTGAAGCTTGTAGATTTTAATACATTATTAAGTTCAGGTCTACACACAGATGCTATTTGCATCTCGGTAAAGGTTTGTTGGACTTTCTAAGTCAGACAATCTATTAGCATACTATTTTTTTAATGAAGATTTGTATGTTAACCTGAATAAAAATTATTATTATTATTAGTTTCTAAATAAATTACCTTATATTCAAATTGTCTGATATTTCAACTAGTTTGATAAACTGGTTATGGTAAACAAGAGACCAAATCATTTTATCTAATCGGTTCTTATTTGCTTTTCATCTTTCATCATTTTGACCGTACAAATTTTGGCATCAAAGTTGAATGTCTAGATAAAGAAGACTGTAAATGACGATAGAATAACACCATGGTACAAATACAGTGTAACACTACCTATGCTTGTCTACCGTAGACAAATGAAATCACAGAAGTTGCATAGGTACCAGAGGTGTTCAACAATAATCAGCTGTTGCTCGAGTTTCATCTCCTTTTTGACCATCTGAACGGAAGAGGTGTACGATTGAAATGTTTGCTTTTTTAAGTTAGTACGCGTGCTTCGTATAGTAAATGTATCTGATTTTTGACCGACGAACCCCAAACGGAGGAGGTATACAATTCGATAGTGTGCTTTTTTTTTTTGGTTTGGGCGCGCCTTTCATATAGTAATCGTACTCCGATTTTGATGATTTTTGGTTCATTTGAAAGAGGAGGCTTGAGAAATGGTCCCATATTCATAAAAACGGGAATCCGACATCTCGTTCCCTCCGAAAAGGGGGCAAATTTTTTCGAAAATTGAAAATCTGTGTTGGTATAATTACAGATAGGACAATATCCGGAAACGTTTAAATTGAAATTTTTTTCAAAAGAGTAACGGTTTTCGAGATAGAGACATTTTAAATTCTCAAATATACCTATTTTCGCTATGTGGACAGGGCGATTTCTGTCGAAAATTGAAAATATGTTTGCAGTACATGAAAGACATAATTATTTGTAGCAACATTTATCATGAACATTTTTCCCTTAGAGTTACGGTTTTCGAGTAAAATCGGTGTTGAAATGGTAACAACTAAAATATTCAAGCGTATTTCCGCAGCGATGTTCTGAGATCTCAATAATAACTAACTACAAGCAAGGAATATACGTGGGTAATAGGATAAGTACTATCTTGATTGGTATTAGTGAACGTTCAACAATTTTCGTGACTAATGTTACACTCAAAAGTGTGAAATAAATATTTTTTACAAAAAAATGGACCTACGTTATTAGTTGGTGCACTGAAAAGTATAAAATAATATTAATTCTATTGGTGCTGGTACTTGTGAAGTTGGTACCAAAAGTTATCAATCTACCTGCAACTGCACAACTTCAAAAGTACCAGCACCAATAGAATTAATATTATTTTATACTTTTCAGTGCACCAACTAATAACGTTGGTCCAATTTTTTGTAAAAAATATTTATGATGATTCTTTTTTCACTTGAAAGAGGAGAGTTGACAAATGGTTCCACAATCTAATTTAAAATCCAACTATTTCTCTCCCAGCCTCCGAAACGACTGCCATCAAAGAGGAGGAGCTGACTTTTTTTTTCAAAAATCGAAAATTCGAGATGGTAAAATTAAGCAAGAGATCACATTTTTGTAAATTGAAAAATTACGGTTTCCGTGTTACAGCAGTGGTAAATTCTGAAATTTGAGTATTTCCGCTATGTGAAGAGGGCATTTTTTTCGAAAATCGAAAACTTGAGAGAGCCACATTAAAGAAGAGATCATATATGTACATGGACATTCTTCAAAAAAGATTAGGTACTGTTTCCGAGATACAGCACTGGTACAGTCTGAAATATGTATATTTCCGCGATCTTTTGAAATAAAAGTGAACGTTCAACGATTTTGATGACAATGATACTGTTTTACAAAAACTAGAACCAACTGGTGCACTGAAAAATCCAGAAAAGTTATTAATTCCACTAGTGCTGGTACTTTTGAATTTGGTGCCAAAAGTCTTCTATCTACCTATCCTATAACTGCACATCTTCTAAATTACATTATCTCTGGAGAAATGGTAGGACAAACAAAAGCAGATCCAGAAAATTCTTCATGAAAATAAATGTATGGCGCGTATTTTGAGTCGGAGGATTACATTATTGGTCGTGTCCACAGCAGAATCTGATTACCAATCGATTAGTAATCAGTAATCAAAAATATGTATCTTATGGACACGACTGATTACTGATTAGTTCATTTGTCAACCTGACAGTTGAAATAATTCAATTCTACAATTACACATATTAGATGAATTGAAAATAGAAGAAGAAAAAGTATTATCCATTCAATATGTTTATAATGAAAAAGATTATGTGGTAAACGGAACGGTCGATGTCCATAACAGAATTGGGAAATATCTGAAACAAAATGTAGGTTATGTTACACTATGGTTTTCTGATAGCTGTCGTATTAAAGACGTCAACTTTTTGATTACTGATTACTAATCGATTGGTAATCAGACACTGCTGTGGACACAACCATTGTTTTCAACCATACAGTGCTATAGCACTGATGCACTCAAAACAATATCTTTCTGAAGGGTAAAAATTTAAGGTTTTCTTTAGAGGTGCAGTAAGATGACCATCAAGGTCCTTCAATTTATCATCCCTACATTTTTTATGGAGTTAATATTGTGATAATCAGTCAATCATGAATCATGATGTAAGAGACAATATTGAAAACATCGCGTTATACGTCATTCCGGTTACTTAAACTGAGTCTTCCGTTACCTCTTTGTTCTATTACAATGATTTTCAAGATTACTCTGATCCATCCTGAGTACTTACATGTACTCTTTGCGATAGAACTATGATCATTGATGGCTTTGTAGGACACCACTTTATGGCAAGTTTCAATAGATTCATACTGGTAGTATAAGTGTTCTATGAAGATTATATTTAGTTTTGCGATATATGTTTCTTAATCATAGCTCTGGAGCCAATCTAATATAAATATTTCATATAAAATTGAACCGACTTTATTAGTTGGTGCACTGAAAAATACAAAATAACATTAATTCTATTGGAGCTGGTACTTTTGAAGTAGAAGAAAAATATTTATTTCGCACTTTTGTGTGATACATTTGTCATGAAATTTGTTGAACGTTCATTAATACCAATGCTATTATTACCCATGTATAAGGTTAGCTTGTTCTTGTTATTATTGAAATAACTCAAAGATATAGGTACATATTTCAGACTTTACTGCTGTAACTCGAAAAACGTAAAAATGTTGCTATCTATATATAATCGCTTCTTTAATTTGGCAATCTACTATCTTAAATTTTTGAAAAAAATTGCCCCTTCTATATAGCGAAAATAAACATATAACATATTTTAGACTTTTTACCATTGCTGCAACTCGAAAACTGTTTTGAAAAAATGTTCAAAGTAAATGTTTCCGGATATAGAATTTTCTTTAATTACGCCGTCTCAGATTTTCAATTTTCGGGGAAAATTCCCCCCCACAGCCTTTGAGGGACGTTTTTGAGGGGAGTGGAATGTCTAATATTGATTTTTAAATGGGACAGATTCTCACTATTCCTCTCTCAAATGAAAAAAAATTGAAAAAAAAATTATCAAAATTGGAGACGCGAACATCCATAAAAAACAACATGCATAAATATAGACGAATTGTATACCTCCTCCGTTTGGGATCGTCGGTTAATAATATATCTTGGCAAAGAAAATGCATTGTTCTATTTCATTTGTTGAATAATTTCTGGTAAGAACGATTGAGCCTGAATAGATCTAATAAACAATAGGTCTTTAATTTCTTAGGAAGATTGTTTGTCTAATTTTATGTAAGTTCAAAAGTAGGGCAATCCTGTTGGATGACCTTACATAAAGTTGCAACGAGAATTACGACTTATTTTTTCCACATCGAATTACATTATGAATTCTCATTTATTTTGTCATCAACATTTTTTACACTGTTATCGAATTCATAAATTTTCCCCAGTTTTTTTCACAAAAAACAGAAATGCACAACAATCAATAACCGATAGTTTTTTTTCGCTGTTACATCTGCTCGCAGAGTCAAACAAAGTGGGACATTTGACAAGGCTGTAACGTGACCAATTGAAAAACAAAACAGAAATGGATTCCAACGGCTCAACGACAGTGAATCATTCACATTTTACACGCCGCTTGCTAGGGATCCTTTCAGTGATCTGCACTGAAATAATCGCAATTTTCCACCATAGGGAGGAACTACGGTAACATTGCCGTCGTTCACATTTACGAAGAGCTCAAAAAGTAATAAAGTGAGTGGATAGAATTATTATAACGAAGACTAATAAACAAATAATTTTAGTTGAGAATATTTTTATTTGAATAATGTTGATTATGTTGATAATATGGCAGTGCGTGTTACGCGTGACAATGTCTAGGATGAAATAATTAAAACTAATTTTAGAATTTGTTATATATTTGATTTTGTTTCCATTCCAATTTAATTCTAAAAACTTGTGATGCATGAGAATCTGCACCACTTTTGACTGACTTCAAAAAAAGGAGAAGGAATACAATTCGGTTATAAGTTTGCTTTTTTATTTTTTTTTCTTTATAGCTGTTGGCGCGTTTTGCATAGTAAACGTACTCCGATTTAGACGATTCTTGTTTTATTTGAAAGAGGAGCGTTGATAAATGGTCCCATATTGGTCAACTCCAAAATCTCCTTCCCTCCAAAAACCGCCCCCAAGGGGGGTGGAGGGGACAATTTTTCTCGAAAATTGAAAGTACGAGACGGCAGAATTACTGAAAATTCCATATCCCGAAATGTTTAAATTGGACATTTTTAAAAATAATTATAGGTTTCCTGAAATATGTGTTTCAGCTATGTGGAAGGGGCAAATTTTTCCAAAAATCGAAAATTCGAGGTTTGAAAATTAGAAAGAGGACCATATCCGGAAACGTTTAAGGAGAACATCTTATCAAAAAAGTTACGGTTTCCGCTAATTGGAAGAGCAGTTTTTTTTCGAAAATTGAAAATATGAGACGGCCAAGAAAATATTATATGCGGAAATATTTAAATTGAGTTACTTTTTTCGAGTCACAGCGGTAAAGTCTGAAATATGTATATTTCCGCCGCGATGTTTTGAGATCTCTGAATAATAAATAACAAGTTCAAGCTAAGCTTATAATCTTTTTGGTATTAGTGAAAGTTCAACAATTTTCATGACTAATGTTACATTCATAAATGTGAAATAAATATTTTTTACAAAAAATTGGACTGACTTTATTGCTGCAATGAAAAATAAAAATTAATATTAATTCTATTGGTGCTGGTAATTTCGAAGTTGTGCCGTTGTAGTTTGTTTTTGTAGGCACCAACTCTTAAATATTCACAATTAATTTTAGTTTGTAGCTTATATTATTATATATAATATTATATTATATTATTTCCTAGCTATTTTACTTTAACGCACTGTTGGACAACCCTATAAATCCAAAGTGATGTACCTTCCTCCATTTCCCAAATATTGTCATAAATACTTCAAATATGAATAAGATAAGGAAATTAGTATGTAACTACGTAAATTAGGATTACCTTACAAAGAAAGAAAATCAGTGGATGACGAAATATTATCAGGTATACTATGTTTAAAATTACGACACAATTTGGAAAACCTCTCCATGTTAAAATTAGTTCAGGAAGATTCGCATATAATGTCGCTCACACCATCGCCGGTGATATTCAATTCAGAGTATGAGATTTTATAATCTTTTTTCAATCGTTAGTGCTAACCATGCTATATTGTTCACAAAATTTCTATTGGAATCTGATATAACTATGTTTGTTTAATCTACTACTACTGAACTCTTGTTTGAATATGAATTCGGCTGCATGACTTGAAATAAACTGCTTCAATCATCTCTATTTTGTAGAATAAATTTATAGATAATCTTATTAAAACTATAATTATAATAAAACTGCTCAATGATCTTAAATATCACTACCTAGCTATTAGACGTATGGATTAGTATTCACATGCGTTTGGCATTCTGGTGACATCATTACTCATTAATGCTATCCCATTTAATGGAAGAGTATATAGAGTATATATAGCACAAAGGAATGACTGATGTTTATCTGTTGGTAACGTTGACATCCCCTATGGAACGTCAAATATCGAGATGGATCGGGACCTGTATTAATATTGGAATCATTCATGCGCTTAACAGTTTTGAAATGAGACCAGAAGCAGTGTATGTGTCATCCGCATAGAAAAATGCGGGACGCCTATTTAACATGCAAGTTGCCTCTCAATTCGCTTGATGTCACATGATAATGAAGAAATTATCTATAAATAGTCTTGTAGATATTTTGATGGAGCATTGATTTTTAAAGTTATTTGTTCATTAGAAAGAAAATATCTTTCTAAAAACAAAAGAGTTATTGCTGTAGTCGCTACTGTTCATTAACACTACCTGTAATACACTTACCAAGGGTTGTGGGATATTATATGGATCAACCTTCGTACTTCACCTCTGGGACGTTAAACAGAGAAAAATTTAAAATCTACACCACACCTGGGTGGCGAGGCCCCTTAATAAAATAATAAAAATATAATAAATAAATCTCATATAGAAATATACAGGGTGGGCAAATTTCGATGCTTTTATAGGGTAACTATTTGATATAAAAAAAATCGATGGCGCAGTCTCGATCTCTTTTTTTGAGGTCCACTCAATGGTGAAAACAAAAATTAGCTATCGTTATCGAGTTATAACCTAAAACTCAATTTTGTACGTATTAGATGCATGCCTATAATATCTCACTCATTTGTGAAGTTATCAAAAAATTCTTTTGACATTATTCAGGGACTTTTTTTAGTAGAATCCATTGGCGTAGCTGGATAATCTACTTCTCAAATTTCAGGTTATGACATGTATTTTTAATAAAAACTGGAGTTGATACAAGCTTATTTGAAAAGAGTTATTTTTTCTCTTTTCAAAAATATATAGTTTATAGGGCGTTAAAAAAGTATTAGAAAATCCTTCAATATCCAGTCGTCAAATTAAAGCTGAATTGGCGGTTTCAAGAGATAAAGCTTTAAATATTTTGTCGAAATACAAATTCAAGCCTTAGGTAATAAGAAGAAAACAACCCCAACTTCAACCAGCAGATTCTCAAAGGCGATTGAAATTTTGCAACTGGTATGTAAATAAAATTCAGGAGAACGCATTGTTGTAATATGGGACAGATGAGGCTTATATTAGTAGTGCTGGAATTTTCAATAGGCATATAATGAGCATTACTGGTATGATACCAATCCTCACAGAATTGTAAACGTTCAGGCCAGGATTTGGTTTTAGTGTTTGGTGTGCTTTTCGCGATAGCCAGGTTCTAGCGTTCCATAGATATCAAGCAAATTTAACTGGTCAACGGTATTATGAGATAATAAACCATCAAGTTGAAGAATTTATGAATAATATACGTTTAACAGAAAGGAGAAATGAGAAATCTGTTTTTTTCAAAAGGATGGTGCACCACCTCATAACTCAGAAATTGTTTCTGATTTGTTAAATATCAATTTTAGAAACAATAGGATAGGAACTAATGGACCAATGAGGTGGTCACCGCGATCACCCGACTTAATACTCCTCGATTTCTTCTTCTGGGGCTACATTAAGGTCACTTTATACAAGAGATATAGTAACAATATCGAAGAACTGAGACAACATTTTCTGGACTGTGTAAATATTAGGTATTCTAAATATCCAAATTTATAATGCGTGTTGAAGTGTTGCGAACCGATGCAATTTATGCATAAAGAATAATGGATAGACAGCATTTTGAATTTATATACGTTGATTTAAAGCTTTCCGTCCTACTTCAGGTATATTTTAGTTTAATTTGGTACATAACAACTTTTTGTGTTCTTTCATAAAAACATATTTTGAATAAGTTTTAGTATTTGTTTCACGATTGTTTTTGTTATAGGCTTGTTGATTGTCGAATAAATGATTATGTTATTCCGTAATTTAATAAAAATAGCTTTGTGAGATTGTCTTCTTTCTATATATATAGATTAAAACATAAGTCGAACATAATATAAAATTTTCTCATGAATCATATTTTTTTCGCAAGTTTCATAAGCCATATTTGGACATACCATGCAGTGAATAAGTGAATTTTACTTGCAAATACGAAACTATCTTTCCTTAATGATAGGCTCCAAAACATTGCATTAGTTTACACAAGACTACTTCGAAAAAACTGAAAGAAATATTTCAGTTACATGGAGTACCTAAATTTAATTGATGTCTAGAATAAGTATTACTTTTTTACCCCCCTATAAACGATTTTAAAACTAGGAAAAAATACTCTTTTCAAATAAGCTAAAATAAACTAAAAATACAAGTTTATGTCATAACCTGAAATTTGATAAGGAAATTTAAAATCCAGCCACGCCACTGGATTGTAGTCAAAAAAATGCCTTAAGAATGTCGAAATAAATTTTCGATAACTCCACAAATTTTTAAGATGTAGGCATGCATCAAATACGCGAAAGAAACAGTTTTAGGTTATAACTCGAAAACAAAAGACGATAACAAATTTTTGTTTTCTCCATCTAGTTTATCTCCAAAAATTGATCACGACTGCATTATTGATTTTTTTTTCTATTTCTAATAGTTACCAAGTTACCCTATAGAAGCATCGAAATTTGCCCACCCTGCATCTATTGTGATCTTTCACACTTTCCACTTTCGAATTTGAAAAAATACAGCTAAAAGAGCTCAAAATTTTTAATGAAAATGGCCAATAATAAACTAATATTACATAGTGAAGTTTTTTAGAAAAATCCTGTTTTCTTAAATTTTATATAAAAATGAGGAATCGTGAAAATATCATTAGCTTTGCATGATTATTGCTTGTCAATCTGAAAAAAGGTTATTGTTATAATTTTGGTAAGTATATGTCATTGATAACAAAGGTCGCATCTAGCAGAAAGAACTGCTATGCAGCAAATTCTCCTGATTAGCTGAAAAATGACAAGTGACACGCACTCAGCCAATTAGAATTATGTATTCTTATTGGTGTTATTTAATCGTTTGTGTTGCCCCCGGTTATTGTTTTTGTTTCAGATTTGTCATCAATTTAAATTTATTGATATTGTTACATTCTCTTGCACCCTGCAGATGTTTATAAAAATAGTTCATCTTCATGAGATCGGTTAAGAAAATACTACAGTTACCTAAATGAAGAGAGTATTATACTTTCTATAATATATAACAAAAATCACAACGATATTATAAGATTTATAGTTAACTTTGAATTATTATTTATATAAAATCTATCTATTATTTTGTTGAACCTCTAATAAATAGGTATCTTGAACAAATAAAAAATGTATATTTCTAAGAAAATATTAAAATAAAACATTATGCGATTGAGTTTTTATTAAACTTTGTTACAAATCAAAATAATTAATCTGTAAATAATGAGAAGATTACAACAAATGCTCAATGATCTGGCCATTTTCATTGGAACTAAGAGCATGTCTTTGATGAAAGGGTCTATCAACGTTATCCAAATCTTCGGGAGTAATAAACGGAAATGCATTTTGGATTCTCAGTCGCATGTCTTCTGGTGTGGTAGGAGGAATACTAAATACAATGTCTTTGACATAACCCCAAAGAAGAAAGTCAAATTTATTTGAATCAAGGCTACTTGCAGGCCACGGATACTGACTCCCAATACGTATCCGATGTTCTCCAAAATTTTCATTCGAAAAAATTTGAAATAATCAATTAATAATTTCTATTGCATTCAATAAATATAAGTTCTTCTTGGAAGTTCATTTCTTAAAAATAATAAAATTGGTGATTAATCACAAAGACATAAATTAAAACAACAAACAGGAACAATAAACGGGAACGACAACAACACTTATATGTAACAACAATAATAATGACAATGAATTCACTACAGAAGAAGATTATGACAAGTAATTTTCAGATTGACAAGCAATAATCATCCAAGGCTAATGATTTTTTCACGATTCTTCATTTTTTTATAAAATTGAAGAAAACAGGATTTTGCTGAAAAACTTCACTGTCTAACATTAGTTTATTATTGGTCATTTCTATTCAAAGTTTTGAGCTCTCTTAGCTAGTGCAAGAAAAAATATACCATTCCATTTGAAAAATTGAACTTTTGATATTTTTTCGACAATTTTAGAAAAAGCACCCTATATATTATTAATAATATTCAACAAATCTGTCAAAAACTACATGATATTTATCATATGCGGCAAAAATTTCATTTTCTCAACTTCTACCAATTTCGAGATATATTTTTCTAAATATAGGTACTATTTATCCGTCAAAATTTTCGGGAAACATTTTATTTCTCAAGAACCATTAACAATAGACATAGAATCATATTATCAAAGTCACATTAAATTATTATCTTGAAGCTGGAAAAAATATAAAATTATACACATTCCATAAGAAATTATTATACCTAATTCCAACTATGTCGACGCCACTGGTATATCTGAAAGTATTTTTATGAAATAGAATTTTTAAATGAGATAGGGTTTGTGATTAATTTTTCTTTCTTTTCTTTTCTATTGTCCATCCCCAGGAGTTTGCCCCACCCTGTATCAGCATTTTTTAAGATATCAGGTTTAAATTTTGCTACAAAAATCATTGGGATGAGTTTGTGGATGGGCATGATCGGAAATGTTTCTAAGAGATATGATGTGTCCCTATAACTTTTGTTTAAAACATGTTTCCCTACAAAAGTAAAAAAAAAAATAATAACCATGAAATTTACCTATCCGCTGGCAACGAGCCATCGGGATTTTTTAATATACCAGTGGAAAGTGATTGTGTTGGTTCTGATTTTCATAGCATCATCATATTTCAACTATCTCCACCTTTCAAAGCATGTTTGTTTGATGTCTGTTTGTATGTTTCATCCACTCGAACTTTTAACAGAATTTGAAATAACCGAAGTCGAGTGGAAATGACAGTTCAAGTGCTCACTGAATTCGAGTGAAAGTACCTACATAGTAGATAGGTATGAAGAGTTTTACTAAATTAAAAGTAATATCTCCATAATAATATTTTGCTTTCTTTGGTAAATATATGTAAACGAAATTAGTGATGGATGTATGGGGATCTCGAATGCTATAAGAGAAATCATTTTTTTCACAAAAAATAAGACAGACTTTATTTGTTGGTGCGCTGAAAAATTCAAAACATGGTTAATTTTATTGGTGCTGATAAGTGGTGCAGTTGTGAGTAAATAGAAGACTTACCTACTTCAAAAGTTCGATACAATTGTTTTGAATCTTGCGTTACACCAACAAATTAATAAAGTCCTCTTTTTTGTAAAAACATATTTATTTTTCATTTTTTTAGTTATTAAAATGGTTGAACCTATATTTATATTCAATGATTTGAAAATACCCACGGCATTAAGAATCTTGCAAACGTTGATGGAAATTATTTTCTGACCGACTTCAAAAAAAGGAGAAGGTATACAATTCGGTTGTATGTCTGCTTTTTTATTTTTTTGTGGCTGTTCGTGCGTTTTCATAGTAAACGTACTCCGATTTAGATCATTTTTGTTTTATTTGAAAGAGGAGAGTTGAGAAATGGTCATATATTTAGAAAACTCAAATCCGAAATCTCCTTCCCTCCAAAAACCGCCCCCAAAGGGCGTGGAGGGGGCGATTTTTCTCGAAAACTGAAAATCCGAGACAGCAGAATTAAAGAAAATTCCATATCCGGAAACGTTTAAATTGGACATTCTTAAAAATAATTTAGCGTTACAGTCTGAAATATGTGTTTCAGTTATGTGGAAGGGGTAAATTTTTCCGAGAATCGAAAATTTAAGATTTGAATATTAGAAAGGGCATATCCGAAACCGTTTGGAAAAAGTGGTAAAGTCTGAAATATGTGATATGCGTATTTCCGCTATGTGGAAGAGCAACTTTTTTCGAAAATTGAAAATATGAGACGGTCAAATTAAAAAAAAGATTATATGTAGCAACATTTAAATTGAGTTTTCGAGTAAGTAACAGCAGTAAAGTCTAAAACATGTATATTTGGGCCGCGATGTTTTGAGATCTTTGAATAATAAATAACAAGAACAAGCTAAGCCTATATCTTTTTGGATATTAGTGAAAGTTCAACAATTTTCTTGACTAAAGTTACTATCAGAAATGTGAAATAAACATTTTTTACAAGAAATTGGACCGAATTTATTGATTATTGAAAAATACAAAATAATATTAATTCTATTGGTGCTGGGAATTTTGAAGTTGTTCCAAAAGAACCAGCACCAATAGAATTAATATTATTATTTAAGTTCTTTCTCTCTGTTTGGGACGGTTTTTCAGGGAAGGAAGATGTTGGATTTTATTTTTTTAGTGTGGTAGAATTTCGCAGCACTCCTCCTTCCAATAAAAAAAAACATCAAAATCGGTGTACCTTTACAAACGGCGGCTACATGCATAAAAAAGGCAAACATACAGATGAATTAATTGTATACTTACCTCTTTCGTTCTGGCGCAGTTCGGTAACTTAACACTTATCACATATCAATACTAACTGCTTATCTAATCAGAAATTTTGGAAAACTTTGGAAATGCATGTTTTCAAATGTCTTATTTCTAAATTTGTCATAAGTCACATAAAATTTGTCAAGAGCAATGTTCGAAGAGGTATTTATTTTGTTTAATAACGTATAACTCAATTTTCATTTTCTGGATGATCACAATTGCTTAGAAAATCTAATTATGTATGAAAATATGATATTAGTATTAATATAAGTTTGAATATTTCGATTACATGTCATTCGATGACAAAATTAAACTAATTTATTTGTCTAAACTTGTCACTTGACTGGCATATTATAGCGGTGTTTTAAAAACTTTGTTCTATGAATTATTTGGAATTAGAGTGAAAAATAAATCGCAGCAGAAATATTCAAGACTATTTCAAATGAAACTCCTACGTCCTCTACAAATTATTTTGGTATCATATGCAGAATTAGCTCTGCTTTTTTTAAATTGAAACAAATACTAAGTTTATGAGGTTTTCGGACTTCGAAATGTAGTAAAAAAATATACTTGTAAGTAATAAGGTTAATATCCAAGGGTTTTAGAACCATAAAATAATCTTTTATAGTTTACAGTTAATCACCAATTTCGGGTGAACTGTACCTACCTACCTAAATCAAACAAAAACAATTATTCTTATTAAACTTTTAACTGTAAAGTACCTATTGATTAACTGAAGATCATAGTGTATGGCATCCTGCTGGTTATTTACCATATCAAAAGAGCCCTCACTGGTACAAAAAAATCTTCATTAATGTAAAGAGATTTTACCTGAAGATTTACTCTCTTTGCCATAGGAAGTAAGCCTTCGCAAAACTGACAACAACAACCACCTTAAAGCTTTAGTAGCCTTTGCAGTCGGTGATGAAATCTTTCCGTTCTAAATTATAATTATGATAATAATATATTAAGGCATTTCTCGTTCGAAGCCCGCGTCTACAGCTGGCTGGTATACGTACTACGTTCCCTATGTCTTATTTAAGTATTCTCTGCTTCGGCCATGAACGCTATAATGATGCTAAATGTCCGTCATTAATTCGTCTTAAACAAACTGTTTGGAGAAAATTTGCGGGCAGTTATCTGCCTAACAAGATCTATTGTGGAGGGAGGGGGGAATATTGCATGCAATCTGCTTAGACCTACGTTCAGGTCGTGTTATGAATGTGAATATTGTCTTCTACAAAACTTGTCTTTGCCTGATAATTATTTCATATTAAGTTTTGACATTGTAGGATATTCACTAATCAAGTGATGTTTGTGCTACAGAAAAAGTAGAAAAAAATATTTGACAGTCGTGTCTTTTTCCTATAATTTTCCATGCAAAAATCAGTCCTTTTGTAAGATATAAACCTTGTAACTGCATTGGCGAATCATATAAAAAAACAAATTGTATCTATAGTACAAATTTGATACAAAAAATGGGATAACTTAAATTCACTTCATTTTTGACATCAAATTTTAAATTTATTTCATATAAATATGTTTTAGACAAAATTGGACCGACTTTATTAATTGGTGCACTGATACAATACAAATTTGAAGTTGTGCCGTTGTAGTTAGTTGTAGGCAACAAGTCCAAAAGTACTTTCACCAATAGAATTAATATTATTTTGTATTTTTCAGTGCACCAACTAAGAAAAATAAAATTAAAAACGCAAACGATCAATTTATATTTACTAGTCCTTGGGCCCAGTCATAGAATTATTCATCGAAAACCGCTCTTTTTGAGTTCAAAAAAGGAGGAGGTATACAATTGGGTTGTATGTTTGGTTTTTTAGGGTATGTCAGATCGCGCGTTTTGCATAGTAAACGTGCCCGGATTTCGATGATTTTTGATTCATTCGATATAGTAGAATTATTGAGAAATAGTCGCATATTTAGAAAAACTCAAATCCGAAATGTCCTTCCCTCCTGGATGGGACAATTTTTATCGAAAATCAAAAATCTGTGAATACAGAATTAAAGATGGGACCATATCCAGAAACGTTTAAATTGAACATTTTTTCAAACGAATCACGATTTTCGAGTTACAGAATCAAAATCTGAAATATGTACCTATATCTGCGCCGTCATGTTTTGAAATCTCTGAATAATAAATACAAGCTAAGCCTATACATGGGTAAGAAGATATTTTTGGTATTAGTGAACGTTCAACAATTTTCATGACTAATGTTGCACTGAAAAATACAAATCAATATAATTCTGTTGGAGCTGATAATGTTGAAGTTGTGCCGTATTAGAAAAGAATAAATATTAGGTAAGTATTTTGAATTTTCCAGTTCCTACGTACACATTGTATAACCTGAACCCAATGATCACGGGTGTTTGTATTTTATTCATGTCTTACAGGTCCAAAATTTAATACATTTTTACCAAGGGCAGTTATTTTCAATGTATAAGCAAGGCTGGAAGTATTTTGTTCTGATACTGCGGTGGAAAACTAAATTTCCATAGCAATTTTTGAATATTTAACTTATTTCAAAATTAAATTCACGTGAGAGTCGTGGTCATAGCTCCTTCTTTGACCGTCGAACCTAACGGAGAAGGTATGCAATTCGACAATTTGTTGCGTGTTTTTTTACTTGTTATGAGACCTTTCTATCAATTTATCGAATGCTGCACATAATATTTTTTTTATTTTACCAATCAGCACCAGTTCGTTTATTCACGCTACACCATCGTGTTGCGGTAATCTAATATACAGACAATCATAATAGAAAATCAAATCGATAAAAGAATATTGCTGTTGAAGATATATATTTAATATACCTACTCATAATAATAATATGTCAAATGAACATTGTAACCTATTTTTCTATTTTGTATGAATATACAAGGTAGTAGGTACTGAAATATGTAATTGCATTAACTATGTATACGAACGAACTACTGCAAGATTCAAACTAATGTGAAGGTATACTATTTTTCACTATTAAGCCGTCTGACCATAACAAGAATATTGTTACGAGTTCTAGTTACCTGCATATTATCGCCTTAAAACTAGTTATTACATGTTCGAGACATCAGTAAACCCACATACCTACCTTTCCTATATCTGCAGTCTTAATAAAATATCGCGAATATTCCGAATGCAAAGTCATATACACAAGTGAACATCATTATTTCGATAAGTAGTTGGGCGATTAAGACAAATTATAGTGTGTTAAGATATTTCTCGACAAATTGTAGGTTACTACATACAGTGCTGCCATAACACACAAATTTAAATATATTACTCCTATTCGTAACTACTTATTATTATTAAAGTCAGCTTTGCAACTCCGGTCTGTAACAATGCAGCAGATTCTGTCTACGGAATGTGACAATACAATGGTCTTGAGATTAAAATGTGTTTTTTACCGACGACACAACCAGAGGAGGAATACAATTCGACTGTTTGTATTTTTTATGGATGTTCGCGCCTTATAAATAGTAAACGTGCTTCGATTTTCATAAATTTTTTTTCATTTGAAAGAGGACTATTATGAATTGGTCTCTCAGAAATCGAAAATCAACATGTTCTTCTCCCCAAAACTTATCTCAAAGGGGGTGGAGGGGGTATTTTTTTCGATTACCACAAAATTAAAGAGATCATAAGCGGCAACGTTTAAATTGGACATTTTAAAAAAATAATCATAGGCTTCCGAGTCACAGTAGTGGTAATGTCTGAAATATGTGTGATCTCCTTATGTGGTGGGGTGAGACGGACAATTTAACGAAAAGTTTATATGTAGCAACATTTAAATTGAGCATTTTTTCCAATAGAGTAACGGTTTTCGAGTTACAGCAGTGGAAAAGTGTAAAACAAGTGGATTTCCGCAATGTTTTGACATCTCTGAATAAGTATTATCTTATCTGGTGAACGTTGAATTATTTTGAAAACTTATGTATCATTCAAACGGAACACTTTGTGTGAGAGTTCGACTCGCTCTTGCATATATATTTATACCATATACGTAAAATCTCAGATGCTTATCAATGATCAATTAACATTTGTATAGCTAATTTATAAATTTGAAATTATAAAAAAAATTATGGGGGAGTTC
This sequence comes from Crioceris asparagi, assembly GCA_958507055.1. Lineage (NCBI taxonomy): Eukaryota > Metazoa > Arthropoda > Insecta > Coleoptera > Chrysomelidae > Crioceris > Crioceris asparagi. Next base: position 104,976,897 of record OY293826.1, read on the forward strand.
CTTCCCGGGTAACGCCGCGATTACGTAGAACACCAAAACTACGAATGTATCGAAACTTTATTTAATTTGAATTATTGTGGTACCCAGACCCCTTATCCAATCTCAAATTCTCTTTCACGCATTTAGTAATGCACTTTCATCTATAAAATGGCTTAATTATATTCTTTCCATCACTCTCAAGTCAGAAGTTAAAAGTGTTTCATTGGAGTAGAATTTCGTAGTAAAAAATCTGCTCTAGGACTAGTAGGTAATTTGTACGTGGTGAAACATAAATTAACATTTAAAATACGAGTCTAAATAAGGAGGCAACGATGTGTCTTCATTTTAATAAGAAGAAATGAACTCAAAAGTTAGATATGTATTTAGTCTATGACATTGCTTTTGTCCGCAGACCCTATTATCAAAGCTATAGATAAGTCTTGAGTTTACAAATAAGAGATTTGTAAAGAAATGTTATTTCATCTACTGTCAGGTTTAATCAATTTCCTGCACACTGTCAACATGTATCGGGAATGATTTGTTAGTGTTTTTTATTATTTGTTAATAATATCTTAATATACGTTCACCTATCAGTCTAATGTATTATACTTTCGTCGAAAACGTTGATTAGAATAGCATGTTAATGACCAGTTTGTCCTTGTCTTATGGTTTTCTCCTCTGATAAACTAATGTTTCCTATTCCATTAGTATTTCCTTTGATAATATCATATAGATAAAATTAAACCACAGAGTTGTCCAAATCCAGTATATTTTGTATAGGTAAGAGAATTTGCTTGAAATAAAACAATATTTCTTTTTGTATTTTATAGATTTTATTATCAGAACTGAAAATGGAGATAACCTGCATATTTAGGTTGGACACGGGCTATTATTTTTATCCAAAATCAAGTTTCAAATAAAATAATCTTTTATGTGAGTTATTTTGCCTAAGGCCTCCATAATTTTATGTGAGACTCACTCCCAGTTCGGATCTAGGGCCTATTTTTTCCTTGTTGGGAACTTAATGTAAAGATCATAATATTGCTGGTAATACAAACCTCCGCAAAATTCTATTATCTAATTGGTACATTTTGTCCTTTCAACTCTTAAACTAACTTACTTCTTACTAGTTGTATAATCATTCAATTTTTTGTTGCCATTATCTGTTTGAATTCTATAGTAAAAGTTCTTACGTTTCATTTTGCATTGTGCTTATATAAAAAAATCATTTGAAGGATGCCACAAAATTTGAGTACCTATTCACAAACTTGTACGAATATAATAAACACAAGAGATATTGCATTTTTTTAAGATATTGTTCTTAGAGAAATAATTCCATACATATCTTCCAAATTCAAGAGTAAACACTCCTGGAAAATTTTATTCAGTATACGTATCAATGTGTTTCCTTGATTTGTTTGTCTAATAATTCCAATTAAAGAAGGTAATCCTTTATTTGGTCAGTTAGTCGGGTGTTATTTGAAATGTTTCCAAACTTTGACGTTGATGAATAGATTCACCTGTGAATAAGAAATATCTCTGTATACTACAAACAGGAGCACGAAGTGAAGATTAGAAAGGTACACTGCCTATGCTTCTCCACGTAGTCAAATAAAAAGGACGGAATGACAATAATCTGTTGTTCCCACAAGAGTGGCATGTTGCGCACATCACCTTGCGTAAAGAAACATCAGAAACAAAAATATGCAGACGAAAATTCACATGAATTTTATTTTGGTTATAATCTCCTGTTTCAAGACTGCATGATCGGAAGTCTGAATAAAAGTCTGGAAATCTGAAGAAAAAGCAAGCGCTATAAAAATCTGTGTTATTATGAGTAGGTATTTACATTTATATAATGCAATTGGGAATCGAATTGTAGCCATTCTAGATTCGTTAATGAAATGGCAACTAATTGAAATCTCTGCTTTAAGTGAAGCTATGATATGCTTTTCGAAAGTATACTCCAACTGTTTTTTTTTGATTGTCCGATATAAATGTTTTTGAGCGGATATTTGTGCAACCCTCTCAATCTCTAGCAATTATATACCATAATTGTATATACCATTCTTGTATATATGTGTATTCCTTTAAACTAAACCTCTCCGACCAAGGTGTTAGTGACCTGATGATAAATTGTCTTTAAATTCACTATGAAATTATAATATATGACTCCACAGATTCTTTATATAAAATATGCTGGCACAGCTATAAAACTAGATTTTTATGGATTACCTACATCTGTTCTTGTAATAAGGATGAAATTTAAGTTATAATAAATTACATATGGCTACTTATTTTTGAGATTTATGTGAATGCCACCATGAGTATGAAAAATAAATTTCCACCAAGTGGCTATCCCAACTAATCTTCATTATTCTTCTGATTTATTGTTTGACAAAAATGGTGTGCTCATTGAATGTATAATTGTATTATCTAGCCATTATTTTCTATGGTCACTTCATATATTCAAAGCTTTCAATTTATTTTTTGATTTATACGAAAATAGAATCCATCAATGCTTATATAGTGTCTTGCTATGACAGTAAAGGTGAGTTTATACAGTAAATAAAATAAAATAAGAAACAAATTAAGATAAAATAAGAAAGTTGAACATGCTCATTTCCATGGGAGCGTTTATACACGAAATAAGCTAAATTAAGAAATAAGAATAAGAACTAAAGATGGCCAACTTTCATCTTTATTTCTTATTTTATTTTATTTTGTTTGGAATCTGATAATGCGCATGATCAACCACCAGAGAACACTCAACTTGCATACAACACAAAAGTTTTTGTCAAAAAAGCTGTGATTTGATTGGTTCATTCTTATTTCTTATTTTATTTTCGTCATCTGTATAAACCAATCTTTTTTGAGATTATTCTTATTTCAATTTTAATTTGTTTCTTATTTTATTTTATTTACTGTATAAACTCACCTTTATATTATTAAGATTTACTTATTAATAATATCGCATGAAAGCTTAGCACATTTTGAATTTATATAAATATTTCAAAAACCTATGACTGTTTATTCAATTACCGATTCAATCTCTAATCCTGCGAGTTAAAATTTTAAAATTTTTGAAAAGTTCTTGACAAAAAAAAACGTTCCTTTTATGAAAAAAGAATGATCAAAATCGATGCATAGTATGCAAAGCACTCGTACATCATCGTGGTCAAGGGAGAGTCGAAGCCTTTCCTTTAAACATCTTTTTTTGACCGACTTCCCAAAAGGAGGATGTATACAATTCGATTGTGTGCTTTTTTTTTTGGTTTGTGCGCGCCTTTCATATAGTAAACGTACTCCGATTTTGATGATTTTTGATTCATTTGAAAGAGGAGGCTTGAGAAATGGTCCCATATTCATAAAAACGGGAATCAGACATCTCGTTCCCTCCGAAAACCGCCCCCGAAGGGGGTGGAAGGGTCAAATTTTGTCGAAAATTGAAAATCTGCGTTGATATAACTACAGATAGGACAATATCCGGAAACGTTTAAATGGAACATTTTTTCAAAAGAGTAACGGTTTTCGACATAGAGACATTTTAAATTCTCAAATATACCTATTTTCGCTATGTGGAGAGGGCGATTTCTGTCGAAAATTGAAAATCTGTTTGCAGTACATGAAAGACATAATTATGTGTAGCAACATTTACACTGAACATTTTTCCCTTAGAGTTACGGTTTTCGAGTAAAATCGGTGTTAAAATGGTAACAACTAAAATATTCAAGCGTATTTCCGCAGCGATGTTCTGAGATCTCAATAATAACAACTACAAGCAAGAAATATACGTGGGTAATAGAATAAGTACTATCTTCATTGGTATTAGTGAACGTTCAACGATTTTCGTGACTAATTACACTAGTTACACTCAAAAGTGTGACTTTATTAGTTGGTGCACTGAAAAGTATAAAATAATATTAATTCTATTGGGGCTGGTACTTGTGAAGTTGGCGCCAAATGTTACCAATCTACCTGCAACTGCACAACTTCAAAAGTAACAGCACCAATAGAATTAATATTATTTTATACTTTTCAGTGCACCAACTAATAAAGTCGGTCCAATTTTTTGTAAAAAATATTTATTAATAGTTTACGCCCGGAATTTTCGGAGATGGTGTGGTCAGTAAATTTTCCTTAATATCTTCTTTCTTTGTTGAGTAGATTCGAAGAGAATAGGATGTGACAGACGGAAAGAAAGTTATCCAGTGTGATTTAATATAGGTTTAGCTTTTTCATGAAATTAATGGAATACCAATAAATCCCATGTCATGACCCAATATCTCTAGATACCTTTGAATATTAATATTTTAATGGATTTGTAGCTATCTTAATAATAGATCACAAATAGTTAAAGTAATTGGACCACTGAGTGAATTCAAAGTAATAGAATTTGGCGTTCCACTAGGAACCGTTTTAGGTCGACTTCTATTTATATTCTATTTATATTATAAATGAATGATTTGCTTAAAGAGATCTCTAATGATGATATTATCTTATGCCCTTGACACTGCATTATATCTTCCAGTAATACTTGGGTATGAAGCTCAAGTTTCCTATGAACATTTAGTTAGAGCAGATCACAACATAACTAAATTTGAAAAAAAATAATTAAATGCTCATAAGACAGTCTCTATGATTTGTAGCAAATACAATAATAGTGTTCCTGACCCTAAGGAAATACATGTTAAACATAATCAATTTGACATTTTTAGGTAATAAAAATATTCTGTTGTCATTCTTGATTATAACCTTAAGTCGGATAAACCCATTGAAACAATTATTATATAAAAAAAACTAGATAGGTATCTTCTTTATGATTTGCATAATTTAAAAACAGCTTTGACAACCAAAATCTTGAAAATAATCTACTATGCCTTCTTTCATAGCATTATCATTTATGGAATCATAGCATGGGGAAGCTTATAACTTAAATCTTTTCCAAAAATTACAGAATAGAATACTTAGAAACTACGACACATGTTTCCAAGTGAATCATTATTATTTCACTATGATTTTCTCAAAAGTATTATTTCACCAAAAATGTAAAAAAGATCAGGAATGAAAATTATATTACTGATGCTATAAAATATTTGGGCGTCGCCCACCTCCGTCCCGAAAAGGTCAAAATCAGGTAAAATGAATTTTAATGAGATCGGTAAAATCCCCATCTCCGTCCATTTCCAAAACGCAATTGAGAACTAATTAAAAGGGTTTAGTAAGTACCCGAAATAGGGAAAACCATTAAGAATAATTTTAAGGATAAATAATGCTTCTAAAGAGATTCATTCCTATTTTTCGTTATCTTCCGAAGAGTGATAGATCGTGAAAATGAGTGACTCCGCCAAGATTAGTGAATTAACTAGCCAATGAGGCAAACTTCTCATGGTATTGAATCAATATAAATTTAGTGAATTTATCTGTAAATTAAGTTCCGGGGAAACAAAGTGGAAGTGTATTAAGAAAAACTGTAATGCCTATTTGAAAACTATAGGCAATTCGACTGATCTAATTCTTACATCATCCAATTAAAATAATAACCATGAACCAGAGTTGGAGAATATCTTACAAAGGCAAATTTTGACCTCATTATATTTTGGTGCCAGTCCAATTTTATTTTTTTATACAAAGCAGAAATCTTGTATATGGATGGAACCTTTCCCTACTGTACACAATTTTTCAAACAACTTTTCACCATCCACACTTTTTTCAATGGCAGTACATTAGATTAGTTTTTTGTTTGTTAAAGGATAAGCGCGAAGAAACATGTCGTTTGTGTTTGTCTAAAATGCATAATTTGTGTAATAATATCAATTTAATATTCTCACCAAAAGACGTGGTAGTTGATTTTGAGATATCTATTCACAATGCTGTCCTGCAAATCTGGAATAATATTAGAATTACTGGTTGCAGATTTCACTTGATCGTGGTATCGTCAAATATAGAAACTTGGTTTGTTATAGAGATAAGATCTGATATTGACAGATCGTTGCACTATTGCTTTGGGCTTCTGTTTTTAGAACCAGATGAAGTTGATGATTTTTATTTCTTTGGATTGTATGAGCGAAAGCCTGAAAATACAAATTTAGAGAGATTCTCAGATTACCTTTTAGATACATATTTAACCAAGGAATCAAAATTTTCTCCTCATATTTCTTCGTTCCATGCACATTTTCACAATTCTTTATACAATACACACCCATCTATATTTATTTTATTAAGGAACTTTTAAATGTACACACAGAAAGTTACGTTAAATGTAATAGCATTAGCATGCCAAATCGCACAGACATGTGAATAAAATAAATATTTTTTACAAAAAATTGGACCGACGTTATTAGTTGGTGCACTGAAAAATACGAAATAATATTAATTCTATTGGTGCTGTTACTTTTGAAGTTGTGCAGTTGCAGTTAGAGTGATAACTTCTGGCACCAACTTCACAAGTACCAGCACCAATAGAATTAATATAATTTCATATTTTTCAGTGCACCAACTAATAACGTCCGTCCATTTTTTTGGGAAAAATATTTATTTCACTCTTTTGATTGTAACATTACTTACGAACATTGTTGAACGTTTACTAATACTACTGAATATAGTAAATACTGATCCTATTATCCACGTATATTCTTTGCTTGTAGTTGTTATTATTGATATCTCAAAACCTCGTTGCGGAAATACGCATAAGTATTTTGGATGTTACCATTTTACCACCCCTATAACTCGAAAACTGTAACTCTAAGGGCAAAATGTTCATTATAAATGTTGCTACAAAAAATGTTCAATTTAAACGTTCAGATTTTCGATTTTTGTGAAAATTTGTCCCCTCCACCTTCTTCGGAGGCGTAACATATACACTTCATTATATGTATGTATACTCATTAAAATCTTATTGCAAAGCACATCTCACTTTCAATAAACTTTCAAACAAAAATGTGTTGTTTTTCCATAAACAGTCATATGATTTCTGTAGAGGAACTAAAACTCTAATAAATATGCACTAATTAGTAAAGTTTAGCGGAGATGGGTAGTTTCAAAACAGGTAGATTTAGGATTGTGGATCCACTTGGGATATTTTTATGCACGGTACCTGCTTACTCGGACGGAGATGGGCGACGCGCAAATATTTTAATAGTTAAAAACTTTATCTTTAAGTAACAAAATGATTAGAAGAAAAATATCCTACTGGTTGAAGCAAAATGTATAATGAATGTATAAATTCGTTAATCTTTATCTAATCGATTGCAATCTGTTTGTATTAATTATTATTATTCTTAATCTTGTCAGCTTTTAGTTTTATTCTCTAGTAGTCTTAAGCAATCCGTGTACAGAAAAATACTATCCTTTATGGTTTAATAAATGCAATATTTATACTGGTTCAATAAATAAATAAATAAATAGTTATCTTGTACCACAAGCAAGCGGACAAAATAATCTCAGTTCACACAAAACTTTGTTCTCTACTTCCTTCCATTACCCAATCTCTGCATTAGCATCATGTTTTTTTTATGAAACAAGACATTGTCCCGTATACGTATGAATAGTACTCGAATTGAAATGTTCGAACATCCAAATTCACAGAGGATGAAAAGCGCTTTTTCTATTGTACCACGATACATGGAAAAAGGAGGAAAAATTGAGCATCGAGTTAGACAACTTTTTCAGGTAGCGTTAATTAAATTTTTAGTCGTGCGCGGCTGTGAACGCGAACAATAGTCCAGCTTTTTGCTGATGAATAGACTTTCGATTGTAAAGTACACCTGAATGGTCAGACGAGCTGCTCATTTTTTGCCGTGAAAATAAAAAAAAAACTCCTAATTCATTATTTTCCAACGATTGGATATCTGGCACACATACGCATTACATATGCACCGTTAAGAGATTTTTATGCAGTACTGAATTTAACTTTGCCGAATAATACGGGGAAAATATGATAATGTGAATTGAAGAAGTAGGATAATTCAAGCTTTTACATCTAGATTATTCTCTATTTCTGTCAATCACAACCGCTTCTCCTCATTATGAATCTAAAAGAATTACCATCAAAGAGTGATACAAGTTTTTCTATACTGATTCAGATCTTTGAAGATATGTCATTCGTAATATTAAATAACACAGAGGAATTTTGAGAGCTTCCGTCATGCTCATTTCATCTTTATACCTACTTAATGAGAAATCCAGTAACAACAAAATATGCCACAGGAAACCTTATATGCTGGAGAAGCTGTGCGACTTGTTCAACATCTAACGCCGTCGGAATCGATTTCGAATGCCGATGGTTCTGGTTGTTGTTGACTTATACGGTAGACAAGTTTGATTTTTTATCATATATCGTCTTCTTCTATGAAGTCTGTTCATTGTATCAGTAAGGATGCCAGAATCTGGAAATAAATTATGAATAATTTTGCGTCTCATTATCAATAATTAGGTAGAATAATTTATGATGTTCAGTTGAAGCTAAAGGTTCCGGTTGAAAAATTTAGAGAATCACTTTTTATATATACCCAACATCCATCTGGTGTATATAATATGATCGTAATGAAGCGGTCCCTCAACCCGTTGAAAAGTTCCAGTCGGCCATTTTTAATCAGGGAGCAATATTTTTCGGTAACTGATCACACAGCTGTTCTTATCCTAAATAACATCGTAATAATTGTGATAAAATAATATAGCTACGATTGGCCATCTTAATTAATATCGCCATGTTTTATTCTGGTGGATGGCTATAAATGTCAGCCTAGTTAATGACAGTCTGTTGCCCAACCCTTTACTAACTACCTGTTGTTCCTCGGTCTTTTATAATATGAAACTCCAACCAGGCGACAATGCTATAAAGTCGTAAAGTTGAATGGAGAAATTTCTTGGTTTATTTGCTGCCTTCTCCTCTTGCTTTGGATATCTATTGTAAAAGCAGCTGAGTACTTATTTGTTTTTAAACATCATCCAGAATTTTCGTGGCTTTCAAAGTCAAAAGGATGATTATTTGGAAGATTTTTTATGGATATTTACCATACAAGCAGACACTACAGTTTTGTCTGTTTTTTGCAAATACATATTCCAGCCATCCGAATTTCAAATATATACCGGTGTGCCTGTTGTGCAATAACCAATTTCAGGAAAAAAATCTATGCAGTATATGTGAACTTTTCAGAATAAACCCATCGATTTAAATTATTACGTTTCCTTAATCATCTATATAAGTTTTAGCTCAATAACAAACATAACCTATATTTTCACATGACAAAATTATTGCACCAAATTTGTTCACCATAAAATCGGATAATAATTTTTCAGTTATGAAACTTTTGTAAGAAATAAAACAAGTTGCTCCACAGGTTAACATGAAAAGAAATTCTAGGCAAGGTACTAAAATTATTTTTACCGTAACCTTATTATCTTTGGCTACAGGCAATATGAATTTCAGAAACATTTATTGTGACTTATTTTGTAAGCTATCAAAATTTTGGAAAATATTGTAAGAAAATTATAGATGATATGGAAAAAACATAAATAAATAATATAAATGTAGGGCTTAGTAGCCCTAAGTTGATTAAATATTATAACATTTTTTTTCTTTGATTGTTGAAATGCTGTAAAAGGATTATGTAAGCTATTTTTTTCATCAATTATAGATAACATAATTAAAAACTCATATATAGTTTGAATATTTAGTAAGTATTAGCTACTAAGTTATGAAACGGAACCTAGAAAAATTACAAAAACAACTAAAATTCTGATAGAATTTTACCATAATATAACTAATATTAGAACTTATATAAGGAGATTCAATTTGAAATGCTCACGGTTGTTTATTTATTAAAAAAGAAAGTGTAGTAGACCGTTTACATTTTTTGATCGGTCAACAAATTCTCTTGAATACAGTTAATTAATTAATTATCCCTACGATGGCATATTATGCCAAAACTGCGAGAATTAAGTTTTTATTTTCATATGACATGCTATATTTTATTTTATATTCTTGTCTCCTACCTTTTTCATCTACATTCAGCAATGTGAAATTAGTGTACACTTAAAAAGTAATTATAATTTGTTTATTAAAAAAGTGAAATCACCCGCTATAACATAAAAAAATTAAACAGAAATTTAATTTTACTATTTGTAATATTTTCAACGATATCGTGGGTAGTGTATAGAATCTGCCGTAATAATTCAACGAGTTGGTTCGTATCTACTATATTCTTATATTTAATTCAGTCATAATGAGATTGATATGCTTCTTGTGTTCGCATATAAAATGAAATTTGCTCTTGCGTTCGACATGCAATCTAAGTGTGGCTTTTTTTTATCTATCGATTGTTAGTCCAGTAAAGTTACCTACGTTACCTTGAACCTACGCCTCGAAGAAAAATTTTAATTGTATAATTATTATAGGTACAGTGTGTAACAATCAAATAGAATATAGTCGTTGTAGATGCGGCAATTGAAGATCACAAAATGACATTCTGAATCACAACACTTAATTTCTACATTGAACCTTCTTCAAGTAACAGTTTTCTTTCCACCCTCTGTACAAAAAATGTTATTTTAATGTTAAATTTATTTTAACATCAAATAAATTTAAATTACTTCAGTGATGAAATAAACCACAGCACATTTAATACTATGAGTATTATATTATATTATTTTGACGGTTTTGCTCTTGATTATGTGAAAAACAAAATATTTGTTTTAATTGGATAAGATCAAAATGCTCGCCTTGAACATCTTACGGCCATCTTATCTTATGTGCTGATCATTGAGGTTTTCTCAAATTATAAAGGGAGCCTCATTTCCGAGTCAAATCTCAACGCTTCCTTCCAAAAAGAAGACATTTACTAGGGATTTTTGTAACTTTCTAATGGCAACATCGTTAATCACTAAATAAATTAGGCGCCGCGTCCCGTTCAATTCTCATTTGTGAGGATGGTTTCTCGTTATTGGAATAGATTTTTATAATTTGAACGAACTGGTTCTGAAAAAAAATGTATTTGGACAGCTGAGTATGAAATTTTGGGAAGTCGAGGGACATTATTTGACACTGATGCTTGGCTGTATCTATGCAACACGTAAATTACCACTAACCACCTTTGAGAATGGATTACCTGCCCATCGTTATTTATGTGATAAAAATTTAATATTGAAAATTTACAAACCTGAAAAATGCCTGTTGCATAGACCAGTAAAGTTATTAATAATTGCATCAAGCGAGAAACAGGCGGTCCTCGCCGGTTTAATTTCCTTAATTAGGCATTACTAAGAATGAATCTTCCATGTGGCGGATGTACCTACCTTTTAATATATCGTCACCGAATATCTTCAGTCCTCAAATTCATAATCGGATTTATTTAAAAAATCATTGTCCATTATGCTCCGTGAAGAAATTTGAACGTGTGCTTTTCCACAAGTTCAAAACGGTCTATTTAGAGATTGTATTCAGAGAGAATTTGTTTTGTTATTATATCTTCTCTCTGGTGTGAGGTTAGGTTGGCTCCCTCAAGGAACCTCGAGAGCTTCCTTGAGATAAGGAGCCAATAAGTTCCTTATTTGATGAAGGAATGATTATGAAACGACAAATAAGGAACAAGGAATCCTCATTCCTCAAGGAAGCTCTATGAATACGGCTGTTATTAATGTTCAATAAAAATTTCTAAATGTCTAAATATAAAAGCTTCACGTGATTGTGCTTTGTGACTTTCAATCGTCCTAGCTTTCCTATCCACCGATATGGAAACATTAAAAGTCGAGGTAGTGCCCGTCGGGCATGTTTTTGGCGGTGCCCCAAACCGTCTAGAAGCAACACTGAAATGGTTTTGCCTTTCTTCCCCATAATACTGAACTAAGTGGTATTAACTATTAAGTTTTGTAGTGCGTTATATCGAATTTCCCCGCTCAAATCGATTTCAATTTTTTAATGTTAATCTATACAATTTTGAAAGTAATCATAATTTTTTATAGAGATAGGAAAGATTACAAGTGTCCAGTTCCTAAGACAAAAATGATGGTTATAACTATTACTCAAAGGGGGTTCAGTCTACGGATGAAATTAGTATGTCTCAAGATTTTCTATAGATATACAAAATATTTGAAATAATGAATGATCCATATTCCATTTGACTGTTCCACACTGTATACGAAACTTCTCATTATTTTCTGAATGATATGTACTGATCAATAATAGAAAATAGCCTACCTACAATAGTTAATGAATTGCAAAGGCTCTTGAATAGGAAATGACGTAAATTTTGATTGTTTTATCCATACAATTGAAATATTTGCTATCAGGTTTGCAGTAGTAAGATAAATATAGGATTTCTATAGGAATATTATATTAGAAGAACAATAGCTGTTTGCAGAAATATTTTGCGAGTACAAGATAGGGAATATTGTCGCTTCTCCATGGAACTAAGCAAATGTGAAGGTAATGAGAATTTAGCTAAATGATAACTCAGGGAAGAAATTGAGGAAAAGCATTTCAAAGCGCATCATATTAATAAAGGCCCGTGCCCGTTTTTTTGACCGACTCCACAAAGGAAGGAGATATACAATCTGAAAATCTGTGTTTTTTTATGTATGTAATCTCGGTTTGTATAGTAAAAATGCACCGATTTCGATGATTCATTTTTCATTCTCAAATTTTCAGGATTTCATAAAGCTCATCCTTTCTGATGCTGGTAATTTTGAAGTAGTTCATTTATAGGTAGATACAAGACTTCTGACACTTCAAAAGTACCAGCACCAGTCAAATCTGACAGAAAATGGGTGATATGCATAAAATAGAGTGGCTCTCTTTCTTAAAGTGGCCACTCCACTTGAAATACATAAAAATGTGAGTCCAAGTTCCAAGATGTGAGTATCTACTAATTTCGTGAGGATCTACTCGCTCTTCGAGTACCTACCAATTCTAAATTTTCGTATGCATAAATAAGAGTATCTGCTTCAACCACTGAGTGCCTACTTTCAAATATATGAGTCTCCTTGTTAGTAGACTCAACTTCGTAAAGGTAGGTTGTCTGATGTGATGGCTGAATTTATGCCTGTTCAACAGCCTCTCAAAGTGTATAAGGATTAACCTCACTCGGTCCCGTTCTGGATAAGGGACGAGCTTGTGGACTTTTTACAAACTGGAAGATTCTGGTTCGGGGAACTATGTTTCTTCATCTGCACGAGTTGTTGTGATAACATCATCTACGATTATCCTAAGACAACTTGCCCGAACAGCGCCTAAAAATTATTATCGAAAAGTTTAAACATACCTATTTCAGTAGTTAGTTATTTCTTACAGCATTGTAGTTAAATAGAACAATAAAACTGACTTTGTAATCTAGCAATAGTAGGATTGGATTCTCTTTGCAAGAAATTAAGCAGCTCTTGTTCCCATCCTTTCAATTTTATTATTTTATTCCCGGTTTGGTTCATGTCGGTTTTGTTTTCAGCCTTCTTTTTATGTTTTGTATCTTCTTCCAAATTTGTCCCTCATTATACTTCACTTCTAATTCAGCTTCTAATTTTCCTTTTATGTCTTCTATTGCTTTACGTATTCTACTTTGCACTTCCGGGATGTTAGATTTCTCTAGCAAAATACGATGTTGTTTTATTATATTGATGCACACGGTTTGATTTTCAACAGAATCCACATTAGAACAGCTCGACATTGATGATATCGACACGCACGCAATAATAAATAATACTGATTGACCCGTTTCAATGCAGAGTGCAGATAGGATGCGAAAACTAAGTCGAAAAAAAGTTCTATTCCCCATTTTTGAGTGTCATCAAAATTGTTGAACGTTCACTTATTTTCAGAGATATGAATAGATAGCGTTAGCAAATATATTTCAGACATTTCTATTGCTGTAACTCGGAAATAGTCCTAGTTAGTCTCGTTTTCAATTTTGCCGATTCAAATTCTCGATTTTCAAAAAATTGCATTCTCAACAAAAAAAATTACTTAATCTGACTACGTTTATTATGCGTACCGCCAATAGTGGAATTGTTGACGTCTTCCGTTTGGGAAGTCGGTCAATAAAAATGATCTTCATTCCATGCCAGAGTTAAATTCCTCCTAAATTGTGGGTGCCTTTATTTTGAACTATTATGTACACTGTCTACACCATTTGATACAATATCAATACACCTTGTACTTATGTAAAATACAAAATAATATTAATTCAACTAAAGATAGGTACCTAGGTATATAATATATGCTACTCCATATGCAAACTAAGAAAAAATCCTTATCAACCTATACTTAGCTGATACTTACTTCATCTCTTCATAATTTTAAAGTCCTCATGATTTTTACAATGTCCGTATTTTTGTTAGACTTTGCGATCAAATTTAAATGTTTCAAATCAGTTTTTCGGTAATAATAAAAATAAGGAACAATGTTTTTAAAGGACCATATCCAGAAACGTTTAAATTGAACATTTTTTTAATAGAGTTACGGTTTTCGAGTTACAGCAATGTCAATGACTGAAATATTTCTATTTCCGTTATGTAGAAGGGGCAATTTCTTGTGAAAATTGAAAATATAAGATGGCCAATTTAGAGAAGAGATTATATATAACAACAATTATATTGGACATTATTCAAGTTAGTGCAGTGGTAAAGTTTGAAATATGTGTATTTCCGCCGGGATATTTTGAGATCACGCAATAATAAGTAGGTACAAGTAAAGAATATACATTTGTAATAGGATAAGTACTATCTTCTTTGGTATTAGTGAACGTTCAACGATTTTTATGACTAATGTTACACTCAAAAGTGTGAAATAAATGTTTGGGGCACTGGAAAATTCAAAATAATATTAATTCTATTGGTGCTGGTACTTTCGAAGTTGGTGCCAAAAGTCTTCTATCGAAATTACACAACTTCAAAAGTACCAGCATCGATAGAATTAATAATATTTTGTATTTTTTAGTACACCAGCTAATAAAGTCGGACCAATTTTTGATAAAAAAATATTTATTAAATAAGCTTCGCTTCTTTCTATGTATATCTCTAGCAGTAGCAGCCCTTGTGGGTACTTGTAGTCTTCCACAAATGCATTCACTAGCAGATATCTGAAGCAAATATCACTTGAAATTATGAAATTCCAACAGGCAGTATCGTATAATATTTTTTTATTGCGGCAGGTCTGATCCTGATTGAGGTGTGCCTGCCCTGGAGAACCTACAAATCCTCATAAAAATCGAAGACAGATCATAATTGTCGAAAGGAACGGCGTATTTGGTTTATTCTTTTTTGTTTGGTTTGTGACGCTCCCGGGATAGAAATAACTCAATATATTATTTATACTGAGAAAAATCTGGATAATCTCGAGTCCAGTTTCTCCCACACCGTTTGACGGATTAACATGGATATCAGTACCTATACCAATAATATTTTTGCAACTTTAAATGATTGTATTGAAGACATAATTTTGCTTAGTTTCTCTGTTATTAGCAAGAGGTGCATGTTGCGGATCTACTTCTCTTAGAGTCCTCGCAGATATCTCTCTTTGCCATTTCTTTCCTCCCATCCTCCCATCTACAATAACGTCAAAACTTCCACTACCATTTTCTTATGTTCCTCCGTCGTTATCATGCTCATATTCCTATTTCTCAGCTAGCAAGAAATACCTCTATTTTTCCCTTCATTTGAGATCCCACTTCGTCATTTGAAATATTTGGGTTTCTGGCCTCAGAATCTGAAAAACGCAATGTTTAACAGATTAACAGAAACCCTGTAACCTCTGAGATGATTGAATACCTATTCATAGATTTAAGATTTGACTCTTCAGATCGGTTTAGATTAAATTCATATCAGAAACAATGGTGTATTAAGTATCAAGAACGGTAAGGATGGTTGAAGCTCATGTTTGGAGACTGAGCGGAGTAAACCCTTACCGTTTGTGTTTGGTAAGCCAACAAGTAGCAACCGGTAAACCTGGTTTACTCTCGTAGAAGGAGATATCGAAAGCAAATGTTCGGACCTACAAAAATAATCTTAAAATCTAAAGTTAGGAGATCTACGCCAATGAACTGAGCATTGTAAATAAAACTAAATATAAGTTTTATGCTATGATATATGGTAGTCTATTTTACGATGTAAATAACGTATATAAAGGTAGACTTACATTAATTTATCTGTTTGAAAATCACAACTTCCAACCGTAGGCCCACCAAATTTCCTCCAACTACTGTGTACAATAATATTTGGGGACAAGCTTATTTATTATAGTTTACGTAGGTTGGTGAAAGAAATCTACTATTACCCAAAAAGAGCATCAATGCTTAGATATAGAAATTTGTTAGAAGATACAGTTTGGATTCATACAAAAATGGGGATATATGAGAAATCAAAATTAAAAAAAGGAATTTGAAAAATAAAAGCTCTCTTGAGTTCTTTCTCAAATGCATCATTTTGATTAAAATGCGCATCAACGAGAAATATCTCAAGAGAAATAAATTTAACTAAATATTATTTTTTTAAAACATTGGCTAGGATAAAATTTGTATTTTCTTCAAAATATCGATGTTTTATCAATTTTTTCGTATCGGAATATTTTTTTTCCATAGTTGAGTAATGTCTTGAGTTTCAGAAGAAACTTGTATGTAATGTAAAAGTAATAGGTCTTATCAAAAAGTGATTTTGACTGTAGGGACTCTATGGGGATGACTGATGTGCCAAAGGTAATATCCCAAATATTCATACAAAACTCTTGTACTTCCATCGATTTTAAAAATAAGTCAAAAGGCAAAATCCGGTGATTGTGTTTAGATTATCATCTAATCAATATATCACAATTTGGAACCATGCGTGGAATATCACTATCAATCAGTCTTTCAGTCTTTCTACTAGTGAAGAAAGACTGGAATTAGAATAACAAATGCGTCAGACAATCTAATTTATATTCGAAAATTAATAGAGACTGGGGCGGAAGTAAAATCCCTCTGGTCGACAGCGAAAAGGGTACGTGACATTTTTCAATTACTTCAATGATAAACTGAATAAAACTAAAAACAGAAATAAAGTCCACTGTATTTTTTTAACAAAGTCTGGTGACGACACATCCGGTAACCATACAACATGCTTTCTCCACCGGCCTCTATTTGTTCATAACAATACGCTTGTGTATTTAATCAGCTTGTCGATATTTGCATTTTGAAACAAATTAGAATGCAGTTGATGATAATATGCGCCAAGCAATGAGCCGATCGAGCATGGTCACGAGAAAGCGAAACGTAATCACGCATGAACCTCTTTAACCAATTGAAGCCCTGTGCGTTTCAAGAAACCTCCCAGCTTGCATTTCCAAACCGTAAATTATATTATTTTGAAGGCAGGATAATTGCCAACTATTAAATAATTTCCAGACGACTGTAACCACTATATGAGTAATTACAGTATTCGCCTGATTATTGGCCGTGGCTCACTTAATAATGTTAACATAAAAACTCGACATTCAAATTGAGTGAAATTGTTCATTAGGAATATCAGCATACCTATATATATGTTACTGTAACACGCACTTCTACGTGAATAAATATTAGTCTCTGTTCTTATTGCGTCTATTTCTCTATACTTCTATACTTAACTAAAATATTCTTCCATGACTAGTCGCTATATTAGAGATCCTCTTCCATGTGCCATATATACACAGGAAGATCTGCGCAGATTTGCTTTCGAGAAGGATTAAAATGATCAAACATTTGCAGTATAGCTCGAATTTATGTGAAGAGCCGCGAATGGACCTTAACGCTCCTTAAGTTTTCGTCTCGACATCTACCTATTACATAGACCAATTTGAATTTGAAGTTCACAGGTTTGACTTAGAGAAAAACTGTTAGTTTTTTTTTCAGGCAGCTCAGAAAGTGGATACGTACGCATGTGTCATTTTGGTAATAACATTTGGTTATTTTTGCGTTAACTCCATACAGCTTTTATTTGATCTTTCTCTTCATCATCGGGCTGTTGAGTACCAATTTAGAGTTTGTGTGGCAACATATCTTTTGAGTTTCTTTTGTACAATAACATACTTCACAGTATACATCTTTCCAGTATTTTATAGACAAAATACCTCTTTTATCTTTTAGTATGAAACAAAAATGTTATATGTAGGCCTTATGCGCTCTCATTCTGGTTCAGTTATAACTGCTAGTTGTATTCTTAATATTTTACTGCAAAAATTATTTCGATACTGCCGGAGGACCGCGTTCTTCTGAGATTTCTTATTTTAGATAATTTTCAGCTATGGATTTTTATCTACCCTCATATCTGAGAGGTAAGCCATTATTCTTCTATCTCAAACATTTCGAAATCTACAAGTTCTGTTCAAAGTTAGCTGCAAATTAAACTTCGTAGTAATGAATCGCATAATGCTGCTTAGTTGAATCAACAGTTTAGATTACAAAAAATTGATTAAGAGTAATGACGTGGTTACGTAAATACGATGACAATGGTGACATTCTATACTATAAACCCCACTGGAAATCTAGAGTCATAGGCAGTGTAGACAAAAAAGAATTCACAAAAAGAATATAATCTTCCACACGCGGAAATTTTTATTCTAATTTGAATTCCATTTTACTTTTGCCTTAAAGAGATGAGCCTAAATCTTCGAAATGTTGATACCTCGGTTTATCCGATCTCTGATTATGAGTGATTGTCTGATAACATTGTATGCTTATAAATAATAATACTTGCACAGAACAACCTTATATGCATTCTGTTCACTTCAACAAAATATTATTATTAATAATAATAATCCTCAAAGTTTTTCCCACAGTCATTATTGTTATAACTATTCATATTGAACCTATATAAGAGAGCAAATCGTTTTATTGATTAAATCGAAAATAATTGGTATACGACCTTACTATCTCTTCAATTAAGAGCCACTTAAAATGAAATTCCTTCTCTTGCGCTGTTGATGTTAATGTTAAATTTGAAGAACGGAGTATATATATACATAGAGAGAGTCTATTTCAATCGACAATTGGAGCTGTTTATCTAGTTTCTTTGTGTTTTGATCATGTTTTATGGACGCTTTGATTTGTTGTAATATAAACTGATTGATATGACGAGAACTTCTCACAATGTTATTAATGCTGAACACGATATCTTTAACATTATAACAATAGTATATTGAATTTGGGACAGGAATATGAACATTTTAATAAAATTTGGTTGGAACAATGGACCAAAAATTGTAGATTGTTTGCATATAATAAATCATAAAATACTACGTCAGAGTTACCCTGTCTTATAATTATATTTTATGTTTATATTTCATCCATTCAAATTTTAAACTCTATGAAGAATACACGCAACCTTATTGGCCCTAGAATGAAAACTATTTGTATTTTCTGGCTATGAACATAACCTATCATTTGTCGTTTGACTTTGGTAATTATCCATGTTACGGCTTTTGTCTGTGTTACGGTTGTGGAATTCAAAAGTTTCACTGACTATTTTATATTTCTGTTTATGAGAATATTAAATATCGAAAAAATCTATGAATGAAGCACAAAACAATACAAACACGGATTCAATGCACATATAAGTCTATTTAAACTTCATTAATAATTTACATAGAGCAAATATTTATTCTATTCAGAAATATTAATGTTTTTGTTGAAATGATATTATAGTGTCACCAAACAAGAGAAATAAAAATAATAACATGTTCTATTTCATGATATTACCTATTACATGAGAGAATATATAGTGGAATAATTTTCATAGAATTATGTTATATATTTATGAACCTTTGATCTGCAGAGAGGAAAGTGGCAGATTTCAAAAGTTGAGGGCAAGGAATATAAGCATCGAAATCATTCTGACCAAATTATAGAACAACCATGAAGACTTTTGATAAAGCACTGTTATCTGCTCCGTATTATGAATCGCCTGCGGGTAAATGGGGAAACTTCCCCATTTATTCTCTATATATTAGGTATACACAAATTTCTGTAGGTATAACAGTAGTACAGCCAAACATACAAAACCTAGAGTTACAAGTAGGTATAACAAAATTGCCCCTATTTGCTGCACATAACACAATAGAACTATCTTAATTATCTATGTATATATCATGGCCGCTGAATAATGTAACGTGTAGGTATATATGGGTACTACTGCAGCTGTATGTGTATTATTTCACCTTTAATGAACGTTTGCATACCATTATTATATTCAATTTCAATTAAAAGGCAGAGATGTGGTAGGTACGTAAATAGGGCTAGCGACATTATAAAATTAATACCAAAATGGTAGATAAACCACTGTTATTATTAGGCACGTAGGTACCTATATGCTGCATATTTGTGTTATTATATATCTAAGTAACAATTTCGAAACAAAAATAATTTAATTAAGTTTTGCTTGAGAATATTTCCAAAGCTTATATTAAATCTACGTATTCTGAATTAGAGGTACTGTTTCCTAAGTCATCATCTTTTTTGCATTTCTCCTCCGCGGATTGGGTAAGTGTTCAAATGTATGCCCGTCTTGATCTTCAGTGTTCAATTTAGGAATATTTAACTGTTTCTTCATGACTATACAAATATAATTATGACCATAGTAATTATACAAATCTAACGTCGATATCACTATCTTATTTAAATGCATTAACGCTTTTAAAGAAAAAGCTACCAAAGAGCACAACCAATTTTCAGCACTTGATTTGAACCATACCAGACTTATTATGTTCGAATACTCACGTTAGATAGAAAACCACAGATTCATTAAACACGCACAACGAAGAATATTACATGCTCATGCTTAGTTCCAGTTACAAAACATATAACTGTCCTTTGCAGAAATGTACAGATGTGGGACTCTATGTTCCATGTCACAATACTCATTCAATAAATGTATGTTATCAATTAATCTTTTCTTTTTAAACTTGACAGGCAGCGAGATGCGTCCGTTCTACGTTTGAATACGAAATCTCAAGTCTCTAACCCTTTTCCACTTGACCTTAAGTAATAAAGACTATACATAGACATAGACCTAAGAGTCCTAAACCACGGATATATAACAAAACATTGATTTCTGTATATTGGAAACATTACAATAATTTTTTTCTGATTACCTACATTATACTGTTATGACATATTAGACTGACATGAGCAGATAACTCATTGGTTCTTGATTTTTGCATCATTTTACTATTGGATGGATTTTTTGTTTCTAAAGGAGTTAGTATTTTTGTAAATTATGAATAAATCTAGAAAGTACAAAATAGTCTTTATAAAATTATAGTACCTAGCTAATCATATTCTATGATTTAGGTTAATTTAAAACAAGGTAGGTACTCAGACAAAAATGCATACTTACTCCCGAAAACAAGTGGCAGACAAAACTGTATTGAATATCCACATGTTACAAATAAATAATTCTGGTGGACGAGATAGTAGTCGTCTCTCCACAAAAGCAATCAAAGCTAAGAGTGTCCTTGTTTATTATTTTCATATTAATCATAAATATTGATGTTACTTACTTTTTCTCGATATTCTCACAAAACAACGCTGTATCTTATAATGCCAGATATTCGATATGTATACAGGGTGATTCAAGTTTTACTTTAATAACTTCTGGGATCGATGGAACTAACCAAAATAATGATAGTTTGTATGATAAACCATACTCCAAAAACGCTTTCGTTTAGAATAAAATGGCGCCGAATTTTTTTTCGGTTTTTATTTTATTACTCATAAGCCAGGGGATATAAATACGCAAGTATTTGGTTAAATGCTAAGGGTAATCTGATTCCTAAGCGTTAAAAATTTTAGGGTGTTGTTTTTCTGGGGGCCAACTGCACGGAACTTTGTAAGACTTTTTTGTTGCACGCCACCGGATATTTTTTTCTGAAATTTTTCGTCTTTTCACTAACATTCTTTGTTCTTAAACAATTTTTGATAAGTCACTTAGTTTTTGAGATATTCCCCGAAATTTCGGACATTGAACAGCTGCGTTCGCCAATATTGTTACTTAAATAACAGCATGCCTTGAATAACAAAACACATCCTAGCATATTCTGACGTAAGACAGTTTACGCTTGTTGCTTATTTACATCCCCTGGCTTACGAGTAAGAAAATAAAAACCTAAAAATAATTCAAACCTGGGCTCCATTTTACTCCTAACGGAAGCTATTTTGGAGTTTGCTTTATAATACAAACTATCATCATTTTAGTTAGTTCCATCGATCCCTGAAGTTATTCTAGTAAAACCTAAATTACCCTGTATATATAGCTACAATATTTCTCATTCTAAATCTTATCTTATCATCAAGCTGAAGATGTATAGCAGCAAAAACTTCTCACAGACCTCATAAAAGATTTATACGTTGTTGTTATGCGAATTTTTGCAGAAAGCACTCCTATAACAACAAGCCGTTGTTTGCTATGATACATTTCTCGTTCGCCAACCCTTAATTAAGTAAATTGATGGTGTAGAAACCGAAACGAAAGCTCTGATCTCGGATGAGCTGTGCGGCCCATTACCGTAGCACAAGAACAAAGTATAAAAGAAAAGGGTTAAAACTGTGTGCAGAGGAAGTAACGCAAGCCTTGAATATAATAGTCGACTTCCTATCAGGCTCGCTATTGGTCGCCAACAAGCTAGCAGGACTTGCCCTCTTTCGTAATCTGTAGATCTGTGAATGCATCATGGCTCCTACTTCCGGTTAGATTCGTTTGAAAATGGATAAAGAGGCGTAATTGGTTCCAGCGTGTGAATTTTCCTTTATATACTTGAATCCCAGGTGTTCTAAATGTCATTTTCATGTGATCTTATCAGCCCAATTATTGTTCTTGTCGCAATGGCGGTTTATAGAGGACAGCTTTCAAAACAGACTAGGAGTATTGGTTCAGAATTATTGTTATAAATAGAATATTTCATTTCAATTATTGTGATTATACATGAACTTTTAGTGAACCAACTGTCGATAACTCGTCGAAATTAAAAAAAAAAATGTCAATACAAATTCTAGACCCACTTGGAGCATTTGTATTTAAAAATTAAACAGAAATGTAGCGAATGTTCCCTAGAATGCTAACAGATCCATATTATAATTTAATTTAAATGGAACCCCCGTATATTATAAAAATCAACTAGAAAAGCTATTACAAATTCCAAAATTACTATATAACAATACACTGATACATTATATCTTTTCAGAGCCTGCCTGATATTGGTTACATGTAGGTGCAATAAAATATATTATTTTTGCAAGTAATTAGTTGATATAGCTACTACTGTCTTGGTTTGCTATATACCTATACTGAAAATTGATGGATAGTTGTGATTGAATTTCTATTGATAATTAATAGTAGGTATTGTAATTTTCAATAGTGTGTTATTTTCATTTACCTACCCAAATTGAAGGTAGTCCTAAAATTAAAAACAAATCTAAAATATCTCCGAAACGAATCTTTTAGAACACTAAAAACTCTCTGTGAATGCTCAAGCGGCCGCAAAAGAAAACATGTAATTCTTGCCCTTACATAATATAATTTTTAAACTACAGGATTTCTACTTCTTCATTAAATCAACAAATCCTTAGAAATTCCTATTGCGTGTGTCATAATGACTACTTTATGTTATCAAACATATCTGGCAATAATTAACTTATTATAAGTCATAACTTATAATGTCATCAAAAAAATTATCACTGTAATTTCATCAACTAAGCGCTAAATAATATAATTAATGGTCAATTAGGGAGTTAATGCTAAATCATAACAAAGTGATATCATTTACCTGAATAATAAATCACAATTAAAGAACACCGGTGGCTCATAGCACATTACCTACTTTGTTAATTTTGGTCGGTTCCCATTGCTATTGTCATCAAACTTTTCTAATTCAAATCTATAACATGCTATACCGTCAATATAATAACAAAATATGAAATGTCAGTGTCACTGGAAAGAAGAACGAGAAAATCTTGTACTAAGTCTGTTTTGCCTTAAGAACATAATTTAAACATGTTGTCAAAGTCAAGTCATTATAGATAGGTATTCAATATTATTAAAATAAAAAAAATATGACAATAGTTGCGAATTTTCAGGAGAATATCTGTGTGTTTTTATATGCGAATATATTGGTGTCTTTGAGGCTCAATCTCTTCTCAAATATCTTGATGAAGATCAATATAAAAAAAGTCAGATATTAAAGTCCATTTCAAAAAGAGAATAAATTACTCTCTCTCTTTCTGGAATGGAGATAGGTAATGAATGTACATATTTATAAATAACTCTTCGCAAATACTGTATGTAATTGAACTTGATAATAAAACCATAAGTGGCTGTCTTATCTACTGTTATAACTATTGTCCAAAATAGTTGTTTTGAAGAAATAAAAATAATTTTACTATAGCCATCAGTAACACTAAACCATCGTTAATCTCTTAATATTAGAAATTAAGAAAAAGATTATGCTCAATATTTGAACTTACGTACAGATTTTTTCATTCATTCAAGCACGGACAGGTAGCCTATCTCAGAAAGTAATAGTCATAGGACGGTAGGAAAAAATATCTTTTAAGGAAATAGACCATAGGACATTGCTGGAAATTATATTCAAGTTCCTAACTACCGCTAGGGGGCGTAACAGTTACTGTCATGTATAAAAATGTATTTATCTTGAAAACGAATAAGTTGATAAAAAAGTAATGCTGCTAGAATTTTACATCTTTTCGATCTATCACTTTTTTTGTAGGACGTGAAATAAGGGCAGCATGAAAGAAAGAAGTTTTACTCATTCTTCTTTGAGTGCCGTACTCGTATTCGAGCGTTGGAAGCTTCTCTGCCCTGAAAGTGTTACCACAGACAAGGAGACCTACAGTTTAATGTGTATTCCGAACCACCAATATGTGTAAGATAAATCTAAAGGCACACCATTTCAGAGAGCTGTACTAGGGAAATATACTCTCGCCTTGCCTAGCGCCCGTTGCCTTGTGAGAGGAGGAGAATGCAACACGACGGCCAGAGATTCGAACGCGCGCCCGCTTCAACTGTCACTCGTCCAAACCGTTCCCAATGTATTGTGCTGCTTAACTTCGATGATCGAAGCCGGTCATTGTTAAACCGCATCTACGCGCTCCCCTTTACTCATTGAAATGCTTATAATTTTGGTTTGCCTTAACAGAATTTAGCATACTATTTCTTGTGTTTGGGAATTGGAACCGTTGGCGTAGATACAACAATAAAATAAAAACAGAGAAATACCACAACACACCACCTTATTTATTAATTGTCACCCGACAATTGTTTCGCCAACAAAGTTGGAATTTCAAGGGTAAACCTGTTACTAACAGGAATCTATAATATTTACCTTAATATATAGTATCCTTAATATATAGTATCCTTAATATATAGTATCCTTAATATATAGTATCCTTAATATATAGTATAATAATATTATTGCCGTAGCTGCTACGCCCCCTATCCATATTGTTAGAAACGAAAATAATTTCCAGCAATTTCCTATAGAGGATTTTTCCCCTACCGTCCTTCGACTATCACTTTCGGAGATATATAACCTCTCCATCCTTAATGAAAAACCGTGTATAGTAACAAATCTAACCTGTTAACTATGTATGAATTATCTGAAGATTATTGTTTTAAATATTTTTACAAAAGTCACTGAAAAGTCACTCAAATATCTAAACTATCCTTTCATTGAAGATATATCTAATGTGATTTTCTAAATTGAGACATTTTTTCTCGTGACATACTATTGTTTTATTAAATATCTTTTATGATTTGTTTGCACCATAATTTGAACTAAGAAATGATAGAGTATTATTTCAAAAGATCTTAACAAAATGTTTTTTTTCTGCAAGTGCATTTTGCCGTTGGTTCTTGTGTTATGTCTAAAATATAATAGATATTTGATATTTATTTATTAGATTTACTATAAACAGCAATTTTCTTTGCATTTGTAACTGAAAATAAGCTCAGAATGCTACAAATTCATTTAATGTTAATGGATTTGATATAGACAAATATATCTATTTATATCAAAGATTTTTATTCAATATAGATTATGATTATGTAAAAATCTATTTACCCCTCCGGAAACCCTAATGTGTGATCTAATTAAAATTAGATTGTAAGATATCCAAACGCTCAGTAAGAAAGTCCCCCAATGCAGTGTAGCAGCGTAGGGTGTACTCACCCCATGTCTTGTTCAAAATAATTGATCTAGGAAATACCCCATAGCCTATTGCAGTCTATTATACTTATGAAGAGAATGCAAATTTGTAGATACTGCTTAAAAAATGGGATATCTACAGTATACATACCAAGAAAAAGCATTCTAAAAGTTTTAAAATATTCTATTGACAAGTATATTTCTAATTAATTTGGACGAGATAGCCCAGTGTACATTACCACTACACCCCCAGATCAAAATATTTGCTTAGAGCATGTATTTTCATACATCGATAAATATTAATAGCTGGTCAACGTTAATCTACTCTATTCCGTTAAGTAAATGTATTTTTAATATATATATTATTGGTTAATATTAGCTTGGTGCATTCCTTCTCCATATACATAAGCTTTAACCATGCCAAATCTCATATTCCTGTCTGACCGCATTATTCTTCCATACTGTAGGTATTCAAATGAGCAATGTGAGCAGCTAGGGACTTTTCAGTGTCTTTTTTACCTTCCAATATAATTTAACAATGACAATGTATAGATGATATATACAAAGATTGTTTCAAAATTTATCATTTTGATTAGTACAGATTAGTACAGCTGTAAGACATTAAAAAAGCTGTAAAATCGATTCATTGTTGACATGATTAGGGGAATTGCCAATTTTTTAGTAGAAGATTCAATATTTATTGGTTACGGTTTATTTAGAGCGCTGTATAGATGAGTATTATCGCCGCCCGCCATTGTGTGTCCTGGCTGTCACGTCAGTGTTATAGGTTATACACGTAAAGATACGTAAACAAGCACTCTACCTATACCACTGAATGACAGTCAGGATACACAATGGCGGGCGGCGATAATACTCATCTATACAGAGCTCTAGTTTATTTTATTATGACTTTACTAGTCCATACCAAATCATCGCTAGAAGTTCGTTTAATTATGTCAAATATCTTGCACGTTGAATGTGGCAACTTGTTGTCATAACCTATTGAACAGCTAATCAGATAAATATTTTTTACAAAAAATTGGACCGACGTTATTAGTTGATGCACTGAAAATTATAAAATAATTTTACTTCTATTGGTGATGGTACTTTTGAAGTTGTGCAGTTGCAACTAGATTGATAACTTTTGGCACCAACTTCACAAGTACCATCACTCCATCACCAATAGTAGTAATATTATTTTATACTTTTCAGTGCATCAACTAATAACGTCGGTCCAATTTATATTTATTTCACACTTTTGAGTGTAACATTAGTCCCGAAAATCGTTGAATGTTCACTATACCATATCAATGAAGATAGTACTTATCCTATAACCCACGTAGGTATATTCCTTGCTTGTAGTTGTTATTATAGAGATCTCAGAACATCGCTGCGGAAATACGCTTGAATATTTTAGTTGTTACCATTTTAACACCGATTTAACTCGAAAACCGTAACTCTAAGGAAAAAATGTTCATTATAAATTTTGCTACATCTTTCATGTAGTATCGAAAAATTTTCAATTTTCGAAAGAAATTGTCCTCTCCACATAGCAAAAATACAATTTAACATGCGTCTATCTCGAAAACCGTAACACTTTTGAGAAAACGTTCAATTTAAACCGGATATTGTCCTATCTTTAATTACACCAACTCAGATTTTCGATTTTCGAGAAAATTCACCCCCACCACCCCTTCGGGGGCGGTTTTCGGAGAGAAGGAGATTTCGGATTTGCCTTTTTTATGAATATGGGACCATTTCTCAATCCCCTTCTTTCAAATGAATCCAAATTTATCAAAATCGAAGATCTTTTACTACATAAAAGGCGCGCACGAACCAAAAAAAAAATAAAGCAGACAGTCGAATTATATATATATATATATATAATATATATATATATATATATATATATATATATATATATATATATATATATATATATATATATATATATATATATATATATATATATATATATATATATATATATATATATATGGTCATATATGGGGAACTATATAAAAGAAACTAGTTGGTATATTTGATCTAATGACATCTAAAGAGGCAGATGCATGTATGAGGATGTTCCCTTGATTTTCAATAGAACTGTAATGTGAGTCTAGTCGCACGCAGGGGTATTTCATGAAATTGCTACTTTGGAAATGATAACATCAACATCTATTTATTTCAAATGAATTCCCATTTCTTCGCTATCCTTTATAAGTTTTTGCTTTGGTGGTACATGAGAGAAATCGCATGAACCAATCTCCAATCTCTCTCTTAACAGTCATTTTCTGGCCTGTGTTTTATTTTCTATAAAAAGATTCGAGTGGAGGCTGGGTTTTTTCTCTTTTGCTTGGAACGACTGAAATTCGAAGTGAAAAGATTTTCGTGCAGCCGTACTTATTGACGAGATAAAATCTTTTTCCGTTTCATCCTAAAACGAAATTATTTAATAGAAAGAAATTGGATCTATCCGCATAATGGAATAAACTTGAAGGCCTTGATCACGGCCAAATCAAATAAAGAGAGCAGAGTATGTACCTATCTTGCTCAAAAGGAGAAGATACAAGAATAAATTTTGTGTTTACAGACAACCCACTTGACAATGTTCCGATAACTTTGTTCTATGAGTGGCTTCAATTTACACAGTAATAGGTTAATATTTCGTAATATTCCTTTTGAGTGGAAATTTATGCTCTGAACAAATTCTAGTGCTTTCCTTATAAAAAGTATTTAATGTTCGACTTAGAAAGTACCTACAACTCATGTATTTCAAAAGCAATAATAACAAAAATCTTCGTACTTTGAATGTTGAGAAGAGAAATATATTTTTGCTAATCTCATTGTAGCATAAACTTTGAAAAGCATCCGCACTTGTTTTAATGCAAGCAGAATATTGAAACGTTCCTAGAATAATGCCTAAAGGTTGTCTTACAACACACAAAGCAGTATTCAAGATAAAATATTTTATATTTGAGTCCGGCAATGTTTTATCGTTTTTCGTGGAAATAACTAATACTCGCGCCTCGAGCCCGAGATGTATAATTTACGAGTGTAGACATACGCGTCATATACATATGAGATAAACTTTGTTTCGAATATACTAAATAATCTCTCACTTACATACTAAAAGTACAGACATTAGCGTTGACGGAGATTCGAGCGGGTGTCTTTCCAGACGTTTTAAAGGGTGAAAGGTTAAATTGATGAGGTATCTAATCGAGAGCATTTAGGGTATGTTTGCTATCAAATTTACTCGTTAAGAGCCCTCAATATTGGTTGGATGGTCTCAAATTAATGGAGACGTATAGATAGCTCTAGTATTATGTTAGATTATAGTAGAAAGTTCTAGGATCAATGATTAAGCGACCATACATACTATAAAACATGAAATCTCATTACCGTACATGGAGTATTTTTGACCGGAGGAGGTATATAATTCGACTGTGTGCTTTTTTACTTTCCTACGCTACTATATAGTAGCTGTATAAGGAAAGTATTGTAATCGTGTGAAATTTTCGGTATCGAGATTTTTACAAATGTTGACGTTTCAGGGTTTTCTAAGTCTAATAAACATATTTTCATCCATTGGTCTGCCTGTCTCGGGGACGGATCGGTGTATTTTGTTGCTTTCTTTTTTATTTTGGTTGGTACCAATATCACTCGCCAGTGGCAATGAATGAGAATACCGTATACATTGGGTGTTGAACTATAGCCAAAAACGTGATTTGTTCAAAACTATAGCACGAAAACGGCTCTAAGGATTTTGATTAAACTTGCACAAAGTTTTCTTCTGAGAGCCCTTTACCACCCACATATAGCGCGATCTCTGAGAAAAAGCACAAAAAAAAGTTATGCTTGAATAAAATTCCGTATTTTCCACATGTTTCTTCAGATTCTGGCTAAACGTTTCATCTTGCGAAAAAATGTTACATGACCATTGTTGTTTGTCTTGACATGCTGAAAAAAATGAGTGGTAGAACGATTTGACCAGAGGAAGGAGAGCATTGTAATAGTGTAATTTTTCATTAACTGGAATTTGCCTGCGAGCGGTAGGAAAGTCGTGTGAGTGGACGACACACCAGATTTTTTATGTTCGTACGCGCGCAGCGTATAGTAAACGTACTCCGATTCTGATGAGTTTTGGACCCATGTTAATTAATTTTAAGGTCCAGCCTCTTCTTTCCCCCAAAAACTACTGACACATTTTTTTTTCTTGAAAATATAAGGCTGCAGAATTAAGGAAGACACCATATCCAGTAACATTTGAATTGGACATTTTTCAAAGAAGATTACGATTTCTGAGTTACAGCAATGGTAAAGTCTGGTATATGTATGTTTCCGCTATGTGGAGAGGGCTTTTTTTCGAAAATCGAAATTTTCAGACGGCCAAATTGAAGAAAAGACCATAAGCAACAATATTTGAATAGGGCACCTAAAATAAATAGGTGGGTATAGTTTCCGAGTAACAGCAGTGGTAAAGTTTTGGCGCCGGGGCGTTTTAGCGCCGATCGTTTTGGCGCCGTGTTCAACTATTACAAAAAATAATTAGAACATTAATTGCATATATATACAGGGTGATTTTTTACGTGCTTATTGGAAGATTTTCACTTAAAAATAGAGAAAGAAATATAAAAATTTGAAAATGGCTTCAATCTGGCAGAGGAAGATCTACTTTAGGATTATTTTTATGATATTATGATAATTGTTTAAGCCGGGTGATCCGAAAACTAGCTCGCAAAATAGAAACTAAGAAATTCCTATTTTTTATAACTTTATCATATTTGGCAGTAAAAATAAAGGTGACTTTAATTTGAAGAACATGAAATACATTTGCGACGAGATATTCACTGAAATATCTCTATCCAACAAGTTGTACAAGGCAAGTAGCATTCGAACCGGGAATAATGTAAAAGTTGTTTTGCGGAAATTGCTGGATGGTCAATATATCCCAAAATTACGTTTTCAAGATTTTCATTGTTAACAACAGATTTCTTTATATGTACTTTAGCCATTACAATTCCCACGCACTTGAAGTTTTCTATAATTTTCTTAACATATTTTGGTGTTCATTTCTGTTCCATCGCGTCACAAATTTATTACATGTTCTTCAAATAAACATTTTTACTTGCAGTCAAGAATAATATATATTTTTTTATATTTTAGGTAAATTTCTTATAGAAATGTACCTATTGCGATTGTTCACACTTTTGAATTTCGAAAAAAGTTCACCGGCATGTTGTTATATGTCTATAAGTTAGTCCAAAAAAACATTTGGTTCAAAAGTTTATATATATATATATATATATATATATATATATATATATATATATATATATATATATATATATATATATATATATATATATGGGATATTACGAAATTTGTTAACACGATAGAGGTCGCAGTTTTGGACGTATCATGTTCAAATTTGCTACAAAAATCAATCTCTCAAATATCTCAGCTGAGTTCGTTATTGGGCAATATCGAGTAAGTAGTTTCAAAATGGCGACCGTTCAAAAATTTAAAAAAATATCAAAAAAGAGCCGTAGTGTAAATATTATCAAAAATAATTTTAGGTTATATAATCAGTACCTACAACTTTTGCTCAAAGCAATTTTTCATAAAATGCAAAGACAAAAAAAAAGAATTAAGAAAAATAAGAAATATTGATAAAACATGAACACTCAATATAAATTTGATGTAATTGTGCATTTTCTGGAGATCTTATTATAGACCCTGATTAAAAAAATATATAGCATATTTATTGAAAAGAAATAGGCGGAAAAAAAATTTGACTTGAAGTGGAACGCGAACTATGTCTGCTTTATATTTTACAGCCAAAACGAAAACCTCTAACCGCAAGGCTATGACACATACGACAATTTTATGTAATAACATGTAGGTATACCAATGAAAAGGTTGTTCAAATTTCAATTCAATGAATTTTGAAAAATTTACCTTTCCGCTGACTATAGGCAATCGGGATTTTTTTATATGATACACAAATTATCCTATAGTCCGCATACCCCATCTAACTTTGTCATATTTATTTTATGTTATACAAATTTCAAAGAGGCAGAAAATGTTCAGAGGCTTTAATTCGGCTGAATGCATCTAATTTAATAGCAGGGTGATATACAGGGTTTTTGTCAATCAAAAACTACAAAGATCTCCAATATGTAAAGTAATTATAATTGTTCATAAAGACTATATCTTATTCTTATATTTACTAGTCTAGTACTAGAGTACTAGTCGTTACTCGCGTCTTCTTCCGCGCTACTTCCCAGTGAAAATCATCACGGCATTGGTTTAGCCGGTACTCAGATTAGCCGGAATGGACGGATAGACGCAAAAAATGAAGGGATATACTACATTCTCAACTATACATACCGGCGCCAAAACGGCCGACACCAAAACATACCAGCGCCAAAACGGCGTCGCGATGTTTTGAGATCTCTGAATAATAATAACAAAAAATTATAAAGCATGTAGTTACAAGCAAAGAACATAAACGGGTAATATGATAAGTACTATCTTCTCTGGTATAAGTGAACGCTTAACGATTTTCATGACTTGTGGTACAAAATTGTGATATATATCTTTTTTGACCGACGAACCCAAACGGAAGAGGTATAAAATTCGCCAGTCTGCTTTTATTTGGTTCGTGTACTCCCATTTTGATGATATTTGATCCATTTGAAAGTGGAGACTTGAGAAATGGTCGTTCGTAAAAACTCAAATCCGAAATCTCATTTTCTTCAAAAACACCCCCGAAGGGGGTGACGCTTGTAATTTCTCTCGAATACCGAAAATCTGAGTTGGCAGAATTAAAGATACGAAATATGCAAATATGTGTATTTTCGCTATGTGGAGAGCGCAATTTTTTTCGAAAATGGAAAATCTGAGGGAACTACATGAAAGACCGGATTATTTGTAGCAACATTTAAAATGATTATATTTTCTTAGAGTTACGGTTTTCACTCTAAATAATAAGTGCAAGCAAAGAACATACGTGGGTTATAGAATAAGTACTATCTTCTTTGATATTAGTTAACGTCCAGCGTCAGATTTTCGTGACTAATGTCACACTCTAAACTGTGATATAATGTAAAAAAAAATTGGACCGACATTATTAATTGGTACACTTAAAATTACAAAATAATATTAATTCTATGGGTGCTGGTGCTTGTGAAGTTGGTGCCAAAAATTATCAATCTGCAACTGCAATTGCACAACTTCAAAAGTAACAGCACCAATAGATTTTATATTATTTTGTAATTTTCAGTGCACCGACTAATAAGGTCGGTCCAAAAAATATTTATTACAAAAACTATAACCGATTTTATTAGTTGGTGCACTGAGAAATACGAAATAATATTAATTCCGCTGGTGCTGAAGTTGGTGCCAAAAGTCTTCTATTATAATATGTCTTCTGAAACGCGCAATTATGATCTTATTATATGAATATCTTGTAATGATATCTTTATGTACCTATGGTATTGTGGTTATTAACGTGGAGATCATTTTGAATTAATATTATGTTGCCGATTTTTTAGAAGAAATCAAAGAATTATTTTCAAAGACTGAAGGATTAACTTGACTATTGTTCTGATATTGACCGACTTCCTAAACGGACAATTCTACTGTTTGTCTGGTGGTTTTATGTTTGCCCCTTTATTATTGTAAAAGTGAACCGATATTCATGATTCTGTTTGAATTTGAAACAGAACTATTGAAAGTTGGTGGCATTGATTTTCTATCTAACTACAACTGCAAAACTTCAAAATTACCAGTACCCATGGAACTAATATTATTTTGTATTTTTCAGTGCACCAACTAATAAAGTCGTTCGAATTTTTTCTATAAATTTTTCATTGACCGACTTACCAAACGGATGAGGAATGCAATTCGACGACATATAAATTGACACGAACGCATGGAGAGTACTTTTTTGGATAATCGAAAATTTGAGATGGCAAAATTAAAGAGATCATTACTGGAAACATTTCAACTGAACAGTTTTAAAAAAATATGAGGGTGGAGGGGGTATTTTTTTATAGATCGAAAATTTATGTCGGCAAAATTAAAGAACAGATAGGCAACGTTTGAATTGGACCTTTTTCAAACAAATCATAGGTTTCCGAGTTAAAGCACTAGTAAAGTTTGAAATATGTATTTCCGCGAAGGAGCAGTCTTTTTAAAAAATTGAGAATATGAAATAGCTAAATTAAAGAAGAGATTATGTAAGTAAGAAATAAACATTTTTTACAAAAAATAGGACAAACTTTATTAGTTGGTGCACTGAAAAATACAGAATAATATTAATTCTATTGGTGCTCGAACTTTTGAAGTTGGTGCCAAAAGACTTCTATCTAACTACAACTGCACCGATTTGATAGTATAATTGATTCGTAGGTGATTCCATCAAAAGATTGTAGATTATAATGTTGCACTAGGATTATTAACTTTGGAGTAAATTTTAAATAAAAAAGAATACAGCACTTTTGAATTACAATGAATAATATTTTAAGATTAAATATCCAGCTGTAAATCAACATCATGAATTTGCAATGGAGATCTTGTAAGTATGTCTTGGCCAAAGTTTGATACCTAAAAAAACTCTTGTATTAAAGTCAAAACAGGTCATAAATCCATATTATAAGATGATACAAAGATGGAGAATAGCAGCAAATCCAATTAAAATCACACAGGACACAAAATTTCACAAAAAGGCTTAATCCCTGCCATTGCCGCAGGAAAGTTGTTTCAGTGCGAGGGCTTTGATACTGGGAGGTATAGCTTTCACAGGTGGGGCCTTGGATTCATGTCATATCAAAGGGTGATGTGTTTAGTTTATTTTAATATATTATAATCTCTACAAAGAAGAATAATGTACTTTTTTGAGGGCTATAATACACTCGCTTTATAAGCATGCGGCAGACTCTCTGTGTTATATTATACCTATTTCTCATTCTTTTTTAAATCTATATTTATACGTACATTTTATGTTAAACATTCCATCAATTAATTATTATTATATGAGGACGAACAGGATTCAAAAAATTTCAGTGTTCTTATCATTTTTATTCATTTAAATAGGTACTAGCTAGAACGGATATGAGAGAGATTTAAATTTGTTTGGAGTGAGTATAGATGATTGACATTTTTACTTGATTTGACTTGGCTTTTTCATATATTCTTTGGATATCGTTAATCTTTTCAGAAGATTCAGTCTCTTGCTTCAATTTTCATATGTTTCCTGTTCTTTGTTATTGTGTTGATTTTTCATCAAATTGTATCTAGATGTTGTACGTAAATTCATGTGGGTCTTGTCTACGATATATTGAGCTCACAGATATAACTCCTAATGCACTTCAAAAATCACCATTATTTGCAGGGGCGTCCATAGACGTATCCACCCCCACGCCATAGCCTCTACAGCTACTCTATTCTCCAGACAAATGTGACAGAGATGGCCTACTTGGTGCATATCGGAACCCTGAAAATGTGTATCTCGTTCTCAGGAGCGCAAACTGTCTTTCCCTTTATCATTCAGGTTCCTTACTATTCGAAGCTCTCATAGGAGTTGCCATTGACAGGCCTCCACCAGCTGATAACTCCTAAGCTAGCGTTGCTAGAGGATCCATATGTGTAGAGCTCTGCTTGAGGATGTGAAGCTAAGAACCATGGGGTTTTGTTCTTTATTTGCAAAAGAACAATAGGAGTTCCGTTTTGTGAATGGCTACATGTATCAAATGGTCACATCCGCCTTCGTTACGCCTTGCAATACCTTAGCTAAGACACGACAGTCAGGCCAGGGTGTGATCAGTGGCTGCCCACCAAATCATCATAAAGTTATCATGCATGCCAGCCTAGACCCTTTTTGTTATGTTGTCCTGCTCGGCCACTTTTACAAGCCCTTAGCTCTCCTATATGCCCACCTGGAGATTGGTACTACCACAATAGTAGATATTCGATTGTTCTTTTAATTTTCTCTATATGTTTTTTATAGATGATTTATTTTAACTTTGTTGTATCATTGATATATTATTTGAGCACTCTTTCTTGGAAGGTAGAGAGAGTAGTGTACTCATATAAAATAATAACTATCGCATACTAAGTGGCAATAAATACTTTGAACTAAATAAGATTAGGTACGATTTGTGAGAATTTACATAAACCATATTCTGATATCTGATATAACCTATATTTTTTATATATTTCCTTCATTTACATTGATAGTTTTTCAATTTAGATTTTAGATCATGAATAAAATTTTTTCGGCATTTTCATTTTTTACATCCTTTGGAAATATCGTGAGGCCATTACCGAAACAGAAAACTCCTCACAACTTCGTTGTAGTACGGCACGGCGTTTTGCAACTTGATGATATAAAATAATAATTATTGAAAATATTTGAAAAAGAAAATTGTTAATAATAAAATGCATATCCATAAATGTTTATATTATAGGTAGTCACATTAAAACATAATTATTGCAATGAATAATTTCAAGATCGCCATGGAGAATGTGAAGATAAAAGATGTTTTTGCTTGGTTCTAGAATTTAAATTCAGGAAATTATTATAAAATTTTCAAATCATAATCATTTGGAGCTTCAACTATTGTAAATTCTATTTACTATTCATTCCATACTACAAGTTTATGTTATGGTTAAGAAATTATAAGAATATTAATCTACATGCCTAATTTTAATTTTTGAATTATAATTGTTTAGGTAGGTAGATAATTTCAATTCCAGAATTTTATTCTAAAATTAAAATGATGTACATTTGTTTAACTGTTACATTTTTATTATTATATGAAAGAATCTCTATATTAGAATTATGTGCATAATTTTTATCTTGAATTTCTAATCTCGAATTAAAACAATGTACATAAAGGAAATACGGCAACACTTATATACCCATATAATGTTCATAGTGTTGCTGAATTTCCATTATGTACGCAGATAATTTCGATTCGGGAATATAAGTCAAGGTATTAAATATATGTACATAATGAAAATAGGATTTGTTTACCAAAATAAAACAAATACTCTTATTTAAAATAATGCTTAATTAACTTTTATAAATAAAATTCACACCGTGTTACAAGTGTAATTCGACGATTTGATTTTTACACGAATATTGTTTAAACTTAAAACTAACTCGGCAATAAACAAATATATTTTTTCATTGCAACATAATTACAATCCAAGAAGATTAGGTATATTTTAACCTATGGAAATATAAATCAGCTGAGTTAATATTTTGACATGATATCCAAGAATATCATGAACGATATCGAAGTATATAAAAAATATTAAATTTTATGTTGATACAATAAAAGTAATACGAGGTTTTCCCATTTTCTCCTGTAGAATCGGAATACATTTCAAGATAAGTCATAATATTAATTATTTCTTTTATATTAATGCAAAATGAAAATGTAAAGTGTCAATTCTTTTCTCAGTTTAAAGAAATAATCTGGTTTTATTTTTACTGGAATGGCAACTGGCATATTATATTATACTGAACGTAAGTCTAAATTAAACAACAAAAAAAAAAAAACAATGTGAAAAAATTTGCGTCAGCATTTTCAGTAGTAAGTACTTTAGTAATACCGATCAGCTGCGCGATCTTTTCTCAAAATGGTAACTCATCTAAATGATTTGGAGAATCCTCGAAATAGTGTCCTCTATGAGAAGCCGCGTATGGTTTGCTACATATGAAAAGGGTTAGAATAGCTCTTGAAGTATCAGTTCTACGCCCCATCATTCCCTGAGTGTACATCATTTAGTAGTGGGCCACATGATATATATCAACCAATAGATAAACATGGGCGTAGTAAAAAAATTAAAACTAATTAATTTTTGATACCGCCATCTATGCAATAGTTCCAAAATTATTTTACCAGTTGAGACCAAATTTTAACGGTCAGCATTATTTATTAGTCC
This sequence comes from Crioceris asparagi, assembly GCA_958507055.1. NCBI lineage: Eukaryota > Metazoa > Arthropoda > Insecta > Coleoptera > Chrysomelidae > Crioceris > Crioceris asparagi. Next base: position 105,014,992 of record OY293826.1, read on the forward strand.
AAAGATTGATCTTATCAGTTTCAAACAATGCATATGAACAACCAGGTCATGCATACGTAAAAAATATTACGTAAATTGTTACCCATGCTGATAAAACTAAATGAGTTTAATGGTTGACGATTAGTGCACTGATGGAGAAATAAATCGCGATCCGAAATGCCAAAGAAACATTATTGCTTAAATATTGCTTCTGTTATTTCTTTTATTTTAAGGATTTTTTAATTTTTTTAAAAAACGTTGACTTTTAAATACAATTATTAGAGGTGTTTTACAATGGAAGGTAGGGCAGTCAGCTAGCACATAAATATATATAACCTATGTTACCATTTCTGGAGTAGTTTCGGAGATAATGTTTTAATAATTAATAATTATAGTGATTTTCTTTATATTATTCCATTGTGATCAGCAACGACAAGCAACTGGGTGTATATAATACCTACATACCCACTATACTAAACAAGCTCTAATTTACAAATAAAATGCTATCACTGCTATGGCTGACATTATATAGCCCACAACACAATGTTCTCTGTTTCTGAGAATACCACAAATTCGCTGCGTTACGCCAATGTGTTTGCTTAGATCGCGTTAGGTTTGGAATCAAATGAGGGGATTATTCGTAACCCCTCCGGTTTTACGATGACTACTCCTATAATATCGGACGAGTTGTGGTATAAAATGCTAATTTGAATGATGCGTCTGCTACAGTTCAAAACTTGATATATTAACAAAGTGGCATACTTTTTTTACGATGTGGAATCATTTTGTATGCATGTGTGCCAGTGATTCGGTTGAAAAACTAAAGTCGCATCGCGCCCTCACTATAGTGTAACTATAAGGGTTATGATACTTACATGGGAAAAAAGAAATATGGGATATGCCCTGATTTTCAACCCTTTATAGAGTTCATTGTGTACCTTTATGAATGATTACGTTATCGTTGTTCGTAGTTGCAATAACATCACTTATATAACGTATGTCCATAAAAAATATTCTATGTTGGCTTGAAATTATTATTTTTTATATAAATTAAGAATGGAAAATTATTCTTACAGAATATTTTTTTTATAGAACACTCATGGTTGTATGGCATGTTGTTTTGGACTTACATGGGCCTTAAGCCCTTGGACTGTTGCTAAATAGAGAGCTCACAATTCCTTTTTGCAATGTTCTTCATCTTAGTTGTTCCTTAGTTAGGGCTTCACATCCATTATCATACGAGTCTATGTTTTCAGTTGTTGACCACTCTTGTTTTCCTGCCGTATTATCGCACAATAACAGAGCGAGGTGAAATAATGTGACGAACTTTTTCATCATCCAAGCAGGAGCCTTCCTTCTATAATGTTTGAAATGAATTTTGGAAAATGTTCTACTGTCATTCAAGAAACATTGTATCTTTGGCCAACCTCGCGCTATGACTTTCCCGAATTGTTTTACTTTCAACCTATCTCTGATCCCATGCACGACTTAAAACACTTGGACATTTTTTGGGTATGCCGTTTTCACAGTCTTTATTAATATTGATAATAAATGTTGAAATAGGGTAGGTACTGTAAATTTTAGTTAATCTACCAACTAAATGATAAATATTTATACGAATATTAAATTTAAAAACATCTTGGCAAATCGTATTATTAAACATTTGTAATCAGTAATGTATAGGGTTTCATCGAGACGAGAAATCTCGTCACAAAGAAATTTCTTGTCTTGTCTCGAACACCGAGACGAGAAATTAACAAGCTATCATCTTGATGTTTTTCTTGAAGACAACTAAACTAAATGTTATTAAAAAATATGTGTATATATAACACAAGTTTGCACCAAAAGATAAGGTAATATTTTTTTTCTATTAAAAAAATACGTTGAAATACAGAGCCATATGCTATGAACTAAATGCCACGTATAACAAAAAAAACACCCGAAAAAGTGAAAATTACACGAATTCTTTATCTTTTAATTTAATCTTCTATCCATGCAAAAATGGTGTCATAAGAATTTCCTTGTAAGTAATATATAAACTTGAACTAACATTTTGAAGAATACAATACACTTTATATTAATTAATTTCTGAAGCAAGTAAATAATCTTTTAAATATTTGTAATAAAACATCATAAAATAGCATTGTACAAGACATTAAAATATTGTTTAAATCTAATAAAAATATAATTTGTGAACGAAGTAGCACATAAAGGAAACCTGAGATTTACTGAAATAATCTTAATAATTATCTTAAAATTATGTGACAAAAATTTTTTTTTTTGAGTTTAAAAGCTACTTCAGTCTCTGTGTTTGAATTCTTCTTCATTATTTTTCTCATTTTTTGTTCACTTTCAAGTGTTTAATGTTAATTTTTGTGTTTAATAGCTTAAGTATTTTTTTAAAAATATGAAAATATTTATTTTTACATTTGATATTGACTTTGCTATATTTGCTATTTTTTATGCTTTATTAATTTTCTAATGTTCAAAATAAATTAAAATAATTTCCTAACAAAGTTTTCTAATTTCACTTTTCTCGATCTCGAAAAATCTCGAAGGGTAATTCTTCATCACATCTTGAAAAAAATCAATCTCGTCTCGATCACGTCTTGAAATCGAGACGAGAAAGCTCCAATTTCGAGAGTCTCGTAAAACCCTAGTAATGTATTTTGAGTCGTCTGATAACTTTGTTTCCAATGGCATAGTGATCGAATGGTAACTACAATAAATATATTTTTTACGAAAACTTAAGGGACATAGGTACATGAGACAATATTCATTGGGGTGTTATTGTTATAATTTAAACAATTAAGAAGATAACAAAGTTTCAAAAAAATCATATACTGTGAAAAAATGATGAGCAACACAAAATTCTAATTCCATTTTCTTAGCTACTAGCAGACTTTGAAATGTTCTTATTTGTCCAAGCATCAGACGTGCTCCATTTTAAATGTATTGTTGTGCCAAAGAGGACACATTGCCCGGTACTCATTCCACTGAATGTTTGGTTGTGTCGTTGTATCAAAGCTTTAGCTAGGGATATGTATTTTATTTTTTTAACCACTTGAGCGCAAAGAGGTAAGTATATCCCCTATGCATTGGGGTCTCAATGTTTAATTTCCCATTTCTCGTTTGAAGAGTCCGCACCCTCGTAATTCGGAACAGATTGCACGATCTCAGAGGGTGGAAAATTAGCATATTTTGTATAGTAAAACTTCTGTGGTTGGTTAGATATTAAAACCAGATCAATGATAATAGATATTTGATGAAATATTTTAAAATCGACATAAAAAACATGATCATTTGATCATGTCAACAAAAATAAATATTTTAATTAATATTTCTCTCATAAGACATGAAAATGATTGGGATAAGAACATCTTAACTAAATGTCCCTTGTTTGAACACGTGCTAATTTCAAGTCTCCTTATTGGAATAATAAAGGATTCCTGAAAATATATGCCTTTAATTTGGACATGTTGAATATATGAGCACAGTGGAGGCAAATGTGAGAATAATCCGCCCATATTATATTAGATAAAGTCCAATTTAAATGCAAATCCACAATTCGTAACCCACAGAGGGGATTTAGTACGTATTACTACTACCCCTTAATGTACTTCTTTATAACTCTGTTTTCTGTCTCTGCTTTTATATTAATGAAAGACTCAACACTTATAAATGACCTACATTGAAAAATGGAGTGCCTTTTAAAGTAACCGTTATCGAATCAAAACATTTTCAATCATAACAGTAGAATAAAAATAACAGCTGAATTATAACCACTTCCTAAAATCGTAAAGCTCGATTGAACTAGAACACGCAATTTTATTTGATATCTTTTCCTTGTCATATTAGAACTTGTCGAGAGTCACGAATAACTTCGAGTTTTGTGTTATTTAAGATCTCTAGATGACGAATGTATTGGGAACTTCCATGTATTGATAAATTTACTGACAGTTATTTTATATAGCTGTAATTTTTTATGGTTACTAGAATATTATATGTGTCTATTAACATTCTAAAGGAAATGTCCCTATTATCCTTATTGTTGAATATATTTTCATGGGATTTTTCCCAATTGTTAAAAAATCTTACAGGGAATAATGTGCACGTAATATCTTTGGGGGCAGATGTAAATGTGCCACCAAATGTACCTGGTCAGAAAAAAGTATAGGTAAACGTGCCACCAACCTGAAGGGTTCAAAGAAATAGTCACATGTAAATGTACCATCGGTTTAAATTATTATATTTCAAGAATTATATGGTTGTAATGAATTGAAAGATACATAGATATAAAAAATAAGCTTTATTTTAGTTTCTCTAGTAGAATTATACAATTTTTAGATATCTACAACTTATCTAATATCCTAGCTACTATTATTGTAAATGACTTAATATAACCATGTTCAAAATATAAAAAAGAGACAATATCTTAGTTAGTAGTAGTCAATTCGTTATACGGGACCTCTATAATTTTTTTACACAATTGTAATATTCTAGATACAATGTAAAAATCAAATATAAAGAATGAGAATCAAAAAAGTTACATGTGACGCACATTCAATACAGTCAAAATTTGAGATTTTATTTTGAAAATCTTCGCGGCGCACTTTCCTCTTTTTTATGCATCGCCAAAACATTTCCCCACTTTTTAGCATTTTTTCTTTCTTGAACTTGAAATTGTTGAAGAGCAGAACGTCGTTGCTAGTTGATTGTCACAGTTTCAAGCTCGATGCTAAATTAATATACAGGGAAGACTAAAGAACAGGCATCCCAAAAAGCTTTTATATATTCCATTTTGGAATTATCTAGCTAAATTGAAATGAAACTATTATATAGGTAAAAGGATTATAATTTATAGCCTGGTGGGAAATTTACGGGTAAAAAGATAATTAAGTGAGAGGTACAAAACCCTTTTTCGGTGGCACATTTACCCTCGTCGATATCTTCGATAACCTGTATGAGGTTCGCTCACCAACTGAAGTAAAGACAATGGCTAAATACTCATCCGTTTGGATCGTCCGTCAAAAAACATTTCATTTATGTGTTGTGTCAAGTCATAGTTTTATTTGAATGATTTAACGTACTTAGTGATAATAATTTATCAATTAAAAAAAATGTGTCATGTACGATTCGGATAGGTACGTATGAAAGTGTTCAGTTGTATGAACGGATGTACGGAACCCTAAAAAGTATATTATGTCTTGTAACGGTCATCGTGGTGATATTTCCAAGTAGATAAAATATTCTTAAATTGAATTTTGTATTACATAATTTATTAGCTTATAATAGCCATTGTTAATATACAATTAAAGTAGATAAACTCGACGATGCTTTCTCAAAATATTTATGACTGAGTCTTCTATTAAAATACAACAGCGTTCGGATCGATCGAACATGTTCAGGAACATTAAATATATTATTCCTATGATATAATTGGAAAATATGTTTAAGTGGTAATAAAACAAAAATAAATAATAAAAAAATAATTAATGCATGGGATGTATAAGTGAATTCGGTTGAATTCAAGTAAGCAAATCAATTAGCTACCAATCGAAAGTTTCTGGTTTTATGTATATGGGTACTTCATAAAATTGATTCATTTATGATGCGATTGGTAAGGATATACTTGAAGTATTCTTAAAACGACCCAGATTAGAAGTTAACCTTGAAATGGATTTCATAGAGATGTCAATACGTGTACAGAGTGGCCCATTAATAAAGGACGCCGGCTATATCTCAGGATGCGTTAATCGGTTGACCCTGAGAAAAAAATTAAAAATGAAAAAGAAAAAACTGGAAAATATTTATTAGTTGCTAAGTCCACTGCTAGAGGGCGAAATTCACTACGCGAAGTAGAAAACACTGTTTTGATCAAAATTATCGCAAGTTAACCTTTAATGATAAGACATTGTAACCTACTGAAAATTAGACAGCTTTTTGGTAATAATTTTTTTTCTCTATCTTGTCAAATAAAGTGTGGAGGCAGGGGCAAATTTTGGTTTGAAAAAACTGAATAACTTTTTTCTGGTATGACCTACCTTATTTTATTTTGAAGCACTTTTATGGACGATTCTACTAGAATAATAATATTTTGAGTTCAGTTATTTTTCGAGTCGGTAGATGGCGCTTTATGATGAAGTCAGAGATTTTTATGAGTTCCTCGAAAATTTCTTATGTAGTGTTATTTTTAAATAGTTCTTATTACTTTCGGTTCTTGTATCAATGGACTCCGCAGCGATTTCTCAGGCCCCATACGGTCTAGAGACTTGAAATTTCGAATTCGTACTTAGATCGCAGACATCTCGCCGCCTGTTAGGCTCCAAGTGTGATCCAATATTGGTAATTACCTCATTCAAACAAAATCATTATTTTTTCGACATGGAACGACACTGGAATTACGCACGAGCATAGAGCGTATATATACGTCTCTGTTCTCTGGTATATAGGTACTCTCTGGAAGATCGTCTATGGTTATGGCGCAATTGTCAGACGTCAGACGTTGTTGTTAATTTAAAGTTTAATTTTGTGTTGTGTATGTGTATCTATGGTGTTGTGGTCTTGTCGTAGACAAACAGAAATTTGTTATGGAATTGCTGTTGCTGGCAAACACATATACATAAGTATAGTTCAAATCGAGAAAAGGATAGCAATAGTAGGTACTCATCGGTACGGTTTAAATCTTAAATGCCTAATAAAAACTATATTCAATTTTTTTTCAAAAATTTCACTTGTTATTTTTCCTTAGGAAAGAGCGTCAATAAATACAATTACTGTTGAAAACCGCAACTCGATATTATTATTCCTTACAGACTTATTTAACAATATTTTTAAACATTCATTTGTACGTATATAGATTAGAGAAAACTTTGGGTATCAGTAATTTTTATTACAGTTATCTATATTTTATATAACCTGCTTTAACAATAACCTATGTCGCTCTAGATGGGTTAATTTAAGTGAAGTGTAATTAAATGAGAATTGAACACAAATAACTAGGTACCTACAGCAGGTTACAGCTTTGTATTGCCCAGGAAGGGCCACAATTTGAGCACGTAAGGCGTCACAAATATTTTTTCATTTTAGTTTAGGTTCTAAGTTATTTAGCTCTAGATTTCTTCTCAATTCGATTCTCTTAAGGATAACTGACATTATCAAGAGAAAAATTTAGAATAATTGACAAAGAAAATAATGACAAAGTTTTTAAAGATTTTATTTTCGCTTCTTTTGTTTTGTTTCTGGCAGGCATGTCAAGGCCTACCGAGTGTCCTACTTATTTTCTTGTAAAATATTAGGATGTTGTTATAGCTGTTTGTGTTTAATCCTGATCACACTTAAATTCCCCCATCCAGAGCGGCATAGGTAATATTACAAGTTTGTTATTGTTAAAATAGGTTATGTAAAATATAGGTAACTTTAATAAAAATTACTGATACTCAAGGGCGTTTCTAGTTTTGTTACGTAAAAATGAAGGTTTAAATATATTTTTAAACAAGTCTATAAGGAATAATCATATCAAGTTTTCACCAGTAACTGTAATTTTTAACGCTCTTTCTTCCTAATGAAAAATAAAAATTCTACTGCACTTGAAATATGCGATAAAATCATAAAAATCTGCAACTTTGACATAAAGCGTCATGTACCGACTCGGAAAAAACTGATCTAAAAATGTTATTATTGTAGTAGAAGCGGTTTAAAAAGAAATAAAGTTATTCAGAAAAGGCTGTACTGAGAAAAGTTATTCGGTTTTTTCAAACCAAATTTGCCCCTCCCCCAACCGTTATTTGACAAGATAGAGAAAAAACTTTAATACAAAAAAGTCATCTTAGTTTCAGTAGGATACAAAAATAATATTTTCAATATAGGTTAACTTGGGATAATTTTGATTAAAACAGTATTTTCTACTTCGTGGCTTGAGATACGCCCTCTACCGGTAGACCTAGCATCTAATAAACTAATAAATATTTTCTAGTATTTTGTTTTGGCTAAAAAAGTTTTCTCAGGGTCGTCCCATCAACAGGTCTTGAAGTATAGCCGGCGTCCTTTATTAATGGGCCACCCAGTACGGAGTAGGTGCATGGCGTCGTTCTTGGGTTCTTTTTTCGTACAAATCTAATAGGACATAATGAATCTAATGCAGAAAATCCACTCACATGACCTGGTTGCCGGGCAGAAGCAAATTCCATCGAATTTAAAATTGTCTGATCAAGTTGTGCAACCATTCATTTTTTTCAGCGTGCCGAGACCAAATATACTTTGTTTCACGAATGTTGGCGTCTGCCTTGAATATACGAAAAATGGATCAATCCAACTGACGGGAGAAAATCAGTGGCGTAACAATTTCGAGATAATATATGGAATTTAAGGAAGTTCATATAATTAGAGGAAAAAATATCTATTGATTAAATAAGCAAACATAATATGAAATAATTATTATCAACAATAATGCAGAAATACAAAATACAAATTAATTGCTTGAGTTATGAAATATAAGTTTATGCACCTGAATTATTTGAAATGTCATAATGACTTTTTGTTGCCTATGAAAAAAAGATTGCGTTGCCTTCGGACATACGAGCAGCTTCCTATCATGGTATTGAAGGAGATAAGCTTGAAATACTGATGTCGTAGCTTAGACCGACAAACGTAGTAGAGAATTTCATGATAATGAGATGCGATGAGACGTATAGCGATATGTACGTAGTTCGTGAATGATTACACACAATACTTATGATTCGTGAAACAAACTAAGTAATGCTCAAATTCAATTCTGTGGTATGAAAATTAATTTCCAGAATAAAAATGAACAGTTCGAAAATTTCACTGTTCATTTAAGCTTAATTTTTTTCCTGTTTCTTCTCTGAGAGACGCCTTGAGTTCCCGGCAAAGGGATTCAAGAAGAATGTTTTAATAAACAAGTTATTTGAGATTCGGAAGAACTGTTTTCGTTGAAGTCTTGAGCAAAATACGTTTTTGGGCTATTACTGAATGACAAACAGACCATTGGCTGGAAATATGTACTTCAGGCTCATGGGACCCTTAAATGTAAATACAATTTTACATAATTAAAATAATTTCCTTACAACTACCTTGGGGCAGCGGTAGGAAAGTAGGTAATTAAAAAAACGAATCAATCCTCAGTATTGTTGAATTTTAATAGACATGTTATGAATATTGAAATGATTTTAGTGCTCAATAACCAATATGTATGGCATCTTTGGAGTGAAAAGATTTGATTAAACTGTGTTCCTCGGTTAATTTATTAAATGGATAAAGCTAGTTGGCTCAATGTGGCGCATTAAATAAATATGAACCGAACTGTATCATGTTTATTTAGGGCGCGCATATTTTTCGTCGTCCCTTTTTTTTTCTTTTGTCACCAATGGCGTGTATATTTCGAACAACAGAATGAGCTGTATAAATATAAGGAGGATATATTCACATTTGAAACTGAGCTAATGTATGAACGAGGGTAAGCTATATTCAAACGATTCTATTCATATTATTGTACAAAAAGACTTTAAGTCTATGTACGAAATTATTTGAATGAAAATTTAATTGGCTTTATAATTCAGAGAGGAGGATGGAAGAGCATTTGGATAAATATTTTTCTGATAAATGTATATCATCTACAATATTTCAATCTATCTTATTGATATCTCATTAACATAATAAATAAAAAAACGACTATGTTTAGTTGTAAGTAGTTGTCGATGTATTTATTGAACTCTCTAGCTAATTAAGAACATCCGAAGTATTAATTCGAAAGATAATATCGTGAAAATTTTGAACGTTAATTTGATATTATCCTGGCCTTCTGTCTGTATACCTATATGTATATTTAGACGAATTCGTAAATTTTTTCACCATTCAAGAAACCACGCACCAAGAATAAACGGATGTTGATCAGTAAATATATAATATCAATACTTACTCAGTGCTTCCCTTCCGATATTTGAAAAAAATCTTGTCCAATTGCAGAATGCATTAACGTGGATCATAATTAATTGAAACATTTATCTGTTTTCATCAGAGTCAGATAGTCTCGCAGAAGGTGGGAAACCTTTCAGATGGACATCATTATTGCGAGGAAACCATTTTGGTGGAGTAGGTACTTTGCATGATTTCGATATCTTTGGAAATAGTAGATACAAATGGTTCTAGTGGCCTCTGGTGCTTTGACTCATCAATAATCCTGAAACAAAAGGATATGCCACTTTTTCTATTCCATTCTCTTCTTTTTAGCAAATACCCCTTAGTTTGTAAAGCTTTCAAATCAGGCGGTATTCAATAACATAATACATACGTGCTACATTCTTTACACTAGCATGACAAATTTTCTTCCAAAGCACAATACCTTAGAAACTAGAAACCCTACGATCTTGATCGTGTGCCCAATATTTTTACATTCATATGTCTACCTCAATAAGCGATTTATAAACAAACTATTGTTATCGTTTCAAATTATCAGTACCTTGTTTTCAATAGATTTTTAGGCAACTTTGGTTTAGATTCATTTAAGAGCCTCGAGGCTATCTCACGAACGAATTTACCATTTTTGTTACTTTATTTTTTGGTCAGTAGGGTACCGATACCATACGCCTGTGGCACAAGATGAGTAGCTTGATCGAATGGTTGCCGAGCAGTAGCCGAAGAGCGTGCTTTGCTGAAGTCTTGCGCAAAAAAGGCTCCAAAGATTTTGACTAAAGAATTCTTCTGCTAGGCGGATACCTGGGAATAAACAGAAGAGGTATATATGTTCAACTGAAATTTCATATTTTTTATATTCTAGCTGGTTCGCCTTGAGAAAAAATATGTTGTTACCTTGGTTTTTTGTCTCTGCAGACTGAAAAAAATAAATAGTTAACGGGCGATTTTCATTGACCTTCTTCCTAAACGCATGAGGTATGCAATTCAACTGTCTGTTTTTTATGTTTATTTGCGCGTTTCGCATTGTAGACGTGCTCCGATGATGATGGTGATTTATTTCTAGTTTGGAAAAAATCTAACATTGCCTTCCTTCCAAAAAACTGGGTTTTGTTCACAAAAACTAGGTGCTCTGCAAAATATAAAATGTTAATTCTTTTGGTACTTACTGGTACTTTTGTTGTATTGGTTCCCAAAGTCTTGTTTGTATCTACCTATAACGGTTATAAATTAGAATTACCAGCACCAGCAGAATTAATATTTTGCACTTGTAACTTTTAACTAGTATAGCCGATACTAGTTTTGGGAAAAAATCATATTTATCGTGCTTCCATTCACTTATTTGTATTTGCCTACTTTTGAAATTGTAACAACCTGAACTCACAATCCATTACGTAACATAATAAGTACCCACATCAAATTAAGAATAGCCAGCATTAAATATTTATCATAAATGAAATTAATTTCCTCATCGAAAATCGTCTTATATCCAAGTTCGGCAACAGAGAATATTTGTTGTCGGTAAATTCAATCGAACACTAACCTGCCTTAGAAGTTGGTCGACGGCTAACGAGAAGTGACACTGATTTCTTGGGATCAGTGTCATATTATACGTATTGTTTGATAATCCCGCAGCGGTTGTAGCTTAAGCATCCCACCAAATCAGATTTGTAAGACTTTTGGGAGAGTGACATTGTTATTGCTGGATTAATTTTGGGTTCTTTTTTTTCATTGTGATGACTTTGTATGATTAATTATTCAAGTAGTTATTAGGGTTCCATAGCAAAGGAATCCTTATAATCTCACTTTTTGTCTTCACAATCTCCCCCGCCCCCTTAATCTACGAAGATAGCACAGCTATAGATCTGAAAAAAATAATTTAGAAAATCTACTATTTTGAATATGTCATATTGTACCTAAACGATAAACGATTTTTATGTCATCACTGTCACTCTATCTCGGATCACGAACAAAACGGAATGAGTGAGCATAGAACAAGGAATGTAGGTGCATTGATAACTGATTTAATGCTGTAAATTTAACTATTCTAAACCAATCACAACTTATTTAAATTTATTAAGAAATGGAAATATAGTATAAAATCTATTGCTGGGCTAAATCTGATAGACAGTTGGAGTTTGTTTAGAATTTTCAGTTAATCTTTGAGAAAGTATGTATATAAAAAAGGCAGGCTGACAGAATAGGAAGACAGAAATAATTCCAAAATAATATAAATACATATAAAGAAGAACTGATCTACGGACCACTACCATTGATATACTGAGAACTTCAGGATTAATAAAATTAAAACAGAAAACAGCTGTTAGGTATAACGTATGGTATGAACGTATTTTTACATAAATATAATCCGGTATCAGTATTTACATACTGTTGGTGGATACCTATTATTTGGTTTCTAATAAATTATGAACGAGTAAGATTTTTAGATTCTAATGCTTAATTATTGTTTGTTGTCTCTTTTTGTCCAGTATGATAATATAATATGAAGACTAGAATGTTTAAGTTAGATCTAAATTCTCAATTTTCGAGCATTAGGTATGAGGGTGAAATCAAAATACATAGTGTCCATACCTGTAACCACCAAAGCGCTGATGTTTTGACCTTACGACTATTGAGAGGTTTTTCAATATAAAGAAGTCATATTGATTCAGATAATGAATATTTATAAAATGTTATATAGCGGAAGTGACTAAAGGCAATGCTTTTGTTTACTTAATTATTTTGATATTTTATATATTGTTACGTGGGTAGTTTATCATGTACTTACTGTTATTATTTCTTTTAGTTTTTTATTCATTCTGCTACCTTATTTACAATAGTGTTGCCTGTGTATTCCATTATGTAGTTCTAGAATTATAGTAGATTTATTCTCGATCCTTCCAGAAACTTTATTTGAGGTACAATTTGTCATACTATTGTCAGTTTGACAAGGATCTAGAACATTAATTATGTTCGTCTAGATAATCATAGAACATTCTCGATGAATGTCATATCATGATTCAGATATATAAAGCCGTGACGATCACGGGACACAGTCAGTTTATGGTATCAGTCAATTGGAAACATAACTCGAAAGTACTTGGAACGCGATAGTCAAAGTGACAAGTAGTGACAGTTGTACTACAACAGAAAGCCGTGTACAGTGTGTTTGAAAATAAATCATTGAAAGCAATCTGCGAATTTTGAGTGCTACGCAAGTGAACTCACCCCACAACGTTTAGCACAGGGTGACAATTGGTGTCAGAAAAAGGGATCTTCGCATTTTGCTGAGAATATATGGTGAATACCAGATCCAGAGATTACGACGAAATGGCAAATTTTGCAGAAATAATGGAGTTCTTGAAAAATAATAAAGAAGAACAAGAAAGAATTAGACAACAAGAAAAAGAAGAACAAGAAAGAATTAGACAACAAGAAAAAGAAGAACGAGAAAGAATTAGACAGGAAGACCAAACAAAAATGAATCAATTCCTAGAAAATCAAGAAAAGAGTAGAAAAGAACAAGAAAGAATTAGACAGGAAGATCAAGCAAAAATAAGACAAATTATAGAAGAAGAACAAACAAAAATAAGACAAATCTTAGAAGAACAAGAAAGAGTGCGACAAGAAGATAAACAGGAAGTTGACCAGAAATTAGAGAAAGTTGACCAAAAATTAGAGAAAGTTCAAGAAGAAGTTGAACAGAAATTAGAGAAAGTTCAAGAAAGTTTTGATCAAAAATTTCAATTAATAGAAGAAAAGATGTTGCAAACGAAAGCTGAAGTACCTCTGAGAAGATCGTCCAATGAAATTCAAAATGGTGTAGTTAATCCAGTAAAAATTGAAGCCCCAAAATTCGATGGTAAACAATCCTGGTCTACATATAAAAAGCAATTTGATGCTGCTGCTTTGGCTAGTGGTTGGTCAGATGAAGAGAAAGCCACCGCATTGATCTTGGCTCTACGTGGTGATGCATTGGAAGTCTTAAATACCCTAACTGGCGGCGAACATTCGTATGGGATTTTAGTGGATCAACTTGAAATGCGTTACGGTGACCAACATCTACAACAAGTTTACCAAGCACAGTTAAAGAATAAACAGCAAAGGTCTGAAGAAACACTACAACAATATGAAATTGATGTTGCCCGGCTCGTTCGACTGGCATATCCTACTGCACCAAAAGACTTTCTTGATAGGTTAACAGTACAAACATTCATTGATGGTATAAGAGATATTGAAATGCAACAAGCCCTTCGGTTAAGTAGTCCTACAAGAATTGAAGATGCCCTTGCACGTGCACTTGAATACGAATCTGCTAAACAGGCGTCCAGAAGTCATCTCAGACTGCGACAGACACGATGGGTCAATTCAACCCAAGAGAAGTCGTATGGCAATGGTAACTCCATAAAGCACATTATTAAAATTTTACAAAAATTGGATGGGCAAACAAATGAACAAAGAACTAAGACTTTGTGTTGGAATTGTGGACAAGAAGGACATATAAAGAAGAATTGTCCACAGCCTCAAAATAGCAATGTGCAGGAAAACTCCAGTTAGCCAGTTTTGCGGGGCGCAGACTGGCTTACTCCAACCAAGCCCCAACATCATTAAAAATCAAAATTTCCCGACTGAGTCATGAAGGATCCAGGTTGGTTGTGAAAGGAAGAATATGCGGTCGGGATTGTAATATTGTTATTGATACTGGTTCATGTTCTACCATTGTGCGAGCTGATGTTATTCCTGCTTGCAAAATTGACCGTTCCAATAGAAGTTATGTACTTGAAACTGCAAATGGAGTGACAATACCCGTCATTGGTACTCACAAGGCAGATATTCAGCTGGGAAAATCAAAATTCAGACATAAAGTATTTGTTGCCGAGATTTTGGACGAAGTTTTATTTGGGCTAGACATCATGAATAAATTTGGCTTTAATCTGAACCTCCAAGACAGAATACTCAAAGTTAATGAAGAAGAGTTGTTTATGTCAACATCTGAAACTAGAATAAGAAAAATTAAGGTAAACAGGACCATTACGATACCTGGATGGTCTGACAATCTCATCCATGTTAAAATAGAAGGTTCTAAGTGCAAGGAGGCACTGGTACTGGAAAGTAATCCAGAATGTCTGCCAAAGGAAATGATTATAGAAAACGCATTAATAAATCCATCAAGTGAGCATCCAATTAAGGTGAGACTTTTAAATCTGTCCGAAGAACCTAAAGTTTTAATGGAAAATGAAGTAATTGCCTGTGCGGAACCTATAGTATCTGTCAAAACCTCAAGCAGTCAAGGGAAAACCTTGTGCCAGAAAGGAAGAGAGCTGAATGAGAGAATCATTTCTCAACTTCCTAACCAACAGAGGGCGAAATTTGGTGATTTATGGGTGAAATACAAAGAACTCATTTCTTTTTCGGAAACAGATCTAGGATGAACTAATATGGTACAACATCGCATTAACACAGGCAACCAACAACCAATAAAACAAATTCCAAGAAGGGTACCATTAGCAAAACAAAATAAAATGGAAATACTTATAGATAACATGAGGAAACAAAAGGTAATTGAACCTTCGAACAGTCCTTGGTTGTCACCGGTGGTCTTAGTCACAAAAAAGATGGCTCGACTAGGTTTTGTGTTGATTATAGAAAATTAAATGAAATCACAAAAAAAGACAGTTATCCTCTTCTCAGAATAGACGATACACTGGATTGGTTGTCAGGATCGAAATGGTTTTCTACATTGGACTTGAAAAGTGGATATTGGCAAATCGAAATGCATTCTGAGGATAAAGAAAAGACAGCATTTTCAACCAATACTGGTCTATGGCAATTCACTGTAATGCCATTCGGATTGTGCAACGCTCCAGCGACTTTTGAGAGATTGATGGAAAGAGTACTACGTGGACTGATTGGAAATAAATATTTAGTATACCTTGATGATGTAATCGTTTTCAGTGAAACATTTAAGGAACTCTTGAAAAATCTAGAAGAGGTATTTCAACGATTCTCACAAGCAAATCTTAAACTTAATCCCGAGAAATGTGCTTTCCTAAGAACTGAGGTGAAGTATTTAGGACACATAATATCCGCAAATGGTGTAAGAACAGATCCGGAAAAGACAGAAGTGGATCATAATTGGCCTGTACCAAGGAACAAAACAGAACTGCGAAGTTTCTTAGGCCTGTGTTCATATTACAGACGGTTCGTAAAGAATTTTGCTAGTATTGCCCGTCCATTGCATCGACTAACTGAGACGGAAAGACCTCACAATTGGACTCCAGAATGTCAGAATGCTTTCGAATATCTGAAAGGTGCTTTGTGCTCTTCTATTGTTCTGGCTTATCCCCAGAGAGAAGGAGAATTTATCCTAGATACTGATGCCAGTAAAACAGGAATTGGGGCAATTTTATCTCAAAGAATAGGAGTGGAGTATGTACTAGCATATTACAGTAAGAGTTTGTCAAAGGCTGAACAAAATTACTGTGTGACGCGGCAGGATTTACTAGCTGTAGTCAAGGCAATAAGACATTTCCACAAATATTTATAGGGTCAGACATTTGTTCTAAGGACCGATCACGCATCACTTAAATGGCTGCTCCAGTTCAAGAGCCCAGAAGGACAGACAGCGCGCTGGCTCCAACAACTTCAAGAATATGACTTCAAAATTGAACATCGTCCTGGTATTAACCACAGAAACGCTGATGCACTGTCAAGACGACCTTGTGCAGAGGATTGTAAAATCTGTTCAAGACTTGAAAATAATTTGCCAGAAATTCTTAGTCAAACGAACTTTGATAAATGGCGACCCAAACTGGAGTTCGGAAGTACTCAAACAAGACCAACTGGATGATAATGATATTGGACCAGTGATGAGGTGGAAAATGGATGGAGTAAGACCTACTTGGCAGGAGATATCAGATTTATCTCCTGTCATAAAAGGATACTGGTCACTTTGGGAATCTTTAGTAATTGATGATGACGTTTTAAAAAGAAAATCGGAAAGTAATGATGGTAAGACTGTTCATTTGCAAATAATTCTTCCTCGGAAAAGAATTGCGCAAGTACTGCAAGAGATTCATTGTGGAGCAAGTGGTGGCCATTTAGGTATCAATAAAACTTTATCGAAGATTAGAGAGAGGTTCTACTGGTTAGGAAGCCGTGCTGACGTAGAGGACTGGTGTCGGCGATGCGATACCTGCTTTACCAGTAAAGGCCCAAATACCAGAACCCGCCATAGGATGCAGCAGTACAATGTGGGTGCCCCGTTTGAGCGAATAGCCATCGATATTACGGGGCCATTTCCAATAAGCAGCTCTGGAAATAAATATCTCTTGGTCATGATGGATTATTTCAGTAAATGGCCAGAGGTAGTCGCAATTCCAAATCAGGAGGCAAAAACAGTGTCGTGACGATCACGGGACACAGTCAGTTTATGGTATCAGTCAATTGGAAACATAACTCGAAAGTACTTGGAACGCGATAGTCAAAGTGACAAGTAGTGACAGTTGTACTACAACAGAAAGCCGTGTACAGTGTGTTTGAAAATAAATTGAAAGCAATCTGCGAATTTTGAGTGCTACGCAAGTGAACTCACCCCACAACGTTTAGCACAGGGTTAAACGTTACAATATATTATTATATTTGATTTATCGGTTATCTGAGCCTCCTCGTACTTGCCTTTCTTTTTCTGATGAAATGATTTTCTGTTTAATTTTTTGTGGTTTTTATACTAAATGTAATATGAATATTTTGTATTCAGTAGGCAATAGTGAAATTCAAATTCCAACTTCCCTACGCCATTGTTTCGAGAATGTCTCAAGTTTGGAAACGCTAGAATCTAATGCTGTTAACAGACGACGTCTTGACTACAGATTAATTAAATGGTTTTTAGTTTATTTTGGAAACAAAACAATATCCGAGCGACTGTCGAGGTAAGTTCTTAATAAATATGCACGAATAATCTTATAATGCACTCCTATTTAATTCATTAACAAAAGCTTAGAAGCTACTTTGTCTCTTTATAAGAAATCTCATTTATTCCAGTTATGAAAACAGAGCACAAATTTAAGTAAACGAATCATTTGTTGCTTGTGACAACAAATTATCAAGTGTACCTCTGACTCAGTGCTAATTTCAATATAAATTTCGGGAAATATGTTTTGTGGAATTAAAAGATTCTGAATACAGCGTATCTTGACAAACATACTCTAATATTGCATTATTGACTATACAGCTTAGCGCACTAGTGCGTAAAATAATCCTACTCTCTCTTAACTCTCTCTTGACTGCGTTATTTGTAGGTAGGTATATGACTCTTATAGAGCTGAAAAATCGAAATATGTCACTTAATCTAAAAGTTATTTCTAACAAGAATTCAATTCAATTCAAATTCTATTCGCTGGTAGCAGTAACATAATCTGAAATGAAGTATATGCTAATTTAAACAACCAAACACATTAATTTATGTGGAAATTATTTTTTTACTATGCTTGATTAGAAATAATTTGAATAGATAATGATCAATCAAAAGCCATGGACACATGTATGATTTGTTCAAGATCTTTTCGTCCTGGTAGGTAGGCGGTAACCACAAGTTGAAGAATTCGACGGCACGGCTATCAAAATCAGCTGATCAAATTCAATCTAACTCGCATTACATCATTCAATCCCAATTGTTGTGTTTACCAACCTTCTTTATGCCCTCAATTAGAGAAAGTCTTTTCGGTTTTTCAAACTCCCAAACCACACGGTCAATGCGGAGATACCATGATACATACCTACTCGTTGCGTTGCGTTGTAATCGAAAATAAAATTGGAATAAAAAGAAAAATCTGTAGATATAATAGAAGAATACGTTATGGATGGCATCTTGAACGATGTTTTGTCTGCTATGAACTATAAACGTCATTGTGCCTTCACAGTTCATTAAGACCGGGTCGTAGACGAGCCCACAACCGCAAGATAGAAAAGGAGCAGAAGCTCATTTGAGGCGTCACTCTTTAAGGTCACGTATTACAACCAGTGACGTAGTTTTAGCTTTTGTCGGTACATTTAGAGAATTTCTAATTTAAAAGCATAATATGTCAACTTTTGATATTCTTCTTTTGTGAGGTCCCTAAAGCTAGCAAATTGACCCAATTATTAATTTTTATTTGCTTTTAGATTTTTTTACAAAAATAGACGCACTGTGCTTTTAAAAATCATTCGAATAAAAAAGTCAAATTGAGTACTAGTTTAGTGCTCTATTCAAAAAATATGTCTATTTATCTATTTATTTATTTTTAGCATAGATTCAACTGTTTTTCGATGATTGCTCTGCTAACCTTATCTTAAGCTGACAGAGCAACCATTATCTGAAAAAATATAAAAGTAATTAATATCGGAATAAATAGCACTAATTTTTTTTTATTCTGCTAATTTTGCTATGCTAAATTTGTCTCATGCTGATAGAGACACCGTTATCTGGAAAAATATAAAATTAATTCTAATAAATATAAAGCACTAAATTAGCACTAAATATATTTTTTATCCTGCTTATTTTGCTCTGCTAGTATTAAGGACGTCATTTTGTGTACATGTGAGTAAATGCCAGAAATGGAAAGATGATCATCTTATTGTAGCTGAACTGCTCATATTCATTGAGATGTTTCAGAGAATACACCAACATTAGAAAATACGGGTCAAGAACACAGAAATGAAAACGGTTTTAATTCATGTACAAATACTGTAAAGTTTAACCCTGTGCTAAACGTTGTGGGTGAGTTCACTTGCGTAAGACTAAAAAGTTCGCAGATTGCTTCAAATGGTTTATTTTCAAACACTCTGTACACGACCTTCTATTGTAGTACAACTGTCACCATTTGTCACCTTGACAATCTATACTGTCACTGTCTTTACCGACAGAACTACTAATAACATCTGATTTCACAGACTGACAGTTATCAACTGACTTTATAAGATTGACTGGTTGTGACCCGTGATCGACACGGCTTAATATATCTGAATCATGACATACATTCATCGAGAATGTTCTATGAATCTAGATGCACATAATAATGTTCTAGAGCCTTGTCAAACTGACAATAGTATGACAAATTGTACCCACATATAGTTTCTGGAAAGATCGATAATAACTCTTCCAACTCTAGAAGTAAATAATGAACTATAACATGAAACAACTATAGCAAACAAGGTAGTAGAAATAAATAGAGACTAAACAAATATTAACCGTAAGAACATGACTACCTATCTATACTAGATTTAATGAATGACATTGCATAGACTGCGAATAACCGGAATAGGATCATAGCCTGAAAAAGGTCGACTCGATTAAAGTCCGCAGAATGTAAAAATAAGACCCTGTCACTAAAAGCGGCATCTTTAATACATAGCATTCAAAAGAAGATGCCGAATGAGGCAAATTCATGATTCGGATTTCTTCTCGTTGTTTGTTGGTACTTACCAGAACCTTCCAGCAAACTATAACGTATAATCGCCAGAATTCGACTGTTGAAGGGTCTTATTTATATTTTGTAGTTTTCTTATGTTTATCCGTCAAGCCACTAGCCAGTAAATGGATCTAAGTTATTCAGTAAGTTCTATACGGTCCAAGATCCTATTTCGGTAATGGGATCTGTATAGGCGCTAATTGGTTCCTATGTATATCTTTATGTCGAATATTTTTTTTTGTAGAAACCACATACTTGATCACTTCTAACCAATTCAAAAAATTTGGAATACTGCAAAGTAAATTTCAAGTTATAAATGTAAAATTGTCAGATTGGAGTCCATCTGTTGTATAACTTTTGTACCCTTCTTCCATATCAACCGATTTATTAGATAAGATATAACCTATTGTCTAAAGTTTTGGATATACTTTAATGTGATTGGAAGATATGATAATCATATTAGGTAGTAGTGGAATGTGTGAATTCAAGTTTTCTAACATTAAATATAATATAACAAAATTAATGACCTTTAAGTATCACTTACTTGCCAGATGTAGAAGATAAAAATTATAGGATCTGATTGTTTAGGAAAAATTGAAATCACGCAGAGTATGTGGTAATAAAGTTTCAATGTTAATTTATAAATTTGATGTGTCAGGTACAAGCCCCAACTCTCTCTGCGTGTCGGAGAATATGTGATTTTTCAATAAGAATGTTTGAG
This sequence comes from Crioceris asparagi, assembly GCA_958507055.1. NCBI lineage: Eukaryota > Metazoa > Arthropoda > Insecta > Coleoptera > Chrysomelidae > Crioceris > Crioceris asparagi. Next base: position 105,036,070 of record OY293826.1, read on the forward strand.
CAGCAGTTCAAATCGTCACAAGCATTCGCATTCCAATCTCGGAAAACATGTAAATGCTCATGTTTACAACCACAGAAACAATTTTAAACTGGTCCAAACTATTGCTCCAACACCCCCAATCCGAGTCCTTGAACGATTTCGAAAAAAGGAGGATGTATACAATTTAAGAAATCTAACATGTATTTGTTCTCAAAAATATACTCTGAAGGGGGTAGAAGGGTCATTTTTTTCGGAAATTTTGGATATCACAATTAAAGAAGAATTTTTGGAGACATCTCTAATGTAAAATTTCAAAATTATAATTATCTAACATCATAATAAATATCCTTTTGTATTTTGCAATGCTTCATCTTATGAAGTCTTACCTTGTTTGTGTCAAAAGTTTATAGGAATTTTGGAAAAAATTTCTGTATCCTAAAACATAACAGAATGCTCAACGTAATATGTGTCAAGTTTAATGCATATTTCTCAAAATGAGTATTTATTATTTCGTTATATTATATAAACAAGACTGTTCAGTGTGGCAGATATTTATTTTCAAAAAGATATAAGGAATAGTTAGTATTCGATTGCACATCTTCTATATTATCTATATGTAGATAGGTACCTAAAACGAACGAAGCGGAATATCGTAGGCTATATAGCGTTATAACACCAGAATACAATAGAGATCCCTTCATTATCATAATTTATTACCTTTTCTCTTTTTGAAATTGAGTAAAATTTTAATTAAATGGTTCACTCCTTTCAAAATAAATTGAATGTAAGGTCATATTCCAAAAATAGTCATGATAAGTCACTCACACATTTGATATTACTGTTTATTGTGCATTATTGACATCAGACGAGAACAAGCATTTATTTTTTAAGCAGAGAATATTTTCAAAGAAAGCTCATTTTAATTCATTCATTTCCGCACGGACCTAAGGACGTTGGATTCTTGGAAGATTACGTTGGGGCGTTGCCAAAGTTAATGGCCCATGTTGAAATTCGATTAAGCTTATATTTCACATTAACTGATATACATTGTGTGGGCTGGATAGCAAATACTTCCAAGACATATTTCTGGATCAGCCACATTTTATAGAGCATAACGAGGACAAACTTCAAGTGATAAAGTGACTTTTTTTCAGTACATTCTTACTACTTGCAAGGAACTAGATATCCATGATTCTCAACCATTCATTCATATCAATGATGAAGATTCTAATAAATCTGTAATATCTGAAAGAAAGTAATTAACCTGCCTGACGAAATTTCGTATATTTACTGAAAATAACAAGGAGAATCAAGTATTATATAGGAAAAATTAGATTCTAATGGTGCTTCAAGACATACTTGCCGTCTACAAAGTTTTTTCAAGTCTAAAAACAAAACTCTCTTTTTTAACTAATTATAGGTATATGTACCTGTTCATTGGAATTAACCGTAATACACAAAATTGGGGTTATTGTTTGTTATCATTTGTGGGTCAGTCTTACCCAAAGGGAGGTTAAATGGCAAAATTCGAAATCTATATATACCTGGGTATAGAGACGCCTTAAGGGAACCATACGCAACTTGTTCAGGCACCAGTCTTTTCAATCTTGTTGATCAAGACGACATCAGCACACGTATTTAAATAATGAAGATAGTTAAACAGCATTGTTTTTGACCGACGAACCCCGAACGGGAGAGGTATACAATTTTTTTTGCTTTATGCGCGCGTTTTATATAGTGAACTTTCTCAGATTTTGATGATTTTTCATTTGAAAGAGGAGACTTGAGAAGTGCTCCCATGTGCCATTCGAAAACCGTCCCCAAAGGGGGTGGATTCTGCAAATTTTCTCGAAAATCGAAAAATCTGAGGTGGCATAATTAAAGATAGGACAATATCCGGAAACGTTCAAATTGAAATTTTTTTCGAAAAAGTTACGGTTCTCGAGTTAGAAGTATGTTAAATTCTCAAATATGTGTATTTTTCCTATGTAGAGTGATAGATTTTTTTCAAAAATTGAAAATCAGTGGATACTACATGGAAGACCTAATTATTTGTAGCAACATTTATAATATTTTTTTTTTCCTTAGAGTGACGGTTTTCGAGTTACAGAGGTGGTAAAATGGTAACATCTAAAATACTAATGCGTATTTAAGCAGCGATGTTTTGCGATCTCAATAATAACAACTACAAGCAAAGAATATACGTGGATAATATGATAGGTACTATCTTCATTGGTATTAGTGAACGTTCAACGATTTTCATGAAAATGTTACAAATGGACCGACGTTATTAGTTGGTGCACTGAAAATATGGAATATTATTAATTCTATTGGTGCTGGTACTTGTGAACTTGGTATCAAAAGTTTCTAACATAACTGCAACTGCACAACTTCATAAGTACCAGCACCAAAAGAATTAATATTATTTCGTATTTTTAGTGCACCAACTAATAACATCGGTACCAATTTTTTGATTTTTTTTGATTATGTTCTCTCAAACCTACCCGAAGTTACGAGTTTACGTAGATTCACTATTCTTGTTGAGCGATATGTTGAACAGTGTACGGCACCATTTTAACCATAGTGATAACAACATCAACTTTGTATTTATATGTCAATCTTCATGAGGCTGTGATGTGGAAATCATTGACCGATGAACCCCGAACGGAGGAGGTATACAATTCGACTGTCTGCTTTTGTTTTTGTTTGACCGCGCATTTTATATAGTAAACGAACTCCGATTTTGATGATTTTTGATTAATTTGAAAGAGGAGGATTGAGAAATCGTCCCATATTCACAAAAACGCAGATCCGAAATCTCCTTCTCTTCGAAAACCACCCCCGAAGGGAGTGGAGGGGCAAATTTTGTCGAATATCGAAAATCTGAGTTGGTATAATTAAAGATACGACAATATCCGGAAACGTTTAAATTTTTGAGATAGAGACATGTTAGTTTTTCATTTTTGCTATGTAGAGAGGGCGAATTCTTTCGAAAATTGAAAATATTTCGATACTACATGAAAGACATATTTATTTGTAGCAAAATTTATAACGAACATTTTTTCCTTAGAGTTACGGTTTTCGGGTAAAATCGGTGTTAAAATGGTAACAACTAAAATATTCAAGCGTATTTCCGCAGCGATGATCTGAGATCTCAAACTACAAGCAGGGAATATACGTGGGTAATAGGATAAGTACTATCTTCATTGGTATTAGTGAACGTTCAACGATTTTCGTGACTAATGTTACACTTTAAAGTGTGAAATAAATATTTTTTACAAAAAAATGGACCGACGTTATTAGTTGGTGCACTGAAAAGTATAAAATAATATTAATTCTATTGGTGCTGGTACTTGTGAAGTTGGTGCCAAAAGTTATCAATCTATCTACAACTGCACAACTTCAAAAGTAACAGCACCAATAGAATTAATATTATTTTATACTTTTCAGTGCACCAACTAATAACGTCGGTGCAATTTTTTGTAAAAAATATTTATTTCCTGTTATTAGATTTGTTGTGTGTTAGCTAGGAAGTTGTAATGGACCTGATTTTCCAAAACTCAAATTCTGACAAATCTCTACAAATATCGAACTATGTAGCAATAATTGGATTAAGTTTCCATCAGAATTTGTGATGCATTTTTTCTGTAATTATAAAGATGATCATGTAAAAATCAAACTGAACTTTGTTAGTTATTGAACATTTCGAACAAGTAGATTCACAAATGGCATGTCTGGAACATGTTCTACGAATTTTTCCAATCTGTGACTGTCACTTAGAATATTTCTCATTTATTTCGTATGGTTTCTCACAATAGCTACCTTTTGTTAATTCTATCTTTACGAAACCCTCAGTTTAGAAATTTCACTCGTAGCTACTTGCAATATTTTTCCCTTGTTTAGATGACTGAGTGTGATGACCATATTGTGGACCTCGAAGGTTATACCTAAACTGTTGGGCCTTTATAAGACATAAGCTTTGCCATAAATTATAAGATACATGTTACTGACTTATTTTCTTAACACAATATAAATACTATTTTCTCGTGCATGAATTGAGAACAAAGTAGACCTTTGTTGTTTATTTATTTTTAAGGTCAGCGCTCGTGTATTCGTTTGCACCAATTTTTCATTATAAATATGTGTTTATCCCAGAATCAATGGAAGAAGACAAAAATTCAAGTCAAGCCGACTGCTGCTTTTTTAATAGCAACCACTTGGTGCCTCTCTATAGAGTGTGAGATCAAGATATGTCTTCCAGGCTGCCATAAATTATGTTCTAAGTGTGAAGTCATCTTTCCGCCACTATGAAAGAGGGTCTAGAAGAAAAAAAAGCCGACAAGCTATCGGGGGATCGATGATTAAAATGTGGGTCGTTTCGTCGCATGTGCTCACTTTTATAAAGAGAGTATACAGGAGTGAACACGATTGGAGCAATAGCAAAATTAAAATATAATGATATTTTCGTATATTTCCTGGGTATAAGTAGGGTATGAGCACCATTTTTAGCCACAACATCATTAGTGGTCACTTGAACGCTAAACGTATCATAATAATACTTGAGTCAATCGCCTATTCATAAAACGGAAAGAAATCGACTCTAGACGCCCTCCCTCTTAATCGGTACCAATTGCTACACTTTCACATATACCATTCAGTTGCAAAGTATTTCTTATGAAGTCGACATCTTGTTAGATACGTTCTGCTCTAAACCGTTAAAAATACAATTAAGGATACAGGTGAGTGCATTTTAGCAATATTTCAATTACGTGTAAATATTTTGTGAATAGTGGTATAATATGAGTTTTGTATATGATGTATATATGTTGTTTTTGATAATAAGTACCTTATTTTACTTTTTTACTGTTATAAAATAGGGTGGCCACTAATGGATCATAAATTATTACATCTTCACCATTAATGACCACCTGTTGGCTACTTTTGGCTCAATTGAGATCCATTTTTGGCCAGTAACATTTTTTTGTGATGGCTATTTTTGGAACACTAAGATTCATTTTTGACCTGATGGAATAATTAATTCACTAGCCACTATAAGAGCTGGCATGTTCAAATAGTAACCACTTATTCAGTTTAAATATAGGGTAATTTTTTAAAATTTATTTCACAGATAATGGCTAGAAATAAAAAACGGGAAGAAATGAGCAAAACTAAAAAAAATATGTGCGACAAAGAAGTAAAAGAAAATTTTTCCAGTATGAACCTCAACAAATAAAGAATGCACTGGAAGCCATTCGGAGTGGAATGAAAGTGAGCACAGCATGTAAATTGTATGAAGTACCTCGTTCAACTATCCGTAATAAATTGAGTGGAAAGGCTCCAGAAACAACAGGCAAGGTCGGAAGGAGCCCAGTTCTAGGAAGAAATATAGAAGATCAACTAGAACATTGGATAAAAACCATAGGGAAAATGGGCTTTCCAATATGTCGGGAAGGACTATATTTTTCAATAAAAAAATTGGTAGCCGAGAGCCAATTGAAAACTCCTTTCAAGGCAAATACTCCCGGAAGGAAATGGTTCAAGTTGTTTATGCGTAGACACCCAGAAATTTCATTAAAACAATCTGAGTACATTAATAGAGCTAGGGCATTAATCACGGAAGAAAAAATAAGAAATTGGTTCAATGAAACCCTTAATCTACTAGGTGATGAAAAATTTGTTTTGGAGGATCCCTCAAGAATCTGGAATATGGATGAGACATCGTTCTACCTATGCCCAAAAGGGGGGCTTATTTTAGCCGAAAAAGGCCTTCCAGTATATAATACTTCTTCTTCTTCCGATAAAGAAAACATAACTACATTAATAACGGCCAATGCTCTAGGAAAAATGGCACCACCTCTTACACTTTTCAAGTATGATCGTCTCCCAGAAAGAATTTTCAAGAATGTACCAGAAGACTGGGGCGTGGGAAAATCACCTAAAGGTTGGATGACATCCAAATGTTTTTACGAATATTTTTCAAACGTCTTGATCCCTTTTATCCATAAAAGTAATATCGAGTTGCCGATCATAATTTTTTTAGATGGCCATTCCTCACATCTAAGTTTGCCTTTGAGTCGATTGTGTATCGAAAACAGAATCATTGTTGTTTGCTTGCATCCAAATACAACACATATCCTCCAGCCCCTGGACGTAAGTTTTTTCTTTCCATTGAAAAGCAAGTGGAAAACTGCAGTGAAAATGTTCAGATTTCATAATGGGAGAGATGTGAAGAAGCATGATATACCGCAACTCCTCAAAAAAGTTATGGATGAAACCGATTTTAGTAAGTCATTACGAAATGGCTTCAGAACATGTGGCCTCTTCCCCTTTTCTGCAGACAACGTTGATTATTCCAAAATTACGCTTAAAGAGAAACCGAAGGTTGTATATTCTGAAACCAAAGCGTGTCTTACACATCTACAATATCTGGAATCAAATATCCATCCTGAAATTTTAAAACAGTTTAAGCAATCTACATGCTTTCCAGCAGATAAATCTTTATACGATTTATGGGTACAGTTTCGAACTGAAGATGGCTTATTAAACAAATGTGAAAGCCAGTTACCAATCCGAGAACTTTCCGATAATTGTATCATAGACCCAGTCACTCCTGAAATTGATAATAATAATTTGATAGAGTTAGCTCAGTCTTACTCCGACGTTATAGAATTTGACTTTCCTGAGTATAATAATTCTCCCATTATAGAAAACAAAAATTCCATGGAACAAAGAACAGATATATTGATAGACCAAGAATTAGAAAGGAACTCTGATACCTTGACAGAATCATTAAATATACTGGAAGATAGTAGCCTCCTCAATAAGTTCATCAATTCTCCATCAACTCTGAACCCTAACTTAACGACTTCACCTCTGGATACTACCATTCTTTATACGCCAAAGAGAAAACCAATAGACATTTTGAGTAACATTCTAATCTATCCTAGCGAAGAGAATATTCCAAAAAATAAAAGAAAACGTGAAATCTTACCTTCTGTACTAACATCTAATACATGGTTGGAACTTGCTGAGGCAAAAGAACAAGAGAAAGAACTTGACAAAGAAAATAAAATAAGAAAAAAACAAGATAAAGAGGCAAAAAAATCTTTGAAAGCAAAAACAACTAACTCAAAGGAAGCAGCTAAGAAAACAAAAGTTTATTATGAAAAGGATCTGAAAAATTCTGGAAAACCACCTAAAAAAGAAAAACTACTGGTAGAGGATAAATCTATTATGAAAGAAGTAAGTTTTGAGGATATAGGGGAGCAAGATCCAAATGTACCAACAAGTATTTTTGAGGAAGAATCTGAAAGTAAAAAACAAATATTCAAGGAAACTACTCGTGATATCCATGAGCACAACAGTTTAAAATACGTAATTGTACAATACGAAAATAAATTTTTCCCAGGAATAATTACTGATGAAAAGAATAACCAAGTTCTCATCAGTACAATGGAATGCTATGGGAATGATTGGAAATGGCCTGAAAAAAAGGATGAAATTTGGTACGATAGGATAGAAATAATGGAAGAAATTCAACCACCAGTTAAAAAGAATTCAAGAGGATACTACTCTGTTGAAGAGATGAATAAATACCGTAGTATTCAATAACTACTGCCTACAAAATTTTAAAAGTAAAAAATTCAATTTGATTTGTTTTAGAATGTATTATAATTTTGTATTTGTCATATTCAAATATAAACATGTTCATAAATTAACAGCTAGTCACTTCTCATTCAAATTTCATGAAAACCTGTTGAAAACAAACAGAGTCTAGTATAGTAAAATATATGTCCAGAAATGGGACCTACAAAAACCACATTAGGAACACAGTGGCCATAAATAGAACGAAATCAGCATTTATTCACATGAATTTTAAAAAATTACAAGGAAAGAGACCTTTTATTTCTGATTTCAATCCAAACAGCCACTGATTAATGAAAATGTAATTTTATACATGTGACAACTGACCAAGTCGAAGGTTCAGGTTTTTCCCTTTAATGATTTTTTAATTCAGCGAAATGCCTTAACATGACCACAAATGGTGCTTCTACCCTATTTGGCCTCATAATGTAATCTATGATCAATTTTGCAAAATATACAATATTTAATAAGTTATACATCAAGATAACTTGTATTTTGAAATGTTTTATGATGTAGGTAAGTAGTATCGTGAGGGCACTTGATCTTTCTGCAAAAGGTTCCTAAAGTTATGTTCCTTAAAGCACAATGTCTTTAGATTCTCAATAACAAACATTTTCCGGTATGTTGCAATTTTGATATATCAAATATGTACAATTTATTGAATGACTAGCTGTTCCAACAAACGTCATCTTGTCCAAATCTCAATAATGCTGTATGTGAATGAAAGAAAAATGTATTTGTTGGTAGATCGCGAGGTAACACAAAAATAAAATCAAATGTAACTTAATTTTGGCTTAGATTGGAATTCGTTTTTACACATTTTTCTCCGGATCTGTTAATAATTGCAAACATGCAATTTAGTTATTTCCATCCTGGAAATACGACGATAAACAAAACAAAAAAAAAAACTATTAAATATAGGTAGTCACACATAAATGATTGATGATTTATGAAGTTTGAAGATTTTTGTTCGTAAAAACTTGACCAGGGCCATATCGAACAAAACACAAAAGTATTATCTTAATGAATGCATTGTATGAATTGTGAATTATTATGCTCATAAGTGTATAAAAAAATCCCATGGAAAAAAGCACTATATTTTTTGCAACTTTAGAAGCAAATTTCTCATTTTTCCATAGAAACCTTATTATCACGAACCATATTCAAAAAGAAATCACCGAATTGGTCCAGCCGTCCTCAACTTATGCGCCATTTTATTTTTATTTATATAGATTTATGTGATGCCACAAAAAAAAAGTGAAATAATCAAATTTTTACAATAACTAGAACCTATATCTATTACTAGAATTGTATCTACATCCAATTTTAAACACCTTCTATAAACATATAGCTATGTACTTCATGTCTTAAAAAAGTTCAAAATTAGGTACGACCATTATTAGATTTTGTTCTTTTCCGTGTCGGTTCTAGTTTTGGTAGAAAGTTATTATTGATTAACAAGGTTTGCTCTCAAAATTTATTCTGATTAGGCTACCATTGCTGATTGACCCTTCTGAAAAGTTGTATGTGAACTTCTTTTCGCAATCAGCATAGCACAACAAGAACAACAATATTTATGTATTTATGTCAGTTTTATTGCAGCTAGTGAAACCGATGTTTTTCATAGAAATGAAATTAATTACTTGTTGTCATAAAGGATTATTCGCTGATGCCAACAAAACGTTTTTATCGTATCCGTTCTATCATTATACGCACTATAACAAGTAGTAATTAACAAGATTTCAGTATATTAAGGGGAAAATGGTCGGATGCAAAGTATAATGTTCGCAAGCTGCATGTGGATGTGTATGTAATAAAGTTTATATTCTTTAGTACGTGTAGAACTGAGGTTAATATAGATTCTAATCCTACAGTGTAATTTATAGCAAATCACTTTGTACAAATTGAATTCATTATATCTTCCAGTGACAGAAAAAGTAGCACTCCATAAAGGTTCCAGAATGTCAATTCAAAGTGCCTTCTAAGCACCATTTTGAAAAACAATATCTAATAGGTGACCATGCAAAGAATTTTCTGAAGTATCTGGTACGCCGAAGACTGTATCTGCTACTCCAGAAGGTGCGTTTCTGGTACCCTAGCACGCACGAACATGAACATGTATTTTATGTAAATAACCTATTTCACTTCACCTTACTCCGTAACGTCCGAAACTAAATGATTATTATTGGAGGGAAACAAAAGTTCACATTTAAGATTTTCAGCCGTATTTGTAAGCAAATCTTGGTTCGATGCTTCGATGATTCGAAGTTTAGTTCGTTTATTAGTTACTATGGTAACGATAATATCATACGTGCCAGTTTTAATATTAAGACTTTGTGTAGGGTGTTCCAAAGTTTATGCAAGATTTGAATTAAATATATAAATTGTAATTTCTTTATTAAAAAATATACATAGGAAAGTGTATTGTTACGTGGGTAGTTTATCATGTACTTACTGTCATTATTTCCTTTAGTTTGTATTTGTTCTGATTCCTTGCTTACAATAGTTATTGCATGTATATTTCATTATGTAGTTCTAGAATTATAGTAGATTTATTCTCGATCATTCCAGAAACAGAAATTCAGTTTGACAAGGATCTAGAACATTAATTATGTGCGTCTAGATAATCATAGAACATTCTCGATGAATGTCATATCATGATTCAGATATATAAAGCCTTGACGATCATGGAACGGAGTCAGTTTATTGTATCAGTCAATTGGAGACATAACTCGAAAGTAGTTGGAACGCGATAGTCAAAGTGACAAGTAGTGACAGTTGTACTACAACAGAAAGCCGTGTACAGTGTGTTTGAAAATAAATCATTGGAAGCAATCTGCGAATTTTGAGTATTACGCAAGTGAACACCGTTTAGCACAGGGTTAAACGTTACAATTGATATCAGAAAAAGAGATCTTCGAATTTTGCTGAGACTATATGGTGACTACCAGATCCAAAGATTACGTCGAAATGGCAAATATTCAAGATTTAATAGAGTTCATAGAAGAGAATAACGAAGAACAAGAAACAAAAATGAATCAATTCCTAGAAAATCAAGAAAAGAGTAGACAAGAACAAGAAACAAAAATAAGTAAAATTCTAGAAAATAAAGAAAGAAGCCGAGATGAAGAAGAAATAATTAGACATCAAGAAAAAGAAGAACAAGAAAGAATTAGGCCGGAAGACCAAGCAAAAATAAGACAAATTTTAGAAGAAGATCAAACAAAAATAAGTCAAATTCTAGAAAATCAAGAAAGAAGTAGACAAGAACAAGAAAGATTTAGGCAACAAGATAAAGAAGAACAAGAAAGAATAAGGCAAGTGTTAGAAGAACAACAAACAAGAATAAGACAAATCTTAGAAGAACAAGAATAAGACAAATCTTAGAAGAACAAGATAGAATTAGACAGAGAGATAAAGAAGAAGTTGATCAGAAGTTAGTGAAAGTCCAAGAAAACTTCATACAAAAATTTCAAATAATAGAAGACAAGATGTTGCAAAAACAAGAAGTTGACCAAAAATTAGAGAAAGTTCAAGAAGAAGTTGAACAGAAATTAGAGAAAGTGCAAGAAAGTTTTGATCAAAAATTTCAATTGATGGAAGAGAAGATGTCACAAACGAAGCCTGCATTGCCTTTGAGAAGATCGTCCAATGAAATTCAAAATGGTGGAGTTAATCCAGTTAAAATTGAAGCTCCAAAATTCGATGGTAAACAGTCTTGTTCTACATATAAAAACCATTTTGATGCTGCTGCTTTATCTAGTGGTTGGTCAGATGAAGAGAAGGCCACTGCATTGATCTTGGCTCTACGTGGTGATGCATTGGAAATCTTAATGGTGACCACCATTTACAACAAGTTTACCAAGCACAGTTAGAGAATAAGCAGCAAAGGTCTGGAGAAACACTACAACAATATGAAATTTATGTTGTCCGGCTCGTTCGACTGGCATATTCTACAGCACCAAAATACTTTTTTGATAGGTAAACGGTACAAACATTCATTGATGGTATAAGAGATATTGAAATGCAACAAGACCTTCGGTTAAGTAGTCCTACGAGAATTGAAGATGCCCTTGCACGTGCACTTGAATACGAAGCTGCTAAACAGGCGTCCAGAAGTCATCTCAGACTGCGACAGACACGATGGGTCAATTCAACCCAAGAGAAGTCGTATGGCAATGGTAACTCCATAAAGCACATTATTAAAATGTTACAAAAATTGGATGGGCAAACAAATGAACAAAGAACTAAGACTGTGTTGGAATTGTGGACAAGAAGGACATATAAAGAAGAATTGTCCACAGCCTCAAAATAGCAATGTTCAGGAAAACTCCAGTTAGCCAGTTTTGAGGGGCGAAGACAAAATCTCAAGCAGTCAAGGGAAAATCATGTGCCAGAAAGGAAGAGAGCTGAAAGACAGAATCATTTCTCAACTTCATAACCAACAGAAGGCGAAATTTGGTGATTTATGGGTGAAATACAAAGAACTATTTTCTTTTTCGGAAACAGATCTAGGACGAACTAATATGGTACAACATCGCATTAACACAGGCAACCAACAACCAATAAAACAAAATCCAAGAAGGGTACCATTAGCAAAACAAAATGAAATGGAAATACTTATAGATAACATGAGGAAACAAAAGGTAATTGAACCTTCGAACAGTCCTTGGTTGTCACCGGTGGTCTTAGTCACAAAAAAAGATGGCTCGACTAGGTTTTGTGTTGATTATAGAAAATTAAATGAAATCACAAAAAAGACAGTTATCCTCTTCCCAGAATAGACGATACACTGGATTGGTTGTCAGGAGCGAAATCGTTTTCTACATTGGACTTGAAAAGTGGATATTGGCAAATCGAAATGCATTCTGAGGATAAAGAAAAGACAGCATTTTCAACCAATAATGGTCTATGGCAATTCACTGTAATGCAATTCGGATTGTGCAACGCTCCAGCGACTTTTGAGAGATTGATGGAAAGAGTAATACGTGGACTGGTTGGAAAGAAATATTTAGTATACCTTGATGATGTAATCGTTTTCAGTGAAACATTTGAGGAACACTTGAAAAATCTAGAAGAGGTATTTCAACGATTCTCACAAGCAAATTTTAAACTTAATCCCGAGAAATGTGCTTTCCTAAGAACTGAGGTGAAGTATTTGGGACACATAATATCCGCAAATGGTGTATGGACAGATCCGGAAAAAAGTGGTTCATAATTGGCCTGTACCAAGGAACAAAACAGAACTGCGAAGTTTCTTAGGTCTGAGTTCATATTACAGACGGTTCGTAAAGAATTTTGCTAGTATTGCCCGTCCATTGCATCGACTAACTGAGAAGGAAAGACCTTACAATTGTACTCCAGAATGTCAGAATGCTTTCGAATATCTGAAAGGTGCTTTGTGCTCTTCTATTGATCTGGCTTATCCCCAGAGAGAAGGAGAATTTATCCTAGATACTGATGCCAGTAAAACAGGAATTGAGGCAATTTTGTCGCAAAGAATAGGAGTGGAGTATGTACTAGCATATTACAGTAAGAGTTTATCAAGACATTTGTTCTACGGACCGATCACGCATCACTTAAATGGCTGTTCCAGTTCAAGAGCCCAGAAGGTCACATAGCGCACTGGCTCCAACAACTTCAAGAATATGACTTCAAAATTGAACATCGTCCTGGTATTAACCACAGAAACGCTGATGCACTGTCAAGACGGCCTTGTGCAGAGGACTGTAAAAACTGTTCAAGACTTGAAAATAATTTGCCAGAAATTCTTAAAGTCAAACGAACTTTCTCCTGCCAAGGAGATATCAGATTTGTCTCCTGTCATAAAAGGATACTGGTCACTTTGGAAATCTTTAGTAATTGATGATAACGTTTTAAAAAGAAAATGGGAAAGTAATGATGGTAAGACTGTTCATTTGCAAATAATTCTTCCAAGGAAAAGAATTGCTCAAGTACTGCAAGAGATTCATTGTGGAGCAAGTGGTGGCCATTTAGGTATCAATAAAACTTTAACGAAGATTAGAGAGAGGTTCTACTGGTTAGGAAGCCGTGCTGACGTAGAGGACTGCTCTCAGCGATGCGATAGCTGCTTTACCAGTGAAGACCCAAATACCAGAACCCGCCATAGGATGCAGCAGTACAATGTGGGTGCCCCATTTGAGCGACTAGCCATCGATATTACGGGGCCATTTCCAATAAGCAGATCTGGAAATAAATATCTCTTGGTCATCATGGATTATTTCAGTAAATGGCCAGAGGTAGTCGCAATTCCAAATCAGGAGGCAAAAACAGTGTCCGATGCCCTAATTGAACATTGGATAAGTCTGTTTGGTGTGCCGTTAGAGATTCACTCGGACCAAGGTCGAAATTGTGAGTCGGAAATCTTTCAGAGTGTTTGTAACCTAATGGGGATTAAGAAAACTCGTACAACTCCACTGCATCCATAATCCGATGGAATGGTAGAGTGATTTAACAGAACACTAAAAAATTATTTGAGGTCAGCAATCAATGAACACCAAATAAACTGGGATAAGTGTAGACCGCTCTTCCTACTGGCCTATAGATCTTCCACTCATGAATCGACCAAAGAATCCCCAGCGGGCATTGTGCTTGGTAGAAATCTGAAACTTCCGACTGACATCTTGTTTGGTTCACGTTTAGCACAGGGTTAAACGTTATAGTATGTATGAAATAGAACATTTGATAAATGGCCTTCAGGTTTTGTCGCAACATATGCACTGTTTTGTCAAAATTTTCAGTGACCGTTTTACATTTCTAATACACCCTTAAAAAATTAACATGACCTAGGTAGCCAATTCTGATCAGCTTCCTGTTGAAAATAACTCATGTCATAAATTGGTTGGTAAGATAATAATATTAGAATCAGCTACCTGTCGTGTATGGTAAAGGCGTGATACGTCTTACCTCAATACTATACTGTATCGTCATCCCTTGACAACGACTTAGTTACATTGCTCATCTAAATATACTCTATCTACAGATACTTCAAAATAAACTTCTACTACCAAGACCACAAATGGGCTTGTCCAGGGTTAGAAACAGTTGCCAGAATAAAATTCAACATCTGTATCAAAACTATGCTTGAATATGAGATTTTTCTTGGTTGTTTTCATAGAAGAAGCATCACATACAATAGATGCTATCTTTGATATTGATTATTTCTCAATTTTTACATCAAAATAATATTACTTCTTCTTCTTCTGGCTTCATATGTAAGAGTTACTGCTAACCGCATGGCTGCGGATATGGCAGATCCATACTTTGTCTCAGTTGTCCAGCAAAAAATGACCAACCATTATTTTAAACAACATATTAAAATGAGTATGTATCTACGACTCTTAACGGAAATTCTTAAATCCATATCTACAAGGTTTCTCAGAGGTCTTCACAAAATACTACCACATAATCCTGAGATTAAAATAAGTTGATTTCAGTAAACTTATAAAATAATAGGCTTTATGTATTATTGGCTCTATATGTTCCTGAAGCTAGAATTTTTTTATTATTTTTTGTTTCTATTATCATTTTCAACAGCTGAGGTAATTTACATGGAAATTCATATATTAATTTTGTTAAATTGGGTAAATAAACCCATATCAAAATTATAAACATATCTATGGATAGTAGAACTTAGGTAGAACTTTTATATTCTTATCAATTTCATATTTCAAATATCTACGCCAATAGATAAAAAGGAAATGAGGATTGAAATTTTGACTAAGCAGTCTGTTCACAATCTAAAGGTACCTACTTTTAATAAAATTCGACTTTTCTTTGTCAATTTTTTATTATAAGATATCGCTTAAGGTTTATAAAAGTAACTGAAAATAATTTAAATTTAACCAGATACTCTTTAGATTAAAATGAGATTTTTAACCATAATTTTATGTTTTGCCGGGTCTGAAATAATCTTTTTTGTAATTCTTCTACAAGTATGAATATTTTTTCAAGAGAGCAAACATTGTATATAACTTAATCTTTCATCAAAAGAAAACTGTGCTTTGCTTTGCAAAAAAACGTTCTCAGCTTTTTGGATGAATTTGGATTAAAGTTTACTTCACAACGATTGAGTTGACATAATCCTCTAATATTTACATAGCAAAGATGTTTTGCAGTACAATAGTCCTTATATATTTATTATTATATATTGTATAGATACAATAATTACCTGCACTTTTTGTAGAACAGTAAAAAGAAATCTAAAAATATTACTATCCCGATTATCTATCTGGCAGAACCATTTTGATTACTTATATTTTATAGCTTTGAGCTACTGAAATATCAAAAAGTTTGAATAGATGATTTTCATTTTAAGTTGGCGCCACACAATCTACAAATCTAATCAAAAGTTATCTGAACTGTACAGCTAACGACTGAGAGCAGATTTTTATTTATTAAAACAGGATGAAATTTACGAGCATCATAAATTATATTTATGATTATGTTTTATTGGTTATTCGAGTCCACTGGTAAATATACATTGTTCGTTGAATAATTGGTAGGATGATAATAATGAAACTGTATGCGGAAACTTCTTACATTGTGAATAAGTAATTGCGATGCTCGAGTACGATTATCATGTATCGATAACCGATGAAGATGATTACTTTCCGCCTTTTTGATACGATATAAATTTAATATGACTCACGTTATAATTCATTATTTTCATTGTATACGGTAATAATATGTTAAAATTTTTAATATTTACAACTAAACTCACTGACTTTAAATTATATTGTAAAGGGAGCAAATACGAATATTTTAGAGAATTGTCGCCAAGAACTTCGCGAAGGCTAACTTTGTTTTCTCGTCTGTTTTCTGTCTTCTAGTATTATATTCTCTATAATATCTAACCATATAGCCTATTTTTGTATTTTATTGAATCGTAGACTGTAAGGCATTTGAAAGGGTATACAAGCAAAGGAATGAAATATGCAACAATTGATGAGTTATGTCAAGAATACAAACGCCCATCATTATAAACAAAAATTAATATGGTATGTTAGGTACACAATTTAGTTTGATACAGACCAAAAATAGTACAGGTACAGTTTTTCCAAGTACCTGCTAACATAAGTCATGCTTTTGAAACCTACGCTAATTCTAGAGTGTTTAAAACCTGTAAGATGTTGGGAAATGGGACGTTTCGCCGTAACCGGTTCGCCGCTAGATACGTTTAGCCGCCAGGATATTTCGCTGCTGACAGGTGGAATCCTTTATTTAAACAAATAAACAAGTTATGGATGATTAGTTTGTTTTGTTGGACCTTGATAAATCCAATAAGTTGATTATTCTTGGACGAAGGACCTCGTTGCCGCATCTCCGTTCAGAAATCTGGTATGCAGACGGAACCTTTAAGATTGCACCTCCACTGTTTGCCCAAGTATACGTGATATTTACAAAAAAGCTAGATGAAGTAATGCCGGTGATATATGCATTGCTTCCACATACATGAAACGTTTCGCCCTTTTGAAAGAATTCGATACCCAACTGGCTCCTGCATCAATAAACTGCGATTTTAATTAATAAACTAAATTTACTAATAAACACCCGATTTTGGACTGGCTAGAGGACAATTACATTGGCAGGCCGAATTGTAGATGCAATGGAAGAAGAAAAAATTCAAAAAAGCGTCGATAGTTTTTATTAAAAAATTGTAGTAGGCGATTAGAGGAAATTTTATTGTAATATATCTTAATGTACTGAACTCTGTAAATTCAATCATCTACTACAAAACATCTTGGCGATGAAACAACCTGGCGGCGAACTGGCCACAAGATGGCGATATTCCAATTGTTAGGGATCATATACACTAGGTCTAGAGAAAATGGTGGTTGAAAATTCATACTTATTCTAGACCTTTAGTGAAAACCAGACACACAGCGACACCTCTTTTTTCGTCTTAATAAGGAAATAAAAAAATAACCATTACGACTCAAATTTTCGAGAAACGGTAGACCTTTATGTACAACCTAGAGACTCTGGCAGTCCTGAAACAAGTCAAAATTATATATACCTGGCATTAGTCATAGAAAGGAATATACTCCAAAAACTGTTAAGCCAGCTATATATAGAAAATGTGTCAGAGAGTTAGAGAGCATCTCAACAGACCCCAGTCTGTGAGTACTTAGTATGCAGAAATGCATACTAATAACCGTTCCACAACTTTCAACTCCAAAATGATAACCCACATAACATCGTTTCCTTTACCACCTCTTTGTCAAAACAAGAGTTTCATTCAATACAAGTCGTATAAAGTAAATAACTTTATTGAGGATTATACAAGTTAGAGTAGTAAGTCTGGATAGGATATGCCGATGATCTTACACTGACCACTGATCTACAATTGAGAGATTCTTATACCGCAACGCTATGACTCTTTCTATAATTTATTTCTCAGGATATGATGATATTATATATTGAGTATTTCGTTGAAATCCTCTAATTATTACAGTGACGATATGTAAATCTCTAAGATTTTGCATATATAAATTTTATAGCTAGGTAGGTACATAATCAAATGATTACGGAACTTCATCCGTTATTGGTAAATAAGAGGACAGGACAGGACAGGACATGACTTCTAATAGTGCCAGCACTAACTACTACGAGGGCAAACACCCCTCCTGTAGTACACATCGTCACAATTTTGCATACTATACTGCTTAATTGGAATGCTTACCAAATACAGCACCAGTCACCCGGACTAATATCATGATTTCGAGAGTGTTGCCTCTCATCAGTTTAACGAGTGACGAGCAGTATCTGATAATGAATCCTTGTTTTAACTCATACTTTTATCAATCTTCGAAAGCGATGGATTAAGCACATCTATAGTGGCCGTGGATGTAAACATCTAGCAAGTGGAATGGATTAATTCTAAATTATCCTATATCAGTCATATTACAATTTAGTAAATACATACATATTTTATTGTTACATAATCAAGTGATAAGTGATTACGCAAACTTAAGCCGTTACTCGCATCTAAATAACAATATATATATATATACAACAACGACAAAGTAGGTACTAATACAGTGCGTTATATCGTTTAGCACATCGAATTTATTTATCATATTATTAGTACTTATACCTATATTTATATATTTGTTGTTTTAAATCGACTGCCAAATAATTTTCTGAAATGAGCGGAGAAATTATAAGGAGCTTCATACTCGAAGAGAATGTATATTCACACATCGTCAAACAAATGTAAATCTTTCTAACAACGTTGGCTTGATTCAGTCTTTTCTCTTTAGAAAACGACTAAAAACGACTATCGTAACAAAGTGTCAATTATTAAAAAATATGAATTTTTCATCGAAGACCTCAATTCGAACTATATTTAAATGTTAATGGAAACTTGTTCAATAATAATGAAGAAAGAAATATTAGAAAAACCTCTAAAACCGAAATAAGTTTTAAAAATAATGTTCTTAGATTTTAGAGAGCTGAATGCAGGATATGTCGAAATATCGTTCATGCCATACCGCAAGTTTTAAAAGTTGTAAAATTTATCAGATTGAGCTCAACTGAAGTTTATATCTGTATGTCCATTTTATATCACTGATAGGCAAGTCACTTTATGCTTCCCTGACTATGTGATACATTTAAACAGTTTTATTTAGAATAATTCCGTAGTAGGTAGAAATAGCAACCCGACGAACGCTACAAAATTAATTGCCACTCTTTCATTCCAAACTTCACTCTAAACTTTTCAAGCTGTCTCCATTTTCTGTGGAAAGACATAAAATTAAAACAGCGTTACATTCCTGTCCCCAGAAAAGACGAATAAGGACGAGGGTTGAATTCGACGCATTCCAAAATGGAATATTTCTATATAATATGGAAAGTAAAGTTCGTACAAAAAAATGTTAAATAGGGCAATCGGAATTTTGAATACATTCTCCACATGAGTGTGTAAGGTATTTTCGAAGGCTCATCTATGTATCTACCCATATTTTGAAAGAAAGCAAAGATAACCATTGACAATACCAAAAGGAACTCAACAATGAATATTATAGGTTTCTATAAACATCTGATGGTATGTATATCTCTGGATCAATGGCCAGCAAATATTCTCAGTTATCATACAGACAGTAGGTACTAATTTTCATTTACCATCTTATAATAACACCTGGGAATGGTATTTAGAATATATTCACAGCATATTTTAAAAAAATCTCCTCCTCCTATAAGTATTTCAAGAGTTGACGTATTAAGATGATGAATAAAGTTATATGGTTACAAAATTAAATAAATGTTATAAGCTTGTTTCGTCGGTAATAACTTTTGTGCACTGATTGTCGTGGCGAAAATACTGGTAATCCGCTGCCTTGAAAATAATTTTCCAATTTTATTACACTGGCGCTTAGATTAATTTATTCTCCAGGAGAATGAATTACTTTGCACACTAGTGCGAAACAATATGACGCACGTACTAAGGAAGGCGTCAGTCAGATACCTAACCTATTTAACCACTTTGCGTCATTGCTTTTTCTCAAAATATGCTTTCATACCAAAGTTTTCAAAAAGTAACGTGCCATAACATTGATATAGAGATATGGACTGTACAGTGTCATCACAAAATTGACTGTTCTATAAAAAAGACAATTCGAGATCGCGGCCAATACCAAAACACGTTATTGACCTTAGAAATATTTTTTACAAAAAATTGGACCGACGTTATTAGTTGGTGCACTGAAAAATACAAAATAATTAATTAATTCTGTTGGTCACTTTCGAAGTTTTAAATTAATATTATTTTGTATTTTTCAATGCAACAACTAATAACGTCGGTCGTCGAAAAATCGTTGATACCAAAGAAGATAGATAGTACTTATCCTAACATCGCTGCGGAAATACGCGTAAGTATTTTAGATTTAACCATTTTACCACCGCTGTAACTCGAAAACCGTAACTCTAAGGAAAAAATGTTCATTATAAATGTTGCTACAAATATTATTCATTTCATATGAAACCCAGAGATTTTCAGTTTTCGAAAGAAATCGCCGCGAAAATACACATATTATGTGAGATATAACTGTATTGGCTGTTTCTTGATGGAAATCCATATTAGACTAGCTGTCCCAGCAGACGTCGTCGTGCTCGGAAAGGCTTTAAGCGATATGCTGACAGCAGCGCCACCTACCGGGTTCAATTGTGTTTTTAAATGATCCAGGGACCCATTTTAATATAAATATAAAATTTCATCCCAATCGGTCCAGCCGTTTGACATACCGACAACGGCGCCATCTATCAGATCCAATTGTGAATCTAAACCATTGTCGAATCCCCCTGAATATTCACAAAATATTTCATCAAAATTGATTCAGCCGTTTAGGAGGACTTTAATCACATACACACGCACAGACGATTTATATATATATATATATATGTATATATATATATATATATATATATATATATATATATATATATAATTAAAGAAAT
Source organism: Crioceris asparagi (assembly GCA_958507055.1). Classification (NCBI taxonomy): domain Eukaryota; kingdom Metazoa; phylum Arthropoda; class Insecta; order Coleoptera; family Chrysomelidae; genus Crioceris; species Crioceris asparagi. Next base: position 105,057,172 of record OY293826.1, read on the forward strand.
CTATTAGTTCATTAATGAATGAGATTTAAAATATAAAAATAGGATGAAGCTCTACACCTTTATGCTTTTATTTAGTCGGATACAACCACCCACTAGAAGCGGATCACGTGATTTCAAGCTTGTTAGCTTTCATCAGCGCCACATAAGTGGAAGCTGTATCCAACCATACAAAAGCAACTGGAAGTAGTCAAAAACTTTGAGACATTATCTACCAGTGCGACACAATTCGCGCCACCTAGGTATTGAGAGCAAAATTACGTTTAACGTAAATATGTATAATTATTAAAGAAATCTATTAGTTCATTAATGAATGAGATTTAAAATATAAAAATAGGATGAAGCACTACACCTTTATGCTTTTATTTAGTCGGATACAACCACCCACTAGAAGCGGATCACGTGATTTCAAGCTTGTTAGCTTTCATCAGCGCCACATAAGTGTAGAGCTTCATCCTATTTTTATATTTTAAATCTCATTCATTAATGAACTAATAGATTTCTTTAATTATTATACATATTTACGTAAAACGTAATTTTGCTCTCAATACCTAGGTGGCGCGAATTGTGTCTCACTGGAAGATAATGTCTCAACGTTTTTGACTACTTCCAGTTGCTTTTGTATAGTTGGATACAGCTTCCACTTATGTGGCGCTGATGAAAGCTAACAAGCTTGAAATCACGTGATCCGCTTCTAGTGGGTGGTTGTATCCGACTAAATAAAAGCATAAAGGTGTAGAGCTTCATCCTATTTTGACCGACGAACCCAAACGGAGGAGGTATACAAATCGACTGTGTGCTTTTTTTTTTTGGTTTGTGCGCGAGTTTCATATAGTAATCGTTCTCCGATTTTGATGATTTTTTATTCATTTGAAAGAGGAGGCTTGAGAAATGGTCCCATATTCATAAAAACGGGAATCCGACATCTCGTTCCCTCCGAAAACCGCCCCCAAAGGGGGTGGAAGGGGCAAATTTTCTCGAAAATTGAAAATCTGCGTTGGTATAATTAAAGATAGGACAATATCCGGAAACGTTTAAATTGAACATTTTTTCAAAAGAGTAACGGTCTTCGATATAGAGACATTTTAAATTGTCAAATATACCTATTTTCGCTATGTGGAGAGGGCGATTTCTGTCGAAAATTGAAAATCAGTTTGCAGTACATGAAAGACATAATTAATTGTAGCAACATTTATAATGAACATTTTTCCCTTAGAGTTACGGTTTTCGAGTAAAATCGGTGTTAAAATGGTAACAACTAAAATATTCAAGCGTATTTCCGCAGCGATGTTCTGAGATCTCAATAATAACAACTACAAACTACAAGCAAGGAATATACGTGGGTAATAGAATAAGTACTATCTTGATTGGTATTAGTGAACGTTCAACGATTTTCGTGACTAATGTTACACTCAAAAGTGTGAAATAAATATTTTTTACAAAAAAATGGACCGACGTTATTAGTTGGTGCACTGAAAAGTATAAAATAATATTAATTCTATTGGGGCTGGTACTTGTGAAGTTGGTGCCAAAAGTTATCAATCAATCAATCAAATTAATATTATTTTATACTTTTCAGTGCACCAACTAATAACGTCGGTCCAATTTTTTGTAAATAATATTTATGATATTTTAAATCTCATTCATTAATGAACTAATAGATTTCTTTAATTATTATACATATTTACGTTAAACGTAATTTTGCTCTCAATACCTAGGTGGCGCAAATTGTGTCCCACTGGTAGATAATGTCTCAAAGTTTTTGACTACTTCCAGTTGCTTTTGTATGGTTGGATACAGCTTCCACTTATGTGGCGCTGATGAAAGCTAACAAGCTTGAAATCACGTGATCCGCTTCTAGTGGGTGGTTATATCCGACTAAATAAAAGCATAAAGGTGTAGAGCTTCATCCTATTTATATATATATATATATATATATATATATATATATATATATATATATATATATATATAAAGATAGGAATTGAAAAAAAATTTTAAATTTCCACTAGTTTATATGTAACTCGAATTTTTTGGAAAAAAAGTTCCGGATATTAACTTATCTTTAATTCTATCATCTCTAATTTTCGATTTTCGAGAAAATTTGCCCCCTCCACCCCCATCTGGGCTGTTTTCGGAGGGAAGATGATTTTGGATTTAAGTTTATACGAAAGTGGGACCGTTTCTCAAGTCTCCTCTTTCAAATGAATACGTTTACTATATACAACGCGAGCAAAAACCAAAAAAAAGCACACGGTCAAATTGTATACCTCCTCCGTTCGGGGTTCGTCGGTCAAAAATAGTTTATCTCTCTCATTTGGTAATTTCCCACGACATAGGGAATGCAAAGTCAATGTCTCTATATCTATGGAATTTAATAATTTTGATGTACAACAATCACTGTATCGCCATTCATTACATATTCTATAACTTTTGATGCGCGACTGTGATCTATGACATTGACAGTGCCAAACATCAGTACCTACGTCAATCAATTGAATACATATGAACAGTTTTATTTTTCGCTTCTAGGTATATTTCAAATTCGCTTTCGTGTTGAGGCATATTAATCATCCTTAAGTACGTTACGTAGATCAAATGAATTTTTCTGATACGCTATATATATATATATATATATATATATATATATATATATATATATATATATATATATATAATTTCTTGTAATAATCTGACTTGCAAATTATTCTAACAGCAGGTGTACCTACCTAAAGAAAATAGAAATTCAAAAATCTAATTCTCACTGTTTCCACATTTCACGCTTGGTTATTCCGTTAATCAAACATGTACCTACATCCAGATAATAATCATGTTAGTCATCATTATTTACCATCGTTCATCGATGAATCAAACACGGCGGGCCATCGAAATGTCGAGGGACAAATTTGGTATTACCGAATGTCACATCATAGAAATGAAATGTCATATTTTTCGATCTGCTCACCACTGCTGCAAAGATTATTTAATCTTTGACTGCTGCGTCCGAGCGCTACCCAGCAGGGGATAGCACCTAATCACACATCTGTATGGCCCAAGGTCAGTTCGCATGATGGATGAAACACCGAAGTGGTTATTGTTTAATGTCTTCGGAGGGGGTCCTTCATAAAAAAGTGACTTGAAACAAAATCGGAATAGGCGCCTGTAGTACGGGTGGATATCTGTTATAATATTAGGAACAAGCTGTCCCGGCAGACGTTTTCCTGTCCAAATTCAAGTGAAACTGTGAATGAGAAATAAAAATTGGTCAAGTGTGAGTCGTACTCAAACACGATGGGTTCCGTACCATTGTGACGGATAGTCTTTTTGTTAATTTAAATTTTCTACCTATTCCGGTTAATAAGAGTTAACGTTTTAAGGATTTTTTCTCCGGATAAACCGTTCCAAAAAATTGCCTACATCGTTTGAGTTGTGAGTCCTGGTCTTGAGTTCATATAAAAATCCTCATCAGTGTTTTCGAGTTTTCCAATTTTTTAAGAAACTTTCTAATTTTTTCATTCTCTAAAAACTTTATCCGCTACCAAGTGATGCGCTTAGAGATGTAGACCGTTTGATTTTCTTTATCTAGATCTAGAAACTAGAAGATAATATTTTTTGGAGTAACATTTCCCTGGCTATCCACGAGTATTTCACTACAAATATAGGTATAATCTTCAAATTAGATGAGGAGAAGAAATTATACATGAGATTGAAACTTTAACATATGAAACTGAGAGTAAAATTCCATATTCTGATGTCTGATTTTAAATGACCATTGATTAATTATCATTTGGGCATCAAGAGCACGATCAGGGATATTTTGGTTAAGTTTTATTAGAATCCTCATCCTAATTTTTGCTAGTCTTGAGCATAACACCTTTCCCTGCTGCTAAAATTACATTTTTAGGGGCTCAGTGGCAATCACAAACGTAAGTATAGTTCAGTTGAAAACCAATGAAAATTATACACGAATATACCAATTCTTTGCTTACTTAAATAATGGTGTTAGCAGTAGGAAAGCAATATGTCTAATGACATCTACATAATGAGCAATTTCTCAATCTTTGATTAGATAATTAAAAAATTTGGTCACCCTTGTGATTAGTATAGATTTTGATCAAAATCTTATCTGTTCATTGCTTTGAAAAAGAAAATTTGCCACAATTACTCAAACATACTTCCAAACATGCTGGCATCCTTCCAAAGCCCTTGACATAGAAATTTTAAGTATGTAATATGTTAAAATTGTAATTTTTTAGAAAAGGATTCCCATTATTGATCTTGTCTTGAATTCAGTACAGAAGTTCTTAAATATAAACAGTCGTATTCATAATCAATCTGAGCTCGATACTACTATAGCGTAATTGTTCTAGTGGACAACAAAATTTAGTCTGTTTCCTTTTTCTTCTTCTTGGATTATTCACTTTAATAATAAGTTGATCTTTAATTCGCCAAACTGAAGCAGAAAATCCCTTATCTATATTATACATGTTTTAAAAAGTTTGCGACATAAATAAATATATTTATTTCCAGTGTTCTGAAAAAATCAGAAGACATCAGAAATACTTATAACCTTTTCTTAGGTATATTCTCATAACATAACCAATTATAGCTTTTTTCTGTTGCACCCGAGCTAAAAATAAAACCAAATAGCAGGTAGACAAGAGTTTTATTGAGCTGACCGTCAGAGAATGTTATATTTGACAAGTCGGATTATGGTTCTCTCACATATAAAGAAGACTAAGGCAATTACCTTCGTGTGCTTTATGTAGTCGTGATTATTAGCTTACGCCAACGAGTTGATTTTATTTTCTCAGCTCGTAACTTCATTGTTTAAGCGATTCACGCGAGAGGCTCCTTCACTATCCATCCACTATGATGGCCGTGTGCAGAGTTAATTGGCTAAGAGGCAGAATAAGCTCTCGCAGGGCCCACATGGAGATTTCTCTGTGTTATCTCTATTATAATTCTATTATTTATTATGAATTAACACTGCTTTAGGTATAAAGAGATACTCTCCCACATAAATCAAGCAAATTAATATTATACAAATATGGTGTTGATTGGATGATTTAAGCAAAGTACATTCTGATGAATTGAAGATTCAATTCGGTCAGATTTTGAAGTAGAACATGAGGAGATTTCTGGATTAGTCTACACTATTTATAAATGAATGGCAATAGCAAGGAATGTTACCGAATCTAATAAATTTGTTAGGACAGCATCTAAACTATATATATAAATGGTAGTTCAGATAAAAAAAAATCTTAAATGAGATTTTTATTCTAAACTTCTAAACCATCAAAAGATAACTCGGAGCAGTCAACACGTAAGAATGTTACATATCCAATAAATTTCTTTAAAAAAATATAGCCGACTTCATTAGATGGTCCACTGAAAGGAGCAAAAACAAAATTATATTGGTGGTTAAATTACAAATACAGGAGTATTATAGGAAGCAATCACTATCAGCTTTACTTATTTACAAACCTTAGTATCGTGTTTATATATTATGTTTCTTGTTGTATGTCAAATGTCAAACGCAAAGCTGAGCCTTTTTAAATACTTACAAATATTCCAATGAAGAACAATTTGATAGATATACAATGAACCTGGATTATTCTTTAATTTTATTTAGCAAGTAATATTAACACTAAAGTGAAAATCCGTAATAGAATGATATAAAACACATTTAACATGTACCCACCTATCAAAATTGTCAGAATAACGGCCAAAAAATCCATCGTTAACTGATACCATAAAACTTCTAATTGCAGAAATATATAAAAACCTATCAAATTAGAGAAAACCATAAAATACTAAAAAGTACAAAGCTTAATAATATTATAAACTTTTAAGAAACGATGTTAATTAAGCAATCGGAAGGAAAGAGAAGGTTTATCTAGAATAGGGATAAACAATAAATACACTGTTTGGCAAGATTTTAAAAGAGTTGACTTACATTACAAGATTAATAGTAGGTACGAATCATTTGAATAACCAAAGCCAATCAATAACTTTTTTACAAATACTTTTTAATAAAAAAGTCCACGTGATCAAGAGATGATGAGTAATTTTTATAGCAGCTATTAAAGAGAAATACCACAAAATTTAATTTTGTACCAACCTTGGTAAATGAAGCTTTTCAGACCATGACCTTAATCAAATTAAACGCTGATGGGCTTACGATATTAGTATTTACCTGGTAATTAGTAGTTGTCCAAATATGTTATGTTTCATAGACCATTTATTTATTTATTTATTTGAGTTAAGGGCTGGATTTTCGATTAGATTACAATATTTAACCGGATATCTGGAAACAAACTTAGGTCCTTCCATTATCAAACATGTATGCGCGTGATTAATATGGAGATCTAAGATCTGTAAGTATTTTGTGCTCTATATCCAAACTCTGTGAAAAATAATGTCAAAACAAGTTTGTCAATACACTGAAGAAAATAAAATTCTAGGTACCGGATGAACAATCAGGTTTTAGAAAACACTTTTGCTTTATTACAGCTACAGGAAAAGTTACAGATGATACTGGCAATATATGAAGATTAATTAACCTTACTACTTGATCACTCGAAATCTTTTGATAATATCAGTTACACGCTATTGTTAGGATGGTTACATTATATACGTTCCTAAATTTCTTAGAAGCTACCTGCATAATATTGTAGTTGTCAAAATTGTTAATCTTGAGTCTAACTATGATTTTTATTGTCAGGGGGACCACAAGGATATGTATTAAGGCCACTGGTATTAGCAACTGTCTAAAATATACAAAATCTCATTATTATGCTGATAAATCTCAATTGTGTAAAATATTCCCGAAAAGTAATAATTTATTTGTCATCAATCCAATAATGATTTGCAAGAGACAACCAACAGCTTGAAATCACCGACACAGCTAAATAATTGGGTAAGTACAATACTGAATTCCGATGGTCATAAAAGAAATCTTCCTTATTTTTAGCTTTTTCTTTCTTTTGTAGAGAACTTGTTAACTTTGCGACAATAACAGTATTGATTATAAGAATTGTTATTATTATGTCTATGTTAACGGTAACATCAAACGATGCTGAAATAGGTATATCAAGTGACAAGTCAAACTGACATGGAAACAATTAATTTCTTATTTTAAGTAACATTGGGTATCTTATTTTATCAGCGGCAATATGATTATTTTGAACTATTATTTATATTGTGCGTAGATATAATATCTATGTATTTGTATGGTTTTGTTTTCTAATACCAGAATATGGATATGTCAATAGTAGACTAATAGTAGGTGACATTGGTATTTACATTGTAAGCTTTATTATCTCTTTCAAACACAACACCATCCTTATGAAGGTATGTCAGTTATACTTTCATTTGCATGATGTGAGTATCAAATAAATTGCGATCTTTATCGAATAATAGCTTCCATTCTTTGACAATATATGCTAAAATTGTTATTACCAAAGCGTGAAATATAACTGGCACGAACAACAAGAGCAAATGTCTAACTGCTGCATACTCTATAAATGGATTACTTCAAGACACATAACGCAATTTTGCAATGGAAATGCAGGTCACGAACAGGCGGCAAAGTGACCATTACATATAAATTGACGCTTTTACAGACCTCGGAGAAGCGGTCGGGCATGGATGGATCTTTTCGCCTTTTTATTGACACCTATCGTGAAACAAGATACAAAAAAGGGATATGTGAGTTTGATAAGGCAACCGGAATGAGATGAGTTCATTGGTGGATTGCGATCGATACCTGTCAATCAGAAAGGATGGCAGTAGGCCACATGTTGTTGGATAGAAGTGGTGGCAATGCTCCTGTCAATCAAAAGAAATGTTATGATAATTGTTGTGATTTAGAAACACTGACAACTTTTTTCGTGGACATAAAATCCGAGCTTGATATTATTGAAAAACTATATTTTTCCTCCTACTCTGTGGTAGCAAGCTCCAAAATTGGGCCAGAAATAAGCTGTCTCTCTTTTTGTGATGAAATTTGTTTATATTATTATATTGATTAAGATCTCAGCTACAAGGTAAATTAAATAAACAATCAATAAATATTTTTTAGAAAAAAAGTGACGATTTTCATAGTTGGTACAGTAGTTCTAATGGTATTGGTAATTTAGAAGAGGGTAGGTACCTACATTTTATTCAATATGTGTTTTAAAGCAGCTAGAATATTACTTATTTGTGTGTCTACCATTAGAATTAAAATTAATTTGTATTTTCAGTACCACTGCTAATAAAGTCATTTCTGTTTAACAAAGTCAATTTTATCTTATTTTTGAGTGTTTTATTTGACATCAAAATTGTTGAACTCTCACTTATATTATGGGATATCAGTACTAAGGGGAATAATCTTGCTCTTGCATAGTTGCTGTAACTCGGAAATCCTTGACTTGTTTGAATGTCCAATTTATCCTTTTTCTTATTGAAATTTGCCCCTCCCACACGTTGGAAGAATTTTATGTGGGGGTGGTGGTCTTGGATTTTGAAAAAAAAATATATGAGCTTTTCCTCATCCCAATGAATAAAGTTCATTACCAAAAAGCGCAACATAAAAACGGTCAGGTGCTAGTAGGACCCTCACACAAAGGGTCCGTACCTTTGTTCAAGAACTCTCTATAGTCCGTTTGATAAGTATAGAGAGTAATAAACTCTAATTAAATATGCAGAGCCTGTAATAATTATTGGAACTTTTGAAGAAATTTAAAAACTTATCTTTAATGGTTTTGTTTATGTGACCAGTCAAGCTCATGCTGTTTGGGCTCGTTGAGGGTCGAAATACAATGGAAATCGTTCATCATATTGCTTGAAAATAAGGTCATAAGCGTATCTTCAGGTAAGGGCAGTGAATAATGAATTTATGTAGTTAACTTCTAAGATAGAATTGCTAATTGAATTCATAGAATAGAAACATCCATTTCTAAAATATTATATGTTGTATACATATACAGACAGATTCATTAATGCTCTTTATCGCAAAGAGAACAATCGGAAGATTCTTCATCGTTTCCTACGTCTATAATCAGTGGTTCGATCATTTCGTCAATGCAGTGATCTAGATCCCACATTTTTTCTTCAATTTTTATTACATGTGCAATAAATTTAGACCAATTTTCTCCATCTATTTCATTTACAGCCTTTTCGAACAGCACCTGAACATTGTGCATTTTAAATGTGGTATTGTCTTGCCACGTAAACTTTTACTTGTGCCTATATTTATATCCAGCATTTGTTGAAAATTTTCTTCAAATAGGTGTGCGTTCACCTCTTCATGATAATCAACTGTACGGCTACAGTGGAGTGTTAATAAACCACCTTTTATGAACCGCCAAATATACAGTGCGTTTCAATGAAAACTATCCACCTTAAATAACTTTTGATAGATACATTTTCATGAAAAACGCAACAATACGTCAAGTAAGATTTCTAGGGGGACACATTTTTGAATATTTATACTTGGTGAAACTTTCATCCCCCACCACCTAGGTAACCCCCTCTATTTTTGTAATGAAACACCCAGTTATTTTTTGCAATTTTGCTCCTTATCAAACAGATTTCAAAAATGTATAATTCATAGAGTCCAAAGTAAATAGCCTATGCCAATGATGTCTTATTTGTATACCTTACACCGTTTTAATAATTTATTATGACAGTTATTAGTTGAAAGTAGAACTGTCACTAATTTTGCCATATAAACCAAACGGAAACGTCAAACTAATTCAGTTAACTGTAATAAACTATTCATAGTTTGCTATTTCAACCAATTGAAAAATCCATTTTAAAATTAATTTGTAATTCATAGACTATTTACTTTGGACCCTAGGTATTATACATTTTGAAAAATTGCAGAAAAAAATCGGTTGTTCCATTTAAAAAAATGGAGGTGGGTGACCTAGGTAGTCAGGGATGAAAGTTACAGCAAGTATAAAATTAAAAAATGTGTCCCTCTAGAAATGTTACTTGATGTGTTTTTGTGCATGTAATGATGAGCCTTCTTTTTTTTCCTGAGAATGTTCTTAGGCCGGTAGATAAACCTTTTATAAAAGCTTGACAGGACGAAGTTATATCTTTATCTTGACAAATTTTTCCTACTGTATAGCCATCATTTAACCAGTTTTCATCTAGATACTATATTTTTCCATTTTCATTCCAGAATTTTCTTATACCTAGATCGTAAATATTTTCTCCAAGAGACCATTTCAGTTCTCTGAATCAACAGCAATTTCCTAATTTATTTTTCCCACTTAAAGTTCATTTCCGTAGAATTTTCCACAACTTATTTCTTCCAATTTCAGGCACATTTTCATTACTTTTAATGTTTGATAGGACTTTATCCAAAGTGGGGACTTCTTTATTAAAATAAAACGCAGGCACTTTCTTTCTTATTTTGTTTTTGGCCAAGTCGTCGGCAATCACACTAGGTCTTCCTGGAGTCGGTTTCGATTCCTTCATATATATCCAATTCAATCCCCGTCATGTTTGAAGTCTTTTCCAATAAATTTTCAATACTACTTCTATATTTTACACATTTAAGAGCACTGTATTCGTTGAGTATTATAATTTTCTCGTTGATGGATAAAGCACACTTACGCTTCATTCTAACTGGGGAGAAATTAGAATTTTTTTCCATTTTTGACAATTGTGAAAAATAACTTTCTGATAATAAAACGACGCATCGTGACACCCCTGAAATCACTGTCATGTCAATCTGATAAAATGATTGGTAGCCATGTAAAACAATAAGAACTACTCAGCATGTACTAAGAGGGCAGGATCTATGAAATATTAGGCTAACTACAAGACAAAATAAATGAAGTGTTTGTAAAATTCTTCAATAAATAATACATATATAGAACGGGCCGATTCTCTATCCTTTTCAAATAGACTAAACCTATTAGCAGTCAAAGATACAGCCATTATTAAAAACGAGCAAAACCAAAAGTTTTGTGTTTGGCGACACCCAATGACCTATTAACAGAGATAGACGGAACTGTAAACAATATATTGTGTTGACATCATCCCTTGTTCGGCCACGCCTCATCGCATATCAACTTCTCCCCCCCATTATTTAAATACTTGGTGTTTTGGTTCTTTTTGAATATTCTATTATATTCTTTGGTTTCAAAACTTGAAAAAATGAGTAGAGAGAGAGAGAGAGAGTTGCAAAGTGTGCAGTAAAATAGGATACACGAACCCAGAAGTAACTTTTCATCGGTAAGTAGCCCGTCTAAATTAAAATTTGGTAACTTATATATTTGAATTTTGAAAGACAATTACTGACATATAAACATCGGTCATGGGCGTAGTACATAAATTATTACCTAATCATTGTTATTTCATTAAAGAGATTTTTATATTGTTTGCGCTTTTCAATCCTAGACTTTAAGAAATAATTATACAGACCTATTTAATAATATTGCTGAAACATGCAACTTTCGGACATTGACTTCACCAAGCAGATTTATTTTGTGGTATTAATTATTTCGACGTATAGCAAATTAAACCTAAAAAACGAGACGCCACTGGTGTCAAATTTTTTATGCGAAGAAAACGACTGCAGTTAGGCAGGGTTTATTTAAAACTGTTGTATCCCCCCTTCTGACCGCTTCCACAGCTCACCCCTCTTGGCCCACAAAGATGTTGTCAAAATATTTTTAGCTTCTGCACCAAAAATTAATTTTAATCCAACATCGAGGTCGCAATCTTTTTTTTCAATAAGAACTCTCAAAAAGAATTACGTATTTTAACAATGAAATGTTCTGTCTATCTCTGTTAATAGGTCATTGGCGACACGCTTTCTTATTATAGCAGCTAAAATATTATCAAATTATTTGAAAATTTCATTTACCTATATATATATCTACGCAATGAAAATTTCAAGTTTTTGTATAGGGGCCCCCTGTATTTTAAATTTTATTCTATTTTTCGTTGTTATAGCGGCAATAGAAATAAACCAATTTCAACTGCTTAAGTGCGACACGAGCTCGTGTTAAATGATTCCGGTACTCAGGGTTTGTCACATAGGTTTTCCTATATCCTGCCTTTCTACAAAAGTTTACACTCTATAATTCAGGAGACATTGGTTGTACAATTTTAATTATTTAATGACTGTGTAACTTTGTAGCGAATAAAAGATAGTTTTTATAAACAGCAAAAGTAATAAGAATTAAATAGGTATTTTAGATGCAAAGAGTATAACTTTTTAATGGAAAGCTGTACAAGTATATCGTACTGTGACGTGTTCACAACCGCAACCTAGTGACCGTTTCAATAACTCACCCAAACCGTTTATTTAAGCACCAGCACTTATAAAGTTAAAAACTTTTGCTTTTTGACCGGACTCCCAAAATAAGAATGTATATCTGCTTTTTTTTTATATGGCTTCGCACGTTTCTTATAGGAAACTTGCTCCGATTTTAATGATTAATTTTTCATTTGAAATTGTGTATATTAGAGAAATTTTCAATCTGGCGCTTCTTTTCCTCAACGGGGGTGGAAGGTAATAAATTTTTCGAAAAGTGAAAATTTTCCCAGAGGGAATAAAGGAAAGATCATTTAAAAGGGAAATAAATAAACAGTCTCCGTCTTACAGCACTAGGAAGTACTTGTTACTGCTGCTTGTTACAGCATTAATCCTTGTGGTGCTGGTACTTTGGAAGTTGCTGTTAAAGGTCTTCTATCAAAATTATTTGTACCAATAGAATTAATATTATTTTGTATTTTTTAGTGCACCAAGTAATAAAGACGGTGCTATTTTTTTTTAATATTTAATCGGAATTCTATATAGGTATCAGATGATTTCAAACCCTCTCTTTTCCTTAATAATCAGAACTGAAGATACAGAAGCTGCGTTGACTCGACCATGCATTAAATTCAAGATGAAAATATCACCTAGCTCTCTTTGATATCAAAGAGCAAATTTGCTATATCCTTTTGCAAGTATGGCAAAAACGTGTGAAATCAACTCAATTTACCGCTCTTGGCATAGACTGTCTGCAATCGATCATATGACCAGTAATGAATCTCCATCAATAATTATAAAGTAGGAAGTGCTATTTCATATTGGAGAGCCGTTCACAACTACCATAGAGGCGACGTTTTACTGAGTCTATTATTATTTATGCAAATTTCGGACTGTAATGCCTTCTCGAAATATATTTCCTATTTCAATTGCGATGCAACGTCCTTGTTCGATTAATTTATTTTCCAATTCTGGGAATTCTCACGTTTGGTTAAATGTCGAATGCTTATATTCATTCTATACGTGATCGGTAGAGAAGAAGTGATAAAAATGTTACTTTTATGGTATACCAAACTGCACTCCAGTCGGAATAATTATTATGCTATTCCCTTATTTTGGATCGACTATTCAAGAGAAAAAGCTCAATTGAACGCAACATCGAAAGAGCTTTGCTGACAGGCTCCAACTTTTTGCAGCTGGAGTCTTGAATTGGAATATTTAATTGGTGTTGATAGAGTCATGCTAAAGCCCTAGGGTGTTGAGTTTTTTCTAAGTTAAGCACCTCTCTGAACTGGTATTCCGTATACTTTGTCTCACATTTTTCCTTGGTATACATGTTTGTATCACAATACATAAGCCTGCCAATGTTATCATGAATACTGACATTTTTGAGTGATATATTTGGAAGATTAAATTAGCAGAAAACAAGTGGAATTTTGAAGAAAATAGTTAAAGCTACTTTTCACCACTTCACCTGATTTGAACTATACCCTAATTATCTTCGAATACTTACATTACACTGAGAAGAATATATTTATCATACATGCACAAACAGATACTCAAAGAATATTAATGTCGTTTGACATATTGGTTGCCTTGATATAACGATTCAACAGATCAGTCTTTATTGTGTAGATACAGCTTGAAGGTTTAGAGGATTAACAGTTCCATGCCCATGCATAGTTCCAATGTTCCCAGCTCATTACTGTTCCTTTGCATAGATGTATATGAGTTGTCTATGGCTCCATATACCAATAACAATTTCTTATATTATTCTATGATAATATTAGGTAAGCTATACTGACAGGTAGCCAGATGCCTTCGATCTAGGTATGAATACAAAATTTCAAGTCGCTAGCCCGTATAGGACCTGAGAAATTGCTGCAGACCCACCGTATGTATGTACTAAAGGATGTTCGATGACGCTACAGCGAAGTGTGAGGCTATTGAAAGCATAAGAAATCATCAGATTAGCCAACATTGGAAATTGAATATATTAATCTCTGTAAATTGAATAAAGTAACCAGAAATATTGTTCCAAACGCCTATCATTACCCTAATTAAGTATCAATTTATCATATATCAACAGTGCATAATATTTATTTATGTTTATCAATCTGTTTGACATTTTCCGATAAACTTTATATTTGAAAACTGTGATTAAATGTAGAAAATTGTACGTGATATTTATTTTAAACCATCGGACATGGCAGAACACATGCTTGAGCAATAGACAATCTCAAAAAATATTAATAATCCTAGTAATATTGATACTTACCTTTTTCTTTTGTAGTAAAAGAGTGTCGAATAATTGACTTGGAGTTTATGTCAAAAGAGATGATTTGCGATGAGTGCAATGCAGCTTTCTTTGCTCATTCAAAATATTGAAGGAGAAACTAAAATTTGTATTTCTTCTGTTTTTCGTATTCGTTGATAAAAATACTGATATTGCCAAACCAAAGTAACGTACAAGTTTTTTTTTTATTGTATATCACATGAACATACCTGTTGTTCTCAAAATCATGTTCTTGATTACGTTTGCCACATATTGTCGGGTAAATAGTGGATTTCAAATAATCAGCTGCATATTGCACGGCATTGTAGCATTTTGTTTTTTCTCATGAAAAGATTACAATAACTACATAATTAGATTAAACCTTAGACAAATAAATATTAAACTTTATATTTATCTCTTGAAAGCATTTTATTTACAATTAGAGACAAGCATTCTCTGTTTACAATTATTCAGAATTCAGATTCGAAAGTGAAGAGTAAAAGTGAAGACACATGACAACTGACACGACCCAAGCGACCTCTGTACGATGTCAAGATTAAGAAGCGATGATACGGAATCTCCCAGTTTCTCGTAGCATAGTTTACAAATTGAGCTCAAATAATTTTTTTATTCAATCATTTCTCAGCAAATTTTTCGATAAGATACAAAAAAGAATAAATAAATTTATTTATAAAAGTGTAACCTTCTTTATGAATATTGTTTTTCATTTCCATGCATGGGAAATAGTGAATAACAAGTTTAAAACAGCTAATTTTTGGGTTTTGCGTAAGCTGGAAAACTGAAAAAAATCAGAAATGTTCAGGATACCCCAGTTTATCAAACTGATTGTTTTTATGGATCTCTGTAATGCTTGTAATCATCGAACGTTCTTAAACGAAAGTAATAAAAAATTACACAGTCGATTTATATCCCTCCTACGTTTGGAAGTCGGTCAAAAATTATTCAATAAGACAAGTTACTATTTGCAAATAGAGTATGAAATTTGTGGACATATATGGATAGGCAGATAAATGTGTGAAAACACCTGAACAAAACGTCTTATTGAAAAATACCCCTACAAAAGCTTTGACATATTTTAATTATCTTCAGTGATTGATACGCTGCATTTCGAGATATCTGTGAAAGTAAACATTTATCTCACAGGTGGATTGGTATGCTGGATATTACGTTGTCAAATCGTAAATTCTTGATTGTTAGGAATCAGCTGTTTTATAGGTTATAATAATCTTCTTTCACATTCACCTTCAAAATATTAATCTAAACAGTATAAAGTGACAAATAATAAAAAGAAACATGGAACATATTATCGATACTTTGGCATGTTGTTGAAAGGTCAATAAAGATGTCACTTAATGTCGCTAACTGATAACGTGGACACATCATTAATTTAAATAGACTTTTCAACGTCATCGGTTTGATTGATCGATTTATTCAATAATTAAAAAACTGTCTTTTGCTATGCCTTGTTAGAAAGTAATAAAAATACGGACAACTGAACATTTTCAATGTGAACATTCTCGAAAGCGCTTGGCTTTAGTTGAAGAATTATTTCATTTCTGTGCACCCATAAAAAGCGTTATTCAAGCTAGTCAAGAAATCTGGCAATTATTATTATTTTCTACAAATATATTTTAAAGTTTTGGAAATACAAGGACGAATAATAATCTATTATAAAACCTGGTCCAGATGATGTTTTTTCATATCACAGTGAACAATCGTTCCTTTAACAATAATATTGCTGATATTTAGTCATCATTATTATTGACTGGAAATATTTCAGAGTTGTGCCTGTACAATATACTTATACTTACATATCATGTAAGTGCAGTTGAAATCGATCGCCTTCTTTGCCCGCATGTATATTTATTCGAGATGGAGAGGAGAAATTCTCCGCAGTTATTCATTTTCCCATTTCTCCTGACCTTTCTATTTTCCTGGCTGACCCTCCGAAACATTTACTACCTAAACATTCCTTTGTACGTTTATTAACGTCCATCGTCAGACGATATATCATCCACGCATCGCGTGTAACTCAAATAATTCAATTAAAAGAAAATTTGTTTGGAGTCATCTCGTTGTTGCTGTTCGTGGTTTGGCTACAAAAGGCTTTTAACTCGTTATCGTGTATTAAAATCTCGAGAATCATTGAGAACGCATCAATAATAAACCAGGCGTATTAGTCGATGGAGTCCAGAGTCGTAGGGATATGGAGGTATGGCTGAAACATAGTTAGTTTTTTTTTTAACAGGTAGTTGATTAAGATTTTGAATTATTCGTAATTTGTATCTCCGATACTTTGAATGATAAATATTTTGTGCTACATCATGAATTCAAATAATGTCAAACTTCAATGCCTTCAGACTTTACCATTGAGCTATCTCTCCTATGATAGCGTCAGCAATATATGACCAATCCTACAAAACTAAATCCAACAAATTGGTAAACAAAAGACTCAATGAACCTATGCATTGTCTCTTACATAATTTATTAGGCCTTTTACTCCAACAAAATAACCTCATGTGCGCTAATGAGTGCTGCTTATCTAGACCTGCTAGACTCAACTAATTTACGTGGTCGTACCCTACAAAGAGGAACACTGTGGGATGCCACAAAAGCTAATTCTATTGCCGATCCATCATACGTCTGTATTAAAATTTGGTATGGAACCAATCACTTTTAGCGATCAGGTTATATTTTGTATTAATCATGATTAGTTTTTTTCATTATTATTGTCTGAAGATGATCTATTTAGAAAAACAATGTTTCTTTATTCCTCTATCATTTATTCTGATTACCGTTTCATTCATTTCATTGAAAAAGTGATTATTATTTGAGATGTTACCAAATTGATTAAGGATGTCTGTGAGCGTTCTACAAATTGAACATTGCTCTTAAACCGTTAGTGAGATTCAGAATCGAATACAATTATAACAAAGCAATAACACTGAGCGACATGAATGGACTACAGTACCTACTACAGTTACAAACTTAAGATAAATATTTTTTACAAAAAATTGGACCGACCTTATTAGTTGGTGCACTGAAAAGTATAAAATAATATTAATTCTATTGGTACTGTTACTTTTGAAGTTGTGCAGTTGCAGGTAGATTGGTAACTTTTGGCACCAACTTGACAAGTACCAGCCCCAATAGAATTAATATTTTTTATACTTTTCAGTGCACTAACTAATAAAGTCGGTCCAATTTTTTGTAAAAAATATTTATTTCACACTTTTCGACAGAAATCGCCCTCTCCACATAGCGAAAATAGGTATATTTGAGAATTTAAAATGTCTCTATGTCGAAAACCGTTACTCTTTTGAAAAAATGTTCCATTGAAACGTTTCCGGATATTGTCCTATCTGTAATTATATCAACGCAGATTTTCAATTTTCGACAAAATTTGCCTCCTCCACCCCCTTCGGGGGCGGTTTTCGGAGGGAACGAGATGTCGGATTCCCGTTTTTATGAATATGGGACCATTTCTCAAGCCTCCTCTTTCAAATGAATCAAAAATCATCAAAATCGGAGTACGTTTACTATATGAAAGGCGCGCACAAACCAAAAAAAAAAGCACACAGTCGAATTGTATACCTCCTCCTTTTGGGAAGTCGGTCAAAAATATCGTGAATCAAACAAAATGTAGGCACTCACAGACAATATAATATAAATCTAAATACAACAAATATTATTTTGTAGCTTTCAACGCATCGTCCAATAAAGTCACCCTTATTAAAAAAACACATTTTTTTGCAGGAGTATAGTCCTACTGATTAAAGACATATAGAAATTGTTGACCTTCTACCGATGGCATCATCTCTTCTTTCAATTTATCATACAAAACTATAGAATGATATAAATACCATGAGCTTGTTTAAGGGGAGTTTTTTGAAGGTTGATCCTGTTGACTTTTAAACTTTTCAATGTGGTAATATTTATGCCTATAAATGTATGCTTGCATGCTTTTCTAAACATGCAAATGTACAACAAAGTAAAAATACCATTTAATTGTATACTTCTTCTCAAAAGTATATCTGAGATAAATGAATTGAGAAAGTATCTTCAATTCAATTAATATTGCCCCCATAAGTTTACTTTCAATTGAAAACACATCTTTTATCCATTTGCCCATTATTATTTTATCTAAACTTATCAGGAAATAACTATCTTTAGATGCAACTATTCTTTCGAATCCGTTGTCCAAATTTACTTTTCACCCTTAACAATTCCAACTTTAGCATTTGCTTTATCGTAAATTCAAGGTAGAAAACCAATTTCTCTAAGCGATTTTCCATGTCGAAGCAACTTTTTTGTGGAAAAAAAATCAATTTACTTAATTGACAGAGTAATGTAATAATTAGAGATGAGTGAGTGCAATGTGAATGACCGAATGAAACTATATGCATTGAATTTCCGAGATGAGTAAGGACTATTCGAATGAATAGATGTCTAATTGAGCGACAAATTGCTAGTTAGATACTGAATTTAAATGTTTTAAAGAATCAAATTGTTCATCTACACCGGTTCGAGAAAGATGAGACCAGTTAGTTTCAGTTGAAACTCTTTTACTTTTTAAAATGATTATTATTAGAAATTATATTGTGTGAATGTATTTTTTTGTTTTGATCTTCATGAGTTACAGTTATGCTACATAATTACTTTATAATAATTAATTGACTTCTGGAACATTTTCATTAGGTCATTTAATGGAAATTATTGAAAATTTTGCTTTTTCTTCCGTTTCTTAGAAAAAAACAAAATTAATTAATAAATTAGATGTCATGGTGTAAGCTATGAAACTAACGAAGTGTTATATTGGTTTAATGAATTCAATAGACATTAATTTCTACATGACTGGTTAGAGTACCGAAGAACTTTCCGTTGAAAGTTAGTTTCAAGAGAATAATATATTATAATGATTCTTGATGATTCACTCTTTGGAAAGCAAATCTTTCTCTTTGCCTGTTCTGTCTCTTTCTTATTGAATTGAAATTTTAGCACAAGACATTGGAATTTTTTGGCTTCCTCTTGGAAGGGTTACAGATACAAACCACGGAAACCAAATATAATTCAAGTTTTTTTCGAGGACATATTAAAGTGTATAATAGTAATTGAACCTATTAAGTATTTTCCATATATTCGGGTAGGTACTGCGTAGAAAATACATAATAGAATTTGCTAAATGTGATAATAGGGACAGCTTATATTTCTAGTCTATTACAGGATAGATTTATCCAAAAGCGACAAGCACATGGACCAAGTCATGACAGAATGAGACATAAGATCTACAAATTGTTCGTTTAGAGAGAATTGAGGCTTTTATTAGATAGGTAGGTTCGTATTTTGTTACTTTATCTAGAAAACCTTTTTCATTTATTTTATTTAGTAGATACTAGCTGTTGCCTGTGACTTCATACGCGTGGAATATAGTTCTATCTTTATATCTCTGAATGAGGATAACTCTTTTTGACCGACGAACCAACCGGAGGAGGTATAGAATTCGACTGTTTGCATGTTTTAATTTAGTTGAAGAGAGGTTTTTTGTTCCATTATACATAGGTATATTTTTATAGTCTCTATCTTTATATTCTGTTTTTATTTCCCATATCTTCGAACAGGTGGGATTATCTACCTTGGCAGCATCTATTATGTTTGAACTGTTTGGGAATTAAATAATTAAATACATTTTTATGGATGTTCGCATCTCATAAATATTAAACGTGGTCTGATTTTCATGATTCTTTTTTCATTTGATAGAGGACTGAGAATTAGTCCCACTGAAAAAAAATATCGACATTCAGCATGTCCTTCCCCTCAAAAAATTATCCTAAAGGGGGTGCAGGGGACAATTATTTTCAAAAATCAAAACTTTGAGACGACAACATTAAAGAACAGACCATATCCGGCAACGTTTGAATTGGACATTTAAGGAAAAATCATAGGTTTCCGTGTTACAGCAGTGGGAAAGTCTGAAATTTGTGTATTTCCGCTATGTTTTGAAATCTCTAAATAAGTATAAGCGACGTATTATCTTCTTTGGTGTACGTTGAATGATTTTGATGACTAATGTTACACTCAAAAGTGTGAAATAAATATTTTTACCAAAAAAATTTACCGACTTTCTAAGTAGGTGCACTGAAAAAGGAAAAGGAAATTTCAATACTTGGCCCACATCATAAGAAATGTCCAACGGTAGAGGATACTTCAACTGATACTTCAGGGAAAGGTCTAGGGAAAAAGAGGACCAGGAAGAAGACGAAAAACCTAAGAACGTGGTTTGCAACAACAACGACGGGACTATTCAGAGGCGCAGTCTACAAGTCACGATAGCCAACATGATCGCTAACATCCGGTAACGGATAAGCACGTGAAGAAGAAGATGCACCAAAAAATACAAAATAATAGATATTTCGGATACTTTTGAAATTGGTGCTAAAAGTTTTCAATCTAACTTCAACTGCACAAATTCAAAATTACCGGAACCAATTAGAATGAATATTCTTTTGTATTCTTCAGTACACCAACTAATAAATTCGGTCCAATATTTTGTAAAAAATGTGTACTCCTGATCCGATCTGAATGAAATGAAAGCCTATAAGCTAAGCTTTATATGCTATGTTCAGTAATTTCGGAGTACAAACAAACAGACGGAGAGGTCGTTGCTTTGTATTCTATTCCTAGGTACTTTTCTCAAATCGCCATCGTCAGCGTGATCTACTGTTTTCTAATATATATGTACAATATTTAATCTGAAATTTGCATCTGTACTCCTAAAACAATTCTAAATAGAGGAAAAATTGAGTTGACAGTGTATACAATCAAACGTATTATATTGTTGTCTTGATTAAATCAACAGTTTTTTGTGAAAATCCATCTATTTTGAGGAGTACTTACAAAGATAGTGTAGATCAACCCCTGTGCTAAAATTCTGTAAGTGGAAACCATTTCAATTAATCTTTAGTTGTTGGTTTTTTAATTATAACACACTGTACGACTCTCATAACCGTCAAACCAAATATCAACATCAACACCACTCGATGTCAGCAGATCCACGATATGACCTCTAGGAGGACAGTTCCGCACTCAGTATTCACTTAGCTTCACGATGGCAGAAAACGTACCTGAGACTTCTGAGTAAAGGAGCTCTCAAAATGAAAACAATACTAATAAAACATATTCCGCTGCTCTGACTCACTATCCACATCCATCCAAAGACCAAGCCATTATCTTTTCCTCTATAGAGGGAGCACGATTACAGGATTATTTGATACCATTGGGGAACGAAATCGGGCCGAAAAATATCTCATTCTCATCACGACTATCCAACAATCGAGTATGTATGTACCTGGACAACAAAGAAACAGTGGACAACTTTATGACGAAAAGCAACGGCACAATAATTATAAATGGAGAGACACTCAAAGCTCGCCGATACATCACTCCGTCTGAAAGATTAGTGCTATCTAACGTATGTTCTACCATTCCTAACAAAACACTTACCAAAGGACTGGAAAAAACTCGGCCTTAAACTCCTCTTCCCCTATTAATTTCCTTAGAATTAGCTCACCGCTCACAGAATATAGTCACATATACAGCTTCAGACGACAAGTTTTCATTGATCCCGAAAAATGTTCAATTCCTGATTCTCTAGTTGTGAACTTTGACGACACATCATATCGAATATTCCTGACACAGGACAACCTTGAATGTTTTTCTTCCAAGAAACAAGGCCACACGGCGGCACAATATAAAACCTCCTCTCTTTCTATACCAAGCACAAATACTCAAGAAAACAGCTCCGAACCAACTATGCCATCTGAGCCCGAGAAAGAAATGGAGGAAAAGGCACCATCCAAAAACAAACGAAGTTTCGAAGAAATTATCACCCTTCCTACAACAGCTAATATCCAGCCCGAAAGTCATGACTCATCGCTTCCAGATCCTTTCATCAAACCAATAGACAAAAGATCAACCAACAAAAAGCACAAAGCTAACAGAAGCTTTATCCCTGCCGATAAGCTAGCTGAGTCAGCAAAAGAGTTTATCACCAGCCACTCAACTTCATTTATTCTCAACTTCACACAAATTGCAGATCTATTCGATAATGTGTATGGATCCTCAGAACCCATCAATATAATAAAAACCGATACAACTATACAACCGACTTCAACGCCCTAATAGACATGCTAACTAAAATCGATCCACTACTTAAAGAAAGATCTATAAAAGGCAGATGCACCAAACTGAGAATGAAATTACTATTGCATCTACAAATAGACCAAGACGATAACCACTCCGATCTCGAAAGTGACTCTTCACAGGAAATCTCCTACTAATTCGAACAAAAACTATACCTAAATTCCAGAACTAACTTTCAGCTTTTTAAGCG
The DNA here is from genome assembly GCA_958507055.1 of Crioceris asparagi. NCBI lineage: Eukaryota > Metazoa > Arthropoda > Insecta > Coleoptera > Chrysomelidae > Crioceris > Crioceris asparagi. The sequence continues at coordinate 105,080,119 of OY293826.1, forward strand.
CACAACATTGCTTCTCATCCATATTGCAGTGGAACATCAATGGCTACTATAACAATCCTCCAATGTTTCAAATTCTAATATCAGAACAAAAAACATACATTATCTACCTTCAAGAAACAAACTTTAAATATGAAAATGAATCAGATTTAAGAAATTTCCTAAATTTCTGCAAAAACAGGAATAACCGTCAAAGAGCAAGTGGTGGTGTCGCAATTCTGGTAAAGAACTCCTTAGCAGCAGACCTGATACCAATTGATACTAATATCGAAGCTATAGCAGTGAGGATATAAGGAAAAACACCTTTAAATATATGTAGTATTTACATATCTCCAGGAGAAACTATAGAAAAAACAATCCCGATGGCCTATAGTCAGCGAAAAGGTAAATTTTTCAAAATTCATTGAATTGAAATTTGAACAACGTTTTCATTGGTATACCTACATGTTATTAAATAAAATTGTCATAGCCTTGCGGTTAGAGGTTTTTGTTTTGGCTGTAAAATATAAAGCAGACAGGGTTCGCATTCCACATCAAGGCAGATTCTTTTTATCGCCTATTTCTTTTCAATAAATATACCAACTATATATTTTTTTAATCAGGGTCTATATTAAGATCTCCAGAAAATGTACAATTACATCCAATAGGTATATATTGAGTGTTCATGTTTTATCAATATTTCTTATTTTTCTTTATTAATTCTTATTTTTTTATCTGTGCATGTTATGAAAAATTGCTTTTGAACTTTTGAACCAAATGTTTTTTTGGGCTAACTTATAGATATATAACAACATGCCGTTGAATTTTTTTCGAAATTCAAAAGTGTGAACGATCGCAATAGGTACATTTCTATAGGAAATTTACCTAACAAGAATTAGTGAATTTACTCGATCAAATTCCAGAGCCTCGAATCATAACTGGCGACTTCAACGCTTATAACTTTACATGGGGATCATCCCATATCGACTCAAGAGGACGAATAGATGAAGAAATTTTAGAGCAACTCAATTTATCTATTTTGAATGACGGAATACCTACAAGATTCAACGTTCAATCTGGAGAATCGACTCCCCTTGACCTTACTTTCTGTGATCCTAACACTCTACCGAAATTATCGTGGGACAGACTAGATTATACTTACAGCAGCGATCATTTCCCCTTAGTAATCAACAACTATGAAGCTATTCCTAATAATTACTCCCATTCTCCAAAATGGAATATAAAAACTGCAGGTTTGGATAAATTCTCACAAATAATAAACACAAAAATGAAGTCCTGTGAATACACAGCGAATATAGATGAATCCTTCGATATTTTTCTAAGTTTTATTATAGAAGCTACTGAAATATCAATAAAGAAAACAAGAAACATCACTCAACACAAACCTGTGCCATGGTGGAACAAAGAATGCGAGGAGTCAATAAAAGCCACCAAAAGGGCCTTCAATAAATACAAAAGAAACCGTTCCATATAAAATCAATTAAAATTCATGGAACTCAGGGCTAAATCTAGATTTATAGTAAAAAACTCCAAACGACAATCTTGGAGAAAATTCTGTTACGGTCTCAAAATCCTTTTATACTCGAATATCGTAAATATATATGCATATATACTTTCCAAGGAAAGGAAACCTGAAATAAACATTATTAGTATATATGAGAGGGTTTAATCACTCTGTACTGTACTCACCCTGTAAACCCGAATAACACAACAAAGGGGTTTTCCTGGGCCCAGCTGTTCCTCTATTGGAGTCCTAGCTGCATTCCAACGATCGTCCAGTTATGTCAAACTGACCTTTTCCAGTCCTGTAAAGTATGCTTATGATCACTCTGAAGGATTTTAATTAGTCATACCTTACCTGATTGATATTCACCGAGCACTTCCAACATATTGAAGCCCAGAGGAGTCCAACTATTCCACACAAGCCATAATTACTCTATGCAAGCCATTGTAAACATGTCAATCGTTATCTATCATAAGTCAATCAATCATGTCATGTCAAGTCATTGTCAAGAGAATTTTCCGGCAGAGGGATCGCGCAATTTCCAAAACAAGAGAGGTTATTTGAGGTCCATGTGACTGGCTCAAAATCGCTATTGCGGATTAAATTTAGCCTTACTTCTTGGAATTTTTATCGAGGATATATAGATCTCGTGGAGATCTACACATTTGTGGATTCGAGTACTCTAAAATTCCATTGGCAATCACTGCACCTATTTCTTAAAGGCCGCACAACATCCAAGGTACGTTCAGATCTCTAACTGCTAATTATTCTAGTATCTTTCTTGACACTACTAACCTGGGTAATCAGTATTTCGTAGGGTTGCTTTGCCTGACACTACTATCTCTTCCAGGCCTTCTTTTCTTTTCTTCTCTTCTCCTCTTCTTTTCTTCCTATTTTCTTCTTTCACCATCACTTCAACCTCACTCTGCTGCTACGCTCGAGTCGGCCCGGACGAAGCCCAGTAAGTACTTCAGGTACGGAGAGCTGAAGCCCAGAACAACCTCCTTCACCATAGGGACCCGGTGCACCGGACTCCAGACCTGTTCTGCACGACACCCACCGAGCGACGGAGCTAACAGATAAGCCTTAGAATAAGAACAACTGCCAAAGCCCGATAAATTCAATCGTTATATCATCTACGGCCGTTGCTTGTTTATTTCTTTGCATGGTAGGGAAGCTTCAGAATATAAACTGCTTTACTCCTCAATACTGCCGTTCCCGCTCTGTAAGCTTGCAGGATCCTACAAGTAGGGAGTTTATTGTTAAAATTACGGCCTTTATAGTGAAGAGTTGATAGGGACACTTACCTTATAGTAAATTGTATAAGCACCGCCATTACTATTTGGCCAAATTGTTTCACTTTGGCACTATCCGCCCAACGCTGAGCAGCAATACATCTTGGATACGCATCCTTGTTTTATTTCAAGCACAACTCACCCCGTTTAGCCGTGCTATAGAACAACCAACCACCCAATTGTTACTACCACTTTCGAAATCAAAGTGAAAGTAGAAAACGGGTAGCAACAAAGTGGCGCCCAAACGTTGGTTAAGATTCGGTGTTTGTTTACATGGCTGCTGCGCTGGCGTGTGGACGAGATGCTGCCAATGGTCGTGTAAATAGATTGGCATATATATATTATAGGTTTATTTGAATTTCTGAAGTGAACTATTTATGTAGTGATTGAATTCGTATGGATTAATATTCAACGAATTGATTTTTTTTTTGAGCTAGATTCTCTCAATTTTGTTAGTACACTAACTCGGATTTGTACTTATTCTTGATAGTGTTAATTTTCATTTAATTTGGATGTGGACGGTGATCCACGTTACAGATTCTCTCGGGTAGAGAGGAACGCTGAAAGCGGATCCAAATTTTTTTTTAACTAGATTTCTTACGGGGTGATTCAATTATCTAATTAGAATAATTCAATTTTAGTGAATAAATGGTTGTATATATGTAGGTAAATTTATGGTACGTAAATTCGTGAGGGTATTTTGTAGGTTTGCTACTTCCATACGTATTTTTTTTAGTGGAAGTTGAGATTTAGTAATATATTGACTTAGACTTTGGTTTAGCAGTTGAACTTGTTCTGCATTTATAGGTACATTTTTTTTTTGTTTTTCCTTTTTTTGGAAGGGTCGGGTTGTTATAAGCATTTAAGTTAACTTCATTTTATGATGGAAGTGAATCGATTATTAGGAGATGAGCTTACCTACGAGCTATATATTCGCGGACTACCAGTTGCTAATACAGTTGCGGAAAAGCGGTCTAACCTTCGACTATTTCTAAGGCAGGAGAAACAGGAAGGTGCATCAAGCTTTCCGAATGTTTTTCTTGATGCGGAAAGGGAATTGTCCACCTGTGGACGTAAATTAGAAGAGCTGGAACTAGCTATCATAGAATTCGATCCGGAAAACCGGGAGAACGAATTTCGACGTATTTTTAGTCGGCTACTGCACATCTCCTCTCGCTTGAATCGTTTCACGGGAAGAGAGGTAGACGAAGAAATAGCCAGACTGAGATTGGTTACGAAATGTTCCCGCTTAATTGGGGATGTCACCTTGAAGAACGACGGTAGGAATATCAGCCTTCATCCAGAGGGGGAAGAGTGGAAGGCGAGAACAACAGTTGGCGACAATACCATTCCTTTAAGCCAGGCGGATGCTCCCAATGCGATGGAAGGTAGACGTAGGAGGCAGTCTTCTGATTCACGGCCTGGACAGGAACCATCTATACTTGATAGTCCAAATCCTCCAATTCTTCCAGTCGTGGATAACAGAGAGAACACAACGGTGGTGCACGATTTGATTGTACTAGAGGAATCAATACCAAGAGAGACCGAACCAATCCAGCAAATCGCCTCGCCACCAAGGCATCACACAGCCCTTCATGCTTCTTCAATGCATTCCCAGCCGAATAAAGCTAGTTCATACACTCACTTCAAGTCGCAAATCCACCCTCCCACAAAGTCAGAGTATTATCGTCTTCTAGGAAGTGGAACAGATGTTCCACAGACTAGGTCCAATACACAAGTTTATTTCTCTTCTATGAGGCCAGAGGCTACGCACACCTGCTACGATGATACCTCCGGATTCTGTCTTCCCGATTGTACCATTCCGATGGAGCGCCTACACGTGTCGCCCCGACAAGGCAACATTATCAGCAGAAGTGAGGAATGTCGGTGGAAGGACGTCAGTAGATGGAATATACGTTATAATGGGAGAACTAGCGTAAATGATTTCTTGGAGAGGATCGAGGAAATGCGAATTGCACGTGACGTATCGAAGTCCCAGCTCCTGCGGTTTGCTCCAGAAATTTTCGGTCAAGATGCCCTCTTATGGTATAGGACAAGAACATTCACTGATTGGGACGACCTCGTGGAACAATTAAAGGAAGCCTGTCGCCCCTATGACTATGAGTACAGTCTTTGGGAGGAGATAAGACGTCGTACGCAAGGAACTCAGGAGAAGGTTTTGACGTACATTACAGCAATGGAAAATCTCTTCCGGAAACTTGTTCAGATTCCCGACGAGAAGTCTCGAATTAATATAATTAGGCGAAACTTGCTTCCTCACATCCAGACCCAGCTCGCCCTACAAACAATACCTACCATAGTAGAGTTAACTCGACTTAGCCGTTTGATAGAGGAAACGGAGCTGAGGAATCAAAGATTTATTCCCCCTTCCACGGCATATAGAAGTCTCTTGGAACCCGAACTTGCTTATAGGAAGCCTCAACCACAGCAACTGCAACAGACACACACCGTAGCAACTATTCGCTCGGAGGAGACTAGCTCTAACTGCAATCCAGGAATCTCCAATCTAACTAAAACAACACTTTCAGCAAGATGTTGGAACTGCGGCAGCTCAGATCATAAATTCAGGGAGTGCTCGCAACCTCGCAAGAAGTTCTGTTACAAGTGTGGGCAAGAAAATGCCTTCGCGAGCTCGTGTCCTCGATGTCAAAAAAACGGGGCAAGAGGTCAACAGTAAGCTGGCTGTCGACCGAACCCATCAACCCGGCTGAACCTCCTAGAGTCGTGCTGGACTATGTGTTGGCGCATGCCAAAAATGATACGAGGCAGTATCTGAGGGTCTCTTTGTACGGTTGTCTCCTCCTCGGTTTACTTGACAGTGGCTGTACGAGCACCATTATTGGCGGCCCTGGCTGGAGTATGCTTCAGTCTACTTGCCGGCTGAAGAAGACCGAGCAACGTAGCTGTACGGTCGCGAACGGCCAATCATGTGCTGTATTGGGGACAGTGGCTGCACCGTTTGAGTTATTCGGGCGAATCAGAGTGTTGGAGGCTTTGGTAGTACCGACCTTAGCCCATACGTTGATTTTAGGAATGGACTTTTGGATGGCTATGGAAATCATCCCGGATATGTTCTCAGGGGAGTGGTGTTTCCGGGACGATCAAAGTAGGCCAGAACCGACGACTCCAACCCTAGCTTCAATCGACTCTCTGAACGCAATGCAGAGACAAGCCTTAGACAAAGTTATAGAGGTGGCTTTCACTGCCATGGGAAACAAGTTGGGGTGTACCAACTTGGTGGAACATGTTATCCGCACTGACCATCCACCTATTAGGAAAAAACACTATCCTTTGTCACCAGCGCTCCAGTGCCAAGTCAACAAAGAACTAGAAAAAATGATCCAGGATGGAGTGGTGGAGCCATCACAGTCTCCATGGGCATCCCCCATACTGCTGATTAAAAAAAGCGATGGATGCTATAGATTTGTATTTGATTTCCGTGAGTTGAACAAGGTGACCACGCGAGATGCCTATCCACTTCCTTCTATGAGTGCTACTCTCGACAAGCTTCGGAACTCTAACTATCTCACCACCCTTGACATAAAATCCGCCTACTGGCAAATTCCGTTGTCAGAGAGTTCCAAACCCCTAACAGCATTTGTTGTTCCTAACAGAGGCCTCTTCCAGTTCCGGAAAATGCCTATGGGTCTTCATAATGCACCGGCTACATGGCAGCGATTTATCGACCAGGTGGTAGGGTACGATTTGGAACGGTACGTTTTCGTGTATCTAGATGATGTAATCATCTGTACGGCCACATTCGAACAACATCTAGATGTTTTACGGGAAGTTCTGTTACGACTCCAGGAAGCAGGCCTTACATTGAATCGCAATAAGTGCCATTTTTGCAAGCCCGAATTGCGATATCTTGGTTACGTGGTGGGTGCAGGAGGACTAATGGTGGACCCCGGAAAGGTAGAGGCGATACTCCAAATTCCTACTCCAAGGACCGTGAAGGACGTAAGGAGACTGATCGGACTCGCCTCATGGTATCTTCGCTTCGTACCGAACTTCTCTACATTGACGGCTCCTCTTAGTAACCTCCTAAGAAAAGACCAGAAGTTCGAGTGGAACTCGACCTGTGAGGAAGCCTTTAAGAACCTGAAGAACCGTCTTGTCACGGCTCCAATCTTAAGTTGTCCTAATTTCGATCTCCCATTTGTCGTGCAGACGGACGTTTCTGATTTCGGTGTGGGCGCAGTTCTTTCTCAAGTTGATAACGAGGGAGAAAAGGTAATTTGTTATCTTAGTAAGACACTAACGAAAACAGAGAGAAAATACAGTACCACAGAGAAGGAGTGCTTAGCCGTCCTATGCGCCATCGAGAAGTTCCGACCATATATTGAAGGAACCAGATTCACTGTTGTTACAAATCATTATAGTCTCAAGTGGCTTAATAATATCAAAGATCCTGTTGGACGAATCGCCAGGTGGGCTGTGAGACTCCAACAATATGACTTCGAAATTGTGCACCGTAAAGGCAAGGAACATGTAGTCCCGGACGCCCTGTCGAGATCTGTACCTTGTGCTTACACGATAAAATCAGAGGATCCTCCTGAAATTTCGACGGACCAGTGGTGGAATAAACTGCGAGCCCGGGTAGAAAGCAATCCCCAGAAGTACCCCCAGTGGAGAATTCAGAACGGTCAACTTTTCAAGCACACGGTTCGACCGTACCCTGATCTACGGGACGAGTCAGATAGCTGGCTCATGGTAGTGCCGAGGGACAAGAGAAGAGCTCTTATAGAGTCCCATCATGAACCTCCTACCTGTGGTCACTTGGGAGTCTACAAAACCACGGCCCGTATTGCAAATAAATACTACTGGCCCAAGATGAGGCAAGATATAGCCAGGTACATACGGCGTTGCCGAGTATGCCTAAGTACAAAGCCTGAACAACGACCTCCGAACGGTCAGATGCTTAGCAAAGCTCCGACAACGGATAGGCCTTGGCAAATCTTAAGTATGGACCTCGTCGGACCGCTTCCAAGATCAAGTGCCGGTTATTCATATATATTCTCGGTTTTGGATTTGTTCAGTAAATTCATCGTGCTTTTCCCTTTGCGAAAAGCGACCGGTTCTAAAATCCCCTCCCTTTTTGAGGAGAACGTGATTCTTATGTTCGGTGCTCCACAAAAAGTCATTACCGACAATGGAACTCCGTTTCGGAGCAGAGAATTGGCGACCGTCTTCGCAAAATACAACATTTCTCCTGCCCATATTTCGAATTACCATGCCCAGGCAAACCCAGTGGAAAGATCCCACAGAGTCATTAAGACAATCCTCACTTCGTACGTTTCCTCAAATCACCGGAAATGGGATACTTGTCTCCAACAGGTGGCTTGCGCAATCCGCACAGCAAAGCATGAAGTCACAGCTCAGACGCCAAATTTCATCATGTTTGGTAGAGAAATATCTTTGAGCGGTAGTGAAATCCATCCCTTGGCATCTTCTCTCAACCAAGAGTCATATGACCCGGAGATACGATCCGAAGCCTTGAAGAAACTATTTAAGGAGGTCTCAAGGAGGATTAAACAATCATTCCAAGCTAGTAGAACGAGATATAACCTGAGGCGTAGGGATGAAAGATATGTGGTAAATCAAAAGGTTTGGAAGCGAAACTACGCACTCTCCGATGGCTCTAGAGGGTTTACAGCTAAGTTTGCTCCGAAGTTTGAGGGACCATTCACTATATCGAAGATATTATCACCATGGTCGTATGAGCTGGTAGATTCGGAAGGGAAAAGTCGAGGTGTCTGGCATGCTAAGGATATAAAGTCTCATCCCCCAGAGAAAGATAATTCTTCTGAGGACGGAAACTTCGAGAATGCGATATGAACTCTACAGGTCGTCGTTATCAATCGCCAGTAGAGTAGTCGCAGAAAACAAGTTAGTTTAGAGATAGTAGATAAGTTAGATAGATATAGGATAGAACTTGAGTTAGATATAGTATAGAAGTTTAGTTAGATGTATTATTGTAGTGTAGTTAGACGTAGTATATATAGTATTTTAGTAAGACAGGAGATAGGAGTTAGAAGCGCGTATAGTTTAGTGATTAGTCGATTATTGTAATATCCAATGACAGTTGTATTAGCAGAGTAGTGAGATCGGTTCAGAAAGTTTTTTTTTTGGGAAAAAAAAAACTTTTTCGGGGAAAGAGGGGAGTTGTTACGGTCTCAAAATCCTTTTATACTCGAATATCGTTGATATATATGCATATATAATTTCCAAGGAAAGGAAACCTGAAATAAACATTATTAGTATATATGAGAGGGTTGAATCACTCTGTACTGTACTCACCCTGTAAACCCGAATAACACAACAAAGGGGTTTTCCTGGGCCCAGCTGTTCCTCTATTGGAGTCCTAGCTGCATTCCAACGATCGTCCAGTTATGTCAAACTGACCTTTTCCAGTCCTGTAAAGTATGCTTATGATCACTCTGAAGGATTTTAATTAGTCATACCTTACCTGATTGATATTCACCGAGCACTTCCAACATATTGAAGCCCAGAGGAGTCCAACTATTCCACACAAGCCATAATTACTCTATGCAAGCCATTGTAAACATGTCAATCGTTATCTATCATAAGTCAATCAATCATGTCATGTCAAGTCATTGTCAAGAGAATTTTCCGGCAGAGGGATCGCGCAATTTCCAAAACAAGAGAGGTTATTTGAGGTCCATGTGACTGGCTCAAAATCGCTATTGCGGATTAAATTTAGCCTTACTTCTTGGAATTTTTATCGAGGATATATAGATCTCGTGGAGATCTACACATTTGTGGATTCGAGTACTCTAAAATTCCATTGGCAATCACTGCACCTATTTCTTAAAGGCCGCACAACATCCAAGGTACGTTCAGATCTCTAACTGCTAATTATTCTAGTATCTTTCTTGACACTACTAACCTGGGTAATCAGTATTCCGTAGGGTTGCTTTGCCTGACACTACTATCTCTTCCAGGCCTTCTTTTCTTTTCTTCTCTTCTCCTCTTCTTTTCTTCCTATTTTCTTCTTTCACCATCACTTCAACCTCACTCTGCTGCTACGTTCGAGTCGGCCCGGACGAAGCCCAGTAAGTACTTCAGGTACGGAGAGCTGAAGCCCAGAACAACCTCCTTCACCATAGGGACCCGGTGCACCGGACTCCAGACCTGTTCTGCACGACACCCACCGAGCGACGGAGCTAACAGATAAGCCTTAGAATAAGAACAACTGCCAAAGCCCGATAAATTCAATCGTTATATCATCTACGGCCGTTGCTTGTTTATTTCTTTGCATGGTAGGGAAGCTTCAGAATATAAACTGCTTTACTCCTCAATACTGCCGTTCCCGCTCTGTAAGCTTGCAGGATCCTACAAGTAGGGAGTTTATTGTTAAAATTACGGCCTTTATAGTGAAGAGTTGATAGGGACACTTACCTTATAGTAAATTGTATAAGCACCGCCATTACTATTTGGCCAAATTGTTTCACTTTGGCACTATCCGCCCAACGCTGAGCAGCAATACATCTTGGATACGCATCCTTGTTTTATTTCAAGCACAACTCACCCCGTTTAGCCGTGCTATAGAACAACCAACCACCCAATTGTTACTACCACTTTCGAAATCAAAGTGAAAGTAGAAAACGGGTAGCAACAATTCATATCAACCATTAATAGCTCTACACCAATGACTGAGGTTTGGAAAAATGTTAAAAAAGTCTCAGGGCTGCACACCAGCAATAATATAATCCTACTTCTAATATCTGATAATATTATTACTGATGATTTTGGAATTGCAGAAGAGCTGGCAAGGACTTACAACGATAGATCACGCTTAGATGACAGAGAAGTCATACATGCTAACCAGACAATCGAAGTAACAGAAGGCAATAAAATCGGCGATAACGAAAAACATATCCTGAACTCACCCCTCTCCAAAATTGAATACGAGGAGGCACTACATTCTCTTCATGATACTAGCCCAGCACCGGACAACATTCCAGCTACATTCCTGAAAAATCTTCCCCAAAGTGCTCACGAGCATCTGCTCAAACTCTTCAACGAGACATGGACAGGATATAAATTTTCAGCAATATGGTCAAAATCCATAATAATACCCATACTAAAATCTAAAAAATCCAAACTCGACCCTGAATCATACAGGCCTATATCATTGACTTGCGCAATGTGCAAATTACTGGAAAAAATTATAAATAAGAGGTTATTATGGATTCTAGAAAAACACAACTTAATAATACCAGAACAAAGTGGATTCAGGCAGAATAGATCAACAATTGATAACATCTTAGACTTGGAAAGTGACATCCACGAAGCATTTGCTTTGAAACAATACTGCCTGGGTATATTATTCGACATAAAAAGAGCTTTTGATATAGCCTCCAGAGATCGCATCATCCGTAAACTTCAAACTTGGAACATTAAAGGAAACTGCCTGTCTTTCATCAAAATTTTTCTAAGGAACAGGACCTTCAACGTCAAGGCAAATGGAACATTATCAAGCGAAAAGACTCCTGAAAATGGAATACCCCAGGGCTCAGTTTTAAGTCCTACTCTCTTTATCATTGCTATCAATGACATCCTACAAAATCTCAAACCACGCATGAAATGACGCCTCTACGCTGATGATCTTGTTATAACATGTAAAACCAAAAACATCAATAACTTGCATGCCATGACACAAGGCGCCCTAGTAGATCTAGAACTTTGGTAAAAAAAATCCGGTTTAAGCTTCTCAGCTTCGAAGACCCGCTGCATCCTTTTCAGCAAGCGTAAATCCAACAACATACCTCCTCTCAATTTAAACAATCAAGACCTGAAATACGAAACATCGATATTATTCTTGGGTATGACATTCAATCAAAAACTAGATTGGAAAGAACACATAAAATCCCTCTTCTCCTCGTGCCATCAGAGACTCAACCTACTTAAAACCTTGGCAAACAAAGAATGGGGCTCGGACCGCCAAACACTGCTCATGTTATACAGAACTCTTATTCGATCAACATTGGACTACGGCTCAACTGCATATGCCTCAGCTAATAAATCATTGCTGGCAAAACTAGATACAATACATAACTCGGCGATACGTATTGCCATTGGGGCATTTCGAACAACTCCAGTTGAAAGCTTATATAGTGAAGCCAGCGAACCTTCCTTAGGAAATAGAAGAACATTCCTTAGCTTAGCATATGCTGCAAAAATAAAGGCCGAACATCCCACCTATGGGAATACCATAGCGGATAAATTCAGAAACTTATTCGACAACAAACCGACATCTGCAAAACCTTTCTATGAGAGGGTCAGAGTCTTCTCCAGCAAACTAAACATCACCCTTCCAGATTTTCTCCCCATAATCCTTACCTCATTTCCCCCATGGAATCTACCAAAACCAATATGCCTCACGGACCTCACCAATTTACCTAAACAATCCACCAACCCAACAATCATCAAAAGCAACCTAGAAAGCATACTAGAGAGCCACAAGGATTATACCCAAATTTACACTGATGCCTCCAAAACTTCCGAAGGAACAGGAACAGCAGTCTTGATGTACACCTTCAATTTAGATTACCCATATATAGTTCTGTTTTTACTGGTCAATTGTATGCCATTTATCGTGGGACCATCCTAATAAACTTACATGATGAACGGAATTTTCTGATCTTGACCGATTCGCTAAGTTCAATAGAAATCTTGCAACAAATCTATCCTACCCACCCATTTGCAATTGAAATCAAAAACCAACTCTACCTAGCAGAACAGAAAGCAAAATTAATCAAATTTATCTGGATTCCATCACATATAGGGATAACTGGAAACGATGAAGCGGATAGAACAGCAAGAGAAGCCATAACCGATTCAAATTCTGAAATATTACCTCAAGCAGTAGCAAATGATTTCCGATGTAAAATAAAAGACAGCATATGGAGTGCATGGCAAAACCAATGGAGTCAGTCCACTTCTAAGCTCCACAGAGTGAAGCACTCAGTGAAACTATGGCAAAACTTACCAACCTCTCGTAATAACCAAGTGCTTATTACCCGCCTACGCCTCGGACATACTCGGCTTACCCATGACCATATTCTGAACGGAAGAAACGCACCGATTTGTGAAACATGCAACGTACAATTAACAATTCAACATATTTTTGTTGATTGTCCACTCTACACCGCACAAAGAAATGCCCATAAGATACAGGGAGATTTGGAAACAATACTAGGTCCAAACTATATTCTGCAAAATATTTAATATTTCCTAAATACTATAGAGATAAGAAACAGATTGTTATCATTGTTATTTATACATGTTCGCTAATAACCGAAATGGTTGATGCGATAGAATGAAAAAAAAATTGTGTTCTCAAGAAAGGATCGTTCCTCTGTACAGCTTCAACTCACTTGCTAACGTCGAAATCATACAAGATATTATTGAACATATGTGATCCTTTTCTTCTCGCATTTCATCCAAATTGCGATTGTGTGAGTCATCCCGTGAAGTTTTTCTGTTCCCTTTCACAGAGACTCACCAAATCTATATTATTACAAATATTTTGATTTATTTTAAGGCCCATACCCTAATAAGGCCCAATAGCTAATTTCATCTGTGTTCCAGCAGGCTTCACATGGTAATGTTATGTATTAATCTGAATGCTGTTATCATCTATTTATACGTCTTAAGCTAAACTTGAATGTACATCCAGTTGTTGTATGATTTGTTGTATGTTACGTTATAGTTTTCCAGACGTGTATACAGTAGATAAGTATTACTATTTGAAAATAAGATGGTTCTTATTTGAGTATGTTTCCTTACAACAGAAATGGAAGGTGTTGACTATAGGGTAGCCATATTTTAAATTATATATTTTTCTATATATTCCATGATATTTCACAAGCATGATATGTTCCTTTGTAGAATGGTTCACTTATAACTAACTAATGGATATATCACAATGAATAAAAAATATTCATTTATATATCTATGTTTCTCAAGCTCCATGTTATTTAAGATTTTTATCTAGGTGGACTAAATAAAAACGGTGTATAGTGTACATTCCAGAGCTGGTCAAATAGAACAAAAAATGTTCCTGTTATAAATATTTCATATTTACACAGTTCAACACGGCAGCTCGGAATTTTCAAGAGTGAATTCTTGCTGCCTTTATTTTAACCGAGTTTGTATAAACACTGGGAACAAGATCTGAGAGAAGTAAAACTGGCTTCATTAGACAAAAATGTACCAATAAGTACAAAATTATTTCATTTGTACGCACTTTAAGTTGGTATTTGGAGCAAATTAACAAGATAGGTATATTTGAAATAACATATTAAGGTATTAATAATGAATTTATTATATAAGCTTTATCTTGAAAAATCGTTATTGTAATGTGGTTTTGTGGTACCTATATGGATTTAGGTACACAATCCAAAAACTAGATGTTTTACACCTGTATCTATATTTGAAATCGGCTCAAAATTTGAAAAAATAAATTGCATTCTCTTTCATCTGTATTAAAGAATCATCCTGTTTATTTTCAATGTGCTTATTGCTTAGAAATAAAAATCTCTGAATCATCTAAAATAAGTTCATTCATTATTTTTTTCATAACCAGTTATTCATATTATGCAGACCATAACAGATTTCAATATATTCTGACGAATTCTATACAAAGCCTACATTCCTGCTTCTTTTTGTGCAGTCAGTCAAAAATGTGTAAGTACCTACTTTATAAATATTTTTTGTTTATCGACGTTCTCCGCTGTCCCTTGTTGCAACGATATCTGAACTCATAAATCTGTTTTCTTCATAGTTCAACAAATAAGGAAATAGAACCTTATCTAATAGAGACTCTCCTTGTAATTGTATACCCCGATAAACTTCAAAGACGCTGAACGCTTCCTAACTCCACAAAAAGGAAGAAACGGTTAATTCGATGTGACAAATGAGCAGCAAACTTGACATAATAAGTCCTTATCTGCTTTGGTTTTTGTTGGATTATTTGGAAGAGATAGCCTCACAGCGCTATCAATTTTCAAATTATTAACACCTTCATAGATTTGGTAGTCACTAAATATCAACATTGATAATTTGATACTTTTGAATGAATTGAGAGATGATATAATTCACGAGTAATATCTTACGCTCTAATTAGTTTGATGACACATTAATTGTAGTCAATGAATTGAGGTTTTTGAGAGAACTTATTTATTATTCGGTAAGATCATAACAATGAATTTATTGTAAATACCTACTAGCTGGCACAGCAGACGCAGTTCTGCCCTTTATATTAATTGTAAATATAAAACAAATAATTAACTACAAAGCAACATCATCTATAAATTATCCATTGTTATTAAACTATTTTGCAATGAACTAACATTTATTGTTAATTTGATAATATTTAACTATGAATAAAAAATATGGTGAGAATGTGATCTCAATCAACGGAAGTTCAGAAGTTACAATGATAGACGTACCAATGATTATATATATTTGTATACAGATTATTGAAAATATTTAAAAAATATGTAAGTATAGTAGCCTCCAAATTATAGTGGCTAATTTGCATATTATTGCTCAGAAGTGAAGAAGGGCAATGAAGATGAGACGATTTATCACGTTGTAAATTCTTATTGACAGCTAGAAATTCTGAAATAATTCCGTAAAGTCCAGGACCGTCTTTAAAATATTAAATTAATTAAATTAAATTATTAAATTGTATAAGTAATTGAAACTTAATTATTATTCACACATTTTTTTGAGAAAATGAAATTAAAATACAGAACAAGTAGGCGTAGAAAAGTACTGTACCGAAATACCTGAAATTTTCCTGAATACGGCTCATAAGTACCTAGTTATATAAATGGTCGTAAACAGTCATAAACCACTTGAAATGTTAATTGTAATGATGTCAAAGAGATTAGAGTCTGCCACTATATTTTGGAGGCTACTATATATATTAAACTCTTGAGCTCTAGCAATCATTGTTGATGTAGGTTATTTAGTTCTATTTAAATTTTATATAAAGATTAATTTAAGTATATTTTTAAGCTACTTGAACAGTAGCTACTCTTTACAAAAGACATAGACGCTTTTGATATCAGTATAATTACCAGTCAACTGGCTCAATCAGCTATTTTACAGATTGACACAATCCACTCAAAAAACATCTAAGCAAATCAATTTTCACCATGATATTAAATTAAATGACTCAATTCCACTTTCCATACCATTGAAGTCTTAAAATTGGTAGAATTAGTTGAATCAATTTTTGTGTAATTATTCACCATTTGGGAATTAAAGTTCCAAAATTCGAACAAATTACTTTTTGGTATAGAAATCCTGTTTTATGGACTTCGTAGTTGTTTAATGGATTCAATGGCGTAAACAATGTGTATGTTTTAAAAATAAAATTATTTGTGTTTCCATGTATTAGGCTATAATTAACGCACCAAAAAATAATGTTTGGGGAAAATGTGTTGTTGTTCCATTAATCAAATCTCTCAATGATAAAAGTCGCTAGTACCTGATATATTAATATCTGTTCCCTATCTTTGCTCACGGGTACGCTAGTAGGTGGGAGAGATGATTCGTTTTCATTACAGACTCTGGCCATGTAACTAAGATAAAGAGATTCATGGTGCATCATCTATTATAGAAACAGAACGTGTAATTGTTTAGATACTCTCATTATTTTCATTTTTTAAATAAAAAAATATCCGGTAGAACTGTCATTAAAACGCTTGTTTTGGGTATTAAACTTCGAAAAAATATTGAAATATGTGTGAATAAGATTCACTCCGTGTAACTCATAATTTTTGTTGCCAACTATATGCGAGTAGGTGGCGCCATCGAAAATTAAACTTTTAAAGTACTTAGAGTTGCAAAAATATAAATATAAGGGTGGCTCATCGAAAACGAAACGGTATCGAATTTGGGCATTTAATGTCATAAAAAATAGAACACTCAAACATGTTAACTTTGTTTTTGAGGACACTTATTAGGCGTATAAGCCAACCCGCATCTGCATCCCCTTGGGCAGGGTAAAACATACCACTGAAATCCTAAATGGAAAGGGAGGTTGAGTTGCACCTCGTTTGAAAGGTATTTTGATTCTCTTTATTATGATAACTAGTTTATGACATTACATTTTATTATAACGCTCAGATACTAATTTTTATTTAGGTTATTAGCGGAAGCGATTTACAGAAATAAAAAAATAACAAACTTACCCATTAGTCAACCAAACTTTTAAGACTTGTAAATTTAGATAAAAATTCTTTATTTCCAAATGCACGAAATCGAATTTGTACAGTATTTGTGCCTTTAGCATTTTGTAAACATCTGAAACGATGGTTCGTCTATGTGTTGTAAATAAAGAAATTGACGTAAAACTACACCTGTTTCATGTTATTTATTTAGTATTAAGCCAGTCAATAAATAGCGGTGGTTGCAATTCTCAATTATTACGAGGTTTGGGTTATTTTTTCCGTCATTTTGTATTTTACATAAAATGCTTCTTGATAAACATGTCAATCGAAAGTGTGTCCTGGAATTGGTGCATAAATTTAGAGAAATTGTATCGGTAACCAACAAAAAGCGAGATATTGCAAATCCAGTAGTCAATGAAGCAGTAGAAGTAGCTGTTTTGGGTCATGTCATTCAGGATGCAACATTGAGTACGAGAAAGTTAGCTACTGTCTCAGGGGTCAATCGAAACCTACAACGAATTTAAAAAAATACAAATTTCATCCCTACAAAATACGATGAATCCACGAGCTCAACGAAGATGATGTTGATAGACGTCTGGAATTCTGCGAGACGATGACCGAATGGGTAAATCAGGAGCCACATTTGTTATTTAATATCTGCTCTTTCGGCGAATGTTCTTTTTTCATCAATGGCACTGTAAACCGTCACAATTGCCGTTACTGAAGGGACACAAATCTTAGAGTTTTTCAAGACAAGCACACGCCGTCCGGGAATGTTGAACGTTGGGGCTGGCATCTCCGGTGACTGTAGTAGGTCCCTTTTTTCTACCTGGTACATTGACTGAAGAAATGTACTTAGAACTATTAGAAACTTCAATCAATCCTGCCTTATTTGGAATAGTGGAAATCGATGAATGTTATTCGGAAAATCGTTTTATGTTTCAAAAAGATGGCGCTCCGCCTCATTATGCACGCCCTGTACGGGACTATTTAAATCAACAATTTCCTCAAAGGTGGATTGGTAGACGGGGTTCTATTGAGTGGCCACCAAGGTCACCAGATTTGTTACCGTTGGATTTCTATTTGTGGGGACATATAAAAACTAAAATCTACGACACTCAACCAACTTTTCTACCAGATTTACGCGAGCGAATTACAAATGGGGTGCAATTCAAGCTCCCTTTCTGTTTAAGATTTTAGCGGTTAGTTTCACCTTGCCCAAGGGGATGCAGATGTGGGTTTGCTTATACGCCAAATACGTGTCCCCCTCAAAAATAAAGTTGACGTGCCTGAGCGTTTTATTTTTATATGACATTAAATACCCAAAATCAATGCCGTTTCGTTTTCGTTGAAAAAAAAAACATTTGAAACAAACTATTGAAAGCAAGAACATGTCTTTAGTAGAGTCAGAAGGTAATTAATCATTTGAAAAACATTAGATATGTTCGAATAATCAGTTAAATAATGGTATGATCAAGAGCTGTAATATTAAACACAATCACATATCATAATTTAATCTGTATGTCTCTTACGTTGAAAGACTTTCTATTTTTTAAATTAAACATAAAAATATATCTATAGTAATAGTGATTTTTTAATGATCTCAATATCTTTATTTTATTGTTAGTGCTGCTTAATATTTTGAAAATGTCGGAAGATGTTTTAGATTTAATTCTATTCTGATTATTTTCATTTTTAAAACAATTTCATTACCATTTCAAAGAACATTCTTGTATGATTGAAACTGTTAGACAATTAAATTGAAAAGGATTCAAATATACCAAATTAATTATTATTCTGTTAAGTTACAGAATATCCAGAAAAGCTTTTCTTATATCTGCAGCAATTTATCTCGTTTTAGAAGCTTTTGGAACAATACTTTTCGACTGATTCAACGAGCTGGAACTAGTCCGAAAACTATTAATTCACTTCAGTCATTTGGAAATGTTATCAAGGTATGCAATGTGAAGTTCAGAAATGTTTAGATGGACATATAGACAATTTAAATATTTGTTATAATCATTCTATTAGTTTATACATTCCATTTAATGTTTATCAATAAAATAGATCTGATGCAATAATTGCAAGTGATCTTTCAATATTAAATCATTTCATATAATACATGTGAAGAAATTTTTCCATATCACATGGCACATTTCGAATACATAACTTTTTTTGGATCGCTCTATATTATACCCTTCAGTTATCTGAATATGCTCGTATGAAAGTTAAATATTACAGTATATTTTGAAATTATATACATTTGAATTTATTCAGAGAAGTGAGTATAATATCTAATGGCTTCATTTTGTGGGAATTCTCAATGGAAATTTTGACCAGTCTTACTGCACAAAATTCAGTCTGTTAACTGGACGGAACTAATAAATTAAATAGCTAGGGTAAAATTCTTGATTGACTTTTCAGATCAAACTCGAGCAACATATACCTAACCTAACAATCACGAAGCAAACGGAAGCTACTGCCGATTTACACTCAATAGAACATAATGAAGCCAGTAATATTTTCCATTAGATTTATAATCATGTTATAAGGAATATATCATAGAAGAGAGATGGTAGTAATTTCAATATGTTGAAAAAATGCTTGTCTAGCTAATGTGTGGCAGGGTTAGTCAAGCTCAATGAAGATTCGTCGAGAATTATCTACCTGTTGGATCCAGTCGCTGTACCAATGTGTTGCTGGAAAAGGTCTGAGTCATAAGCGCACCTATAATTTTTGTACGGCTTTCAAGAGAAAGCTAGAACCTAGATTTATGTTACTGCGGTATTCAAGAATATGATATTACATTTTGTACTGAGATTAATTTTCGATAAATAAATTTTAGATATTTTTCAATTAAACGTGCTACGACAGTACTCTTTTATTTCATTTTTAGAGTGGTTATTATAAAAAAGTATGAGTCGGGCTTACAACAAATCAAGGACTAAATTATTTTTTTAAAACTCTAAGATCATTAGTAGGAGATATGGGGTTGGGAATGGTTAATTTTTCGTATATTTTCTTTAGCCGTCCACATTAGGATGATAGAAATCAATATATTTAAATTACTCATTACGAGTCCTTTGATTTGATATTTCATTATGATGTTCTTGAAGAAAATTGTCATTCTATAATTTTCTCCACAAAATAAACCCCCAATATCACAATTTGTTTATTTTAACTATATGTGCGTTTTGCGATCATCTAAGAGAAACAAGTGCTCTGCACTTAAGAGATAATACTTTATTCCCATCAAACATGTAGCCTTTTATTGTATTTATTATTTTTCTGAATGAAGATATCATTATGATTATATTATCTTACACATCAAATAGGCTCTGAGAGATAGACAGACATACAGACCGACAGATAGAAAGACACTATAGTTAAATATTAATGGGTTCATTTTTTTATCGAATGAATGGAACCCTAAAAAAGCTAACAAACAATCTAATTGTATATCCCTTTTCATTTTTTAAGTCTGTCAAAATCAAATTAATTAATTTAGCAACATTGTCTTCTGTGCAATAAAATAAAGAGAAAATATTTTTTGATCAATGAAGACGATGTACCTATATATCATTAATGAAGAGTTTTTGCTGTTGGAGATGAACGTGGGCAATACAAATAATAAATGTATATGTTAAATTTTAAATAACAAAAATCAATTTGAAGAGCTAATATATTTTGCTCTTTATTATAACAGTATATTATCCACCTATCTACGAATTGAAATTCTACTTGATCGATAGAAATTGCTTTGGCAAATGGTAATTTTTTTGACTAATGAATTACATAAACTGCCTTGAGATCAGTGTGTTTTCTGACCAAATGAACCAGAATTTCAAATGAAATATCCACTTACCGATTGAGATATTAAAATTCTGATAAATATGCATCTGCACACTCTCCGTAATATATAGGTAGTTTGAAAATAAATTGCTTTTTGACATTTAGATAACTGCGATCATTTATTAGCCTAATGAATTGAACAATTATATGCACGCCTATGAGTCGTCCAACTTATATTGGATCCCAAGCTTTGTTCCTCTTCTCCTAGTGGGAGTCAGAAAGCGTTGGAAATAGTTTGAACCTGTCGACCGTTCTCCTATTTATAAATTACTCGGCACAATCTTGTCTATTTCTAAAACTCACCCTCTATTATTAAAAAAACCTTTAAAGCTGGTTCCCGTACAGCCCCTTCAAAATTAGAAGTGATTTGAAGTTTCGAGAGTTGGCAAAGAATGCCATGCCAAGGGCATTCATCAACAAAAATTAGCTGAGCAAATATTAACTTGAGAATGGCCTTTCGTCCGTTCTCAAGATGCTGACCAACCGACTGCAGAATACTTCTTAGATTTGTAATTTGAAGAATTTGCCGAGGGTAAACTTGAGTGGCCCACTAACAAAATTCAGATATGAAGTCGTCTTCATTTGATTTGCATTGTTGAAATTCTCGAACAAGTTTCTAGACATTCATCTTTATTAAAGGAATAGAAAGCCTGACTCATTCTGTTGTCTAATTTTTGAACGAATGTTTTATTTGTTAAAACTGCTTGCATAGAAATGAAGTTGACTGAGATAAATTAAAAAAAATCTTCTCCTGTCTTTCAAGTACAGGGACTCTCATTCTCAATCTTTCTTTAGGATATTTACTAATATAAGTAATATCGGAGAAATAACGTAGGTGCGTTTGTTTTTTTTAACCAAATTTTGAATGGTAGATATTATAAAACTTTGAACGTTTTCGATCGCTGAAAAGATTCGGGGGAAGACATGATTTCGCTTATAGAATAAGTATACTTATCAGTTCAAATAATTATTATCAGACTCAACTTTATATACTTTGTATATTTTATTCTTGATAGACTGTAATTTGAATTGACATATGTATAAGTAAGTACCCAGCACAGGAACCCCGTGCAAACTTTTTAACTCTAAACTATAAAAGGTCCTGAACTAAGTATATGCAAGCTTAGATAAAAATATAGACCATCAATAAAAAAATGATCAATTTCGAGTTGGGCTCCTGCAGATAGTTCCGTATGAATGTAAATATATTTGAATTGCTTAAAATACTATCTACCATTTCACACAAAAATACATATAGTTTGGTAAAATTTATTAAAATCATAGATAATGAATATTGTACAGGTTATTTGCCTAAGGTCAATTAAATTCTTAAAATGATGTTTGCGGTCTATAGAATATATTTAGTATGCGAAAAGATGTTAGTAAACATTATAAGCCGTATTTAACATCCTACTTTAGTTAAAAGAGCTCTTGTAGTAAAAATCTTTATATTCATGAGTATTTATTTCTTATACCTATTGTCGCTGTTCCTAATTTCGATCCAGTATACTAGCCAGTATGAAGTGACAGAATATCTATATACATACATTTTCGACACTGGCTAATGCTTTGGATTTAATTTAGGAGTGCTGGCAATGCCCAATGCATTATAGGCAGATGAAACTTAAAAATCAGATGATAGGTTTTCTAAGCGATGGAAAGTTTGTCTGTACATACTATGAAATTAAATTTGTAGAGCTTGAATGAGGAAAAGTCCGAAACGTCGCATTTGGATACTTTTTCTCAATGCTGTATATAGCATTTGCTAATACGACGAACATATTGCTCATTTTGGAGAATATTTCATATTCTAATTTTCTTAATATACATTTGTATTGAGAATATCTTCTATAAAAATTCTGTGACTATTTATTCGTCAATATATCAAGCAATCGATGGTGGTTCAATTATTATTAAGGCACCGATTGCATATCAAAGCATAATCTTATAATGTTTCTGGTCATGGTAGCTTCATCCGACCATAATTTGCGGCATTATTGAATAACCAAACAAGAAGAATTCGGCTGCTACAAAAGCCGCTCAAGAGAACATCGTCTAGTGAGTTTGCGGTCGCCCACAACTTGTCATATAATGCCATCCATCATTTAAACGGATATCTTGACATTCGACTCAACCTTGGAAGAAGTATCAAGAAATGAATGTTTTGATTTTTGATTTCTCATAACCATTTGTCATCTTTCTTTGTGTATGATAGCGCCGCTGGGAATTCTCATGAATTTTGGTTTATTGTAATTTATCGTTCAGATATGTGAGCGAATATTTCGCAAGCCGTATTTGGGAATAATACACTTTGTCATTTTGCTGTCTAAGCAATTGGCCATAGGAATATATCAAGGAAAGAACGTTACAGTTTGAGTATTTATATACATATTTAGATACTAACAACAACTAACAGTGGAATCACCGACCAATTTCGTCCCAAAATACCTAAATAATGACATCTATTTCGATTTTTAGGTGTTGTACATCAAATTTCAAGTGGATTTGACCTGTAGTTAGTTTTTTGATAGTCCCATAGGAACGTACCATTTTCCGGGACAAAAAGTATCCTATGTGCTAATCCGGATTAAACTATCTATAGTCATTATTATATTACATTACTTTCCTACCTATATCACAAGTAGTATCTAACTATCAAATGTCAAAGAGAGAAATTGATCCACCTGTCCTTCTATTTTAGGTTTATTCTGTAAGGCAACCGTTAAAAATTACACGACGTTAATATGTCATGAGCACTAGGCTACTGATAAATAACAGGTTTGATATAGGGCACCTCACTTAACAGTAATAAAAAAAATAAACTTGAGATACCTCTGACATCAACATGGATGGAATAAAAGGGATCCATCGGGATTGAATAGAGAAAAGAATACAAAGCTGCTGCAAAGTATCAAATCACAATCGTGCGTTGTTTCGTAAAAGCCAGTAAAAGCCTAATATTACACAAAATCGCGGGATATCGAATCCTATGGGAGAGCATAATAGTAGTAGGTAACG
Organism: Crioceris asparagi; assembly: GCA_958507055.1. NCBI lineage: Eukaryota > Metazoa > Arthropoda > Insecta > Coleoptera > Chrysomelidae > Crioceris > Crioceris asparagi. Next base: position 105,104,019 of record OY293826.1, read on the forward strand.
TGAAACAATACATTGCTTCAATCCTTTTAGAGATGATCTCGAAGTTGAAACAATGTTTTAATATCCATTAGAATTTTTATAAGCGTTTGCAAAAATGATAACATTGAAATTATGTATATAAGTATCTGATTTATGGTAATTGATATTAATGATTTCTTTTTTAAATGTACTGTTTTGTTTTCATAGGATAAATTTATCATATGAAAACAAAACTGTAATTACATAGTTAAATATCTTGAATTATTACTTTACAAGATCTTGCTTCAAAGACTTTGGGTAGTTTCATTGTAATTTTTAGCCCCCGACAAAAACAGAAGAGTGTTATAAGTTTGAGATGTGTGTCTTTGAGAGTGTCTGTGGCACCGTAGCCCCCAAACGGATGGATCTATTTTGTTTGTTTTTTTGTTTTGTTTGAATTGTAACTTGATCAAGAGTGTTTTGTAGCTAGTTTAGATTGTCGTTGTTATCTGTGTATCTGTTTGAGGCAGCATTGCTCCCATACGAATGAACCAATTTTTATTTAGTTTTTTTTATCTGAAAGTTGATTGTCGAGAGAGTTCTTGGCTAGTTTCTATTTGATAAAATTTAACGTGCGTATCTGTCTATCTATCCGAAGCATAGTATTTCTTCAACGGATAAACCGATTTTGATATAGTTCTCCCGTTTCTTAGCTATTTGACGGGTGTTTTTGAATCTTATATATTATTTGGTATCTATTTTTGACGTTCTTCTCGATCCTGATAGTTGTAAAAAGAGCACTTTTTTAGTGTGAAAATATCAACGACAATTAATTATTATGATCATTTAAAAGCATCATTTTGTTTTAACCTCCATGGATTCACTGATTATTAGGTAGGTACGTGAAGACTCTAGTTCTCCTGGACATCTAAGTCGGTTTGCAAAGAACAAATAGAAATACGAACATAGTTTTCAATCTACTCATTTTAATTGTAAAATATCACACTTATGAAGAAGCCAATAATATTTGAGAGTTGAATCATTATTTTCTACCTTGAAAGTTATTATATTGCGTCCATATTCAGTGGAGCTGGCTCGTTTATTTACAGCAATAAACGTATTTTATTTAATTTTTTTATACCTACTCCCTTTTATTTTGGAAAATTACGTACAAAAATCAGTTGTACACCTTCAGATGAAAGTACATTTTGTTAATTGCTGACATGATTGATAAACAAGCATCAAAGTGGCAGCCATTGAAAATTTAAATGAAATAAAAACAAATGCCACGCAGAATATCTTTGATTAACTCAAAAAATTATGTCTACAATGTTAGTAAGAATTTTTCAGTCGACATCAAGAAATAAAATTAAAATTAGGAATATGTATCAAATAAAACTCTATTTTAGGTTCGTTTCATAAATTATTCAGCTACCGAAGATTATAAAAATCCAACCTTGGTTATAAAATTCATCATTATGAAATTCAACTTTCCGCTGTGTTATTGAGGTCTGAACGACTTAGTGTGATTATTTTTCCTAATCTAATTTGATTTTTGGACATAATGTCCACCACGAGTGTTTGACTCATTTTGTTCTCACAGTTCATAGAATAAATCTCTCTCATTTGAAACCTATAACTGATGTTATTTGAGTTTAGACTTGACGTAAAGCTAAAGTTAACTTTCCTATGAGAGTCAATAATAAGGAAATATACATGTTATATACCTATCCTGACATATTTTTTGCAAAGATCAATCATTTAATGAAGGTTACCTATATTGGATAGAAAACAATAAAAAACTGTTTAAAAAGAATCACCATCAAAAATAGCAATAAAAAGCCACTTTTTCCAAAAAAGTCTTAAGTTTCTGTTTATTTTTATTGATGGTACCTATCCATAATCGAATATGTATTGTATTCTCGGTATAAGGTGGTCGAACGAAATTGAGTGTCAGTTGATATAGGTGGGTATCTGTTATGCAGTGCTCATTCACACTATCGCGTGTCTAGTGTATAATTAATACAAATTATTTTCTAGTATTTTCTCATTCTATTCTTCTTCTTTTTTTATTCCTAGATCATGTTTGAACTAGTATCACTCAGCCCTTGGTTTGTAAACTGTTTCTAATACAAAGGTTTTTAAAGAATGAAAACCTACTTTTTAATGCTTAAAACTTTCTGTAGCCATATTCAAGTTCTTTTTCAAGAAATAATTGCTTTTTCCCTTAGGTATATCTGATTGGAATCTATATTGTCCATAGATAAAGCATTTTGTTGTGTATAGCAACAATTGCAATAATATAACTATGAAACCATACGGAAATAAAGGCGGCATTGTCAATTCAACAGTATTTTCTTTTTATTGATCAAATGAGCCGGAATGTCTCGTTCATGTCGGATGTGTTTGGCAAATGTTGCATAAAAACGTCGGCCAATAGAATTGTAGAAAATAAGCACAAGGATACAATTACAAGCCCAGATCTATACGTACTATTTCCCTCCGCTTTTGTTACATTGAGTGGTTATTATCGATAGCCGATCGGGTAACCTGAGGCAATCGTTGTCGGTATCGCATCCGTTCGTCTTTTCAAGTGATTGAGGCCAATCAAAAGAAGTTGGATTCAAAGATTGTCAAGATAGAATTCGTTTAGTGGTTGCGTTTGATCTCTCCTAGGATTTGCATTTAATTTCACCTTTAATATCGCCTAGTTTGACTATGAATTCTTTGTTGAAATGTTGAAAGCTTCGGTCAATTTTATGACAGTTTAATCTTGAATTTGAAATATATCTATCAAATAACATAAACAAATATTTTAATATACTTATATCTCACATGGAAATTTTATCTAGTTTTTATCCGAAAATTTGGATTGGCACAATTTGAAAACTAACGACATATCAATGTTTGATTGAACTTGTTAACACTTCCAAGTAAATGTGTTCAAGATAAGCTATTTGGTTTTCGAAATCCTATAGAGACAAAATTACTTTTAGACTTAGATATTTTATTTTTTCTGAAGATAGCTGGAAAAAATAACAAAGCCAAAAAAAAATCTTTACAAAAAATGGCGTTAACAATATTAGATACCATGTTTTGTTTTCAAGACACCAACATCAACGGTTTTTCATATGGACAGAGTAAAAGTACACCCTATATTAGAGAGCACTTTTCATTGCCAAATTAGCAATTTAAATGATATGCCAATATTTATATGTTATTTCAGTTAAAATACCCTTTCTGTGTTTTGAGCACTGCGCATAAGATATGTTTCTTAATGTATCTATCATGATTTCAGCGTAAGTACTCAAAAATGTTGAATTTTAAAATCACACGACTCACCTATGCTGAAAATAATAACCATTTGTTTGAAAACTAAACGAATAAAAATAAAATTAATTCGCCAATTGAATTGCATATATCAAACATTCTTTTATCAAACCGCCAATGTCAATGACAAAAAAATAATCAAAAATTTGCAAAGAATAATAGCAAATATTATATTTTTGGACTTCAAATTAGGTAGATGCCTATCTATGTCATTTTACATCAAGGATCATCTACTAACAAATGTTGTATGCAAATTGCTAAATACACCAAAAAGCTTTCTAGTGAATAAACTTATAACTGGCTACCATGTAATAACATTATTGATTTCATAATGAGAAGTGCTATGTAATACAGGGTGCGCTCTTGTTGCGGTCCATAAGAAAACAAGATTAATGGTGGCTTCTGTAGAAAACGAAACGTCCTTAATATAAAAATTATAAAAATCGGCGTCTCTAAAATATAAGAAAACACAATATCTAATAAATCTTTGTAAACATAAATAAGTATAAAATTGCTCAAATGATCCTCTAGAAACAGTATTTTTGTTCTACTCAATTCACTTGCAATACATTTCCAAAAGCCTAGAGCCCATCACAGTAAACACTGTAATTGTTTGAAGCACGGTGCTCATCTTGTACCACAGGCGAGCGATCTCGATACCCTGCAAAATTAAAAGAAACATCAGACAGACATAAAAAGTTTGGGGGTCTTTGAAACATAAACATCTGCTAAAAATCGGAGTTTTACTGGATTACAATACTTTCCTTGGATAACGCTCGGAAAGTAAAAATGATATGAAAAATTCGGTAGGAAATATAGTCAAAAGATCTGATCTTTTTAGTAATGTTCGCTTATTTGAGACTCTCGTCAAAACTAAAGATTTATTCAAATAGTTATAATCAATACACTTATCTAATAAAGTATGAATAATAATATATTTGGATCATAAAAGGCTAGACTATTGGTCGCATTCAACAGTCATTCACGGTTAATTGACACCAAAAAATAACTGGAAACCTCAACGTCTACTATAAAGTTTGTTATCTCAAGATCCGCTACTTGTTACCTAATTGCACTGAAGGAGAATCCCTTTTGAATATCAAAGAAATTCCGAGATAGCAAGTCTGGAATACTCTCTTACAGTTAGAGTCGTCGCCGTTTTTTTAACTAAACAAAGTAGATGATCGAATCCATATTCATTTAAACCAATATTGCTAATGGATTTCCTTTATAAGGAGAGTGCTCTTCTTCTTACTAAAAGCGGACTTTCTGTTTATGTAATAATTTATTTTCCAGAAATGTAAATATTTTAAAATAATTAGGCCATTAGGCATTTTAATTTTGCAAACATTTCAAAGACAGCATTCCTATAACTGAAAAAAAGTAATCTAATTGTACAAGAAAAATTCTTGAAGATGCAAATTATGTACCACTCCAGAGAAATCGTTCATTTTCAAAATTCATATATTATTCCTGATATAGAATATTTTCAAGGAAGTTGACATTCATTATATAAAAATAAATAGATTTAGTTATAATAAAAAGCATATTTTGGAATGTATTGCACATATAAAGTTGGGATTAAATTTCAAAATCCTTCTTTTGACACCGAAGACAATGTCCAGCCAGTAGGTAAAGGATCTCTTTGTTCATTGACAATTGGACATCCAGATGACACTGACTTCTATTGATATTATGGATATCATCTTTTTATACATTTGTACCAAGTTCTATTGTGTTTAAAACAGAAGATCCGTAGCAAATTTCAAAGTCTGGATAGATAATAATAAAATAAACAAAACAAGTGGAATTTAAAAAAAAATAGTTTTTATTAAGCATTTATGATTTGAACCGTAACCGTACCGATGAGTACTATTGCTATCTCTCCTTTCCTTGATATCTGTTTGCCAATAACAACAATTCCATAACAAGTTACTGTTTGTCTATCACAACACAAAATAAAATTTTAAACTAGTATTATCAACGTCTGACAATTGCGACAGGTGATAGTGAACAGCGCGACATAACCATAGAGTAATATATAAGACGAGCTGCCAGTGCTGCCAGAGAGTACTTGTATACCAGAGAGCAGAGACGTATATATACGCTCCATGCTCGTGCGTAATTCCAGTGACGGATCCCATTGTCCGACATTTTCGTTCCATGTCAGAGAAATAGTTTCATATTGCTTGAATGAGATAATATAATTAATCAATATTGGATCACACTTGAAGCTTAACAGGCGGCGAGATGTCTGCGATCTAAGTACGAATTCGAAATTTCAAGTCTCTAGACCGTATGGGGCCTGAGAAATCGCTGCGGAGTCCATCGATACATGAACCGAAAGTAATAAAAACTATTTAAAAAGGCAGACAGTCTAAATTCTATACCTCCTCCGTTTAGGATCACGAAAATGCGATGTGATGGTCTTCACAGTGTAATTGTGACGTTATTAGTTGGTGCATTGAAAACTACAAAATAATATTAATTTTATTGGTGTTGATAATTTTGAAGTTGTGTAGTTGCAGTTAGACTAAATTTTTGGCACCAACTTCACAAGTACCAGCACCAAAAGAATTAATATTATTTTGTATTTTTCAGTGCACTAACTAAAAGATTTGAAAATAATAATAGTAGTAGTAATAAAAAAGTTACAAGACATAACATAATACCAATTATTATTAGCTTGTTGCGTTGCTTTTGAGTGTATTTGTGGAATAGGTATTTTTTGCCCGTTCCTCTTTCACTTGCATGTAGTGTTGTTATACAAATAAATTAAAAACGACTTAATTACCTATTATGAACAGACTTTGCATATATAATTCTTGGAAAATTAACATGTGTGTGTGCTAGTTGCCTTACGTCGAGTAGAAGCTGTAAGCTTGTACCTATATCGGCAGTACCTACCTAGTAGTAGGTACTAGTGAAGGCAGTATGAGCGTGCATGGGTGGATTAATGTCGTTTCCGTTGCTGCAAAACGCTTAGGAAGTGCACGGTGCAAATTCAAAAGAGCAAACGCAACCGTGTCCTAATGTATGGTAATTATACTAATAGAATCCCGCGACACCCATACACCCAATGTAAATAGGTGTAGATGTAGCGGTTAGTATGGTAATATGCCACCGGGACCGCGTTAGGATGTGCACTCTGATTTATGGCTGGAAATATGCACACGTCTTTTCCAGAATGAAATGTCGCGATTCACTTCGTCTCGCGAAGATGCTCATACAAAAACCTATATGGTTTAAAAATACTGAAACAATAGCCCTTCGTGGCCGCATTGTCGTTCAACAAGGCTAAGTGGTGGAATATTGTCTTGAATATGTGTTTAAAATACCATCGACATGCTTATGCACAATATTGTTGTTATTCGGTATATTCTTATAAGCTGCATATAGATGGCCATGTACTCTCAACAGATTTTATTTATAGTAGACTAGCTTTTGCCCGCGACTTCGTACGAGAGGAGAACTGCATTCAATTTCATACGGTAGTTTTTCCTTAATGCTTGTACAAACTTACAGACATACATATGCGGTAAAATGGAACCTATATTAAGAAGAGGTGTAGATAATTATTGGGAAATAACTTACTTGTGTAATTAAACTGTATACATCCTCCGTTGTGGAACTTACAATCCTCGCTGGGACCAAGTAGCAGAACGAGCAAACAATCTTGCTGCAAAACATACGTCATCTGCAACGGGCTTAACTCGTGCTGCTGAAAATGATCTATTTTTTAATCAAGTCTGATAAAATTTTCAATTATCGAATAAATTGAGCCTCAATACCATTTTGTGATATCTTTGGAGGAAAGTAGGTACATATTGGCTATTGTCAAAAAAATATAGCTCCAGCTCTCAACACTTCTATTTTCAGTGGAAAAACGCGCGAATATACCTACATAAAACAAACATACCGATAAATTATCTCCTCCTTGGTTTTTCGAAGTCGAGCAAAAAACATTAAAAAAATTTCGTCGAAACAGGAGGAAGACCTTCATATTACTACTCTACATGAATAGAGAATAATTGTGTTTGTTGTAAAACATTTTAAGGAATTTGGTAAAATATAATGACTATTTCCAAATAAAGGACAGAATAATAATGTCCTGATTAAGTCTTTTCGGTAGTTTTGCGTGATACGAAAATTTTGAATTCAATCTGCCTTCACGAACTTTGCCAGAACGAAGAAGTTACAATTCATTCGAAGTAGGTTGTTGCACACGAGGTAGATTTCTCAGCATGTCTTTGCTAGAGTCATATGAGAATTAGTAGTCGTCAATCGTCCTGTCATCTGTCATAATAGATAAAGCTGTATGTCTCTTATCATGAAAAAAGATAACTGATAAGCAGAATAACATTATGTCAGATACATTTTGGTAACAACATGTAGGTATCCAACGGAGCTGCGTTCTTGGACTACATTTTTTTTTTATTATACGTCAATGATCGTCCGGAAGGCATATTGATTTATGCAGATGACACGTCTATTATTCTTTCCAGTAAAACAGCTGCTGATATGAAACAGTTGGTGAATAGAGTTCTAATTGAATTTAATGACTGGTGTAACAAGAACAAACTCATTGTGAACCTAAACAAAACTGTATGCATGGTATTTGCGAACTCATCTAGATGTCAACTTAGTTGCCAAAATACATCTTTGGAATTGTCAGGTTCGACAAAATTCTTGGGAACAATGATTAATTCACGCTTCACATGGCAAGACATGACTTTAAATGCAAGAAATTAAACCAATCGTCATACTACTTCATAAATTCTCTCAAGTTTAACTAGATACAAATTCACTTATATCAGTCTATTATGCTAAATTTCACACAATTATCTTTCATAAGGGAGGACTACCTACGGGACAGGATTTTCATAAAACAAAAAGCAATGCTGAGTTTAATAGATATTCAATTTGATTATAGAACTTCATGTTGGGAGACATTCCAACAAAATACAATATTGATAGTTGCAAGATTCTTTTTAAAAACATTAACATATGTAGGTACATGAAAATATTGAATATATTTTTTTAAATTGGACCGACGTTATTCGTTGGAGCAAGTACCAAATAATATTAGTTTTATTGGTGCTGGTGTTTGTGAAGTTGGTGCCAAAAGATTTCAATCTAACTGCAACATCAAAAGTACCAAGACCAATAGAATCAACATTATTTTCTATTTTTCAGCGCATCAACTAATAACGTCGGTCCAATTTTTTGTAAAAAATATTTTGTATTTTACAGTTCACGCATTAATAAAGTCACTTCTATTTTTATTAAAAAAATGTATTATACCTAAATGCTATTGTCACAATAACAAGATCTTCTATGTACAGAACCATTAATCAATGCTATCAGATTAGATTAACTATCTGCTGTATAGAAAGTTAATTTACATTAATCTGAAGGAAGAAAAATTGTATCTGTTTCTGTACAGTACTTCCCTATTAGTATATTATATATTACCCGAGAATAATATTCCCTTGAATTTTCACGCTGTAAGTACACAGGCATTTATATTTGCAGAAATATTGTTCAGTGTAATGAGAAAATGTCCAAATAGCCGTTATTTTCCAAATATTCCATGATGTATTATACCCCCTTCCAACTTTTCTTGAACAATATCTTGCGGCGAAATTTGCCAAGTTTTGTTCGGTTATTGAATTTTTTTACGATGTTAACGATGTAGCTGTACGGAATATGGAATGTACTTATCGGAAACTCTGAAAACTATTTTATCGAGAAGTTTAGCATTCGCTGATATAGATCAAATTCTATTTAATATTCGATGTAATATCGAAAGCTTTAGAAATCGTTTTTGAAGGAGGGCGAGTTATTTTTCTGCGCCGAGTTTCAAGAGCCGATATGATGTAAATATAATTAGATGGAGTAAATATTTAGACGATAAGATTCCAAAGCATAAACTGGTTAGGTTCTAAAGCTAGGAGGATATTTAGGGTATATTACTTATTACTTTCATCGACTAAGGGGAATTATGTTTTTATAAATGTAAAAGTAGATATTCTTGAATGTAAGTTTCTATAAAATCACCAGAAATCACCTTCCGAATCTTTGCGATTCTCGTGAAGTATTTGGTAACGTGTTAGTAGGATAATTAATAAGTACAATTAATAACTATCTCTTTCATTTTAGAATACAGAAATTTAATAAATGTTCAATAACCAAAAAAGCCTTTCTGTGGAATATGCTGTGATAAGTGCTCTTGAATTTTACCATGGATATTGGAGCTCTAATATTTTATTCATAGTGGAAGTAAATAAATATAATTAAATTTTAATTTATTCATCCATTTTGCAGGATCTGGAATTTTCAAAGTATATTTAATTGTACTTTGTATTCATTTTAAGGTAGCGTCCTCATTATTAGTCTTGTTTCTTTGCAACTCAAATTCATAAAGGAATATAAACAAATGCAATAGCGGTACTAAAGGAAAACATAAATAACGGTGCCTGCCATCCAGCATGATAATTAGAATGGAAACTTTATACTTTTAACACATTTTACGCCAAGTTAGCCGACAAAGAAGACATATCCTGAATATTAACACAAAAACTAAACAAAGATGAGCGTTTCGATTTTAACGCCATCCTGTGCCTTTATCAAGATTTTTTTCTTCTTGGAGATAAAGTGATTTTTCCTAACGTGCTATTAAAATGCTCAAATCATCACAACAGGTTTGACAGTTTGACTAGGTAATTGCTACTTTACTGTAGAAAACCGAACACAATAAGGTAAAGATAAGAAATTCAAATGACAAGGATTTATATTCCGCCATTGCAGAAATGTTGGCATTGAAGAACTGAATCTTTCAGTCTTCTCAATGGGAAGGTAAGTCAAAACACAAGAAAGCCAAATTCCTACTCTTTCCTTAGATTGTGAGAAAATAAGCTTTGACGAACGGACCGACAGACACCAGATTGATCTTATAAGGGTTCGCTTTTTTATTGTATGTAGGGTACACAAAAATATCGGCCAGTCGGACTCGAGACGGTGCTTAGCATTGTTGTATATGTTTCACTCTCAACTTATATTTAAATCCTAATAGCCTTTCATTATCAGAATTTGTGACTCTGTTTTTGAAATGGAGTAGGTACAACAAAAACATTTTTTGTATGAAATCGAAATATAAGATTATTTATTATTCTTCTACCTATAGGTAAACGTCCTTCAAAGGATCTCAAAGAACGTGAATTTATTTATTTATCAAAAAATAGAATAGAATTTATAAAACTACTTAACTCGCAAATTTTGCCCATTACATTAAACTAACAATAGGAATATCTTTTTCCAAAACCAATGCAACAAGTCGGCAATTCAGAAAGGAGCTTTTACCTGACTCATAACTCGTCCCTTTATTTTAATTTTGACACAGGGCTGGATTTTATGAGAAATAATAGTGTTTTATATTTATAAGGTCGTAATTATCTGTAATAAAATAAAAATCTTGTTTCTTTCTCAGATATCACATCCCATCGCTAAAATTGGGTTTAATCTACCTCAAAGGTGGACATTATAATGAAAAAGATTATTTGATTTACTTGATTCGAGGATATTTCTACAGAAAATGCAGTAAGATTATTTTAATGTTTCGATTATAAATAAATTATTTATAATAAATTCGTATTTTGTGTCCTGTTCCATTTTTAATGGAGTTTAATATGTATTAATCATTAGAGCATCATGACTGTTAATGACTTGACAATCTATATTTTATAGTAAGTTTACTTAGTCCAGATATAAGGTGACCGACCAACAAAAATCTGTATAAATACCCAATGAAGTCATGGTTTATCAGTATCGTATACCTTAGCTCATAAGCCTCCTGTAACTTAAGCTATCACGTTCTTTATGTGTTGAGTATTTGGTAAGGACAAAATACGGGACAGGAACAGGGATATTTGATCACTGTAAAATTCAGTGTTTTCACCAATAAATGTGCCTGAATTGAAAATATATCACCGTTCACCACTGCCTCATAGAGGTCGAATATAAAAAAGTCATTACTTTCCATTTATATTGATATAAATCGAATGGAACATGGCACAAAGTATCAGTCTATAGAAATTTATATTAATTTTTCCTTATTGGAAACAAAAGTTTTCTAATAAATCATTTACTGACAAAATCAATTTGATTTGCAACTGGACATTTAAGAAAATTGTTTGATTACTCGAAATTCTATTCTCAGCGTTTTTGCCGCATTTCTCTTATTGTTCACGACTCAAATCCAAAACTATACTTTTTGTACTTGAATAATAAAGAATAAAAAAAATTCTTGTCGAATCAAAAGAACATTAGATAGGTTTTGTGATCAGCGGCCATATGAAAACAGAACCTATTTCATCAATAAAAGAAGAACATGTTGACTCACAGGAATTTTAACGTCGAGCAACGGGAACTAGCGTAGAAAATCTTACTCGGGTAGGGTATGTATTGCGGATTGTGACCTTCGTCAACATGGTAGAAAAATACTTTCAAGTTGAACAAAAATTGCTTCCATAAGTATCAACCGTGCAGCACTTACTTCGTACCATTCCTTCAATCTCCTGACCTGTAATTGATGCTGTGTCAATCCAATGGTTTTGACCACTGGGTTTTGTTCTTCTCAGTCGTCGTTATCCTAGTTCTTTTTTTCCTTATAATAGTAATCCGTTGATATTAAAGTTACCACTTGCTTATTGTCTGCAGAAGGGATAGTCTTGGCAAAGTTTTGTCGCAAATAAGCAGTCGATATAATTATGTTATGCAACTCCAGAAAATAGAGGCCAATCAGCTAATACTATATTCATATATGTATTTACCAACATCATTCATGTGAAATACTTTGTGAGAATCTACATATGGCTATTTTTACAAATGGTAACTAAGTAAATAAACACGTAGATAGTAGGTAAATATACAACATGATCAATTTCCAAATGAAACAATTAATTTTCAACGAAGACAAACACTATCCAATTCGAAATATCGACTGTGGAATATATATACATATGTGCCTCTACATATATTTTGAAATGTAGTACCTACCTACCTATATAACTACATATTATATTGCTGAATTTGAAAGAACCTGATATTTAGTAAACAGAAGTCCCAACAATTTGTTCACATAACTATAACTATCTATCTAATAAAACTAGATATACATCATAAAAATAAGTTATTCAATTAATGTTTGCTTTTTGAAACAATATGCAATAATTACTTTTTCGCGAAAACAAAAAAAATTGAGACTGCTAAAAACGTATAGGTTTCCGACTTACAACTCAAGTTGGAAATATGTGTGTTTCTGCTATGTTTTGAAATCTCAGAATATAAGTGAACGTTCTACGATTTTATTGACTTTAGGGCCAGTTTCATAATCAACTTAAAGGACCCTTTAATTTTAAAGTTTCCTTTAAAACGAATAGTTCGTTTCATAAACACCTTTTAGGCTAAATGACCCTTTAAATCGGCCTTTAAACTAAAGTGACGATTTTGGCACTTTAAATCCGTAAAGGAGCATTTTAGAAACTTCAAATATCAAATCTGACATTCAAATAATTTGGTGTTTGCAGGTTAAGGTGTATTTATTTGTATTCATTTCAAAGTTAATGATGGTACACACAAAAATGTAACATATAACTTTCTTGCAAAAACTAGGACCGACTTTATTAGTTGGTGTTCTGAAAAATAAAAAATAATATTATTTCAAATACTGGTGTTAATACTTTTGAAGTTGGTGCTTAAAGTATGTCTACCCATAACTGCACAACTTCAAAATTACCAGCACCAGTGGAATCAATATTATTCTGTATTTTTCAGACTAATAAAGTAGGTACTTGTTATTGTGAAAAATGTTTATACTTATAAAACTAGATGGTCCAGAAGACGTTGGAAATGGCAGAATTTCCAGTATGTGTAAATATAAAAAGCTTTTAATTCACTCAAAATAGCTACGAATCCTTTGCCAAATGAACCAAATACAATATTTATGAGAATATGACCTCAATCGGAGGTTTCCTCCAGAATTTATATGATCACTCTCAGATACCTCAATGGTTTTATTTACAAAGATAATAACCACAGCGATAGGTTTTCTAAATCCTTTGTACTCACAAAAATGCACTTTAGATAAGCCGGTTGTTGAAGAAAATTAGGCAAGTAAAAACGCAAAGGGCCAACTTAAGACTATAAAATAAAAGTTAACGTAATAACAAATTTCCAGAATTAAATATCTACTACTGATTCTGCAACACTACCCAAGGTAAAAATTTACTTTTGCAGTTTTTCTGATAATTTGTAAATTCGTCAGTTCACTTGATAATAAAAAAATTCTTCAAAAACTTAACAGAGTTTATTAGCTGCTGCACTGAAAACTAAATAATAATAGTATTTCTATTGGTACAGATAATTTTTAAGTTGTGTATTTGTAGTTAGATAGAAGATTTTTGGCTCCAACTTTAAAAGTGCCAGTACCAATAAAATTAATATTACTTTGTATTTTTCAGTGCGCCAACTTGAAAAGGTGGTACTGTCTTGCAAGAAAAATATTTCTTACTTTTGAATGTATCATTAGTCATCAAAATCGTTCAACGTTCACCAAAGAAGATGATACTTTATTAGTACTAATTCAGGAGTTTCAAAACATCGCGGAAATACACCTTTTCAGAATTTAACTCGTAAGTAAAACTTTTTTTTTGAATATGTTCAATTGAAATTTTGCTGCATTTAATCTGTTCTTTAATGTGGCTCTCTCATATTTTAATTTTCTAACAAAACTACGAATTACCCCATCCACATAGCGGAAACAAACATATTTCAGACTTTACCACTGCTATATTTTGGATATGGTCTGTTCTTAAATTTTGTCGTCTCAAATTTTCGACTTTTGAAAAAACTGCCACCTCCACTCCTTTGAGAGAAGTTTTGGAATATCGTTTGCTGCTTAATGGGACCAACTCTTAATAGTCTTCTTTCATATAGAAAAAAGAATCATGAAAATGCAATTCGAATATGTATATTTTTGAGAAGTGGGTCAATAAATTCAATAATTTTATAACAACTATAAATATAATCACATTGTATAATTAATTTCTCGGTTAAGCGTTTCCAAACAGTAAGACAAGAAATATATTTTATTCTATAGAATCTATATTTTTAAATCACTATTCATATAAATCATTATAGAAATTACTTTATAATAACTCTTCTCCATCACTATTTCATGCTTACTTTGTTTTAGATATTCTGAGAATCTTGGACCTGCATGTTTTATAGATTTACTGGTAATAATAATTTACATATATTAAATACAGTGACTTATGAATGAATATAAGTATTTGGGAGTTGTAGAAGATATTTGGTCATGATGATGCCAGCCAAGAAACAATTAGCCGGTCAGCCGTTCAACCCACCAAGCCCCGTAATTAACGAATTTGATATATCGGTATTAATAGGTTGGAGAAAACCCGTATAATTTTATTTACTTAACTGGCATCGTCCGTTTTGGAAGGTAACGCCTTCCAAAACAAAAATCTCTTTATAATGGTCGACCAGGCGCCCTGGTACCTCTGCCTGAGAGCAAGTGAAAGGCATCCGATCGAAATTGAAAGGTATGGGTGGTTCTGGTGTATCATGTCTTGAGAGGCTTAACAGTGAGCTGCTCCTCCTTGATGACGATGTTGGGGCTCCAAGAGGTTCTCAGTCCTAGAAAAAAAAAATATATAGTTCGAATTGTGTATGTATTTGTTTTTTTTTTAATTTTTGTATGTGTTGTATAGAAATATAGCTCATCTACATAATATTTCTGTGCTATTTTACATAATATGCTACAATATTTAGATGGTAATAAAAACAATGAAAAATCTTATCAGTTATACCTCCATCGCTAAATGATTCAATCACTTATGACTTATACATCTTTTTGTTCATCCTCAGCCCTTATCAGTCCCCAGCTAGACATAGGCCTTTTGTTCGTCTATCACTTTAATGTCTTGTGTAAGTCAGTATCTTCCTAACTGATTTTCGATATTATGATATCATCGCTTCTCTTTCGCTGGATGTCCATTTGTCGGACTCCTACTTTCCAACTTGTCCTACCTAGGGCTACTTCAACTCTGCTACCCTTTGAATGTCTTCTTATTTTTCAAGTCGAATTTTGTATATCGAGCTTATTTCAGATAATCTTCTCTCCATATTTTTTCTTTGAGTCCCAGGGTTTCCAATATTTCGTAAGCTTGATACATTACTCCTTTACCTTTCTTTTGTGGCAGATAGAAGAATTATTATCTTTAAAATTATAATGCAATGATTCTCTTTGTTTGCAAACTTTTGTTTATTTTTCCAGGTTCTAATGTATGTTCGAGGTATATACATAATTTCCGACAATCATTATACTGTTACCGTTTATTGTAATATTCTTTTTGATATTCATTCTCAGTCCCATTTGATTTGAATGTTCATTTAGTTAACGCAACATTTCTTCGAGCTCTTAAGTTTGTACTGATTTGAACCCGAATTCCAAATCATGTTAACACTATATATCCTTATGCCTTTGTTTTCAACGCTAATATGATCAAATACGTTTTGAATGGTCAACGTGTACAGCTTCGGAATTAACGTGTCACCTTCTGATAGACACATCAAAGAATGGGAAGTTTGTCTGTCTGGAAGAATCTAAAGTATCTGGTGTCCCACATTATCCATACTAGTGGTTGTGTCCATAGAAGTAACTGATTACCATTCGATTAGTGAGCAGAAATTTGACCGCTAATCAGTAAAGAATAGAATAGAATAAGAGCCTATCTCTTGTTTCTGATATCACTCAATTATATTAAGGCCATCTTTCGTTTCGTTTACTACATAATATTTTTCATTATAAATATATTGAAGAGAAAATAATTTATGTTCTTCTTAATGATTACTAATCGATTGGTAATCAGTCAATTCTTCGGACAAGGCCTATGTTTACTCAGTGTCATAATACTTACCAAATACCAAATGTAGTTGAATGTTGTGCTCTTGTACCTTCTCATCAGTTTCATTGTTTGGAGGTGATATATTGTGCGGATCCTCCTTTGTTTGGAGGGCGATTAGTATTACTATCATGAGTAGTAGACCCTTGAGAGTAGGCTTATTTGGAAGGTAGTGTTCGATGTCTGCGTTTTAGCTATATAAGAGTTCCAGAATATGGAAATTACCATAAATGTAAGAAAGAGGTTTCAGCATAGTCATTAGCGGAATTGTTCTGTAGTTCCATGGAGAAAAGGAGCGTATCCAAGTACCGACCAGCGGTCAATTCCTTACCTGAATAACCCTTTTCAATGGATGAGTTCCCCCAAAAGATTATCGGGGATTAAGGCGGCACCTACTAAGGTATGGTAGCCAAATTGTAAGATATAATTATCAAGAATACAAGAATAAGAAATTAAATAATTTTATTAACAACATTCACGTAGGTAAACTAAAGTGACATGCGACATCTAAAAATTATAGTCTATTGATATGTCCATTATGAAATAGTACAATCAATTTATCTAAAGCATTTTGTTTTTTCTGTACAGCGGATCCAACATTTTTCTTATAATTCTGTTTGCTTTTTATTTTTGCATAGGTAAATATTTTTAAAATGATAAGAGTTTCTACAAATAAACAAATAGACGGGTGACTGCCATAAAAATTACTTTTAAAATGTGAATGAAAGCTTTCACATGCATAAGTGGTGCGAGCTGTGCTCGCTGAAAAAGCAGATTTAAAACTGCTTTCATCTTCGATATAATTTTCTACTAAATAACCAGCAAATTTCGTTAAATCTTCATTGGTAGAAATAATTTCCATCAGTTTAAGAAAGCAGTCCACAACATCTTCTGGGAACAAGTATGGCAAAGCAAATGTGTTTAATCCATATTCCAAATCCAAATAATCTTGAATTGTATTAGCAATTTCTTTGTGAATTAATTTAGATGTCCTTTCAGAAATATCTTCTTGTGCTTTTCTTTTTACACTGTTGTTAATTTGTTGTTTCAATATTGTAGATCCATCCACATGATAATCATGTCACTTAACTTCCGGGTTTGATAACATTTAGCACCATTCACTACAACAAGTTGTATTCCTTTTTCACTTTCAATAATATGTTTAACTTCCATGTTGACGCTTTGAAGAAACATTTAAAAATAAACTTTGCCATGAAATCGGTCTACTTATATCTATAATTCTTACTTCCTACATTGGAGCCAGTTCCTCAATCAATGTAATCAAAGGGATTTGCGAGTTCATTTCAATAATATTAATTCTATTATACATTTACAAATTTGAACAAACTAAGGTATCGCTAATCGGTAGCCCATCGGTTTTTCTCACTGCTTCTAAGAATTACCGTTAATCCCTTACCGATGACTACCGTAATTCTGTTTGTTCAATGATTTTTATACGCCTCCTCTTGCAAAGCAATGAGAAACATTGAAAAAGAATCCTCGCCAAACTCGCAAATCGTGGAATTAGAGGTAAGTTTATGATGTGGATCAGAGCGTTTCTTAGCAGCAGACACGTCCAAATGACAACAGATAGGGCAAAGAGGATGATTTAAATGGTCTACAAGGCCTTCCATAAATGTGACCCCGATGTTTACTGAAACATTTATAAATCATATATTCGGCCTATTTTGCAGTTTTCTGGACGAGTATGGTGTCCTAATCTCAAGGGAGACATGATAAATTGGACGCAGTTCAAATATCCGACTTCCATATGGCTTCAATCACCCCATCTACGACGAATGGCAAAGAATATTCGGCCTAACCATTTTTCAGGACAGGCTTGAGAGAGGAGACTTGATTATCACTCAGAGAGCCCTGCATAACAAATTTGAGACAGAATTGACTTCTTTGTTCCCACACAATATCAACAAACTCAGGGGTCATTGCTACAAACTACAAAAGGAGAACTTCAAAACCACTCCCCGCCAGATCTTCCAAACTAATCGAGTTCTTAAAACCTGGAATCGTTTGCCTTCGGAGGTCGGTGGTGCTACCACTGTCAATGCCTTCAAAAATAAATACGACGACATTATCAAGAGAACCTATGTGCCCGAGGAGTTGCAATCTGAGTGTGACAATCTCTGATCTTTTTTTTTTGTTATTTTTTTTGTACTGTCAACTGGCTCATTAATTATTTTGTGTATATTTAGAGCTACTTATAGACTTAACGTCTTATTCATAAGAACATATTGGAGGTTTATACGCTTGTTAATACCACGACACTCGAAATAATGTATTTTTTTATTGATATCATGCCTTACAAATTACATCTGTTTGCACTCAGAAATTGCACCAATGGAAATTAAAATAAAATAAAAATAACATAAAATAAAATAAATATAAAATATTATACAGGCTACACATAATCAAAGTTAAAATCCAGCCTAACAACGGGACCAAACGGCTCCCACATCAAAATACAAAAACTCGTCAATAATATAAAAAGCACATTGTTGCGGCGTACTCTTAATTTTTTGCTTGAACTTCACTGATGGAAAGACCTGAATAGCCAAAGGTATCTTATTAATTAGCTTTATACCTACATAAGAAGCACCCATTTGTGTTTAGTTAAGCGACATCGTTCAGTTCTGAATAGATGTCTTCCCCGCGTATAATAATCATGATCAGACCCATTAATATCAAAGTTGCTTTTATTTTTGTGCACAAATGTTAACACTTCAAGAATATATAAAGATGGGAAGGTTAGAATTTTCTGATCAATGCATAGTGACTTAAAATCATCGCGTGATTCTATAAGTGCAAAATAGGCCACCCTCAGGACAATCGTCGACAGGCGATGCGACATACTTCTTAGCAGAAAAACACCCATACATAGTTTCTTTCCCAGCTGATTAACGTGGACATCCCAACGTAACGATGAGTCAAGCACCACCCCCAAAAATCTTATACCCCCAAACAGGTTCTCAATACTAACACAGTTTTTTTGTTCACTCGAACGCGCCATCCTCCAAAAGTGATGGAACACTGCAGATACCAGAGAGACAGTAGTATCGTCTGCAAATATTGTGACCTTAAAGGCCTTAAGATAAGGAGGAAGATCATTGATGACAACTAAAAAGAGGAGAGGCCCCAGTACTGACACTTGCGGGACTCCGTGTTCTACTTTCTTAAGATCTGACCATTTGTCCTTTACGTAAACAGCTTGATATCTATTAGACAAATAAGAACTCATCAAATCACAACTGTCCCTCGATCATCCGTAAGCTCCCAACTTCCCCAAAAGAATCAGACGGGCCACAGAGTCGAAAGCCCTCGATAGATCTAAGAAGAAAGAGAGGGAATGGCTACCGTTTTCAAAGCACTCTAAACTGTAACTTACAGAATCCGTGACAGCGTCAGAAGTACTACTTCCAGTCCTCAAACCGAATTGATCTGCACAAAATAAATTATTTCTTTCAAAATAATCAAGTAATTGGGAGCAAAGGAGTTTCTCAAAAATTCTAGAAAAAACTGGTACTAAAGAAATTGGCCTATAATTTTGTATATCACCTCTAACACCTTTTTTAAACAGTGGAATAACTTTAGATATTTTTAAAGAGTCAGGATATGTATTACGTTCGATACACAAAATGTAAAGTTTCGTAATGGGCGTTAGGAAATGATTAATAATTTTCTTGATAAGAAATGTAGAAAGGCCATAGAAATCTGTACTATTGCTTGTTTTTAAGGACATGATAAGAGATCTAAAGTCATTATAAGAAACATTAGAGAAAGAGAAAAAACTATTTACAGTTGGAATAACCGACAGTGGATCAAAGACCCCAACCCCTAGATTTTCCAATGTTCTAAGACCCATTGATACAAAAAAGTTCATCAGGCAATAAATTACATGGCTCTTTTGTTTTCGGACCCTTTCCTGATTTAATCAAATTCCAAATTGATTTAGAAATATTTTTTGAATCTTTTATAATAGCATCATTTGCTCTTATCTTGGCTTCCTTAATTTTACATTTATAAATACCCTCGAGACGAAAATAAGCAGTCTTCAAGTTATCAATTTGGTAATAATTGTATAGATCCTAAAAAAATATGTTAAGAGTAAGTTATCACGCATATTACTTAACTCACGCGTGAACCAACTTACACCCCCATCATGTGCTCTAGATTTAATAGCTCTAACTGGAAAGCAAATTAAAAATGCATCAACAATATTTGTATTAAATATACTAAATTGCTGATTAATATCAATTTTATTATTACCAATAAAATCCCAAGACAATTTATCAAGGATATTATGAAATGAATTCAAACCCGCCGCCGTCATGGGCCGAAATTCCTTTGTAACCATTACCGTATTCATCTCGTTAACTCCTGAAACCTCCACATCAACCAACTGTGCAGAGTGGTCTGAGAACATAAACTCTATTACTCTTTCATCAAAACGATCATTCGAAAAATTAATAGAATATTCTTTAACGTTCACTAGCGTAAAAACAATATTATATCCATATTATAACTTATAGAAGGTTCGACCCTGCTATCAAACCCATTATAAGAATGGCCGACTTAAGTTTTTGATTGACTGCTCATCAAGAGATTATATTTCAAGTCACAACATGATAGTTTTTGATAGAAACTCTGAAAAATAGAAGCTGGAACATGTCACGAAAACGTAGATATAGGCTGTGTTCGTGGAGTCGCTATCTGCACTATCAATGCAAACACTACCGATGCTGTTCATGGAGTTTATTGTGTGTTAGTTATACCAAGCTCAATGAACACTATTTTGCGTTTGCGTTCACATTCTGTGATTTGCTGTCACATTGAGGTTGAGGACTCGAGGCACAAAAATATGAAATAAGAAAATTGACTTATTTTTTGTCTATTAAGAGACACGTCCGAGAAACATTACAAATTGAAAATGCTTTTCAATCCGGAATAGAACCGACGTCAATACATGGCATAAATTTGGGTTGAAGTACATAAAAGCGAAGATTATTCTTATATTTTATTCGTATTCTCACAAAAGCTGGAATATGTACAAATTGAAAACACTTAGCAGTAACTTAAGTATTGACTAGCATATCTATTTGCCATACCATGACTTTCAATTTCAAACCTGCGCAAAGATCTCTGTCTGGAGATCTGGTTTATCCTTGTAATTTTCTGCACGTTTGTGCAGCCCTCAATTTCATTTCATTGTTTTTTGGTACATACTCGTCTTGCAGAAGAATTTGGTGACCGCTGCATATTAATTGAACCTGAGTTTTCCCATCACGTGAAAATATTTTAGTTAAATTATTTATTTAACGTATCCCATTGAGACACTTATCCTTCTCCGGTTTAGAAAACTGTCCGGATCATAAACAATTATCGGTTTGTTATGTCAGTGTCATTATGACGTCTATGTCAGATTTACAGTATTTCTGTCATTGTGGCTTGCAAACGCAAACACTATCCATACACTACCTCGGAAGAAATAGCGTTGATTGCATTCATTTATGACGTGACACACAAAAATTAAAGACGTCACGATAGCGTTTATAGTACTATCATTGAGCTCCGTGAACAGCTGATAGTGCGAGATAGTGCAGATAGCGACTCCCCGAACACAGCCTTAGAAATTATATGTAATTTTTTTATTATTAATGCCGAGTATATTTTTTTGTATGGTCTCACTCAGATTTTATCGGTTTGTTTTAGAATTTACCGAAATCATGGTAACAATATAATTTAAGTTTGATGACAGCTTTATTGAGCTTTTATGAATATAGAAAGATATAGTAGGTTTATGAGCATTGTAAGTAATGAGCATTTAAAACCTATTTCAAGGGATTTTTATGAATAAGACTGATAGCCTCAGCTCCTGTCGTAAAAATAATAATAATAATAATAGTAATAATAATGATAATAATACGTTTCCCTAGTATTGTTTCTTTGGGAATCTATTTCTCAAGATTTATTTGGAGATTATCGGTCTTTTTAAATCCCTTTTAACCTGTAGGTGCCAATGGTAAGACCATAGCATAAAACTAAGGATGCATTAAAAACAAGAATATGATCCAAACAATTGAATTTATTATAATGCTTTGCTTAAGTACCAAGTTGACTAGATTTTAGAAGGGTGAAGTTTTTCGAAAGGAACATATTTAATATGTTGAAAAATTGGTTGAAAATTAAATGGGATCGTCATCACATATTTTAAAAATTTTTGGACCAAAATCTACCATAAATGAATTTCCAGACATCATAAATCTTGTTCGAAAACAGAGCTTCCCAAACACTGAGGCCTCGGCGAAGTTCACATATCTGCGCATTACGAAATACAAAATCGTCTCCTAGTGGGCGATTTTCATACGTTTTTCATTATAGATAGGCCATTTGGAAACGATTTCAGAATTCGCAACTTGCATCTATATGAACTACAATATTTAATACTTACTGAATATCTCCATATAGTATAAAATAAAGTCACAGTCCTTTCTCCGCCTTCTTCTACTAAACTCCACAACGGATTTTGACACGGTTTTCAACGTCATTTAGATATTTATAGATAGGTTTCTATTGTAGGGTAAAAACGATAATGATCAATCCATTCGTCAAAAAATATGTTCTTGGTTCCTTTTATGGCGTACGCCCGCTAAAACATGAAGATAAATAAGATATTGTATGATAGAATTGAAGTTCTCCAAAAATCCTAGAGAAAAATCCTGGAGGTTATATGTCTCTCTTCCTAGGATAACCCACATTAACCATTTATATTCTTTTCTCTATTTTATGTACTGCGATCTATGGTATTTATATATTATTCTATGTATGCAGTGCTATCTTCCGTGTTTGTTAAAATTCCATATAAACACCTAGATATATAAAAAACTATGCGAAGGAGGAAGATATAGGTGCATAGGGCATAAACATATGATATGTGCTAAGTAAACTACTAAATCGAATGCAAGCAGCCATAACGACGACTTTAAGTTTCCTACCTGAGTACTGTATTACAAAATCAAGCTTAGTATTCTTCGAGCGTAGCACCTAGTACCTTAAATTACGTCAGTGGGTACAGACAAAAGAAAATCATTAGGCAGTGTCTTTATCAGAAAGTCATCATTGGACAAGGTTACTCAAAACCATCCAACAGTTACAGCATTGTGGAATGCCGTAGCTGTTGAATGAAACACAATATGTAAATTGAAAATATTTTGATATGATAAAAGAAAGAATGGCAGTTCTACTTTGTCATCGATTTAGCTTAGAATGTAATCGAATATGTCGACGTCTATTCTCATGTAATCAAAACGATTGTCCCTTCTTTTGCAAAACTGGCTTCTCTTTTAATTTAAACAATGTGCAGCCATTTTGTTTTTTTTTTTAACTGAAACGAATATAATAAATTATACCTATTAGAATAAAACTGCTGTAGAGTATCAGGGCGCCAATATGGCCATTTGACAGCGATGATTTTTGTGAAGCACAGGCGATACATAGTACAAGGCTAAAGGCAGTGCTTAGTTATGGGCGTACCCTTCATTCAAAATTATTCGAAGCAGAACTGAAATTGTACGAGGAAAATTCATCATCATTTTGATAAGAATCCTGCATCCTTTTCTAGTTATTTTGTTATCAAATGTCAACAGAATAAATCCAGAGAATGTTCTTTGCGGTATCATGTGTTACATACCTATGTTGCCAAATTTATACTATAATTATGTTTTATTTTTTTTTGACCGACTCCGAAAAATGGAGATGGTAGACAATTCGGTTGTCTGTTTGCTTTTTTTTAGTTTTCTTTTTTATTCCGTACTCCGACTTAGACTATTTTTGTTTCATTTGAAAGAGGAGAGTTGAGAAATGGTTCCATTTTGAGAAAAATCAAATCCAAAATCTCCCTCCCTCCAAAAACCGCCCCAAAGCGGGTGAAGGGGGTAATTTTTCTCGAAAATTGAAAATTCGAGACGGCAGAATTAATGAAAATTCCATACTCGGAAATGTTTAATCTGGACATTTTTCAAAATAATCATAGGTTTCCGCGTTACAGTCTGAAATAAGTGTTTCTGCTATGTGGAAGGGGCAAATTCTTCCGAAAATTGAAAATTCAAGATTTGAAAATTAGAAAGGGGACCATATCCGGAAACGATTAAATTGAACATTTTTCCAAAGAGTTACGCAATGGTAAAGTCTGAAGTATGAGATATGCGTATTTCCGCTATGTGGAAGAGCAATTTTTTTTCGAAAAGTTGTAAATATGAGCCAGCCAAATTAAAGAAAAGATTATATGTAGCAACATTTAAATTGAGTTACGGCTTTCGAGTCACAGCAGTAAAGTTTGGAATATGTATATTTGCGCCGCGATGTTTTGAGATCTCTGAATAATGAATAACAAGTACAAGCTAAGCCTATATCTTTTTGGGTATTAGTGAACGTTGAACAATTTTCATGACTAATGTTACACTCAAAAATATGAAATAAATATTTCTTATAAAAATTGGACTAACTTCATTAGTTGTGGCACTGAAAAATACAAAATAATATTAATTCTATTGGTGCTGGTAATTTTGAAGTTGTGCCGTTGTAGTTTGTTGTTGTAGACACCAACTCCAAAAGAACCAGCACCAATAGAATAAATATTATTTTGTATTTTTCATTGCCACAACTCCAATTTTTTTAATTATTTATTTCTCAACCAAATATCTTTTAACCATTGTTATACATCATTGAGAACCTAATTAAATTGTTTTTTTTAAACAAGTTCCAGTAATACTTATATTTCTTCAACTTCATTAGAATTAAACAAAGTTTACAATTGGGTACTTGACTGATTTATTAAACAATTTTTATTTTGTAGTTAGAAATTCAATTAAACTAAGAAAAAATACAAAAAAAATTACGAGTCTATTTTGAAAATAAAAGAAATGAATTTAAAAATTGTTTTTAAATTTCCCGCTTGAATTCTAAAAACGGCTGCAACGTCACAATCTCCCTTAGTGTCCCACGGTATTAAAGAAAGGAGGAATAGAGCAGATAACCCTATCTGACCACAGAGAAGATACAATATTGTATGTTCTCTCTGAGGATGATTTGTTCATCGACTTGATTACTACGTCACCATCTTGGTCGATTTTGATAGGCGTTCGCAGTCACGTGATAATGGGTTTGAAATTGCAACTATTTAAATTGATTATATTTTAAAATTATAAATGCCAGGAATTCATTAATTGGGCATTGTTAATTGATTATTCAAATATTGCAATTATTGAGCGGAGTCTCTTTAGCTTTTCAAATTGCCAGAATGTTTAATTAAAATCTGTCCGACCATTCACAGTTCCCCAAAAAAGAAATATAATTACTCTACAAGACGTTAATTTAGAAGGACTTGAAAATAATTTTGTGCTCTTTGAAAAAGCGGCACATTCGATGGCTTTCCTAATTACCCCGGCAGGGATTTATAAACATCGTTAAGGTGTTAAAGGCGATGGAGAATAAAATAATATACCTGATCTGGATAGATGGTTAAATTGACATTGGTTGTATTTTCGTGGGCTCTAGGCATACTTAATACCTAATATTTTTCGTATTAAAAAAATAAATTTTTATAAAGTATTTTGAGAATAGAAGCATTTATAGAAAGTAATATTTTGAATACTAAGGGCCGACTTCATTATCAAATTTAATCACTTTATTATTACTTTTAATCCTACATTTAAAAAAAATTTAAAAGTACAAAAAATGATAAAGTGGCTGACGTTATAAAAGTGACTAAAAGATGAACTATTTTTATTCAGTCATCAAAGTATGAATTACACAAATTGAAGAATTAACTAATCTCCCATTGGGGATTTATTATGAAATCGGCCGTTACAATATTAGATTAGATCAGAAATGCAATAGAAAATCCGCAAACGCATAAAATTGCAAAGACAATCTGGACTATTGTACCTACTTAAAAATGTGGCCAAATTCTGTAAGCAAATAAAATTAATCCTTGTACCAGAATAATCGGGAGGCATCTTATTCTACATGTGCAATTTCCTTACATAGGCAAATGTTTACGATTCCTTCCCATAAATAACATTTAAAATTAACACGTTCCACGATTTTTGTGACAAATGTAACCCTCAAAAGTGTGAAATAAATATTTTTTACAAAAAATTGGACCGACGTCATCAGTTAAAAGTATAAAATATTATTAATTCGTTTGGTGCTGGTACATGTGAAGTTGGTACCAAAAGATTTCAATCTAACTGCAACTGCACATCTTCAAAAGTACCAGCACCAATAGATTTAATATTGTCTTGTAGTTTTCAGTGCTCCAATTGATAACGTCTGTCCAATTTTTTGTAAAAAATATTTTCTTCTCATTTTTTATGTCCATGGGTAACTTCAGCTGATTTTCGATTGACTGCTCATCAAGAAGTTATATTTTAAGTAAAGTAGTCCTGTGAATATTGCTCTCAAATATTTTTTTTTCTTCCAAGGTCCGATCACCCAGATTGTATGTGTTAGTTTTAGGATATACCAAAACGACAGTAATAATATCATTTTTGTTATTTATTTATTGAATTTTATGAACAGAGAAAGTTAAAGAAGAGTTATGAGCGTCTTAATCATAGGCATTGAGAATGGATCGCGCAATCTATTCACAAAATTGAATGTTCTATGCAGATGACAAAGCTAGTTTGCGGCCAATATCTCTCTCTTCTTGGTAATCTATGCAACAACATGACCTATCTGTTGAAAGTTGATAAATTTAATTTGAGCCAGTCAGAATACTATTACATGACAACCACTGGCCGTGGAAACAATCTATCTCTCTTATACTTTTGGCCAATTTCTAATTATTAGTGAGATAGGGAATGCCCGGTCCATGGCTGTGGTTTCAACTAATGAGCATTTAAAACCTAGTTTAAAGGATTTTTGACCGACTTCTCAGGTACGTTTTTTAATTTTTATTAAAAAAGTGTGTGGAAGTTTTTTTTTCGAACATTTGAGACCACATAATTGAAGAACAACATTTAAATGGTACATTTAAAAAAAATCTGTTTCTAGGCTATAACATTAGTAAATTTTGAAATATCTGTGTTTCAGCTATATTTTGAATTCTCTGAGTGAACGTTTAACCATTTTGATGAATAACGATGATACACTTCGAAATGTGAATACGAAGTTTTTTACAAAAACTAGGACCTATCTACCTATTTTTGGGACCTACCACTATTAGCGAGGATCGAACATATCAAAACAAAAACATATTTTCTACTATGTATATATAGGGTGGTCCGAATTATAATGGAGAAACTAACAGCGTATTCAGCAGATAAAAATAATTATAAAATAAACTTATCTCTAAAAACGCTTCGTTTTGGAGATACGGGGTGTTGAAATATTGCGAAAAAAATCGGTTTATCATATTTTTAAAGAAACTCTTCCAGATTTTGCTTTCAAACTTAGTAGGATTATTACCACTTAAAAACAAATTTAAAGCATGATAAACACTTGTTTGTGTTTTACCAGTTCGTGAGACCGTTCTAATTATTTTAAATAATAAAAAAATGTACGTTAATGGTTTATCGCAATTCTGTTAAATTGAGATATACTGACCAATTCTAAACTAAAATGGTCTCTTTAGTCTTTTCGCTAAAACGAAACGTTCTTGAGAAAAAAACTATTTTTGTTTGCATGTGCACCTAATATCTGTGATTTGCAAATTAAGATAATTTATTTCAATTCTATTTTATTTACATCACATTTGCAAACCTAAGATATTAGGTGCACATGCAAACAAAAATTATCTTTTTCTCGAAAACGGTTTGTTTTAGCGAAAAGACCAAAGTGATCATTTTTGTTTAGAATTGATCAATATATCTAACTTTCTTAACAAAATTGCGATAAACCATTGGCGTACAATTTCTTTATTATTTAAAATAGTTAAAACGGTTTCACGAACGCCACTGATAAAACAAAAACAAGTGTGTATCATGCTATAAATTTGTTTTGAAGTGGCAATAATTCCTACTAAGTTTGAAAGCAAAATCTGGAAGAGTTTCTTTAAAAATAAGAAAAAAGAATTTTTTTTGCAATATTTCAACACCCCGTATCTCTAAAACGAAGTGATTTTGAAGATAAGTTTATATGATCTTTTTTAATTATTTTTATCTGCTGAATACGCTGTTAAAATTTCTCCGTTATAATTCGGACCACCCTTTATGTAAAAATAATTAAGTATCTACTTAAATGAAAATAGGACAGCTTGAAAAGAACTCAGTAAATATTTTGAACTTTACAGATAGAAGTGTATAGGAGTCTAGTCTCTGTAATTAATTAAAAGATTATTTCAATAAATTCCTTCATATTATGCTACCTCAAGTTATAGCTTTCGATCTCGGCAAGACTGAGGATAATAAATCAATTCGTGGTTAATGGAAAATGTTAGTAAATCCGTTAATAATTTATAAAGAAATTGTCCAATTACTTAATTTGTCCCTATGGTCGTTAACATAAGAAGCGAAGATTTGATTGGCTAATTAATTCGTTTAGGATAAACACTCGCGAAGGGGCGATGGAATAAACGATGTAAATTTATCGTTTATGGAAGTGTGAAACATTCTGAGCGGCACTGGGCGCCCAGCGGGGCTCCATGTTACAATCTTATTTATCTTCGGCGTTCGACTACCACTGCGCGATTATTAACATTTAAATATTCCCGAAGAACATCCATCAGACTGAGTTATTGGAACTCAAACTGAGACTAACAATGAGATGGCATTTCAATCTCTGCTTTTTTTTCCAAAACATTCAAGTAGAAAAAGACTACAAAAGATATTAAAATTGAAATGGCTGCAATCTTCTACCATATAAACGAGACAAAGTCCGACACTTGAATTATTATTGTTTGGGAAAAAATTATTTAAAAAGTTAAGGTCAACATATTTCAAAGATTTTATTACTTTTGCTACAACTATTATAAGATGAAGGAACGCTCACTTCCTGCGAACCTTGATGTATTTTCGAGTTTAATTTTGTTACTTACTTAAATTTGATGACACTAATTTTAGCTAGATTTAGCAGATCTTTGCTACATTTTAATTCACATGTTATCAAATAGCACCTAAGGCAATCATTGATTCTTAAGATATTAAATTATAACTTGGATAATAATTATAAAATATGTTAAAGGGATGGCTTCAAATATTATCATGGAAAACGTAATCTCATCAGCACTAACAAATAATTATCTCAGAAAATATTCTTTTAGGATTGTTTTCGTACCTACATCCAATGAAATCAGAATTTTTCTAAGATGTCTGTTTGTCTGTCCACCCGTCTGTCACAAGCTGTCATTTCCGAATCTATTTGAACGGAGAAAATTGTAATATGGTCTTTATACAGAAATAGCTAACTAAATGAAAGTGCTTATAATGAGTAAGTCAAATATATTTTATTCATCCGAATTAACAACCTAGAAAATACATATTAAAGAAAATATACCTACGCACGATCACCTCACTGATTGTGAAATTTTGAAGAGAATGCAGAATATATTCATTCACTAAGGTCTACTGGTAAACCTACACGAACATCCCGACTACGGAACTGTTTTCACCCGAGTATGGAACTCTTTTCAGCCGAGCTCGATTCACACTTGACCAATTTTGATCCGTTTTTTCATCGGATGCACAGAACCCTAAAATGTTCGAATAAGATTTTGCAATTCACAGTACCTATCCAATCAATAATATGGAGATATCCACAATGCAGCACCACATTTTACAAATTGTTTGCTTATAATCGTCTGAAAATAATAATAACCTGCAATGAACCATGCTTCCCAGTGAGATATATTCATCAAAATAAAGAACTACTAATTTATTCATATGACTAAGCACATATGTGTGAATTGAGTAATTGGGTTCATATGTACCTATATGTTCTGAGATAAATTTGAACATTTGATAGACTTAACACTAATTACATATTATCTTCTTTCTGGATGAAGCAAGGCTGTCTACAAATCGATGTAACATTCACATCTGGACAACAATGTCAGCGGAACTCTTTAATCTGCTTCGAATTATTAAAAGCTTTAAAGAAATTTGATATCGTTACGCTAATTGCTTGTCTTCTTGAAACACATGCTCTATATTGAACTTAAAACATCATAATGTGGTAGTAGCACATATATATTATCTTTTTTTGATTGATACATCTGTCATTTAAAATGGATATTCAATTAAGCAATTAATAATATTTGTATATAAAACTTACCAGGTAAGAAGTCTCTTAACATTTTATTGGATCATATAATGACTAGAGTAAATACTAAACCTAAGAATCATTATGTTTGATTGATATCTTTCAATATCGAAGCTCTCCAGACTTATGTTGACCTAATATCAACAAATAAATGAAGGAAAATACTTACCTAGTGATAATCTAAAATTAATTATTTCTCTTCTCTCTACCCCTTTGTGACCGACGAAGCCAAATGGAGGAGGTATACAATTTGACTGACTGCTTTTTTTTGGTTTGAGTACGTGCTGTATATAGTAAACGTAATTCGATTTTGATGATTTTTGATTCATTTGAATGAGGAGACTTGAGAAATGGCCCCTTGTGCATAAAAACCCAAATCCGAAATCTCCTTCCCTCCAAAAACCACCCCCAAATGGGTTGGAGGTGTCAAGTTTTCTCGAAAATCGAAAATCTGGGACGATAGCATTAAAGATAAGATAATATCCGGAAACGTTTGAATTGACCTGAGTTATGGTTTTCAAGTTAGAGCAATGTTGAAATATGTTAACTTCTTTCGAAAATTGAAAATCTGAGTCCGCCAAATTATTTGTAGCAACATTTAAATCGAACATTGTTTCCATAGACTCACGGTTATCGAGTTACAGTTAGTGGTAAATTCTAAAATATGCGTAGTTCCGCGGCGGTGTTTTTAGAACTCTGAAACAAGTAGGTACAAGCAAATAATGTAGGCTAAGTACTATCTTTTTTTTGTATAAGTGAACGTTCAACTATTTTCGTAACAAATGTTATACTCAAAAGTGTGAAATAAATATGTTTTACAAAAAATTGGACCGACTTTATTGGTTCGTGCAAAGAAAAATTATAAAATTCTATTGATACTGGTGCTTGTGAAGTTGGTGCCAACAGTCTTCTATTTAAATACATTTGCACAACTTCAAAATTACCAGTGCCAATAGAATTAATATTATTTTGTATTTTTCAGTACACCAACTGATAAAGTTGGCTCAATTTTTTATAAGATATATTTAATGAGAAACTTTTGTGATAAACGAATGTGGGCAGAT
Organism: Crioceris asparagi; assembly: GCA_958507055.1. Classification (NCBI taxonomy): domain Eukaryota; kingdom Metazoa; phylum Arthropoda; class Insecta; order Coleoptera; family Chrysomelidae; genus Crioceris; species Crioceris asparagi. Next base: position 105,135,628 of record OY293826.1, read on the forward strand.
GTGCGCTTTTTCCAAAATAGGATATGATATCTTGTTTTAATTTTATTTCCAAAATTACCTATTTATAATTCAGCCAAATATCAAAAACTCGTCTGTGTCGCCTGTGAGTAGGTGTAAAATTAAAAAATATTCAATTTCTTAGAAGGTCGAAAAAAAATTTGGACAGTTTTTATGAAAACGGCGATTTTACATTACAAATAGATAGTTTATTCTTTGAGATTGAAATTAGCGAAATGTAGTTTATTTGGAATGTTTGCAAAATTCCGCTATTGCCGAAAGGGAATACGCATTTAGATATCCTGCATGACGTCATCATTCACGAAATGTTTTGAAAACATTAGCTAAACGATTGAAGGGGACCGGGGGGGTTATCACGTAATTAGCAAATGCAACGCGACCGTGACGATCGCACAATCGTCGCTGTCAAAATGTCAATTTGGTACAGTGTTGTCGCTCTGTTAGACTTGGGCCTAAGCTGATACTCGAGTGAAAAGTAACAAAGTGAGGTTGGTTGCAGGTATTTTTGAATAATAAATTGCTATAAACCATGTTCTGAATGAAATTGATATTTTCTCTTTTAAATCCAATATTTTATAGACAGTGTCTAATAGATTTTGGCAACTCTGAGACAACAACGCGATTGCAACTAGTTGCTAAATTTTACATGATACGGGGGCGGACCTGTCGAGCCAGTTGTAAGCCCACGAAGAGCAAGAAACGAAGTTAACATTAGATATAAATTTGTTAACATATATTAATACCGACCCTCATTTAAGCATTAGATATTTGTTAAGAGATTTCGGATTGACATATTCCTCAATTCAGCGTATATTAAAAGACAATAAATTACATTCATACCATGTAAATTTACATCAAGAATTAAAATCAGCCAATTTCGACCATCGATTGGACTTTTGTTGTTGGCTGTTGGGGATGGTTAACGAAAACAGAAATTTTCTATCACAAATATTATGGACTAACGAGGCCACTTTTTTGCTCAGGAAAAGTTAATACTCATACATGACCAATAGGGTCAGAAACAAATTCTCACTGGTGAAGGGAAGTTCAATTTCGAAATCGATGGAGTGTAGATGTGCGGAGCGGGATTTTTGGTGGAAGAACTATTGGGCCATATTTTTTTCATCAGCCTCTAAATGGCGTAACTTATCTACAATCTTTGGAGAACGAGTTACCCATACTTTTTGAAGATATTCCTCTGGAGGACATGCTTGAAATGTAAAAAAAATTAAATTGGTTGAAATTGAAGTTTGTGTATTATCCACAACTGAAAGACTTAATTTATACGTGGCCAATAAAGATGGACATTTTGAATATTTAAAACGTTAAACTTTTTGAATAACAAAGTTTGTTTAATAATGTTAATTTGTTAAAATTATTGCTTCTTTGTTTGTTATGTTATATCTTTATTGTTGTAATTAAATTAAAATGAGAACGAAGTTTTAAACTGTTTTTTCATTTGTCCATGGCATGCTTGACTACGAAACTTGAATAAAATATTCTTTAAGCCATAACTTTTAAACGAATGAAGATATGGTCATGCTGTTTTGGCATATTCTGTTGCAAATTCAATAGTCTTTCCGAATCTAATAAAATATTCATACGGTTCCATTTGCGATTTCGGAGCAAAATTAAAAAAAATTGGTTAATTTTATAAAACCCGCCCCTTACGAGGGCGACAAGAACCAGAATGGCATAGATGGTTCTATATTTTATTCAACAAACCTTCCTTTCTTGAAATTCCATTAAGTTAAACTTAAGTTATAGACTTATAGACACTTATAGTCCAGAAAGTTTAGCATCCTCTCCCGTCTTCATTTTACGTCCTACAATAAAAATTCATGAATTATAGACCATTAGGTTGACATTAACGTGAGAATATTCATTTCTAAACTTATATTGGAAAATTTTCGAAAATATCACATTTTTTATATGATCAAAGTTATTACGCTCCGTAGCGGTGGACGTATGAATTTAAAAAAATATTTCCAACAATTTTCCATGGTCGATTTCCTCTGAAGGATTTTTTTCCAAAGCTTCTACGACTATTAGTTCCTGAGATATAGTACCTCATCACCCTTATTGAATCACCCGGAACAACAATGGACATCCATGCATTAAAATTGATTTACGTTTACTATCCAACGAACAAATGAAAATAAAAAAATGAACTACAATTGGAATGTATTCCTCTTTTTTTATACGTTTTGTGTTTTAGGCCTGATGTGGCCATAAAAGCATTAACAGATACGCAAGCACTGACTATTCAACAATTTCGCTAAATGTTATATCTGTACTATTGAAAGTAATATGCATCCATCTTTTCATAGCATTATATATTAGATAACTGGACAATCATATTTGCAGTTGTACGAACCTAATGTTCTTCAACCTAAAAATATATTTTTCCCATGCTTTCTTTTTTTGGTCCGAGTCTTTGATATTATTTGCCCTTTCAACTAATTAATTGGGTAGTGTTTACCTTTTGACAGAAGAGAGAATGAAATGAACAGAACGTGCTACAATCGTCGATTTATGATGCTGATTTGCATCTATTCTGATACAGAAGAAGCTGCTAGTAAACTGCCATGGGGTACTGAACGGGGTGACCGTACCCAGTATGTTGAGGTAAGCAATCATGGAAAAGAGATTATCGTCATCCTGGTCTATTTAAGGGATATAAACAAGATTCTGATTTTCGGGACAGCAATAAGGCGAAGCATAAGTTGTGGTGTGAGAAGGTCAAGGGTTTGGAAGTCTAGTTATTCTCCTTTTTCAAGTGTAATATCAAGCGTAGGCTAATTATCTGCTTTAAAAGGGTTTTTAAAGACAATGAAGCTATAAATTCCTCTGGTTACTTAAACAAACCTTCGCCACTATCTGTGCTGTTTAAGTTCATACTTAGAGAAGAAGATGGTGAATTACGATGTCTCTCAATAGCATATTGAGATGCAGGACAAGCAATCAATAAATCAAAAGAATAACAGATGGGCTTAAAACTCAATTCCATTTAATTTGATATGATCAAATGAATTCAATACGTAACATATTTACTATGATCAATGTAAATGATTCCCAAATATGTGAACTTTTGTAAATTTGTTGAATTTTCTGACTTGCTGTTCCTATATATTTATATTGAGTTCTATTTAGGAATTGAACAGCCTGAGTTCTCAGTCCATCAATAAGCTGAATCCAAAAGCTTCGAAGTTTTATTAGATGTCATCGATATTGATAGAAATTATTTATGCTAATATCATTCTTGGGGCTGTTCGTGTCTCTTGAAGACAATCGATTCAATCTGAATCCTTCCAAACTAATTTAGTGGGTAGTAATAGCGTGCATCATCCTATAACTTTAATAAAGTTAAACTAAATTAGTGGTTTTCATTGGAATTATGTGTAACGTCGTCTTCATGTGGCTGGTCTTTGATTTTCGATGCGAAGTTGTAAGTTTCGGCGTTAAGTAGCAGTCATGCAATGGTGCATGGTTAAACTGGAAATAATTAACTTGGATTTATTGTCTCTCTGTGATATATCCTTCCTGTTGGCTCTTTGGCTGAAGGAAGTTACGTGACATTTCCAAGGAGGTGATTTAATTGCCACTTCATTAACTCTCACACAAAGCGAGACGATTTTTAATAGATTGCTGATAACATGAACATAGCAGTCTTGATTTATAAATGAAGGTGCAGAAACACAGCAATAGTAGGTTAGCGCTACTTATAAATAACAATACAAATATTGACTTTACGAAAATACTTCCAAATCTAAAAGAAATAAACAGTACCTCGCTTATTTCTAATGGAACATTTGTATCATTTTTGAATTCTATTATAAAATTACAGTTTTGTTAACACACTGCATCATTATTCTTGATAGTTTTCAAGATATTTTTCAAAAATTTCTCAAAAAACATAGGTAGGTAAGTACATTTATATCTGTCTGCCACCTTTAGCTTTTCAACTAAAATTTGAAACTCTAAAGGAGAACGTCCAAAATGTACCTTAATATTAGGAATATACTTAAAAAAATGTAAAGGGGGCTTATAGTCAGCCTTCCAATTTCAAATGATTTGGACCCTGTTCTTTTTCATATTAGCTCATGTACTATTTATTTCTCTTTCGTTTGGTATAAACATTACCGATATTACTTAAATTTCCTCAATTTAAAGATATTTCGATATTAACGCTCAGATGACAATAATCACTTAGCTAGCTACGTGGTTGGGTGTGAAATTAAGTATTTGAATGTCACCTTATTTATTTAGCAAAATTTTTGCTATTCCTGTAAATCTATTTAGCCTGTAATGTTTCAGTACAAGAACGTTTTTCTAATAATAATGGCTTGCCCCGGTTAATTTAAACAATAATTCAGTACATTCATATATGTACCTTTGTTTCTGCGATGTTAAAATTTGAAATATGTGTATTTTCGCTATGTGGAAGAGGCAATTTCTTTCAAAAATTGAAAATCTGAGAATGGAAAATTAATAACCATATTATTTGTAGTGATGCGCAAAACAAGACCAAGACCAAGTTCGAAATGGTCTTGGTATTGGTCTTGGTCTTGCACCCTTGGTATTGGTCTTGGTCTTGCATCAAATCCTTAGTCTTGGTCTTGGGTCTTGGTCTTGCATATACGGTCTTGGTATTGGTCTTGGGCTTGCTGCAAGACTTGCAAGACTTCGCAAGACTCTTGCAAAAATTTTGATCTTTTTATAAGTGTGAAAAGTTGTGCGATTTTAAACCGTAATTGCTTAATTTAAATGAAGAAGAACCCTGCATATGTATGGGAAGTATGTAATTCATAATCTTATAAGATTGCCTGTAATTATATTATCATTCGAAATGGATAAATATCGACCGTATAAAAAATTGTCATTGTCCAGAACAAACACGCCTGGTATTGTAATGGTACCAAACCATTGTAGAATAAGTAATCAGAATAAAACTAGGCTTGTAGAATTAAGTTAGGGCAAGTGAGATGCGCAATTAATTAATAAAGTTTATAAATTAATAATCACCATTCACATATGAGAGTCTTATCTTACTTGCGCGACTTAGTCTGCTTGTGTTTTCTTGGTATCATCCGTTCCAACTGATCAGTCATTTTACTACATACTTCTACTTTATACTTCTATTTCATAACTCATTCTCTTGCTCATTCTACAATGGTTTTGTACCATTTTGTTTAATAAAATAGAAAGAATCTCTGAAAGCGATCAAAAGTATTTCTGGTTTATAAAACTAACTTCAATTTTTTTAGAAAGCTTTTTCCAAAAAATGAAAATTAAAAACAGGTAGAGATTTGTTAATACGCGAATTTATAAAACTAGGTATCTATTTAAAAGTCAGTCGTGTGAATATCTTAGTTGAGTTAGTTAATGAGCATGATCGAAAAAATAGTTTCAAAATAAGGGCAATCTAAAATTTCAAATATCTTCAAAAGTGGCCACTGGATAAATGACATCAAAAAGATATCAGATTTATAGATGATTTTTAACGTTTGCTTAAAACATTCTGCACGATAGAAAAAATAATAAAAATAAAAAACCGTGTAGTTTACCTTCCCCTGGCTACGAACTATCGGGATTCTTTGAAAACAGCTCGGTAAGGGAAATCCTAGAAGGATTGAAAGTACGGTATAGGTATAGGGTGTTTCAGAGTTTTTTGAAATCCGGAAATCCTAGAAGCGTAAAATGAACTCGCTTTTCACCCAACAACTTTTAATTCAATATTTTTAGAATTTCTAAAATAAAGATCGATAATAAGGGAGTTCAAAGATTAAATTGGTTAGGTTATTTATTAGCGTTTCTTAACTTATCATTGAGCAAAATAATATGTTTCCTAACAATTTGGTGTTTGGTTACGGAACTGCAAGAGTCTTGCAAGTCTCGCAAGTCTTGCAGCAAGACCAAGACCAGGTTAGTCTTGGTATTGGTCTTGCATCCCAGTATTGGTCTTGGTCTTGGGTCTTGGTCTTGCATAGACGGTCTTGGTCTCGGTCTTGGTCTTGCAATTTTGCAAGACCAAAACAAATAAGGACTTAAACTTCGTTCTACCAAACAACGTGCTTCTGTTTTTGTAACACGAAACACAGCGAAATCGCTTTATATGTATGTCGCAACTAGCTGTTACTGGGTAATACGTTTTGTGCTGTACGTGAAAATCATAATGTCAATCGCACTACCTGAACATTTCGTATGTGAGAAAGTACAACATGATGGCCATGAAAGAATGTCAACGAGTTAGAATCGAATTCTTCTATTTCTTGTTTCTTTCCCTATTGATTTTTTCTCATAGCAGAAATTTATAAATTCAACATCGCAAACACAGGGTAAGAAATGGTTCTTAAAAATGTTACTGATTTATAGATACGATGCGTAGCTATAATTTTTTACAAAGAAAAAAGATAAAATTGAGTTACTGTCAAATTTACCTTTCCCTTGACTACAGACCGTATTATTTTTATCGTAATCGTATTACAAGCATGGGAGTCTGGAAATTCTAAGCATTGGCAATAAATTTAGATTTTTCTAGATGGAAATAACATGTGAAAGCATGTTTTCCTTCACTTGAATAAAAACTCGCTGAATCTAAACAGTGTCGCTCGTAAGCGGAAAAATAAATAAATCCCATCACTGACATTCAACAATCTAAGCGACAACTATAGAACCCGGCCAAAAGTGTGCATAAACAAAAGCCGTAGGTGCTGAAATGATCATTTACAATTCAAAATAGCAACTATAGCTATAAGTGAATTTCATGCTGAATGTACTAAAGATTTGCATATCATAGCTCTGCTAACTCAGAATGTGAAAAATGGGCTCATCTTTATGAGAATTACAATTGTTTCAATGAATATTTGAAAATGATTCTTAATTGTTGTTACCTTCTCTAAGCCAAATAATAAATTATGGCAAGATCTAGTATCAAGAGTTATTTCATTATAGTAATATTAACATAACAACAATGTGATCAAGTTATCAGCTTGGGAAACTTAGGTGACTTTTTTTATTCACCTTCCAACATCATTTTACATTGATAATGCATTGATTATCTTAAAGAGATTGAAATATATATATATATATATATATATATATATATATATATATATATTAGTTTGAGTAGACCTAGACTTTAAACAGTTGTCAAATCGATTCCATTATCATTGTCGAGTATGTAGGCTGTGATTCTTATTTATTTATGACAATACTTGTCAATACATAAACTAACCAGAATACGAGTTGGGTTATTTATATCATATATAATATATTCTGATCGTCGAATGTGACAAATGATTGTCTTATCCCATTAAATAGGTAATGAGCTGATTCTAATTAGTTTCAAATCTATCTACAATTTGACATCGTGGGCAATTTCGGACATACCAACTAGCCTGTGAAGCTGGCGTATTATGTCAAATCTGACAATGTTCACTATTAATCTATTCTTTAAAAAGTCAAAATTTAGCGTCTGACGTCAAAACTGTCAACTTTGACATAATACGCTAGCTGCATGCGTCAATGAAAATGCACATGTAAAGAAGACCAGCGGTTTAAAGTACCTTTCGAAGCAAGAAAATCACACTGACGGGGGTGCCACTGTCATTATTCTGTCTTTTAAAGCGAAGATCACTATGCAACTGTCAGGATAACAGAAACGTATTTAAGCGGAAGGGACTTCTATACTCCGCTTCAATATAAAATAAGTCATAATACAATAGATATTTGGTCATTATCATAATTTATTACTTTCTATCTTTTTTGAAATGGAGTACCTACAGGTTGTCGTTGTTAGCGCGAGATGACATGTGATCGTCTGATCACCGTATTTGTATTTAAATATCGTTTGTTGACATGATCAAAAAACCTACTATATATAACACCTGTGGCTTTTCGTCGGGGTATGAAATTGCTATCTGTTCATTATAAATTTATCTGATTGAGATAATTGAGACATATGCAGTTTCCAGGCAATCTCTTGACAGCAAATGATATGAATAGCATGCATGCCTTCATGTATAAATGTTGGAGCTGTGTCATACAGAAAAGCGAGTGTCTCTTAAGAATACATTACATGTTTCACCTATGTGTATGATTCGCACGTAGATATTCTGTTATGCTGGTGAATCTTAATAGTGCCAGCCTGACGACATTCCCAGAAGTGGTTCTTATCTGCAATTATTCATCGGATAAGATGGGATTGTAAGAAATGTTTATGAGAAGAAAAAAATATGTATAGAAAGTAATAATCCTACTCACTATCACAATGAAATTGTTTAACGTAGGTATATGTGCATAAATGTTATGATAAGTGTGAGAATCCAGAAACAATATTATAAATAATAATCCATCTATCTATAAGAAATCTTTTGGGTGAATCATATGAAATTGTTTTTTTCTTTCAAGCTAGATTTATAAAGTTGAAGTTTCTAGTTGCTCTATCAATAAAATCCATCAACGATTATAATGTAAACATTTTTCTGTTTGTCAAGAAAATAGGGAAATATGAAGGAAGTGTCGATACTAAAGATCTTGATCGGATTACTGGACAGACGTAGTGATTACATTATGATCACAGTTTTATAATTTAAATATATCCACATAATGAGTCACTGGTGTATCAAGTTATTTATTTATTAATAAAAAATATTCTATTACATTTTATTATCATTATATCATTATATTACTCTCATCATATTTCTATTTTTTTAATTCATGATATAGAATAACTTAATTTAATATTTTCATCTATTATCACAAACAAAACTTGAGGTGAAGCACAATGTTCAAAATATATACGGCTCTTTCTCGACGAAACGAGAGTTACGAGAATAAATAATTTTTGATAAAAAAATAAAGTGACTTTCTCAGTTAGTAATTTTCAAGTGTTGCAGTTATAGGTAGATAGAAGACTCTTGACAACAAACTTTAAATTAGCAGCAGTAGTCAATAGAATTATTATAGTATTATGTTTGCAACACTTTTCTTTAAAGTTCAACTTCTGAGGACTAATTCTCGTGTGAAAGTAGTCGATGGCCGCTACTTTGGCGCTAATTTCCAAGAGTTAGTATTAATTTATTCTTCTATACCATGAATCATTTGCGCATTAGTGCACTTTACACACGCACTAACTAAAGTGTCATTTGGACATCATCAGAATTAATGAGAAACTTTAGGTTATTTCATTTTCTCAAACAGAGGTTACAAACATCCAGTCGAACAGTAAGCCTCTTTCTTTTGGGAAGTTGGTCAAAATAGAAAACTTACTGTCGAATTGTATACCTTATCCATTTTCAAAGTCGGTTTTAAACGACTCTCTCAACTGAAGCACGTGTTTTCGCAATTCCGTCTGTTGAACAATAATTTCTCTAATTTTGTTATGTTTATAATATTTGGATTTAATCTAACAAAACTAATCATTTATTGAATTCAGTCATTCATATTCTATTCTCTCGACAATAAAAGGTAACCATAAATTCACTTGGATACGTCCTCCAAATTCGTTGGAGATTAGTTGTCAAATAAAATTACACGGCTTCAGAATTACTTTCTTATTTATAGGCAATATATCTTAAACTAATAAAATTGGATGCAAAGTAGTAGCTAGGTATATTCGAGTAGTAGATAAATGTAGATAAAAATACTAGTTAAGAATTATATACTTGTATTCTATTAGGAATTCAATTTAAGATTTTACTGAAGTGGAAAGACATTACTAGATTTGATTTATTCTTTGGGTTGCCAGGTCTATCATCAATTCTATAATATGATGTATTTTTTATATGACATTTGCTAAGACAGCACTTGATCTATAGTCCTAATAAAATGCATTATATTCATGTTAAAATATTTAAATGAAATCACTGAAACTAGAGTAATATATGTACAAGGTAGGTAAAGAAGAATTTCCTCAATCTCGATTACAATTAACCGATATATTTCAAAATATTTTATTAAAATGATCGTAGCATACTGGTTCTCAGCCTAAATTACTCCTAGCATTTATGACTGGTTCAAAAATAAAGTATATATATATGAAGTAGTTGTAGTTAACAAGTATTATAGCATTATATTGTAAAATTTCAAATAACTTGTCTTGATTATGGTCATAAAGAAAAGTTTTGTAAAAATTATCTACACATACAAAGAAATCGTGAAAGTGAGACATTAAGAGGTAGGTATTACCAAAATTCACAATCATCTGACAATATTTTATCTATTTCACTGATCTATATTATTGATGTTTTTAACTGCGAACGTATTCAACCATTGTCCATCCTTGTGTATATATAAAACTACTCATTGATTATTGTATTATTATAGGTATTTCGTTTTTATAGCAATTTTGTAAAATTTCCAGATTGCTCTTATTCTTTCCTCGGAATCTTCCTATATATGGACTCACAAGGGGTATTTTGCACGAACTATAAGAGTTGACTGGTTTCAGACAAACATTGTCTTCAACCAGTAAACCATCCTTAGCATTCTTGATAGTTAATATACTTTTGCTTGTCAAATCATTATGTTCGTTGGCGACTTAGACATAAACTTCAAATATTTCTTTATATTTGTTACTATTCCTCAACACCACTGCATCTTTTCCCCTTTTTACCAATTTTGTCACTTGCCACTGTTCTTGTCTACACTCGCGAGACCTTTCAACATATGGATAGAAATTTATAATACACTGCTGAAATATTCCAAACAAAACATCACGACCAACTTTAAATTGACTCAGACTCTGTTTATAACCTATCTAATTTACCATATTATCGCTTATAATTAGGTGATTTGTATGACCCTCGAGGCCCAACCTCAAATACAGTGTATAACGTACAAAATGTACAGCGGACCATCAATTCAAAAATGACCGAAGCACATGAAAAGTCGATAAAGAAGATGAAAACATGTAACACAACACACACATCTCGCATATTGAAGAGTTGTGTAAGCCAGATATTTGTTCTCTGTCCCCTATTATCGATGATACAGACAATGATAACGATAGCGACGTGAGGATGGTAAAAGAAGGCATACACATAGGTATAGAAGATGTGACTGAATCTCTTTTCCCGATACTTGATTTAGTCGATATCCAACTTGTAAGCCCGACACAACACTGAGAGAGGTGTTGTTTATGTTCACGAAACTATGGGATTTACGACCAATCCGTTTCTTATAGACACTAAGAGCCATTATGAGACTTACAAATGATGTACAAAGCATTTAAAATGGGATGTTGACCAGACTGTTCCAAAAAAGAATGGCCGGGTATCCATTAACATTTTTAAATAGAAGAGATTCGTTGCTTAGAAAAACTATTTTATTATTCATGCCTTATCACATGATCTAGATTGTTGGATGACTTATTCATGATTCTGTCCCATAGAAACTAAATATTATTCAAACATTGAAGATCTCATTTCCTAACTGTGTGTTTTTGAATTTAAAATTTACCTAGTCAGGTCAAGAGTCTATTGATTAAGTATGGAGTACCGCTTGATTAATATGAACTGAATCATTCGCTCTTCAATTTACAAGTCAATAATTTTGATCTCTGTTAACAGATCATAGAGCAATGTATATATAATATTATGAATAAACGCAAATCCAGAGTACCTCATGGAAGCCAAGTAGTATAAAAGCAGTACGTACTTTTTATGCTATAAAGTTTAAGCCATGTGAAATATACTGATGGTATAAAGCATTCTACTTGAATAATTTTATATCTTACGTTACCTACAGGAGTATATTATTAATCATGTTAGGATGTTATGACGTAATTCCTGACAAGTTCAATCTTCATATACAAGAACAACAAAAAAAATATTCTTTTACTAATTGTGATATAGAAGTTGTGATGAAGATTCCATTGCTTAGGTTGACATACATAATAAATAATGTACGTCTTGGGCACTACTAAAAATAGAGGCAATGAAATATGGCAAATGGTTGCAACTGCATTCCATGTGTGACCGAGCCGCAATTATACGTAGCTTTCGGTATCATCTCTAGGCATCGCGGAAATTGAAATATTGAAATAACACCCTGACACATTAGCAAATTAAAATATAAAACGTCGCCATAAATTATAGTCATTTGATTTATGTAGCAGTAATAATTCCACTGGCATTTACGATATCTCCGGGGAAAGTTCTCATAATATGAAGTTTGAGTGAATTTTCCATTCCATCTACAATTTGTACTAAACTTGATAAAAATAGAGATAGAATTTCCAGCTACATAAGTACAATATTTTCCCACAGAAAAGAACAAAATAAATATTTTAACAAAGAATTGGACCGACTTTCTAGTTGTTGCACTGAAAAATACAAAATAATATTAATTCTATTGGTGCTGGTTCTTTTGGAGTTGGTGCCTACAACAACAAATTACAACGGCACAACTTCAAAACTACCAGCACCAATAGAATTAATATTATTTTCTATTTTTCAGTTCAACAACTAATAAAGTCGGTCCATTTTTTTGAAAAAGATATTTATTTCATATTTTTGAGTGTAACATTAGTCATTAAAGTTGTTTAATGTTCACTAATACCCAAAAAGATATAGGTTTAGTTTTTAGTTGTTATTTATTATTCTCGAAACATCGCGGCGCAAATATACATATTTCAGACTTTACTGCTCTAACTCGAAAACCGTAATTCAATTTAAATGTTGCTACATATAATCTTTTCATTAATTTGGCCATGTCTTAATTTCCAATTTTCTAAAAAAAATTGCTGTTCCACATAGCGGAAATAAGCATATCAGATATTTCAGACTTTACTATTGCGAAACTCGGAAACCGTAACTTTTTTGAAAAATGTCCAATTTAAACGTTTTCGGATATGGCCCCCTTCCTAATTTTCAGATCTAGAATTTTCGATTCTCGGAAAAATTTGCCCCTGCCACATAGCTGAAATACATATTTCACACTCTAACGCGGAAACCTATTATTTATTATTTTTAAGAATCTCCAATTCAAACGTTTCCGTATATGGAATTTTCTTTAATTCTGCCGTCTCGGATATTCTATTTTCGAGGAAAATTGCCCCCTCCACCCCATTTGGGGGCGGATTTTGGAGGGAAGGAGATTTCGGATTTCAGTTTTTCTAAATATGGGACCATTTCTTCTCTTATAAATGAAAAAAAAAATCTTTTAAATCGGAGTACTTTTACTATGCGAAACGCGCGAACATAAAAAAGCAAACATAAAACCGAATTGTATACCTTTTTCTTTTTTTGAAGTCGGTCAAAAACTATTTTTGTAAACAAAATTGGCTTAACCAGTAGAACTGTAACAATCTTTACCTTAGACTTTCCTAATTTATACAGTAGACTTCATATTATATATATACATATATAGGCTCTTCATTCTTGGCGAAATGGTGGCCGCTCATCTGAGCTCTTCAAATTCGTGTGAATCACTCCATTATTTGTTTCATTTTCTTTATTTATCTGTGAGGTTTATAGGTTATTATTATGTCTCTTTGCTTGCTCTGTTATCCTCCTCCATTTTGTTCTGTCTTGTATATTTCTTCTCCATTCATTTATATTCATTTTTATAATGTGTAATATTTTGTCTTCGGTCTGCTTTTTGATCTTCCTTCCTGCGGCGCGCAGTTTGTTACTCTTCTTATTATTGATGTAGTGTCATTCCTGAGTATATGTCCGTATCATTTCAATCGTTGAGCTTTTATGGACCTCATTATATCTTCTCGTTCCATTTTCTTTCATGATTCATCATAGCTCTAATGTCACCTTCTTCTGTACTGACGGGCCCAAATATTTTCCTTAGAATTTTTCTTTCCTCTATCTTTAGGTTTTCCTCATTTCTAATTGTCAAGCACATTGTCTCCGCTCCATAAGTCATTGCTGGTCTTATAGCGGCTCTATAGAGTCTTAATTTTGTGTTTTTACTTAATTGTCTATTTTTTATTAGTTTATTATATTTCCCATATTCTTTATTTCCAGCCTTTAATATCTCGGTTACTTCTATGCTCCTATCATTTCTCATTCAGCATTACGCCCAAGTATCTGAACTTTTTTGAACGTATAGTCTAGTTTTATCTTGGTTAATGTCCAGGCCTCCACTTTTCGTTTCTTTGGTCAGTTACACAACATCTTATCCAGGTGACTCTTGTTTCTTGAAATAAGGGCGAGATCGTCGGCATATCCTTCATATTATGCCCGATTTAAATAAGCAGCGCCTCTACTTGATCATATAGGGACTTTTCAGGCATCTTTCTGATGACATATGAACAGTACAATTATGTTTATTCATTTGATTGCTAGGTTGCCTGTTGTTACCAAACCAATCACAATAGAAATTCTTAATATTATTTTCATTTATGAAAACTATTTTGAAAGATGTGTTAACAAATAAAATAACAAACATATGATCAGCTGATCCTAATTGATTCAATTTTGCAACTTTTGAATGTTTCCGGCATATACCAACACACTTGTGACTTAGAAATGGTTCTTGAAATAGTAGATGAAGGTATTATTTTTACCTACCTTTCTGTTGATCTTTGTGTAGCTACTGAAATGTTTTATTAAGATTTCAGAACAACCCAATTGTCAAATGGGATCTGTGTTTAAAGATACCTGTAGCGCAAATGGACGACATCAATGGTAACGTGTTTGTTGAGTCATGTTGACAGCAAGCATTGCCGGAAAAGTTAGAGACTTAATATGCTCTATTACGAGACACGAGTCGGTTGGAATTATGTACCTATTGGTGGAATAGCTAATACGCATATTACTTTATCCATATATCAGAAACATTAATCTTTGCTTTATCAATGAAAATACTACAGCAGCGTAAGGTCTTGGGAACCCCCTATGTCAAACATAATATTGTGGATTTTTCAACAATTGTAATTTTAGATTGATAAATATTAAATATCATATTACTTTCTTTTAGCACTAACTAGTTTTATTAGATCCTAAGTGAAATTTCTCGACATCTGGGGAGAAAATTATATGGCTCACGTTAAAATTAATTTCATTAAAAGATATTCTGCTCAAGAAAGTTCTGGTAAAGCTTTCTATTTAAAATATTTGCTATTGAAATTGAAAAGTTCGCTGTAAAAACAAACTTCTCATAAAGTTTGGAGATTAATTTCGAATTTAAATAGCATACAAGCTAGTTCTTTCTGCTCCTAAATTATTACTAATTGGCAACTGCTCCAAATATCTTTTACTTTGGTCTCTCTGGATTATGAGCCATTTAATAAAATTCAATAGGTATTATGCCAACAATAATTCCAAAGGAAACTTCACTGTAATATATTAGAGATTTGCAGAATGTGTAAAAAAGTAGACATATTAAATATACTTAAATTAGATTTTTGATTTTATCTAATATTTAAATACCACAAAACATTTATTACATAAGATGGATTCCTGTATTCTTTAGGAATGCATGGACTCATATATAAATATTTATTCATTCAATGAAGTGAGAGAGTCTACCGCTGTAGACCTAGAGACTGAAGCTAAGAATTTTAATTTGAATCAATTTCTAAGTCGTATTTATTCGAAAATTAATGTTTTATTTATAACCTCTTATTTATCTATGGAAATTTATATCTATTATGTGTTTGTATAGCTCTTCCAGAAGGAAGAACTGTCAAAAATATGCTGATTCACTAATTGATTATTGTCCGTACTTATATCTACATAAAGTATAAGATAATTGTTTACTCACCCCTTCGAGACAACCCCGAATAGAATTTTGATCTAATAAATAATTTAACACCATGAAGACAAGGAAACTGAAATGAAATCTAATCTAGATCTAGTTCTAAGTTTGAAAGCATTGCACCGATGGTCAGTCAGTTGATTCTCGTTAACTATTTTTACTTTCCTACCGCTACCCTAAGTTCCAGTAAGGAAAGTTGGTTTTGTAATCGTATAAAATTTTCAGTGTTCGGTTTTCTACAGATGTTTACGTTTTATAGGTCCCTGGGTCGAAAGAACATATTTTCCGCAATTGATCTGTTTGTCTGTGTCAAGATTATCTCGGGAACCCACGGACCAATTTTGTTACTTCCTGTTTTGTTTTGTAGGGTATCGATGAGGCTTGCCAGTGAGTCATATGGGGCGTTCTATTCGCACTGATTGCAAAGTAATAGCTGAAAAACTTTGTTTCTTTCAAAACAAATTGATAAAACTTGTGTAAAACATTCTGCTTTAACATTTTATAGGTAAAGCCTATCTCTAAGAAAAAGCAGGAAAAAAGATATGCTTAAATAAACTCTCGAACTTATTAACTTTTCTAGACGATTTTAATATTTGATGAAATTCCTTTGAGCGCATGGGTGAATAAACCAGATATTTTAGACTGACTTTGAAAAACGGAGGAGGTATTCGATCATTCATCTGTTTGATTGCTCTTATTATTTCATAGGTTTAAAGATAGATTATACATGCAAACGAATATTTATTCTCTTGGCGTCTTTGTTATAAGGTACCAATCGTAAAACAGTTCGTATCTATTATTCGAGATTCCAGCATACCTCTGTTAAGGTACGATGTTATGATAACACTTGGATGAAAAATCAATAAAAGGAATTGCTTTTGTAGCGGATGAAGGATAAGAGTAATAGTTTGATACTAATCTATCAATCTAGTCGCTACCATTTGGCCTCTATCTTCAATTGAAAGTGTGTAATCTATAGTTAGTATACAATTTAGTTGCGCCCTCTCCTTTTCTCTCGTGTTAATTTTGTTTACAGTGCTATCGCGCTGTTATAGGTACCGACGTACTGTGGAACTGTATAGAATCACGGAAAGAAAAACTGAAATAGCCAGAATAATAAAAAAGCAAACATACAACCGAATTATATACCTACTCCTTTTTATGAAGTCGGTCACAAACACGAATTTCCAAGGTGGTTCAAGTCTACAGATGGTTGATATTAGATACCCATTATTTAAGAAATGTTTTTTTTGTATTTGATCGCTATTTCAAAAATAATAAAAAAGCTTTTTTGGCACATAATATTCATAAATCCATTCAACATGGATTCAGGGTGATCTTTTTAAAACTTACCACCTACAATTTTTTTGACATGTGAAAAAAAATTTCATTACAAAAAATTGGGCGGACGTTATTAGTTGGTGCACTGAAAACTACAAAATAATATTTATTCAGTTAGTGCTGTTAGTTTTGAAGTTGTGTAGTTGCAGTTAGATTGATAACTTTTGGAACGAAAATCGTTGAACGTTCACGAACAACAAAGAAGATAGTACTTATCCTATTACCCAAGCATATTATTTGCTTGTACTTGTTATTATTTAGAGATCTCAAAATATTTTAGATTTTACCATTTTACCACCGCTGTTACTCGAAAATCGTAGCTGTAAGGAAAAAATGTTCATTATAAGTATTGCTACAAACAATCTGGTCTTTCAAGTTGTTGCCTCAGATTTTCTATTTTCGAAAGAAATTGACCTTTCTACATAGCGAAAATACACATATTTGACATCGCTGTAAATCGATAAAAAATAACTCTTTTGAAAAAAGTTCAATTTAAACGTTTCCGGATATTGTCCTATCATTAATTCTGCCACCTCAGATTCTTAATTTTCTAAAAAAATTATATCATTCACCCCTTTCGGGGGTGATTTTTGAAGGGAAAGTGATTTTGAATTTAATTTTTTACGAATATGGAACCACTTCTCAAGTCTCCTCTTTGAAATGAATCAAAAATCGTCAAAATTGGAGTACGTTTACTATATAACACGCGCGAACGAACCAAAAAAAAGCAGAGAGTTGAATTGTATACCTCCTCCGTTTGGGTTTATCGGTCAAAAAGATTTGTAAGAAATATTATCGAGTGGGAGATCTCTTAACAGAAATTTGCGTCGCCGCTTTCTCCCTCTGTGCCCAGGATCTACCCTCTAAAAAGTCATATTCACTGGATATCAAGTGATAGCTCATTTGAAAGGTACATTCAGTTCTCACTATTGAAATGTGCCAAATTCTTTAGAGTTAATGCTTTACTTATGGTAACGTTCACTGGATAATATGCCGTGTTCTAACAGAACTGTTATTTTAGCATCTTAGAATCCAACTCGTTATGAGAATGCCTATTTCAATTTTTAGAAGTTTGGTGTTTGTAATTGATATTGGATTTACGATATTTGTCTGTAATATTTCTCTAATATTTATAAGTTAAACAAATAGAACAGTATTTCAAAGGATACAACGGAATATACGTTTCCAACCTCAAAGAGTGGTCAACGAAAATAAATTTGTTTTTAGCACAAGTGAGAAAGTGTTGAAGAGCTCAGAATTAATAGCCAAAGTTATCTTATATTAGCCACATACATAAATGAAGCTACAGCGAATTGGCGTTGAATTATCAAGAGAAATTTAGTAGTCCTGATATATTTTACATTTTGCCCTAGACTGCTCTCTGTGTTCCAATAGAACAAATGTTATTTGGATCTTTTTCTGGGAAATGTAATGGGTTCTATATTCTAAAAAGTAATTTATGTTCCACCAGCTCATCAAAAGAATAGATTGAATCTCTTATGGATATGGACACTCGAATCACCACAGGATGTTGAGATTTGTCTGGAGAATATTGTACATATAGCTCACTAAAATATTTACCCACCGCCAACACATTCAGAAGATCGAGAACCGCTTAACGTTGGCGCTAGTTCATTCCGTAGCGTTTAATGGCTCCCCATGAATATCCCATTTTATATCCTGTCGCCTAAAAAGATATAGCAAACAAGGTGTCTGAAGAACAAATAAAAGTAAATTTTACACCTCGGTATACCATTCACAGCAACAACGTTAACACTTTTGATGGAATACCTGCCTGCAAGCTCCGAATGCAATTTTGGTTTGCCAACTGACAACTCCTTGACGTTTTTCATAAACGAATTTTTAATTCATCATATTTTATATTAGAAATATAATAAATAAAATTTAAATGATGTTTGTTGCAAAACCCATCACTTGACAAGGGCTGGTATTATCATATTTTTTATATTGTTAAAAAAAAATTGGAAAAGTTACCTGAAATATCGAACAATTCGTGAACATTAGAAAGAGCTTTTTTTATTGGATTTTTGTACAAACTTAAGACCAAAACCAACGATATGAAAAGGATATACGTAGTTCATTTTAGGTAAATTTCTTATAGAAATGTACTTACCTATTTCTGCTGTCATTTGTAGTGTTGGGTTTAAAGATTGGCTGTGCTCATGATGCAGAACATCCTCAGACTTATCGTCTTTATATTTGACCTACAAATCTTTCGGATTCAAAGGGAAACATTGTGGATATTATATTTGCAAACAATGTGCGAATTTGATGTGGTGATGTAAGCTTCAAAAGGTTCGAACAATTTTGGTGGGTAACGCACAATCCAACAGATCATCTATTTTCCGCAACTGATCGCCGACGCTACAATGAGTATCCATCATTGCCCTTGATGGTGTCAGCAGCTTGGATCCAATTATACAGGGTGAGACATTTTTGAAAGCTCTCCAAGGTCCATTTCAAATGAAATAATGGAATCGTTAATCTGGTCTGATTAAGACCACTAATCAAACTAGAATGCGTGCATACAACGATTTTGCTATTCCACGGATTACATCCAACAACGAACTTCATCATGAACACGTTGCTTTTCAATGAAATTCATAAGCGATTTTCATTTGTGTCTGGCATTATGTATGTCATGAATATCAACTGGTTTTTGGCTGGGCCACAGTTCATTTTTGATCTCCTTCTATTGAGGGTTACATGTGAATATTATAAATAGGTCTGAGCAGCCATATTCGTATTCGTGCAAGTGACGAATGGCTCCTAGCAATTGGTTTATTTGTCCTTGGATCTGCAAAGTGGAGTAAAATTCTATAATTTATTTCTGATACACAGTCAACTTTACGACAATTATCATATAAAGTGTAATTGAAAGTGGGCATGAAATTATTTTGTACAAAATATATTGTGCCAAACGACGACATTTGGAAACAACTGTTGTAGTTTTGAATGTTGTTCGAGAGTCAGTAACTGTCATTCTAGTATCTGTTAGACAAAAGACAGTAGGTCCATCAGTCTCTATTAAACATAATTCAAACAGGCGAGTCCCATACAGAATTACTAATTTTGGATTTTTAAATATTTCAACTGTCTATATGGATTTTCTCTATATTTTTTTAAACCACCCCTGTATTCAAACCGGTCAAGGCGTTTTAGAGTTTTAGTGAGACTAACGGACAGCATTTGATTTTTATATAGGGTGTGCCAATTAAAACCATTCCGATTATCTTGTAAGGAGACAGGTTTTGTAAAAATCGCCAAGATAGGTCGATTTTGTTATTCAGGAGAACACTTATTGGCGTAAGTTTCAGTGTCTTGGAACCTATCCCTTAGGCAGGGGCTTAAAGTGCCCTTACATGTTAAAAGGCACCCTATGTTGAATGACACCTCATTTTAAAGCTGTTATGATTCTGATTACAACACACGATTTTTTGTGATATTCTCGTTGGGCAACGGCCATAAAATCATCAATCCAAAAATAAGACAGAATATCAATAAATGCCCTATTTCCAAACAGTACTAAAATCTTTGCTTTTCTTCTGAACGAACAATTCGAAACATCTGGGTGTTATTTGTAAACTTTTTTATGTCGTTGAGAATTTTTCGTTTCTCTAAAACAAACTTCATGGTTTTTCAACACAATGTGTTTACCTGCTTTTCTTGATTCGAAACCAGTAAAGATCCCGTAAAATCATCCCAACGTTGATTGTTGAATCTCAGTTCGTGAAAATGGTAGATACAGTTGCCGAAAAAGTGGACCTAGTTAGTTTATTTAACCGAAATAATGAATGTGCACGGCAGGCAGCCCGACTTTTTAATGATTGTCATCCTGATAAAAATATTTTGCATCGGTACATCTTGGATTTATTGCATAAATTTTCCGAAACTGGATCGGTTCAAGCAGCAAAAGTCAACGTGAGAATTTCGTAGGTACTGAGGAAAATCAGGTAGCTGTCCTTGGTCACGTAGCAATAAAACCAAATTTGAGCCTCAGGGAACTCGCAAGTACTTCTGGAATGTCAGTACTTACTTAGTTGCCATCGAATCTTAAAATTTCATAATTATCACCCATACAAAGTTTCTTTGCTACATCAGCTTAATGAAGACGATCCTGATCGCCGTGTGCAGTTCTGTGAGGATATAAGTGATTGTGCTCGAAGGAATCCAGCATTTTTATACTCAATCTATTTTTCCGATGAATGTAAATTTCAACTGGAAGGCCAGGTCAATCGCCATAACTGCCGCTATTGGACCAGTTAAAATCACAGAATATTTCATGAAAGTCAAAGGCAGCATCCAGGCAAATGAAATGTTGGGGCTGGCATACTGGGAGGAAATCTGGCTGGAGACATATTTCTGAATATACTGAAAACGCATATTTACCTGATGATTGTAGAAACATTGGAATGGTAACGCCACTGCAGAAGACATTATGCCGCAGTTGATCGTAATTTTCTCAATCAAAATTTACCAAATCATTGGATAGGGCTCAGAGGTTTAATCGAATGGCCTCCCAGATCCCCAGATTTAACGCCATTAGACTTTTAACTATGGGTACACTTGAAGCTGAAAGTTTATGAAACAACAACAAACACAGTTGACGAACTTCGTCGGTCATTAGTTGAAGAATGTCGTCATATTACACCTGAAAGGCTTCGAAATGTTCATTCAGATGCAAAGCAAAGATTTTATTATTGTTTGGAAGTATAGGGCACACTCCTTGAACATTAGAATAAATAAATTTTTCGTATTTATTGATATTTTGTCTTATTTTGGAATAGATGATTTTATGGCCGTAGACCAATGAAAATATAAAATGTCATTTGTTGTCGTAATCGGAATCACAGCCACTTTAAAATGAGGTGTTACTAAACATAGGGTACTATTTAAAATGTGAGGGTACTTTACGCCCCTGGCTAAGGGGTAGGTGTCCTCCTCGATAACAATATCGACCTGTCTTGGCGATTTTTACAAAACCAGTTCCGTTACGAGATAATAGGGGTGGGAAGTTTTAATTGGCACACCCTGTATATAGATTATGGGTCAATTAGCCATATTTAACAATTTCTAATCGGGAAAATTTGCTTAAATTTTCCTAATTTGATCTCAGAAAAATGTGGTAGCATTTTGTGAATCATAAAGTCAGGCATGTATGTATCTGTCCATGATAGAATTCTCTTTTCAAAACCTAGGAACGAACTTACACTGAAAATACGAAATAATATTAATTCTATTGGTGCTTGTAAATTTGAAGTAGTGCAGTTATAAGAATTAATATTATTTCGTATTTTTCATTGTACCTATCAACAAATAAAGTCCTAGTAAAAAAAAATTGTTCATTATTCATAGAAATTGTTGAACGTCCAATGATATTCAGAGATTCTCCAATACATAGCGCTAACAGACATATTTCAGACTTCATTACTGCAATTTTTTTTTCCGAAAAATGTCTAAATTAATTCGAATTGTATATCTCTCCCGTATGGGAAGTCAAACATTCAAACAGGCGTATCTCTGAATATAATCAATGATTCGTGTATCACGTTGAATATTTGTAGAGGGGAATGAGGCTAAAAATATTCTTTCCTGCTATAAATCATAAAATTTATAATCCTCGTGTTTACTCAACGTATTCTCATAACTGATTAATTGCCTCGATTATTATTCTTGCCTAAGCAAAAACGGGGATTCTTTCCGATAATTTCGAGTTAATCTCCTAAATACCTATAATATATATATATATATATATATATATATATATATATATATATATATATATATACCTACATCCATACGTATACGTTGTTATGAAGACCAGTTCTTCGGGCCGAAATTGACCTGTTGCAGAGGTTCGTGTAGAAAAACTACAGTTAATCATTACAGTGTTTGCAGTAAATTAAAACAGATTGATGTAATTTTTATGTTAATGGTCAAATAATTTATAGCGCTGTTTTATGTTTTGAAATAAAACCTCGCACCATTGCTAATGCAAAGTTATTTATTTGTTTATCACTGTTAATAAATGAATGTAGAACTATCTGCCTACCAGTTACAACTATATTTACAAATATGTTATAATTAATTTTGTATCTAAATTTGTAATAACATTGCAATAACAAATGAAATTCCAATTGCTGAAATAAAGACACACGACTAGATAATATCAGCAAAAATGCATTGTGTAAGTTGGAAGATCTGCTCACCTCAATATATATTGATTATCTCATTCATCTCTTCTTCTGTAATAACTGAAATTAATGAATGAAAGTCTATTGTTAACTTTTTTTTGTCTTGTTTAGTCTATTCATCGGAAGCTCATTTCCAAACAAACAGGTAGGTATATAAACTTTAAGTGATCTAATTATCAAATACCACCTTTTCCCTTAACCTTGAAGATGACCGACGGCCATTTTGTTTATTAATGGAATCACCTGTGCCTCAAATTATCCTGGAACTATTTTAATCGCCACTTAGGAGCCGGAACGTTGAATTAAACGGGCTATTTGTTATTCAAACATTTACGTAGGGCAATGGGTTGGGCGTCGGTTTCAAGACCTTCAGGGCCACTTCGAAATAATTTTAAGAGTCGTTCTCGTTAACTGTTTGATTAGTTCTGTCTTAGTTAATCACTGAGGGAATAGAAAAAAGTATTTCTCCTTCAACGAAGTTGATTCTAATGAGCTATCTATTTGAATTTGCCCAGAGGTTTGATAGCACAAGAAAGTCGTTTCAATTTGGAACTTGGAATAGTTTAAATTTTTAGATTAGAACCTATTGGTTTTATAAAGATATATTTGTTGAAAATGAGAACACTCTTGATTTCTTCATCAATACAGATTAAATCTTAGTATGAAATCGTGAATCTGAATAGATAAATAAGCATTGCATTCAAATATCATATATAAATTAAAAGTTTATTGAAACCGGGGAATACTCATGAAGGGTAAACGCGATCCGATATCTTATTCTTTGTGGGAGATTTTATCTTTTCATCATACCCTAGTTCAACAATACAATTTCATTTAGTTATCAGAAAATAATAGCTAGGCCGTATCTATCTATGGGAGTCCCGGAGCCCTGAGCTAATGGATAATCTCGAATTGGCTTGTAGCAAAACCTATGACCGTTCAAAGAAAAATATAACCCAAGTAGGGGGTTATATTTTAAGTAATCGTAAACCACGACCACTACTATTTTTCCGTTTTTTGCGCTTATAAACGTCACATTAACTTTACCGATAGATAAGTCATAAATAGTCATTATGTTCAAAGTAAAATAAGGTAAAACATAATAATAAAAAAAATCTTGGTCAGTCCCGTTGTTATAGCTGATTCTCTCTAAAGGAAGTTGGAATTTGGTACCTATACAGATTTAGCCGACTGCAAGGGGATAATTAAAAGTTTTTTTCATAAGAATCATATGACATAACACATAAATTTAGTATAAAATCTTGAAAAAGATACAGGATATGGGCCTGCGCCTGCGCGAAAATCATTAGTACATAAGTATACTTCAAATGCCATCGCGTCTAGCACTTGACCACTACACCTCAATCGTGATACCTGTTTCGTTAAACTAGTAAGCATATTTAGAAAAAAACTGAAACGAAGCACTAGATCTGTTCAAGATTCTGTTAGACTGTTCTTCAAAAACTGAAGTTGCATGTTTCTACATATAGTCTAAGTAAATGCTAAATACATACTGACGATGGGTTTTTGACATCTGTACAAGTGATTTATCATTTCGACAAGAAAAAACACATAATCCTTGACGTGTTTCAGATAGGGAAACTCATCAAGTCGTTATACGAAGACAACCTACAACTAACTCCTCCTTCAACTAATTTGGCAGCTGCTCGTCTCTCAACGCCAAGCATATACTTGAAGAAAAAAACTGATGTTACTTCTCTTTCAGCTATTGCCGAAAATCGTCGTCGTTCTTGATATATATATATATATATATATATATATATATATATATATATATATATATATATATATATATATATATATATATATATATATATATATAGCCAACCAACGGGCTGGGACTCTATAATCATGGCATGCCTGATTACGACTCACGCTTCCTCGAAGCCCGAATTAGTGGAGCCAATACAAACAGTGAGTTTGGTAAAACCAACATCAACTCACCCTCTGGCCATCCTCTACGGCAAGACGTACACCTGTCGCGTATAACTTGTTAAAATTTACTACAAATCATCTGCTTGATCGTCGTTAATGTTCGCTTAAGGAGAAACTCTTTTTTTGGATTTATGTTTATTCCTGACATTTTATATAATAAGGACACTTTTATTTCCTCAAATGCCGAAAGAATTTATTAGGGTATTTTATTGTTTCTTGTTACGTTTATTGTTGTTCATCTGTCAGAACATATGTTGAATTTAGAAAGTGAAAAAAAGATTCCATCATTTGGAATGGAAGTCTGATATATTATCATGGAGCTATATCATGATCGATCAAATTGATTTGAAACTGAGATTTATATTGGAAAGATCTAGTCAATTAGCCAATAATTGTTGAGTCACGATGAGGTTCTCCATCGAATTAACTGGATTGTGGTTCATCTACATATTCACCAGATGATTTAGGCTATAGAAGGCAACCTAAGAGAATCATAAACTCAAGGATAAATAATATATTATTTCAAACTCTATCATTTCTTGTATTTTGTATCGCTGTAATAGCAATCCATTCAACACCAATATTTTATATTTATAAATAACTAGCAGTACCCGGTCCGTTGCTGCCGTAGCAGTAGTAATTGTAGAGATATATGAAATTTGAAATAAATAGTTATGTTGGTTATGGGCCATGGCAGTCCAATAGAAAAAAATTAATAAATAAAACGAATTTCAGAGTTATCACTTTAATTATTAATTTATAATCTCAATTTTAAATGACGATTACTTACAAAAATAACTTCCTGCTTTTTTACACTTATATAATATTTTGAATGTAATGCTTTATGGTATATGATATTTTTTTACTTGCTTGATTATTTTAAATAATTTACTTTCATCACCTTTATTTTTAATATTTGTCCCTGTCCCTACCCGAAGTGCTGCTCTTGAAAGGTGGCGAAAGGCCACACTTTTCTCAGGAAAAAGGCTCTTTGTTCCAGATAATATAGGTGTTCTTTGGATAACAGTTCTTGATGTGTATGACATATCTGACATCACACTAAGAAACCGTATGGGAAAGGTGGTGTTTTCACTATAAGAACCTTCCTTATGCCTTATCAAAAATACTAAAACAAAAATTATCCTAATTGGTCGAGCCATTTTCGAGTTTTGCGCTTAGCAACGCATTTGGCGATTCATTTTTATTTATATAGATATTCATTCAAAAATTGCAGACATTACATTGCCTTACGGTAGTATTTACAATAATTCTCTTTTCATTGAATCAAATAATGGTAATAAGCAATTTTAATATTTCTTTTCAAATACCTCCAATTATTATGAAGGATTTATATTGGATCTATTAGAAATAAATAAGTTTTTACAAACACTAGATCCGACTTTAGTAGAAAAAAGCTCAAAAATCCAAAACCAACAAGGTATTATTCTATTGGTAATGTTTATTTAAAGTGGTGCAAGAAGTGCAAGATAAGTATCAGTTTATATGTAGATAAAAGTTATTTTGGCACCTACTAAAATTACTGTTACCAATAGAACAAATATTATTATGCGTCATCTGATGGAGTAAAAAGTTATTTGTTCAACAATTTACACAAGGTTTGATCTCTTCATTAATTACGCCATCTCACTTACTTTATTTTTGAATAAATTGCCCTTTTTACCTCTTTAGAGGGGATTTTTGGGAGAAATTCATATTGAATTTCCTATTTTTTAATTGGGTCATTTTTAAGCGATATTCTCCAAATAATAATTTTTTTTACAAAAAATTGGACCGACGTTATTAGTTGGTGCACTGACAAGTACGAAATAATATTAATTCTATTGGTGCTGGTACTTTTGAAGTTGTGCAGTTGCAGTTGGATTGATAACTTTTGGCTCCAACTTCACAAGTACCAGCACCAATAGAATTAATATTATTTCGTACTTTTCAGTGCACCAACTAATAACGTCGGTCCAATTTTATGTAAAAAATATTTATTTTAAACTTTTGAGTGTAAACAGATATGTCAAATTATAGACCAATTTCCTTAACTTCAAATGTATCCAAAATATTCGAAAAAATAATAAAAAATAGAATCTACAATTTCTTAGAAAGACACAAATTATTATCTGTTATGCAATATGGTTTTAGAAATAAAAAATCAACTAAAGATGCAATAAAGGATCTGACTGGCCTCATTTATAGTTCAATCGACAATAAAAAACCATCAATTGGTATATTTTTGGATTTGACAAAAGCCTTTGATACTGTCAATCATAAATTATTACTTGAAAAATTGGATCAAATTGGAGTAAGAGGATTGGCTCATAATCTTATCTGTTACTATTTATCAAATCGGAAACAACAAATCAAAATATATAAATCAATAAGTGGAACAAAAATCATATCATGTGGTGTACCACAAGGAACTGTTTTGGGTCCGTTACTATTCATTATATATATTAATGACTTTTTCTCAATTAAAACAGAAGGTAAAATTATTTGTCCGCTGATGACACTGTTGCATATTATGAAAATAGCAGTTGTAAACAATTGAAACTTAAGATTGAAAATGATTTCAAGAAAATTATACTCTGGCTTAGTACAAATCTTCTTTCCATCAATTTAAAAAAGGCATTTTTCGTTCCCGTTTGTAGTTATGGCAAAGGTATTCCAGAATTCAAAGAAATGTCCTTAAGTTTAGAAACAGTTATTTATTCAAAATCTGAAATCAAATATCTAGGTATTATTAAAGATAGCCATCTTAGATGGGATAGACATATTTCTTTCCTTAGTAAAAAACTAAGGCGAATAGTATACAAATTTAAATTGCTTTCAAATATTTTGAATTTTAAACATGAAAATATTGTACAATATCCTTTTTAGACCACATCTAGAATATGGTTTAATAGGATGGGGAGGAATTTCAAAGACACATTTAAAACCTATTGAAATTTTACAAAAGCGATGTTTGAAAATAATATCAAAGAGGGATTATAGATTTCCAAGTGATGTATTATATAAAGAAACAAACACCATTGATCCAAGACAAATGTATTTCAAAATTCTTGTAATAGATCAGTTTGAAAACAAAAAAATACAAAATACAGTTACTCATGATTATGATACTAGACAAAAACAAAATATTTCAGTACCATACATGAAAAAAACTATTGGTCAAAAAAACTTTATATATTTAGGACCAAAAGCCTATAACTATTTACCTAAAAATATCAAAGATATAAATTCAATTGAAAAATTCAATGCTGAGATTCATGTTTTCTTAAAAACAAATTCAAGGAAATCTATAATAAGAATTATTCAAAAATGATAGCGCTTTTTCTATCACATTTTCATTTTCATTTTATTTATTTTTTTATTTATAATTTTTAGATACAACTTAAGTGTATGTATGTATATATGTATATAAGTATATAGGTCTGTATTTATTATTATTTTTTTTATAATCTGATACTTAAATTTGTAATAATTAATGATAAAATAATAATTAATGTAATATGTATTACCACCTACATACAGACTTAAGAGTCTCGTAGGTTATTTGTTGTTTATTGACAAACTATTATTTGTTATTCTTATATTGTTGTTAATAAACGTTATTATTATTATTATTATTATTATTATTAATATTAGTCACGAAAATCGTCAATTTTTGAAAGAAATCGTCCTCTCCACGTACCAAAAATGCACATATTTGAGAATTTAACATGAATCTTACTCGAAAAAATTTTCAATTTAAAAGTTTCCGGAAATTGTCCTATCTTTAATCATACCAACTCAGATTTTCGATTTTCGAGAAAATTTGCGGTTTTCGGAGGGAAGGGATTTCGGATTTGCGTTTTTATGAATATGGGACCATTTCTCAAGCCTCCTCTTTCAAATGAATCAAAAATCATCAAAATCAGAGTACGATTACTATATAAAACTCGCGAACGAATTAAAAAAAAACAGACAGTCGAATTTTATACTTCCTCTTCGTTTTTCGAAATCAGTAAAAAATATCTTAGTAGCACCCTAAAAAATCTGAGCAATTGAACATTATCTACAAACCTTTATATGAATACTTCGGTATAATATATTCTATCTATATCTACCTACTCGAATTCTGACGATTTATTCTAAAATAATACAAAGTATTCGTCTTTTGTTTCAGATTTTTTTTTATTTTTAACTTTTTTTTCTCCCATTTCTCTACTTCAAGTAGCTGAGCGATTATTTCTTCAAATTCAGGTTGTTAAGTAATTCAAGTATGTTCCGCTGGATCGAGAGCCGCATCTAGAATGTTTCGAATCGTCTTATAGAAACCTATAAATTTTCGTAAAAGCTAATGTATCCGAATAACAAGCTAGCCAACAAGTGTAATTATATCCGGATCTTCTGTTAAATATTGCGTAACAATATTCAATATACAAGTAAATTTAACGAAATGTGATAATTAAATATTCTATTGATCATTAGAGAAGTTAATGACAAAAAATTCTTTCCTTTTTAAAATATTCAGTGATAATGTGCTACGGTGCTGATAAATGGCTGCATATTCAATTAAATTGATTTTCAAGTATATTTTTTTATTTTGGCATGATGACTGTTTTTTATTTTCGCCGACTATGTCTTCTGACAAATGGACATTAGTTTATAGTGAATTCATGATCATTAGATATGATAATAGAGAGGATAACTTAGTATCGAATGAACATATTTTTTAAATATATTATATTGCTTCTTTCGATTATAAAGCGATCATATAACTTTTGACGAAAATGAAAGAGAATGTAATTGAGGTGATTATGCAAACTTAGAGGTTATTAAGAAATTCAGTTAAATATATTAAATCTAAGATTTAACTTAAAAATTCAAAGTGGATAATAAATACATCTGGGCAGACACCATTATATGTTCTACGGAAAAGTACCAAATGATACCTATTCATTCTATTGGTGCTATAATTATAAATACCTAATCACCTATATCGCGTGAATCAAACAAAACAGTTAAACATTTAGAAAACTCTCAATATGCGTAAGAGATGAGTTTTTTTTTTGTTAGGTATCCAATCTAAACTTCAACAAATATTATGATTGTCGTATTTCTTAGTAGACCTGATGATTAATCCATAAAAAGGCTTCATATAAACGAGAGCTACTCACATAAAATTTTCATTTCATTTTCATGATTTTTGAAAACTGTTTTGTATAGGGTTATAAATCAAAAGCAAGATCATGTACAGTTTTCTATAATATTTTCAATGTTTTTTTTCAAAGTTTGAAATAGTTGCTACTATCTATAATTTTAATTCATTATCTGGCAGTTTAAATATGATTTACCCGACTCATGTCAGGTTAGTTACTTATACCGGCTTCGATTAATTACGGGAAAACTATAATTAGAAACAATTTGTAATAACTAACTAAAGTTCAAAGTATTTCTAGGGTCATGTATATTATCATTTTTTTATATTATTCTTTCAATTCTAAAAACATTTCATATATAGCCTTTATGATTTAATTTGAGTTTGTACTTTTGTACAAATAGATCAACTTAATGTATTTTATAATATTTTGATAATTATTAGAATGTACATGGTGATCAAAACGGAAAAATAAGAATTGAATTTAGAAGTTTTTTTTATACAGTATCCCTATTTTTAATACTTTAGTACATAAGTTTATCTACTATGTTGATCGAAATAATTGGCAATTTAATATTTATCATGTGACTTTAAAGTTGTGTCAGAAGTGGTCTATGTTTGCATTAGCAAACAGGTGTAACACAAATGTAAATTATACTTTTTATTTGTAAATTTTCCATAGCAACCCTGCTGTGATGGTTATATTATACAAAGATATATTTATTATACCCACATGATCGACCTAGATATTTCAAAAGCATTTATTAAATTTGCCACGCGATATCCACAAAATTAGAATAGGATTATTCAAAACATCACTTCTAAGGCCATTATCTTTGCATATACTTACAGAGATTTAAAAATATACCAAACCACTGTAATTCGGAAAAAATATACATTTAAAAAAAGGTCCAATTCATATGTTGGTAGATATGGTCTCTTCTTACATTTTGCTGTCCTAAGTATTCAAATTTCGAAAAAAAATTGTTCCCGCCGAGTTTTCTGGTGGAAGGAGATACAGGATTTTTGATTTGTTTAATATGGGAATGCACATACCTACTTTACATGAAAGCAAACCACGATATCAAAATGTCTATCTATTCCCGCTTCACTCGCAAATTTATAAAACATAGATATACTTATTTAGCAATTTCAACAATACAATTTTATATCGTATTTTATCAGAATCAGTTCCAAAAAACTACTCTATGTATTGTAGAGAAATTTGGTCCAATATCTGTATACCCACCCTTAAACAAAATTCATTATATAACGAAAAACATGCTCCGCATTTATAATATTATTATGGATTTTACCTACATGAAATGTTTTTGACCGACGAACCCGAACGGAGGAGGTACCTATACAGTTCTAATGTCGTGCGCTCGTTTTAAATAGAGTAAAAGTACTCCGATTTTGATGACTTTTGATTAATCTGAAAGAGGAGGCTTATATTCATAAGAACTCAAATCCGAAATCTCCTTCCCTACGAAAACCGCCCCTGAATGGGGTGGAGGGGGCAAACTTTCTCGAAAATCGAAAATCCGTGATGGCAGAAATGAAGATAACAAAATATCCGGAAAGTTTAAAATGAACATTTTTTGCTACGGTTTTCGAGTTTCTGCGATGTTGAAATTTCAAATATGTGTATTTTCGCTATGTGAAAGAGGCAATTTCTTTCAAAAATTGAAAGCCTGAAAATGGAAAATTAATGAACAGACTATTTATTTCAACATATATATAGTACATTTGTTCCATAGAGGTACTGTTTTCGAATTACAGCAGTAGTAAAGTTTATAATATGCGTATTTCTGAGACGATGTTCTTAGATTTATGAATAAAAGCAAATACAAGCAAAGCATACATGGATAATGGTGAACGTTCAACTATTTTCGTAATAAACGTAACACTCAAAAGTGTGACATAAATATTTTCCACAAAAAATTGGACCAACTTTATCAGATGGTGCTCCGAAAAGTACAAAATAATATTGATTCTATTGGTGCTGCTACTTGTGAAGTTGTTGCCAAAAGTTTTCAATCTAACTGCCACTGTACAGCAAAAATAGAATATTATTTTATACTTTTCAGTGCACCAACTTATAACCGTCGGTCCAATTTTTTGTAAAAAATATTTATTAGAATTGAATACAGAATCTTAAAATGTAGTAATATACCTACATACGGTATAACCGGAAGAACAACTCTGAATATTCACTGGTGATAATCTTGCTCCTTCTAAGGTCTGTTAAATTTTTGTAAATCTTAGAGAGTATTTATAAATTGGACTGACTTTATCTATTAGTAGTTGCATTGAAAAATATAAAATGATATCTATTCTATTAGTGCTGGTACTTTTGAATTTGTGCAATTGTAGTTACATAGAACACTTTTGGCACCAACATCAAAAACATTGAGTATAACGTTAGTCATGAAATTCGTTGAACGTTCATTAATACCAAAGAAGATAGGTAGTAACTACTTATGCTATTACACATGTATATCCTTTGCTTGTACACATTGATTATACTATACTTTTTATTATTCAGAGATTTCAAAATATCGCGGCGGAAATACACATATTTCAGAATTTACTACATCTGTAACTCGAAAATCGTAATTTCTTTTGAGAAATGTCCAACTAAATGTTGCTAGATACAATCTTTTATAAAATTTTGCCGTCTCATATTTTCAATTTTCGAACAAATGCCCCCTCCACATAGCGGAAATACACATATTTCAGATTTTACCATTGGTGTAACTCGAAACCCGTAACTCTTTTAAAAAAATGTTCAATTTAAATGTTTAATTCTGCCGTCTGAGATTTTTGACTTTCGAGAAAATTGCCACTTCCACCCCCTGTGGGAGAAGATTTTTGGGGGAACGACAAGTTGAAATGTAATTTTTTTTTATGGGATCTTATCTCAATAGTTCTCTTCTAAAAAAAATCATTTAATATTTATTTGGCGCGAAAATTTATAAGAAAACACATAAGCTGTCAAATTGTATACGTCTTCCGGTCGGTCAATAACTCGAAATCGTGGTTTGATTACAATGCACATCGACGAATCATACATAAAAAAGCAAACAAATAATCAAATCATATATTTTGCACTTTTTACAAACTCTGCTAAGCAACACACATTATTTCAGCATGCCATTAGTGACATCAGAATATTATTACCTTAAAAGCAATATCAGTCCATTCAATGATTGATAATTGTGTCAAATTACATGATATTATCCTAACCAGAATATCATCAGTCAAACAGTAATGATGCCTTTATTTCACGTCAATATTGAATGTTGATTTATGGATAACGAAATGTAAGCGTATAATTTTTCTGACTCTTAAAATATATTACCGAAATTCCGTAATAATTTATGTACTGTACACACTTTTTTTACTATTTACATTGGACCTGGCTGGAAGCGCAGTGCGTGGGTACATCCTATATTTCATATTTTCGAACTGACCGCCATATATTTTGAGCAAATTAAACAAGTTTGACATCCAATTTAACGTGTGCCGTTAGTCTTTTGTCCTCTTTTAATTAGGGACGTGTGTTTAATAAGATAAGCATAGTCCAGGATTAGCCTGAATTATTGTTGTCCGTGATAATATTGTTGACTATAATTATGATCATTCAAAACTTTATTCTCTCACTTATCGTGAGATCGTGATGATATGTTTATGTTGTATATTTCTATTTAATATATTTGCTTTCTGCTCTACTGGGATACCAGATACCTTTGTCAACTAATCTCCTATTTTTAATAACATTATTGTCATAAACATCCAGATTATTCATAGAGTAGGGCCTGTTTTTCATTAAAATAATACTCTTAGGGCCGATTTCATAATGAATCCTTAATGGGAGATTAGTTAATTCTCCAATTTGTTTAAGTCATATCTCGATAACGGAATAAAAATTTTGCATTTTTTAATAACTTTTACAACGTTAGTTACCATCTCTTTCGTTTTTCTGAAGTAACTTTGAATTATATGTCCAAGCAAAAAAATTGTGAAATTTTTAATCTAGGATTAAAATTAATAAGAGATTAAATTTGATTATGAAATCGGCCCTTAGGGGTAGATTAATAATAAAGCATTATTTCCTGTATATTGTTCAGTAAAGCTACCAGACAATTTTTGGTTGGAGCATTTGTATTTCATAGGTGTACACCATTTCTAAAGTGAAAGCCAACGTCACATTGTAGAAACATAATGATGCTGCAATAGATCTAACTTGAACATATTTAATGAGTGAGGTGAATTAAATCTGGTATTTGCTAAAACTAGCCTGTTTTCAAGTATATTCTAGGTTTTAAGTGAATCAGAATGTCAACGGGCTTAGAATATTCTAGTTAGCCCTAGCCAATTATTATTAAGCTCGTTTTGAGAAAGAGCTAAAATAACAGTTCGTACTAAGTAGAATTTTCTAATTTTATTCACCTTACCCATTAACTTTGTTTACGAACTACTTGAAGAGATGCGAGACTATAGCTGGTTTGTGGTTATGCAATTTTCTGATCTTGGTGCATTGGTTCTAGCCACCAAATATTACAAAATTAAGACTAATTGATGCATCAAAGTATTTTTTAGATGGTTTTTATCACTTAAGCTTAACACTGATCGAAGAGTAATCAAATGGCCTACAAGGAAACATACAGACAGATCTCTCCATGTCAGATAATAGTGCAAACATTATAAACTTCCTCAACAGTCTTTCCATCGCACACATCATCTAAATTCTAAATCTTATTGTAAAGTATATATGTATTGTATTTGTTTGTGTCAATGACCATGGCAGTCGAGACACTCCTCAAATAAAAAAAAATAAAAAATAAAAATTATTTATATTATCAGATTCTCGGCTTCGGTTACTGGAACTACACATGGGCCAGGAACATCAAACCTGTATCTACACGATCAAGACAGATTGTTATATAATGAATTATCGCTTTCTGGTTGTGGTAGATAAACAGTAATTTGTTATAGAATAACTGTATTTTTTTAAGTAATTTTGATTATTCAGAGTAACCACATTACCGCTTTGTTAGCCAATTTTTCGGTTAAAGCCTTCTGATGAAGAAATTATTGATTCCAAGAGATGTTAAGGAATTATCATAGTAAATAAAATATGGTATACCTACTTATTAAGTCAATGTTGGAAATGGATTTTAGTATTTAGTAGGTACTAAACTAGCATTTTGTTAGCTCCTATGGTAACCATAACATGAACCGTGACTTTAGTATTCAGTTTCAAAGTATAACTAGTTTTAGATTTCTTTGTAGCCTCTCAATATGACTTGTAAAAGAAAACTCTACCATTTGTAAGATCTACGTTTAGACAATCAGTTAAATTATAAGGTTGGGTACTTATAGGGTTTATAAATGTCACAAAGGCCAGGGTTTTCCCATTTCCCGATGTATAACAATTTTGTGGCCAATAAAGACTTGATAATAATTTAATTTACTGGTGGACAGAACTATCTGTATCTGTTAGAACAACTCCTCATTTTTGTTTGGATCTCGCAGTTCTTCAGTAGTAATTTGATTACAAATACAATAAATATTAGGTACTTGGTATATTTCCTTGAAACATCTATTTCTTATTTGGTTACTAATTTAAATTTTTTGGGTCATACAGCATATCGTACAAAAATACCTCTTGTTTCACATAAATATTTCTCAAAAACTTTCTCTTCTTTTCCGATTGGTTTAATTGGGAAACTATTAATTTCTTTTGGGAAAAACGTGTAACTCAAAAGTTTCCAAAAATGATATATTCTTTCATTTTGCCATTTCGAATATTTGATTTTGGCAAACAATATTGGATTCCTTTCATGCGAAAGACGCAAACTATCATGGATAAGAAACGCAAACATACTACATACAAATATTATATATATGAGCCCTCCACAGATTGGTAAGCAATATCTGATCATCTAGTAAGCTGAAAAGAAGTAAGATCATCATGAAAATATATCGTATTGTATTAACCGTAACGATTATGGACTATTAATACTAATACATTTTTATTTGCGTAAATGATCTTCACTCGATAAATTACTCAATAATAATTTATAAACATTACCTACTGCAAAGAAAGTAGAACCAAAACGTAGCTGAATATGAATTTTTGGATTATAAAAAGTATAAAGTTATTACTATTCTTATGATTTGATAATGAAGTATCAATTTATCAAAAGAATATACAAGAAGAGAAAATATCATAGAAATCTTAGAGATCCGCCCATTATATTAACAGTTTTTAAAGAGTACCCATAATTATTAGAAAATATTTATTTCTTAACATAGTTAATGTAACTTTATCAATTTAGTGTATACTTTTAATATCTGTAGGTAAATACTCATATAATTGTGGAAACTCTAATGATTTCCAAAATTTTGAATAATAATCTATAATTATCTTCCAAACGTCATAGGAGTATCTGTATTAGTGTTATAAATCTCGCATCAATATTCCACTGAAATAACTAAGTGACAATTTGTTAAAGTTCCTCAGTGAAATTATACAACTCGCATATCTGGTTGTGAGACACATGTTAGTTACATCTTTCATATTCCAAATTGAATTTGCTCCAGACTTTATTTGCAACTATATGCAAGGACATTCGCTCGTTATACATTTATCGGTGTGTTCTACAGCAACGTTTAAAACCAACTTAATTAAAATAAATACGGCAAACCGGGTAAAGTCTGAGCTCTGAAAGTTCTCGAGTTAATCCTTAAAAAGTCAATATCTTGATAAAAGTCACGAAATTGGTTTTGATATTAATCTATTTAAAGTTGGTACGAACTTGAAGTTCCTACATTCAGCGTCAGTTTAGAACAGGAGATTATCGGAACGAAGTTTAAAAATGCATCGCAAACAATGGCCTCAATCTATAGAAAAGTTAAAACGGAAGCGGCATAATAAGTGCCTTACAGCCTCGTTATAATCAAATGGAATTAGTTTCACGTCATCGGAGGACTTTCAGGGAAACTATCAGCCCTATCTAGCTGACATAACGTTTGTTATACCAGATTAAATATTTTTGGAGTTAGGATTCTCTTGAATGAAATCCATGATTTTGTTTACAGATTGTACCATCATATTTCACCCTGACAACGTTATTCCGGATACAATAGAGTCCAACTATTATTCATATTAAATTTCTACATAAATTATTCACTTAAATCTCAAAAGCGTACATGAGATTTCATCCGTAGATACTATGATATTTATTTTGAAAAAATTACATGGTCCAGTTTTAGTTAAATGCTATGATGTATGTACCTATTCCAAACTCTTCCTTACCGCTCCTATGCATATTCCAGTGAATGTTAAGACTATATGAATTTGTAGGTACCATCCATTTCTTCCAGCGTGTAGGCATAAACGACAATGGTAACATTCCATTTTGTCACCACAGGAACCGTTAAGCAGGAATATGAGTAAACAAGTAGATTACATCAAATTTCATTTGAGCACTTTTTTCTAGAGATTTTACTTGGAGGAATGATTAAGGGCTTCCAGGGGAGTGATTTAAACAAGTTTCATCAAAATCGTGATCTTTAACCATCATAATGTAGCAATCATTGGGAGAAAATAATGCATATAGTGCCACAGGCATGCGGGATCGGTACCCTACGAAATAAAAAGAAAACAACAAGATTGGCCCATTCGTTCATAAGATATTGGTAGATACAGGCAGACAATGAGACCTTTCATTGAAAGTTTGTTTTCTTGAATTTAGGATAACATTTGTTGGATCCGCTAAACACTAAACAGCCGTATTCATAATCGAAACTCAGTACGCTACTAAATTAAATGCAGAGGTTTACTGCTACCAGAACACACAATTGAGAGAACCTTCAATCCACGGTCGTAAATGATTAAATTAAATTACGATTATGACTCTTATGTCAGTGTTACGGTAGGATAATGTTTTGTTTCTTTTTATTTTAATACGGTACTAGCTAGTACCGCAGTAAAAAGAACTAAACAGCCTGTTGACATTTTTGATTCAAGGTCAACAGCTGGCGATCATGTTTTAATCTTAAAAATTAAAGTCTGTATATTATCTTTACCAGAAATTAACATGAACTGTGCCAGGACCGTAATTAAAACTTATAAATACAATACTAATTCACTGCACTGATATAATAGATATTATAGATTGGTCCATAAAATAATGTCGTCTCTTTTTTTTAATTTGAAATTTCAGGTTGTAGTTTTCAGAGTATAATACAATGAAACCCAGAAAATTAATTTCAGTTAACAGAGGAAAATAAAAAATCACGAGGATCTATAAAATCTCAAGTTGTATTTGACTTGATTGCTTTATTTATCGTTCGCAAAGTATACCAATAAAAAATTCTTGTGGATGCTTAAAATTACAAGTTATAGTCAGAGCCGTAGTGAAAAATTACTAGGATAGTGACAGGTCTGTAATTATAACTTCTTTAATGAGAAACAATAATTATTTATTGATGAAATATGAATACCTATCACAAATTGTTCCATACAATCATTTTTCCTCTAATTGTTTTTAATTTAAAATTCTCGTTTATAGTTCTTAATGTATAGTGTAATGAAACACGGAAAAATAACTTCAACAAATAGTTGTAGGGAATAAATCACAAGGTTGTGTAAAATCACAAATGTTACCTCCATTCTAGAAGAGTTCTTACAATATTTAATAATTAAATATTGTATTTTATTGTGGTATCAGGAAAAGATGGTCTTAAATAAATATTTCTTACAAAAATTTGGACCCGC
Source organism: Crioceris asparagi (assembly GCA_958507055.1). Lineage (NCBI taxonomy): Eukaryota > Metazoa > Arthropoda > Insecta > Coleoptera > Chrysomelidae > Crioceris > Crioceris asparagi. The sequence goes on from OY293826.1 coordinate 105,174,815, forward strand.
GTTATCAGTTGGTGCACTAAAAAATAAAAAGTAAGTAATATTAATTCTGGTACTTTTCAAGTTGTGCAGTTGCAGTTATATTGAAAACTTTTGGCTCCAACTACACAAGTATTAGGACCAATGGAATCAATATTACTTTGTATTTGGAGATTTCAAAACATCGCGGTGGAAATAGTTATGTGCACATATTTCAAACTATACTGCTGTTGTAACTCGAAACCGTAACTATATCGAAATAATATTAATAATAAATGTTATTAGAAATAATTTGGTCTTTAATTAGTCATTTTCAGATTTTCAATTTTCGAAGGAAATTGCCTTTTCCACATAGCGAAAATACACAGATTTCAAATTTTAACATCAATGAAACTCGAAAACCGTAGGTCTTTTGATATTAATTTGAACGTTTCCGGATTAGACACGATAGTACCAACAAATAAATGTAAATTTGAGTTGTTACCTGTTCTTATCTTTTGGGAAAACAAAAAAAGTCGCACTTGTAGCTTTTGTTGTTACAATTCTTCGCAACACCTACATTTCCACCTTTCGACATATTGTAAAAACAAATTGTACTTATTATAAAATACAATCGAGATGATAATATCACAGAATAACTTACTTAATATGGTCAATCAATATACAAAAGAGAGTTCACGTACGTCACTGTACTAGAAGGTAGCGTAGCAGCAGAAAAATACACGTACGCATCTGAATTCTCAAGGTTTTAAGTTTAAAACATGACCGCCACATGCGCGCTTGGGTATGCGCGGTTATATCCCTTCCATGAGAGTTGGAATACTGTATAGTTCTTTATATTGTGCTTGTACCGAACGCACATTGGATTATGAATACGGCTGTAAAAAGTTTACATGATTATAATACTTTTTTCACATAGCTAATTGGGGTAACGGTTGAAAAAAAATATCAAATACTTCAATACTCCACAAGTCTTTTAGGATTTGAATATATGTTTCCATATTCAAGATTATTTTAATTTTTGAGAACTCATAAATAAACACCGGTTTATGCAAAGTTGAATGATGACAGCATAACATTTTTCAAATTTTTTTTTTTTTAATCAAGACATGAATATATAAAAAAAATGATTTACGTCTATGTATCCAATCCAATTATTGCATGATTCAGATGGCTTCTATGTTGTTAGATCAGGTCGACCCAAACATAAATCTTGACATTAATTAGGTATGATTCAAAAATACCAATTTTGGTTATTGCTTTATTCTAATTTCGTAGCGCCTTTATTATTTATAGCTACAGTAAAAACCATACCCATCATATAAAGATGAATTAAGTGTTTTATTCTAATTAATGTCTTAAGTTGATTACAAACTTGACATGAGAAATTTATGAATTTCCATAAAAAATAGTCTTCAATTGTAGCGAGTTCACAAGCAATAGGTAGATACCTAATTAGAATTTTAAAAAACAAATTTTTGTAAATAAGTAACTAATCTTCGATTGAAATGCAAAACAACGTATTAATAATAGAAACATCCACTTATATTTTTCGATGTGAACGTCCAAGAATTTTGAGCTTGAACTAGAAATTCCACTTCTCTTAAAATAATTCTGTCGAATGACTTAGTATATTCAAATTGATACTAAGAAAACGCTGTACACAATAGAAGCGTTACATTACAGAAAATATCAATTTCTTTCTAAGAACGTTTCTGTGATAATTCAATTGCTTGAAAATTCCAGCACCGTCCAAACGATTCCCCTGGTGTACACGTGAACCCGAAAGGAGCCAAAAACAAAGAGGATAATTGCCTTCGCAAGATTTATAGGCAACCTTGGCCGTGCGAGCATGCTGCTAGACGTCGTCGACTTTTCAAAGGCTGGTTTTTAAGTAGAATCTCGTTCGGAGCGATCGTTTACTAAAGATGGGTTCTCATGACTCAAATTTCGAATAGCTGTATTATTATTTCCGAAACATATAATTACGGGGACCACCGCGAAGAACCAACGAGTACAAAAACCCACCTCTTTTATTGAATATCGCCTCGTGGAGTAATCTCGCGTGTGAGCTACATAGCGAGAAAATAGACCAGACCAGAAAGTTGAAGAAGAAGGGGAGTTGTGGCAGTTGAGTATATAACCTACCTACTACATACCTATCATTGATCTTACATGATTGAGTAGACAAGACTGATTGGAATTATGTCATTATATCGACGTCAGTTTCAAATTACTTGCAGCTAAAGCTGCACAGCGTAATAATATGTTTCATACCCTCATTAATAGATTCGTCTAATTATTGCGGTTAATATTTTAATATAACTTGAATTTCTTCAAATACATCTATCTTCTTTTTCTGACATGCGGGCGAATCTACAAAAACATCTTTATTACCATTCTCATGGGTTTCGAATCAATGGCCGTTTATTGATAATGCAGAAGCAATTTATATTTATTTTATAATTAATCTTCAAATTAGCATTTCATAAAATATGCTTATTTTGCTTCTTGAGGAAAATGATGGAGGCGTCAATGAATGAAACCTGTCAAATTCCAGAATCTGTTCTGTACGCTTTTCTTAATATTATCTACAGTGGTGAATGAAATTGTCAAATGCTTTGGAATAGTCAATACATGAATATAGCTACAGTAAGTTACTTTTATATCATTAAATGACACACTGCTAATAGCTGGCTCCTCTCATATAACTATTCTTCTTACTCGGTATTAAAGAGTTATTTTCCAAATAATCTATAAACCCACTTAATTAGTATAGATTTTTCTTTACTTCAGAAGTTTTCTTGACGTATTTCTCTTTTTCTTACCGACTTCCTAAACGAAGGAGGTAGCTTAGACGTTAAAATCGTTGAGCGTTCACATGTACCAAAGAAGATAGGACTGTGCTTATAGTTATTCAGATATTTCAAAACTTCGCGGTAATGCAGTCATTACCATTGCTGTAACTCGGAAACCGTTTTTTTTTGTTGGAAAATGTCGATTTCAAACTTTGCCGGATATGGTCTCTATTTTAATTTTGTCGACTCAAATAGACAATAGTCCTCTTCCAAATAAAAAGAGAATCATAAAAATCGGATCACATTTACTATTTAGAAGATGCCAACAGGCATAATAAAGCATGCAAATAAACAGTCGAATTGTATGCTTCCTCCGTTTGGGAAATCGATTTTATTTAAAAAATTCTAGTTAAAAAAAATAATTAAAATTTCCTAAAACACAAAATGAAATAATCGAATATCAATTGTTTGCATTCGCAAACGAGATTTATCAATGTAAATTTATCTCGAGAGTAAAGTACCTACCTACCTTTATTTTTCACAATATCGACAATCTTCATCAATTGAAAGATACGATTATATAATATATATCCAATATTATTATCCATCTAACATGAAAAATCAAATTCTGTTATTTTTACTAATTCTTCCAAACTTCATAACTTCGTCATCGATGAGTATTTAACGCCGACGATAGGTAGTTTCTGTCTCATACGCATCCTTTTAAATCTATTTCGAAGTGAAGTATCTTTCTGTGATTTTGTTCTAGATCCTTTTTCAGTTCAGCTACTTATTTCATTTGATGTATGTTTCTTCAGACGAGATGACATCCTCAACAGTGCCCTGTTGCCAAATTTATTAGCATATCTCATGTCGGCTTATGAAACTCCATTGCTGACAAGTGGTGGGACCATATTTTTTGATTTATCTTGAATATTGGATTTTGCCTGGGTGTCTAGAGTTTTTTTTCACGGACCAAGTCTCAATATCAGATTGTGTTGAAAGCTCATTAAAAAGGTCACTAAGAGTCAATAAAATAAGACAACGGTTCTGATATTAGTTTCCCCAACAGAAGTATTATTTAAAGCTTTTTTACGTTTATAACTTTACCAACTACTGTAATCATGTTGAATTTTGGGTATTAGGATTTCAACGGAAGTTTAATTTTCAAAGCACCCTAAGTCCATTCTCAGTCATTAGTCAGTCATTCGGTCTGTCAGTCTGCCGGTCAGTCTGTCCGTTTGCCTGTAACTATATTATGTCAGGAAGAGACGAACCGATTTTGTTGTTCTTCTTTTCCTGCACAAGATGACGTACGCAGAAGTAGCCATAAAACGTGAATTTGCCAATACCTTAAACATTATTCGTTTTAGCATGGATTTTTTCTATTTCTTTATTTCCTATAGTTGTATCATGTATATGTCATTGTTTAGTTCTAGAGTTGGTAGATTTATTCTAGAACCTTCCAGAAATTATATGTAAGGTACACTTTGTCACAGTATTGTCAGATTGACAAGCCTCTAGAACACCATAATGTGCGTCTAGATAATCATAGAACATTCTAGATGAATGTCCTGTCAAGATTCACATATATAAAGCCGTGTCGATCACAGGTCACGGTCAGTTTTATTGTAACAGTCAACTGGAGACATAAGTCGATAGTAGTTGAAACGCGATAGTCAAAGTGACAAGTTGTTATGCTCAAATGAAATTTCATATCTTCTACCTGCTTATTCGTATTGTGGTTAGACTGTTCTTCTTACAAAGAAGAAATAATATTACCATTGTGGTAAGAAGAAGAAGATCTTTACTAACTAGATCTAGCCCTATTGTAGTGTTGTGACTAAATCAAGTTTGATTATATTGCTTGAGATTTAAAATATATTGAAAGAATAAAATAATTTGTAATTATTATGATACGAAATCGATTAAGAAATATTTAGTTTGTAATGCAATTCCGTCAGTTGCTTTTTTAGTTCTCCGATATGTTCTTCTGGTCCCTCTTATCCGACATTCTGTTTGATCCTATTCCTAATGTATATATACTCTTACACCTTCATTTTCACAGCTATTCCATTACCTTGTTTCCTTTGATCGATATAAGTATTATGGCTGTCCATTTCCGCTACAGTTATTTTAAATAGAAATACTCTGTTGATATATTGTTTTCATACTCACATCACTCAAATTATTTACAGAGCCAACCGAAATTCCATTTCCATTTCTATTGTCAGAACATATTTATTGAGAAAACATACTTGCTTCCAATATGCAGAGAGATGATACATGCATTAACTTGAAGGTGAAGTACTCATTGATGTCAAACATTTGCCGATAATGCTTCCTGGTAACTGTGACAGAAGTCATAACAAAGGAAATGTACTCATGTATATTATGTCCTTTCTATTATGTAGTCAGAATTGTCAATTTATTATAGTTTATACATTATAGGTAAGTCGAATTATTAGACAATCGATCTCTTCCAGAAAATTAGAAGTAAATATACAAAAGTTGTTTTGATTGATTCAAACTTCTAATACTAAAACTTTTTTGACTAAGGCCTTACATAATTGATGAATACTTTTTGGAGATCAAAACAATTGCGTTAGAATATCTGCTATTAAATAATTTTCTAAAATTATATAATCACAAGTAGTTGGTTTTACAGATGGGTAAAATTTCGACTTTTTAACCTTCTTTTTTCAAACTATTTCCCAGCAAAACTCCTTCGATTGAAAATCATAAAAAAAGATTTCGGCCGTTTAGGTATTAGGTAGGAATTATTATTAAGCTACATAATCGTTTGAAAAACATAGACGTAAGATAAACAGATTATCTGGTTCTAGTATTCTTTCTGTATATAATTTAACTGATAGCTGATTTAGATTCATAGGAAGCTATCTTTTCATTATTGTATTTAGGAAAGCTTTTCTTTTCATAATTACTCTTGCCGAATAAAGTGTCTAAATTAACTAAGAAATCTTGGATACTGTCTTATTATGTATTGTTTACGAGGATGCTGACATAAAAATCATGTTTAAACAAAATAGATATCCATCTGGATAACGTTGGCAGTTGAAGACAGAAAATAGTACAGTTGGGAACCTATCTTTCTTTCAACGGCCGTTATAGTTTTGTCGGTCCTGAACCGACATATTAAATATTTCGTCTGTACGATTAATTATGCAGGACACACTGTCTGCTTGAGTAAATAATCTGAAATAAATTAACGCTACTTCAAAGGAACTGGAGCGTTTGAAATAAAATTACTAAACTTGATGTTGAATGTGTATTGGATCAATTCCAAGTGTAACTCTTTCTCGTGGGAGTTTTATTATAATTAGCTGTTCCATTAGTCAGATGTGACATCTTTGTTGAAATGTCCCCTTTGTAGGTGAAATATCGACTTGTCTTTTGCTGATAAAGAAATCACATGAGACAGACTATAACGTTATGAAATATTATTATTCATAGCTGTTAGTTCACAGGTCATAAATATTCGCTGGACTTGAGTAAGTATCCATCTAACGAATAAGTTTTTAAGATTTATTATGAATACAAGATACATTAAAATTAAATTGACGTTAAGAGGCACCAACACTCTGAAATTATTGTTCTTTGAAATCAAAATAGTCAAATACCTGATTCAGTTTATGAAATGAATTTGCGTCAACACTTTGATTGACATTTTCCTACTAGTAGATATTTCGAACTATTTATTCAACATTATGAATGGTTCAGCTATTTAGTTCTTTACTAAATTTTATATACATAATTTATTTAGTTAGTTGTTATATTTGAATAAACTATATATATAAATATTCATAGTTCAAATGATTTGAAATTTAATTAGACAACATAAGTAATTTTCTATTGTATCTGTACATGTCCTCAAAATACTGGAACCTCACTGAAATTAACTATTATTATATTCTTCTTTATTGATATTTAGTTTGAAATTTACGACAAATAGAAGAAATATGAGTACACATTCATAATACCTATAATTCATAGTACCTTAGTTATAGTTAGTCTGTATGTAACTTCCATAAAATAAAATTCTTGTAATTATATCAAAATAGAAATGCCTTTTTTAAAATCGGACCGTCGGATTGTATATTATAAATTACGTTACTTACGTAAGGTACATTGAGAAGGTCATACATAACTAGAATTATTTTGGGCCACCTTTGCGGTAATGACGGTGGTATATAAATCAATTATTAATATTTATTGTTTCGATGAAATAGCCTTTCATATAGAAAACTTGTATTGATATATTGATTATTCTTTCATTAGATAAAAAAGCGATGAGAAATTGTCCCAATAAAAAGTGAAATTCATCATTTTCTTCTCCCAAAAATAAAGGGACACAATTTTTCGAAAGCCTTAATTTGAGATGATAAAATTAAATAGAAGAACACTTCTGGAAACGCTTCAGTAGATCATTTTTCAAAACTTTAAGTTAGTTTCAGATTTAGAATGTGGGAGGTCTTTGAAAAAATGGTAGGTTATTCATTATAGATACATATATTTATTGAAAGTATTATATTTAATCTATTTTCTTTGACATTCAAAATGTGAGACAAATAACTTTTTACAAAAACTAGGACCGACTTTATTAGGTGGTGCATTGAAAAATACAAAATAAAATTTTATTTTGCCGTTACATTTGAAGTTGGTGTCGAAAGTTTTTTATTTACCTAAAACTGCAACACTTCAAAATTACCAGTAGGTACCTAAAGAATCAATATTATGCGACTATTCTTTCAGTGTTTGGTATGTACCTAATCTTAATTGATGAAATTACAAGACTCTCAAACATAATGTCAACAACACTTTATAAACTCTGCAGAATCATTCAAATGGTTTGATTTAATATGATGACTTTATAACTTTTCTTTGTGCATTGTAACAGAAAGTATCAGTTTTTTAACATTATGTTATCAAAAGTTCTTCTTCAATTATAATTTAATTCTTAATTAAATATCAAAAGATTCAAACGCCCCCCCAATTAAGATCACATTGCTAACACGTTCAATTTGAATGCTTCCTTGAAAAAGGTACCTAGTTATTGAAAGGAACGCGAAGATCAAAGACTTGTTTGAGACGTCAAGTTTCCTCGCCTTTAAACATGGTTGCACTCAAGCTCAATACACTTGCCGATTCTATCAGATGAATCCCTCAATTAGCTTACATAACATAAGATACTATTTATAACAACATTTTCAACGTGTATAGCTGAACCGAATGCTTTGAAGTTAGAAGTTCATTATATTTATTTCTTACTAAAATTTGGATGTTTCTTTGAAACAAAATAAGTAGATATTCTGATTCTTAATGAAGATACTAGATATGAAAATATATGCGTTATAATTTTATATTAGTTGATAGATGACAAAACATCATTTCTGTATCCGATATAACCGCAATTAACAAAAATTATGCATGGAATATCCTCAAGGTTTTTATTTTATTTTATATTTAAATAATTCACACATAAAGAGTAATCTTGTAAAAGTTGATACAATTTTATCGATTTCGAAAAACGAAGCGGAGGTAACAATGCAACTGTAAGTATTCTGTTTCGTGTATGGATGTTCATCTAGTAAACATGCTCTGACTTTGATTATTCTAATTTATTTGCAGAGTTTCATTCAAAAAAGATCCCGTGACCCTCAGTGTCCGTGTTAGAAGTAAAACTTCTCAACCGATTCCATAAGGAAGAGAGAGAAAGTGTTTTTAAAGTCAAAAGAAAAAGGTGTGGAATACTAATTCACCTTCTTAATTTATTTCCTGAATTATCTTTAATTGCTTCATCTGTAGATGAAGCGGATACTATGTCCTTTTGGCAACTAGAATTTGAAACTTATGTTTTTGATTCTAACTTGAGTAGATTTCTCTAAAAGATGGCAACAACTTTTGATTCTAATTTAGTGGTGACAATGTTTCAATCGCTACTCATTTCTAAATTGAATTTCTTAATTCAATGCAAAATTCGCCTTGAAGGTACCACCAAGAATCAACTTTTCTTTCATCACCCTTACCAGGAGCAGAAGCAATTTTTAATGTTTTTTTTATCTTGAGAGATAGAATTTAACTTAGATCCCTGCAATGACAGTATTTTCTGTTCATTTGATAACTGGAAATCAGCAATGCAGATATTGAAAATTTCCCCCACATTGATTGTATGCGAGTTGGAATGGATTGAATTCGTATCAAAATACTCGAGGAATACTCGAGTTTCATAGAAGTAAAGTCAAGATTCAGTAAATTTTTTATTCAAATACTGCAGATTATAAATAGCTCGCCAATATTTCATTGTCTATTTTCAATATTGACACTTAATTGTAAAAATCATTAACAAACATCGAATTAGTTATTAGTTAAATATTTAGGAAAACCTTAAATATTTTTTATATCGTCCTGATATTATCTATATAAATATATCATATTCGATTTCTGCGTAATTAATAATTTTAAATTGTCTTAGTCCATTTCAATACAAAACATAAGTGGATATTGGTATTAAACCATTATAGAATGAGTATTGACAACAAAACGGTTGCGCGAAGCTACGGTTACTAACATTACAAATAAATAGAGTTCATATATTAAGGGTAAGGCTGAAAAGATATTGTAAAGGTGACTAAGGAGGCGAGGTGTTGTGAAGCATGAGAAGAAGAAGACTGAACAGATACATACGACATTGTTGTGGAATGCAATGCTCAATTTTGAGGTTATACTCAATCTAGGAGGAGTGTAGTATCAGTATCATAACTTCTATTACATAGGCAACTACCGTATATTTTCAGCTCCAAAATTTAATGATATAGAACGTCAGATTTTTTATCGAGTCAAAGGCAAAAGGAACAACCGGGGAGTTGATAAAAAATCCCTCCAAAGGATTCTTCGATGATATGGAATTCGAAGAGCATTTCTCATAGTGCTTATAGCGTCCAAACTAGGTAACTTTTCATCACGGTCAAATGGCTTGGATCAGTTTATTTTGATATCAGAATTATACAGCAGGATTTTACAAAGATCTTCTAAAGACTCTATATATGTAGAACTAATGGAATACTGTTATGAGAAAGCTTTATCTCGATTACTATTTTTGTACTTCATAGAAACTATTGGATCAATTTATATCACATGAACACCCCGATTTCTTAGATAGTCTTTCATATCACACAGTTTCAACGAATTTATACGCATGAGTGATTTTCCGTACAAATTGCAACATAATTGATCAGCGATTCCTTGAAACAAATATTTCTCGGTAAATTCATTAACAAAAGAGCAAGATGAAACAGCTCCCTTCAAAAGGATGGACAAAAAGATGTTACTCGGGAACAAAAGGACATTTTAGTTCTGTTAAATTCCTTTTGTATGGAATTAGCGTTGGTTATCGTGAGAGCGATGTATATCTTTTTTCGTGTTGCATATTTCTTATGTTTCAGAACAATAAATGTTTTTCTAATAATATTCCAGTTGACGAATGATGATATTGATATTGTGAATTAGATATGCTGCCTTCTGTCTTTCTGTGGTTTTAAAGTAAATATATAGCTGGTGATAAAATTATATTATCCATGTATTTATTCAGTTATTTGAGAGCAACCTGAGTAAAAGTTAACATGACAACTGTATGAAGTCAACTAATTTTCTCTAACCAGATTTTGTCTACCATTTTTGCCTCGATAGCTTACCGATAAGAAATGAAAAATTGATTTTTATTTTTTTAATAATTTCCTCTACCCACAAAAAACGTTTTTAAAACAAATAGGACCGATTCTATTAGTTGCACTAAAAAATACAAAATAATAACTATTCCACTGATACATTTGGAGTTGTGCAGTTATAGGTAGATAGTAGACGTTTGGCACCAAAATCATAAAAATCTAAGAATTGGTCCTTTTACTAAACGAAGCGTGCGTACGATCTTTAAAAATGCACAAAATCAGATTGTATACCTACCACCACCGTAGGAAAGTCGGTCAAAAATATTCTTATTTGATCTGCATCCTCACATCACTATAACTTTTGCTAGTTTTCTATTTGCTAGGTATACAGAAATGAATTAATTGTATACTGTTCTTCGAATACAATATAATATCTTCCCCTTTTTTCTTTTGGATTTTGACCGACTTCACAAACGTAGGAGGTATACAATTCGACTCTAAGTAGCCTAGTAAGGAAATTATTGTTATTGTGCTATTTTTTCCAGGTCGGTTTTTCAATAGATTTTCAGAGGTCTCTGAGTCCAAAAAAAATTATTTTCAGCCATTGATCTGTCTGTCAGTCTGTTTATCTGTGCAAAGATTATTTCGGGAACATATGGACCAATCTTATTGCTTTCTCTTTTGTTTTGTAGGGTATCAGTATGGCCCGTCGGTGATACAGATTGGACATTCTGGTCCCATGATTTTGATGAAACTTATTATAAACATTCTGCATAAATTCCTCTAACAGGAGCTAAGTAATGGTCAAATGAAGTGTAAAATCTTCAGATTATTCCTATTATGGCTAAACGGATCCTCGCACGTCAAATTTGAATATGACGTTAGTTGTTTGATTGTTCGTCTTTGCACGGTGAAAGAAATGAATGATCACATGATTTAATCAGATGATTTTAATATTTGATAGAGTTTGTTCGAGTAAACTCGCTATCTAATGTCCCAGACGTCTTTTGTAATTCATAAGATATATACATATATCATCCAGGGTATGCCACTGAAACAGCTATGCCGTTACTCAGAACTACACATTACAGAAACACTCAATCCCATGAATTCGATATAATCCATCTCATTTTTATCGCAACATGTTCAGGGATAAGGTAATTCTCCTATATTCATAATCAGAATATGGAGTCCCCAAGCAGTAAGTCACTATAAGAGTCCATGAATAATTCTCCTTAATTTAGTTAAAAGCCGTTTTACAACCCCACATAGTATAATATTTCCGCACTGCAATCTATTACTTACCTAACCAGTTCTACGCATTTCGACTGATATGGGCCTCGTAAGTATTACGTCACCTTGGGTACATTTACATTTGAATATATTGTACCTTATATCCTGCATACAGGATGAATTCGTCTGGATTGAATTTCTTCCATATGTGCTGAGCATACACACAAACATGTAAATTCAATGAAAACAACTTCATATCCAACATACAGATGATTCAAATACAAAATATATATATCGTGACAAGAATTTTTTCTTATATCTAGAAGTTCTATGCATACTCAATTTATTACAATTCATTAGGTCAGAAGTTTTGAAACAATCTTGAAATGGAATTCTTCTTCTACAATAATGTAGTTCCTGAGATAGACAAACAGACAGATTTAAATACGGTACCGAGAGCGCGGTAAGTCAGTCAGATTTGAAGGTACCAAGCAATTAAAATAAATACTGTGGTATGATTTGTAATACGTGTGTTCTATTGCCAATTTCCATTATCTCATATATTATTATTTTCTCGGAAACCGCTCAAACGCTTTTGATCAAATTTGGTATTTAAGCAAGGTTCTAATTTTTATGATCATCTAAATAAGAGGATTTACTGACAAAATGCGGGGGTGACACCCTTGAGGTCAATGAACATTTTCTTGAATGGTTCGGCAGATTTCGATTAAAATTTACAAAAAGTGTTTTTTGGTGCCGTGAAATCGTTTGGTGATCCTCACATATTTTATGGGAGTGACCCTCGAGGCAAAATGAGCTATTTCAAGGAAGGGCTCGCAGATTTTGATAAAAATTTACAATAAAGGCTTTTGGGAGTCTAGAAGTCGATTGACAATACTTTTATATTTTATGGGTGTGACCCTCGAAGTCCACACTAGCTGTTTCGGGAATGGCTCCGCAGATTGCGATAAAAATTTAAGTACGGGGATTGGGGGTCGAGCAGTCGATTGGTGATACAGCTGAGTTCTGGTATTTTTCACATTAATATTTATTTTGGAATCTATAGAATAAATTATGAGCTATGTTGATGATAAAAGCAATATTTACCGATTGCAATACATTTTATCTAGAAGTATGCACATTTTTGAACTAAGATTAAGCATCATTAGGCTCACTTTAAATCCTGCGTTACCCGAGCAAAGCTCGGTCGCTTAGATATTATTAAATAAATAGACTTTATCAGAAACAGAATAATAAAAATTTATGAAAAATAATAAAAGGTCCAAATTTCCAGAGTATGGATTGCGAATAATGCAGAGAAATGACCACAGTCTTGGAAAACACGCATCAGCAAATCCTATTTGCATTTTCTCGTTGTAGATCCTGGTAATGCATGGCGTGCAGTGGAGATACGATTATACATACAATGCAAAAGGTTGAATGACGGATGGATGGCAAATATCCAGCACCTTTATAAATAACCGGAACCGCTGGCTAACACGGTAATCCCATTAGAAGACCACCGATGGAGGCAGTTATCGGGCGCTTTCTCTCGGATAGTGTCGAACAACTGATACTGCAACATGACTGGGAAGCCAGTTCTAGATGTGTGCGTTATAAGGTCTAGCTTGCCTATCATGAACAACGAACAATTACAAGATTGTCATGTTGTTAGCCTGAAAGCTACACCGTGAAACACCCCCCGACCAAACTGTCATATCGTGGCTATGAGCTCACACTAGGGAAAGGATACCAACAGTGTTTAAGAACAAAGGCGAAGCCCACGTGGCCATATATAGGTATCCATGTTGACAGTGGTCATGTCAACTACTTGGACAAGGTGGACACAACCTAAACAAATACAGTGGGAGACTAAACCCATAAGATGCGTGCTGAAATAGAAGATTGACAATTACTGTTTTCACTTCGAACTAAATAGACATTCGGCTCTGACGAGGGGAACAAAAGAAGTTTCTCAGCTATTCGTACTTGTGAGATCTGGATAGACCAGAATAAATGTGAAGCAACCCCCCATGATATAATGCACCAGCAAGGCTGAAGGAACTGAAGAAGCTTCGACATTTGAACGATTGCGGTTTATTGGAAGATATATTTTTTATCCTAAGAAATATTTTTTGTATCGTGTGTAGTTTATGGAAAAATATTTGTTGTTGTTTGTCTGTTGAACTTGAACTACTCTGACTAAGCTGACTTTGAAGTAGTTTTGGAAGTATCTGCAGGCTAAAATTGAAGGCGGAAGCTCTCTATCGATAGCATTTATAAATAAAAAATGAAGGAAAGCTAGGCATTTATCGAGAAAAATTTTTTTTTTTTTTGAATATATTTTAGTAGGTTTCATACTTGAAGGTGTTTCACTGTCATTTCTTAATGGTATTTTTTAAATATAGGTCCAAAGCGTTATTCTGATTTTCGTTCTACTGGAAGCATTTTTATGTCTTAAGTTCATTTCTGTATATTGTAATATCAACCTGGATCTCCTACATCTTCTTAGCATGATGTGCCAGGTACTTTACCATCTTTCATATTTACGTGAAATATGGATGTTGTCTCTCGAAACCAACTACGTAGCTGGTATACGTTGAGCGGCTTCAACAGTAATTATTCTAATTAAGTGTGTGTGGCTCAACCTAATACCATCAAAGTATGAATTCACAAATACCTACATAAATTAATCACTCTCATTAGATCGGACGGATATACCTACCTAATTTAATACATGTGCCCGTTCCCTGTTACGAAGGATTAGTGTGAAAGCTTGTGACTATTGACTCCGAGCTATGCGGAAGCTTAGTGGCGTGGGCGTATAATATCATAGTGAGTGATAATGATTTGTTGATATATCTACCCTTCAGCAGAGTTCGACGAATTATAGATAACAATTTAATTAGGACATAACGGGACCGCTTGGCCCGATAATATGAACAAAAGAAGCTGTAAGTCCTGAATAGGTAGGTACTTTAGTTGACGCTAGACTGAAAATGTCTACACAACAACAAATGTGCATACATCTGACTTTGATTTCACGTATTCTGGAGTTTGAGAGCTTTTTTGTTCTACTTAAGTTATTCTTTTGAAGTAAAATGAAAGCCCAAAGAACAAACGAATATATAAATTTGGTTTATTCCAACTATGTTTAAAATAACTTCTCTCATATAATTATTATTTTATTTTACGAATGCTTTCCTAATTTAGACATCAACATAATCTAAACATCTATTTTACAAATGTTTGTCCCTCTATTGGTCTGAATCTTCAATGCGGGCTATTTCTAGTTTTTGCTCTTACCTACACATTTAGAAAATTATTCTGTAAACGTTTCAGAGAGCATGTCAGTAGCTAGACAAAGAAGAAATTAAATAGATTAAAAGAAACTCTAATATGGCTCAATTATCACATAGTCCAACTAAAATCATTCTGTAGATTTTTGGTATAAATAAATAGAACATGTTGTTTTGGGTATCATACTTTTGAGAAAATTCTTAAGACTGAAGTCTCAAAAAATTGTTCAAATCAAAGTTTTCCGGACATGATCTTTTCTTTAATTATGGCTATACCTATACCTAAGTTTTAGATTTTTGTGAAGAAATACACATTATTATGTCTTGATTTTATGAGACCATTTTTCTAGCAGTCCTCTTTCGAATGAAAGATAAATCATGAAAATCAGAGCACGCTTATTACGCAAAATGGGAGACCATATATGAATAGAAATTATATTTATAGGTATACTATTTTTGAAGAGCTTCAAAAATATTGTGACTACTGAAAGTGACATTAATAGGACAGAAAATTTAAAGTTTATTCATTAACTAAGTTAATTTTTAACCAAAATACATGTATTTTGAAGCTTTCCAAGTCCATGCTGCTTGAACAAATTGAATTTTATAGAATAAAGAAGATCAACAAGTCTGGGGTCGTGTACGGTCACTATTAAAGTTGATTGTGTAAGTAATATTATATTTCTACAATGTATGAAGAAACAGCAATTTGATACAATTGCATTTTAGAATTGTAATTAGAAAACCAAAGACCAATCCATGTTTTTGTTTTGTCACATGTCAACAAGATATTGTGGTGATTTTTTTATCGGTATAGTATTTTGAGTTGAACGGTGGCAATAGGAATTAATATAAAGCTAGGAATATATAGAATTCTATGAAATAAATATATTTGCGTCTCAAAAAGTATAGAGATTTGAATCAGAGTTTCTACTAGTACCTAAGTAAAATATCCCCTCCATAATAAAGAAGAACCGATTTTTATAAAAATATTTGGACTTTTTGACCGACGAACCCCGAACGGAGGAGGTATACAATTCGACTGTCTGCTTTATTTTTTTTGTTCGACCATGCGTTTTATATAGTAAACAAACTCCCATTTTGATTCATTTGAAAGAGGAGGATTGAGAAATGGTCCCATATTCACAAAAACGCAGATCCGAAATCTTCTTCTCTTCAAAAACCGCCCCCGATGGGGGTGGAGGGGGCAAATTTTGTCGAAAATCGAAAATCTGAGTTGGTATAATTAAAGATAGGAGAATATCCGGAAACGTTTAAATTGATTATTTTTTCAAAAGAGTTACGGTTTTTGAGATAGAGATATGTTAGTTTCTCATTTTTGCTATGTAGAGAGAGAGATGTACATTTATAATGAACATTTTTCCCTTAGAGTTACGGTTTTCGAGTAAAATCGGTGTTAAAATGGTAACAACTAAAATATTCAAGCGTATTTCCGCAGCGATGTTCTGAGATCTCAATAATAACAACTACAAGCAAGGAATATACGTGGGTAATAGGATAAGTACTATCTTCATTGGTATTAGCGAACGTTCAACGATTTTCGTGACTAATGTTACACTCAAAAGTGTGAAATAAATGTTTTTTACAAAAAATTGGAACGACGTTATTAGTTAGTGCACTGAAAAGTATAAAATAATATTAATTCTGTTGGTGCTGGTACTTGTGAAGTTGGTGCCAAAAGTTATCAATCTATCTGCAACTGCACAACTTCAAAAGTAACAGTACCAATAAAATTAATATTATTTTATACTTTTCAGTGCACCAACTAATAACGTCGGTCTAATTTTTTGTAAAAAATATTTATTTAGCTATATTTGATTACTCGGCCCATAAACTTTTAATATATTGTATTCTTTGTTTAAAGATAATTTACAGTTTTAAGGTACAAACATGAGAATGCCCATATATTCAAAGGAAAGAATGGTAATTATTCTGAGGAAACTGTTGGGTTCGGTTATTGGTTCTATTTCATGAACACTTTTTGGTAAATTAGAGAAGAAACAGCTATTCTTATTCTCATGCCAGTTCGACTCAAGCCCAAATTGGTGTGATGCATCACAAACACCTGGAGCAGTGAAAGTCCTGTCAATAGGCCGCTGTAGATGAACATGTCTGTTGTGTTGGCATTGGTATTTTCACGAAATAATATTATGAGTTCGGCAAGAAAATAGGGAATAAAAGTTGCCTATTTGATTCAAGAAAACTACTCACATTTGGGCTCAACACTGTTATTTTAAAATAGAGAACTATATTTTTTTCTGTTTATGTACGTCCGCTTTTTTAAGGAAATCTTTAACAGTACCTAGGAGTTTCTTATCACTAAAATCTTTAGCTTTTGAGATAATAACGTTAGCCAAGCACAACTAGCGTAACGAGAAATCCGTAGCATCATTGCTGCCTCATTTCTACAACGCCCTCTGTCGTGCTTCAAGAATTTTCAGAACTATAAAATGTGAGTTTTCTCCCCAAAACGTCTAAGTCTAATATGTTACTCATAAGTAGCACATTGCAAAAATATTATAGCAAACAATTATTTTATTTTTATTTTCGTCATACTTACTTCAGTGCCACAAGGTACACAAATTGAAGCAAACCCCAAAACATGTAACGTAAAAGAAAAGTTTTACATATAGCTCGTAATAAACTGGGAATGCTGCCATTTACTTTTGCTTTAGTAAGTTCTGATTACCAATGGACATCAAGTGTATCTGCTAATCTGTCAGGTCGGCCGAAATTTAATGTTATATATAAATCGGCTAGTTCCAAACCTTTCTTACGACCTTTGTAGAATAGTCCTACCATCCACCTACGAGAAATAAAAACAGCATAAATCCTGTAAAATGGTATTTATTTATTTAGTTCATGTAGGATATGACATAATATTAAAACCATAAAGTGAAGAAGCGGGGGTTTTGGGTAATGATCAATAATTTTTAGACAATTGCGCTGCAATTTGGGTTTTTCATAATACATAATTACTTTGTGATATTTGTCGACATTTAAGTTCAATTCTCTCGTTTTGTCATGGTTTAACGACAATCACCCAGCGGTCTAAAACACGTTTACCAAATGAGCGTACGAAATACGAAACGCTATAAAATATACCAAAGGGTATAGATAGACTTTGGTAATACAAAGCTCCCAGAACAGTCTTTCCGCGCAAACAGAGTGGGGGAAATTTCATTTTAAAATATTGTAATGTGCAAGGGGAACAACCGCCGGCCTGGGCCACAAAGTGGAGGCGTCCTTTTGATTCTTATGCGCAAGTGATGGAAATATCGAGAGCGGCCGCTGACAAAGAGTGCAACGCATATAGGTACTCACTAGAATGCCGAAAAAGGATCTCGAGAAAAGTCCAGTGGCGGCTAGTGAATCAGAGACCAGAAGCGGCTCGAAATATCTGGAATCTTTGTCGGGTATATTAGAGAGAATTGTCGGCATGGGAGACGGAGTGTAAAAGATAGTGTGCAATAAGTTTAATAGCAGAACCAGAGCTAGTTAAGTAGTATTTAATAGTAAAGTGAATTTGTAATTTTTATTATTTCGGGTTTAAATAAAGTTTATTTATTAATTGTAAATTCGTCTCATTTATCAGAAAACCCGCATGCGCAACAATATGGATATGTTATAGCGTTCTATTTTAAAATTACAATTTCAATTAAAGTTAGGATAATCGTTGATTAATTGTTTTGTTTGATAAATTTCATTTATTACAATAGAGATGGAGAAAGATAGCATTAGTAATCGAAATCGTTTTTGACTGACGAGCCCAAACGGAGGAGGTAGGTATACAATTCGACTGTCTGCTTTTTTTTTTGGTTTGTGTGCGCGCTGTAGTAATAGTACTCCGATTATGACTTGACAAAACTTAAAAACTCCTATCCGAGATTTCCTTCCCTCCAAAAACCCCATGGAGGGGGAAATTTCTCTGGAAAATCGAAAATCTGAGACGGCATAATTAAAGATAAGACAATAGGTATTGGGAAATGATTAAATTGAATTTTTTTCAAACGATTTACGATTTTTGAGTTACAGCAATATTAAAAACTGAAATATGTGTATTTCCGCTTTGCGAAGGGGACAATTTCTTTTTAAAATTGAGAATCTGAAATGGTCAAATTGAAGACCAGTTAATTTGTAGCAACATTTAAATTGAACATTTTTTCCATAGAGTTACGGTTTTTGCGTTACAGCACTGGTAAAATCTGAAATATGTGTATTTCCTCCGAGATCTTTTGAGATCTCTGAATAATAACAAGCACAAACACAGAATATACATTGGTAACAGGATAAGTAATATCTTCTTTGGTATTAGTGAACGTTCAACAATTTTCATGAAATAGATACTTTTTACCAAAAATTGGACAGACTTTATTAGTTGGTGCACTGAGAAATAATAATTAATATATGAATTCTATTGGTACTGGTAATTTTCAAGTTTTACAGTTGTAATAAGAGTAATATAGAAGATTTTTGGACCAACTTCAAAAGTACCAGCATCAATAGAATTCTTTGCTTGTACTTGTTATTATTTAGAAAAAAACATCGCGGTGAAAATACGCATAAGTATTTTAGATTTTACCATTTCACCACCGCTGTAACTCGAAAACCGTAACTCTAAGGTAAAAATGTTCATTATAAATGTTCCTACAAATAATATGGGATTTCATATAGTTCCCTCAAATTTTAAATTTTCCAAGGAAAATACACATATTGGAGATTTTAACATCGCTGTAACTCGAAAACCGTAACTCTTTTGAAACACTGTTCAATTGAAACTTCTCCTGATATTACCCTATCTTTAATTATGCCACCTCAGATTTTCGATTTTCGAGAAAAATTGCCGCATTCAAAGGAAGGAGATTTCGTATTTCAGTTTTTACGAATATTGGACCATTTCTCAAGTTTTCTCTTTCAAATGAATAAAAAATTATCAAAAACGAAGTATGTTTAATATAAAAAACGCGGGCACAAACAAAAAAAACTTGTATACCTCCTCCGTTTGGGTTCGTCGGTCAAAACTTATACAAAATAGTAGTGTATAGATACAAACATGAAAAATATTTTTTACAAAAAATGGACCGACGTTATTAGTTGATGCACTGAAAAGTATAAAATAATATTACTTCTATTGGTGCTGTTACTTTTGAAGTTGTGCAGTTGCAGTTAGATTGATAACTTTTGGCACCAACTTCACAAGTACCATCACCAATAGAAGTAATATTATTTAAAAAAAAAATTCAATTTTCGAAATAAATTGCCCTCTCCACATTACAAAAATACATATTTAACATGCGTCTATCTCGAAAACCGTAACACTTTTGAAAAAATGTTCAATTTAAACGTTTCCGGATATTGTCCTATCTTTAATTTAACCGACTCGGATTTTCGATTTTCGAGAAAATTCGCCCCCACTATCCCTTCGGGGGCGGTTTTCGGAGGGAAGGAAATTTCGGATTTGCGTTTTTATGAATATGGGACTATTTCTCAATCCCCTTCTTTCAAATGAACCCAAAATCATCAAAATCGGAGCTCGTTTACTATATAAAAGGCGCGCACGAAACAAAAAAAAGCAGACAGTCGAATTGTATACCTCCTCCGTTCGGGGTTCGTCGGTCAAAAATAATTTTGATCGAAATCAAGCCCTCTGTTTGGGATTATCATGTTTTAGATAATATCCTGAAAACATCACTACCGCCATACACTATACTTCTTACTTTGTTTGTCTTGACACTGGCAGTAATAACAGTATTTGGTTAAAAACACCAACACTAATCTGAAATGCTAGTTATTTACCACGGCTATCTTAATGGGCCCCATACACCATTCAATGTGTTGATGAAGCAGGTTTATCAACTTAGTTGATCAACAAGACACCAACATACGTATTGAAATTTTTTTAAAAAAAATTGTACCCACGTTAATAGTTGGTACACTGAAAAATACAAAATAATATTAATTCTTTTGGTGCTGTTGTGCTGTTTGATAACTTTTGGCACCAACTTCACAAGCACCAGCACCAACAGAATTAATATCATTTTTTATTTTTCAGATTATCAACTAATGATTTCTTGTAAAAAATATTTTTGTATTATATATTGATGATAAAGTTTTTACTACCGAATACACAAATAGCAAGGCCTAATCTGAGGGAATTTGGTAGTAAAACTCCAGCGCTTCTCACACTTGCCTTTTAGTTTCTCTCTCCCCTATGATTGTGCATCTACCAATAAAAATACTAGTATGGATATAAAGACGGTGATATGGTACGATTTATTAGGATTATTGCTTTATTCTGAATCACAACAAAGATTTGTCTTATCATCATAAATTATTGTAGTAACTGACTGAAGCATTGGGGACGAGACGGGAAATGTAACAATGGGGGAGAGAGCTCTTGGGGGATGTATATATTATTAATATGAGTATTAAGTGTACACAAGGCCAATTTGTGACTCTATGAATATTTAGGATGCATTAAGTTTTATCACACTTGTATCTGCTGTAAAATGTGATTCATGAAAAAAATGGAGATTTCTATGTTGCACGCAAAGATCATTAATTAATTTATTAGGTTTAAAAAACCCTCGATAAAAAAAACTAGCTAAGAATACTCTCAATCAAGTCACCTTTATAAACAAAAACTAAATCCAGTTCAAGATACGTGTCACAGACAGGTAGATAGATGCAGACATTAGACTTTATCAAAAAAAATCTAGCCAAGAAAACTAATCAACTCATCTATCAAACAAATAAAAAAACTATGGCTCTTAGGATACATTTCACGGTTTTTAATTTTTATTATTTGTATTATCACTTTTAGAGAAAATTGCTTCAAACGAAAGTTGTCGGTATACAGACTATATCTATAATTGAGAAATATTTTTGACGACATTTAATCAATCGTTACTTTTTGAGAGTTTTTTTCTAAAGTTTGAACTTGAACATGACCAAGATATTTTTAAGATGGATTTTCACACCAAACTGGAATTTGATATCTTCATAAATTTGATTTCTATCATGTTTACAAATCTCGTAATATCCCATATACCTATATTTACATGGTGGGCCACGATTAGCGCGTCGGTCTGTTACTAACAAAATAAACCTATATTTACAGGGTGGACCACGACTAGCGCATCGGTCTGTTACTACCAAAATAATTATTTTCTTTTGATTTTTCTTCATAAGAAGATTACTATAAAAGCTATAATTTAAGATTATTTTAATGTTTAGATAAAATAATATTAATTTAATTGGTGCTGGTACTTTTGAAGTTGTGCAGTTGCATTTAGATTGAAAACTTTTGGCACCAACTTCACAAGTTCCAGCACCAATAGAATTATTATTTTTTTGTAAAAAATATTACTTCACACTTTCGAGTGTTACGTTTGACACAAAAATCGTTGAACGTTCACCATTATCCATGTATGCTTGGCTTGTATTTGCCGTTATTCCGAAATCTAAGAACATCGCCGCGGAAATACGCATATCATAAACTTTACCACTCTTTTAACTCAAAAACTGAAACTCTATGGAAAAAATATTGAATATAAATGTTGCTACAAATAATCTGGCCAATAATTTTCCATTCTCAGATTTTCAATTTTCGAAAGAAATTGCCTCTTCCACATAGCGAAATTACACATATTTCAAATTTTAACATCGCAGAAACTCGAAAACCGTAGATCTTTTGAGAAAATGTTTGCCATCTCGAATTTTCGATTTTCAGGAAAATTTCGAAATTGGGTTTTATGAATATGAGACCATTTCTCAAGTCTTCTCTTTCAAATGAATCAAAAATCATCAAAATTGGAGTACGTTTACCATATAAAACACGCGCACGAACCAAAAAAAAGCAGTCGAATTGTATACCTCCTCCGTTCGGAGTTCGTCGTACAAAAATATGTGGTTCTCAGTATTATAATAATGGAAATTATGTCAATTCACCATTCCATAATTAAGAAAGGTACATTCGTCAGTGAAGAGACAGTATTCGAAAAAGAAAATATTTTCGCTTAACGATCCAGAGACCACATAATGCAAAAGTCCAGTCTTTGCTGAAAATCTTGCTCGTACAAATATTGAATTCGGACCCGATATGAATGGTATTAATGTTTCTTGAGGATCATCTGCACGCCATATGGTCCTGGTGTTTGTTGACCAATTTTCCTTTAAATTGTACTAGGATTCTCTACAGTGGATCCTAATAACAAACAAATATTTTTCTTCTTTGTCAATTACTGCTTTAGATCGGCTCAGTTTGCAACAGCAAGTATTACTTGTTTCTTGAAGCATAGTTAAAGCTACTTCGTTTTGGGCATAAACTCGAGACGCCAACAAACAATAATTACTTTGACATTCTCCTACGGTCAAAATCATATCTCACTCATATATCACTCTTTATTCAATCGAAAAATCCGTCATTATAATATTAGTTTACAATCAAATAAATAATAAAACTAGCTAACGGAACTCAAATTTACAGATGTATCATACAAGTCAGGCTATGTCTTGATTACTTTTGTCAGAATTGACTCTAATATTGACCAGAGCATCCTTGATTAATTGTTTTTTGTATAAAATATTTCAGTTTGGTAGGTTTTTTACAATTGTTCACATTTCTTTGTTGCTTCCTTGGTATAATAAACCTTTAATAATGTGATCTTTAAATTTTGAGGGGAACTCAAATCTCCAATAAAATACAGGGTGCCCCTTTCAAAAAAAGATATATCACTGCGGTAGCTTCTAATTCGATTTTTGAGAAGTTTGATGGTTTGTCCATTACATTTCTTTTCACAGTCTGATCATTGAATGCTATATACACAGTGAGATAGATATGTTGCTGATAAGTACTTTATCTTTAGTTCTAGTATATAGTCGACTGATAGGTTTAATGTTCTTTATCATTAACGGAGGGAGATTTTTGCTACTTACGACCATATCTTTCAATTCTACCATAATTTTCAGTTATCAGATGCGCTCAATTTACTATGTATGAGGTGTAGAGCTTCAATTTTGTTTTGATAACTTAATAATTTATGATGTACCTACCTATTTTATCACTCAATTCAATGTTAGCTGGAATTTATGTAATTTGTTTATGTTTATATTTATATTTCCTTGTCTATTTCTTCAATGACTTGTATACCCCTTTTATTAAGTACTTCATTGTAACTCACTTTATTTATTCAAATATAGCCTTGAAAAACATAGCCACCGCTATCGAAACGTCGGTAATTGAAAAAGAGTTTTCATTATCCTACAGACCATAGTGCCGCAATCCTATGAATGTTTGTCACTTTGGTCATAAATTCTCGGCAATGAAGTACTTGAAATTGATTTATATATACATAAACTTTCCCAAAAAATATATTTTGGTCTGCTTTATTGAAATGTAAAACCAGGCAATTATTTTTTTTTCGAAAATCAAAAATGCCAAAAATTACAATAGGTACATTTCTATAAGAAATTTACCTAATAAAAGAAATCAAAACCGGTTCACCCATTTGGGTGCCACGACACCACAGATAGGTAGCTAAGAGAACTCTCGAGAAACTCACCTTTAGAACAACAACTAAAGTTAATCAAAATCTCAACTATTTAAGAACAACTTTGACTCCCTCATCTTCCAAGGCAATAAAAACAATTTCAAAATCAGATCATCAGTGTGAGAACTGCGATGCATTAGACAGATGCGCAGATGCACAGGTTAAACTTAATTAAAAAATAGCTAAGAGCATTCATCATCAAGTCACCTTTCAAATCAAAAACAGGAAATTAAATTGCGTTCATTTATTTGGGAGCTATGATGCCTCAGATAGATAGACAGATACAAACTTATTTAGAAGAAAACTAGCTAGAACATTCTCGATTAACTCACGCTACAAACAAAAAACTAAATAAAAATCGGTTCATCCGTTTGGTAAGTACATTACCGCAGGCAAATACACATATACCTATTCACGTTAAACTCCACTAGCTAAGAACAATATTAATCAAGTAAACTTTCAAACGAAAACAAACCAAATATTTTAAATTGCTTACCCGTTTGGGAGAAACGATGCCACACGGATAAACTGTATATTATAAAACCTCACATTTTGCGTAGGGGTTTTAAAAAATGGAAATAGTATTGGGTTGAACAATGACGACAGATGAATCAAATATTCTCGATATATATACACAAATTGAGTCACTATAACATATTGTAATTTAAAGCTTACTATCAATCAAAGAAAGTGGATTTTGCTACAGCTTGGCAGATCTAGCCATTCTAACGGACTATATAGCGTGTCCCACGGTCATGGCCTATTAGAAATTTCTAGAGAATGACAAAAGCTATCAATCTGAAAATTTTATGGCATTTATAAGACTACCTTCGGAAAATATTTTCATCAGTAAAAACAACTTTGTTATTTCAAATAGGATACCCCATATGTCGATACATTTTTGAAATCTACACAAAATTATGAGTACAATGGATATACCTTTCTCTATACCTACTTAAAGTTAATAGTTTTAGAGTAATTTATTTTTTTTTCGTGAAAAATCGAGTTAATCGAAAATAATTCATAACTTTTTTGTTATTTGCTTGACAACAGTGGAGTTGGAATTTTTGGAATCTCTGTTCACTATTTTGAAGATTTTGTTATGATATTTATAAATTTCCTAAGAAATTATTAGAGAAAAATCGAGGTGAAGATGACTTAATTTCAAACGTTAATAACTTTCTTATTTCAAATAGAACACCCTATATTTTTTTGCACTATCATATGCAGAATTAAAATACATTTCTATTGATGTAATACCTCCATATCTAAAGCTGATAAATTAAAAGTTATTGAACGATTTCCGATTTGTCCAACAATTATTTTGTATTATCTTAACTTTGGAACGCATCAGAACGGTATCCATAGTTACCACTCATTTATGTCAGTGTCAAAATGCAAAATTAGGAATTATCTTTTTCACTGTTTTTTTTTGATTGCAATTTATCATAATAATGAATCAAGAATACCCAAATGCCGATCTGCTCAACCTTTTTGCAATT
The DNA here is from genome assembly GCA_958507055.1 of Crioceris asparagi. Lineage (NCBI taxonomy): Eukaryota > Metazoa > Arthropoda > Insecta > Coleoptera > Chrysomelidae > Crioceris > Crioceris asparagi. The sequence continues at coordinate 105,200,880 of OY293826.1, forward strand.
TATGGAGAGAGCAATAGGATTGTCGCGAAAACATGGAGGACGTTTGAGGCCCAAAATCCGAAATTGCCGTCGATGACTGCAAAGAAATTTTGCCGGATTCAAGATAATTTTGTTCAACATGGCCAAAAAAATGCTCCAAGAAATCGTGTTCCTTCGATTACCGCTGATATTTTTAACAATTATTTTATATTAACTTAACTTTGGAACGCATCAGTATGTAATAAAAAACGAAGAGATACTAAATTAATAAGAAATTTAATAATCTACATAAAAAATGTTAAACATTAATCTATTCATAACAAACGAAAGAATACTTCAAATGTAATTTAACAAGGGTTCAAAGGTTCCCCATTTACTTCTAAACATGCAATAATTCTGGATTCCACACTAGATGTTGCTTTTCGTATTTCTGTGGGGTCTAGATCTTCTGAAGCATTTGGTATACGATTTCTATCTTTTCTCTTCTATCGATTGCACTGGAGGACGATTAATGTAAACTTTCTCCTTTATGATCCCACACTAATAAAAATCTAGGGGCGTTAGATCTGTAGACTCTGGTGCCTAATTCCAGGGACCCAAGTGTCGAAAACCACCTGTCCTTAAACAATTCATAAAATTCTTCGGTAACTTCATGGCTGCAATGAGCTGCTGCTCCGTCAAGGTCCGTCATCTACAAAGTCTGTAACGATGATACACAAGATATTTTTCGCTGTCCAGCACTTCGTGGTAAATATAAAACTAAAGTGCGTTGTCTTTCAAGCAAAAACGTTGAAAATGAATTTAATTTGAAACTTTTGTTCTTTCAAATTATTATCAAATGAAGGTTTGCGCCTGCCTAGAAATTATTATTTTTTGGATTAAAAATGTGTTCTAACGAAAATTTTGATTCATTTGTCCAAATTACTTTCTCAAGAAGTTTTCGTCTTCTTGAATTTTTAGCAGAAACATTTCGCAAAATTCTACTCTTCTAGGACCATCTTAGGGGTATAACTTAAAGTCGTTCATTTTCTTTGAATTGATGATCTTGCAACACGTACGTCATGTTCAGCGCTTTGAATCGAAGCTTGAGGATTTCCGTAACAAGAACTGTGAAAGAGACAATTTCTAATCTTTCACTTTGACATTGTCATAAATGAGTGGTAACTATGGATACCGTTCTGATGCGTTCCAAAGTTAAGATAATACAAAATAATTGTTGGAAAAATCGGAAATCGTTCAATAACTTTTAATCTATCAGCTTTAGATATGGAAGTATTACATCAATAGAAAGGTATTTTAATTTTGCATATGATAGTGTATGTAAAATATAGGGTGTTCTATTTGAAATAAGAAAGTTATTAACGTTTGAAATTAAGTTATCTTCACCTCGATTTTTCTCTAATAATTTCTTAGGAAATTTATAAATATGATAACAAAATCTTCAAAATAGTGTACAGAGATTCCAAAAATTGCAACTCCACTGTTGTCAAGCAAATAACAAAAAAGTTATGACTTATTTTCGATCAACTCGCATTTGTCGATTTTTAACGAAAAAAATTAAATAACTCTAAAACTATTAACTTGAGGTATAGGGAAAGGTATATCCATTGTACTCATAATTTTATTAGATTTTAAAAATGTATCGACATATGGGGTGTCACTTTTGAAATAACAAAGTTGTTACTACTTCCGGCAAAACCAGAAGTGATTTTTTTATGAAAATATGTTCCAAAGATAGTTCAAATTGTCTAACAGACGCCATAAAATTTTAAAAGCGATAGCTTTTGTCATTCTCCAGAAATATCTAATAGGCCATGACCGTGGGACACCCGTAGATACGTAGTGATCCCCTCTGTTACTTTCGTTACCTTGCATTAAAAGAGCTACATTGCTAAGTAGTACCTGTTTTGTTTGTAGGCGTGCTCAGTTGAAAACACTGTTCTAAAAACTAGATCAATATGTCACAGGGACGAACGTTTTACAAGAATCATTGATTTATTATTATGCTCATAACGTACCTACTGTAATGAAACCGAAAATATGTAGATAAATGCTGAAATCAATCACAAGAATCTTTTTGATTCCTCAAATTGTCATTATATCACTTTTTATAAGAAAATATAATACAGAGTACAGGGTCTTTGATTATATTTACGTGGCGATCTGGAGTCTTCATTTTTGAAAATAGAAAAAAATGTTTTTTTTTTAAATTGTAGGTAGTTTGTTTTTCATATTATCTTTTGAAATTATCAGTAAAAAATATCGTGTTTAAAAATTGGGAAAAAATAGGCAACTTAATTTTTTTTAATGGAGCACCCTGTATATAATGCGCTACAATGAAAAATGTTTTTTCTGATTTCAAATAAATATATATATATATATATATTTATTGATGATATTTGGGTTAACCAAGAAAGCCATGGAAATAAATAAGAAAATTATAAATTATATAAAATAAATAAATGAATTTGTAAAACATAATTTTTATTGTATGCATGGCTTTCTTGATACAAATATGATTTTTTGCTGTTTATTTATAGTTTAAGCTAAAATATCCTCGAAAATGGTTCACCTGAATATCATCAAGATTCTTCGTTGTAGCGCATTATATACAGAGTGTCCCATTAAAAAAATTAAGTGGCCTATATTTCTCCATTTTTTAAATGCGATATTTGTTTATTTATAGTTTCAAAACATAATAAAAACAATCTACAATTTTTATATAAAACATTTTCTTCTATTTTCAAAAATACGGGCTCCAGATAACCACGTAAATATAATCAAAGACCCTGTACCCACATGTGAAACCAATTTGTCTAACGGATACCTTGTTTGAAGTCACATTGAAATGGTATTCTTGAATAACTTTATATACGGCATAATTACTCTGGTTTATTTGTGATAATGATACAATAATCATTTCGCCAAGCTGACATATTCAAAGAAGTGGATTGTCTGTAATATATTTTTTTTCAACTGTATTTATTAGAAATATATTATTTTCCTGCAACATAGAGAACAAACTATACTACCCGTTTTTAAGGCCTTATCTTTAAGAGATTAGGGAAGAGGAACATCGGATGGGCAAAGGCGACACCATACGTCAACATTCAACTGCGGAAACCTAACAAAAATTAGTAATTTTCTGATAAGTGTCCATCATTTGCAAATACAAAAGTTGCTAACCTAACTTAACCTAATCTAACAAAAGTTAGTGATTATCTAATGAGTTGCCTACAGATCAAAACACAGAAGTTGCTACAAATTTCAGCAGATATGAACCTTAAGTAGGTACTTAGTGTTTACACAATCAATAATTCTGTATCATGAGAAGGGTTTTTAGTATTTATGGCGGTTATTCGATTAAGTCACCATCGCAATGTTTATAAAATTTTAAGTAAAATATAGATTCACCTTTTTCATATGTATGTTCCATATATTTTAGATTCGATCACAGAAAATTACATAAGTATCTTCTTTCATTCGTTCTTCAATTTATATATACACGTAAACTTATCACATTCAAATACATAATAAAGTTATAATTTAACAACCAAACAAATTACATGAAAACAAGTACCTAATTTATGCTTGACATAGTCACTTAATGTATCTGTGCAACACGACAGTTTACTACCGGAAATAAACAATTTAAAACAAGTTAGGTTTCTGCTGTAATTCGTTATTTTTCACAAGTCTTGAAACCGCATCCCTCATGTAAACAAATCATTAGTCATAAGTGACATCAAAATAAATTATATGATTTGAATATTATACACCACAATTTTATGCACCCAGAATATCAACAAACAACATTAATAAAGCTGGTGTAGGCATAATAAGTCAGATATTGTTTGTCAAGTGAAAAATCTTTTAAATTCTATCAAAAATATGTACTACTCTATAGAAAAATCATAATTAAGGTTGATATATAGAAAGAGTTTTCGATTGATTTTCTCTGAGTGTAGTCGTTATATACATAGTCATTACGTGAGCACTTATTTATTTAGAAAAATCATGTCAATACTCTGTGACACATGTTTTTCGTACAATTACGGGAAGAAAAATTGTTCCATATGATCTATAGTCAATTTAAGTAACCATTTGTATAACTGTTGGTACGCCTGAAATTTACAACATTGTAAAATCGTGAAATTAACACTGATTAGAAAGAAACAGCTGATTACCTATTTAATGGGTGATGATAATCATTTGTCATATTTGACGTTTAAAAGATTTTACATAAATAAACGAACAGTTTTGTGATTGGTTTGATATTGACAAATAACTCATTATTAAATTTTATGTTTAACCTATAAACATGAGAATGCCCCTTGGTAATTTTTAATGACATCAATAATACATTGATTTGGCAACTATGTAAAACTGTACTATTCAAACTGATCTCTGTTACATTATCTAGGCATCAATTAATGTCAAATGATGTCGGTTTATAAAGTTAGATCAATTGTCATATGTTTTTTATTTCGAAATATTTTTCCGAAACTTCCGATGCATTAAATACAAGATAGATAGATAAACTTCCTTAATTCCATTAAAATCACAACTGTGATGTAGAACTAATAAGCAGTAAATATAGAAGTATACAATAATATAAATATAAGTACAACATAAATATAAGAGTAAAAACAGCATTGATTTGAAAAAAGAAATATGTAGGTGCTGGGAGTAAATAAAACCACAAAAAGTTTCTGTCATCCATGAATTCTTGAATATTGTAATTATGCCTTGGAGCTCAAGATACTCCTCATGGTTTTGTTAAAATTTAAATTGTATTTACTTACTGGCAATGCAACTGTCACCTTATTCCAGATTTTTGATATCGAACATTCTACATTTATCTGAAGCAATGTCATCCTGTAGGCTTTAGATGTTAAGCCTGTTTTATTCTTATGGTTATGACAATTTTGGGAAAGGTTGTGGTGAAGACAGTTACATCATCAAAATACTCTAACACAATGCAATATAATTTTACTCAAGACTTAACAATACTTTTGCATATGTGGCCTCTCCAATTCAGGTGGTTATCTAATCTGGAATGAAGCATTCTTAACTGTTTGAATGGTTTTTTCACCAAATCATATCTATGTAGTAGCTACCACAGTCCTAGTCTCTACCTATATTCAGAAGTAATTTATTACGCAGGAACCAGTCCTGATTTTTTTCTAAGGAATTGCTTGAGTTTTTCAGAAGGCTTCTGAATATTTATTGAGGTATCATCGACATCATCTTCTGCGTAATCTATGCCACGTCTTTTAGATATATGATTCTGTCTAACATAGCATTTTTTTCTCAAAAGCTACTGGAGAACAAAGTAAAGTTGACCGGTTCAACAGTTATGTGACCGAATCATGCAATAAAAGAAACAAATTCTGTTTTTAAGGGTACATTTTGAATGGCCAATTGAAAAAATTTAAGAAAAATAATCCTTATGTGCATCAGGTGACATTTCAAAAGAAAAGGATCATTTTGAGTAAGTCAAAAAATTCTTTATCAAATTTTAAAACAAGCAGATTGTGGAAATTTCACCACCGCTCTTATATGCCAAGAGGTGTAGGGTACGTACAAGCGATTCAATTGGTCGTTCCATGCGGAACCTCACTGAGATTCGTTTATCATAAATTTAACAACTGGTGCTACCCTTTAATGAACACCATGAACTACCCAGTATATATTCCCTTTAATGTTAATGCTTACAATCAACTATCAATTCCTTTCTAAATTATGGTACTAAATTTTTACTCAGGAAAGAAGAAAAATTGCTCGTTTTTATAATTATCATTAAGCAATTCATCGGCAAATAGTGATCACTGTAATAGAATTCATATGAAATTTGTTACCTTTTTGAAAACTATTCCTTCGATTACTTCATTACAACAAATAAGTATATCTACAAGGTATGGTATGAGTTGTTTTTTTTGTATATGGATGAAAGAGCATCTAATGTTTCAAAAATAGATAATTTGAGAGCAAAATTAAAATAACTAATAGAGCACAACATCAAACGTGTCATTAAAGATATAATCAATCTTATTTTCTATTTTTTATTGCCTCATTTAACAGAATCATACACATGTCCGTGCTCTAAAATATTATTAGCTGTTTTCTTCGTAGGTTTACAAAAGCCAGAGTATTTGATGGAATGTTTCTATATATAAAGGCTAAAACATGAATGTTCTCAATATTTAACCCCAAAGTTCCAACGAGAAACACATGTCCTTTATTTTGCGCGTTTCCTTCGTCGAACTTTGTGCCGTCGACCGACGCCGCCACCATCCTCATTGAAATTAGATCTTGTCCAGAGCAAAGCGACGACGACAAAAGCATTCTCAACGCGGAAATATCCCTTTCGTTTTTTCCATCAAAGGGCCAGACACACACAGATAGACAGACACACAGGGGGAGTGAGTTGGGGCTGTCTTGAAGGGGGTTATAGCCCCAGCATAACAAATCGCCTGCAGTCTTTGCATGGTCCGGAATGCCTCGCATGCAGTGGACCTCTCTCATTTTGCACAGCCATGAGAGACATCTCCAATGACATATGACTTGCCCTGCAATTCAATAAATCAGTGCCAGTGACTCTTTTTGTTTTGTCGCAGACGGCTTCTCTCGGCACTGGAATATATATTGTTGAGTTTGATTGAAATATTTCATATTCTTATAAGATGATGGTACATTTTAAATGATACGGAATATTAAAAATTCAATTAATCCATTCAAAATAGCAGAGAATGTTCGTAGATTTAAAGTTCAGCTTATCAATTGGTCAGTATTAGCTAATATTTTAATAATGATTTTTTTCCAAATTATTTAAATGTTAGCATCATAGCGATTACAGAAAATTACTTAGGTCATCTGAAAGATCAATAATTGTAATTGATTCTGAAGGTCAGTTAGTTCCAATGCTTGAACACTTTTTGGTAGAAGTACGATCGACTTATAAAACATAAAAATGTACTTGTGATGAATCATAATTTATTGCACAAGACTGTGTTCAGAACAATGATCATCCCTTGACCTAATCTACGAGGATCTATTTGGTAATTGTGAAATGCTTATTCCGTATATTCATATTAAACATAAACTATGTATTAAAATTGGAAGTGGATAGTTGATAGTCATTCTCCTCAAATAAAATACTATAAGTAAAATTAGATTGTATGCGTTTTGAGAACTGCAATTCCTTTTATCAGAAGAAGCACCTGAAGGGTAAAAAACAGCGAAGAGTGGTATTTCATTATGTGTCAAGCTGGTGTATTCGTGAATAGGCGACTTCTCTGTCTTGAAGTGGACTCTGAACCACCGATATGTCTCAAAATAAATCTCATGACGCACCCTTCCAGAGAAGCTGTACTAAGGAAATATAGGTACTTTTGCTAGTTTTACGTTCTCCTCAAGAGAGGAAAAACGCAATGTGGCAGCCAGGTATTCGAACGCACGGCCGTATCACCGGTCACTTGTCCAAACCAGTTGCCATGCACTGTGCTGCTTAACCTAGGATGATCGAAGTGTTATCCCGCAGCCACGCGCTTCCCACTAGTGTAGGCACCTAGTAGATGAAACTATTTCTAGAAAATACATTACAGTGCTTCTACATATATTTAGAACATAATATGCCTAAGCTATTTTCCATTCTACATTCTTTTATTCTTCATCTCATGTACTTCTAGATACAAAATAAGATGAACATTCGTGGAGAGACTTCTCCCCAAGAAAATGGACTTCTTAAAATATATTGAAATATTTTGAATAGAATAGGTTATACAATAATATTCATAATTCAGTAAAAATATTTTTTCCATTTCAGGGAAAGATATAAAGAATGTATTTATTTACAGAAGATGTACTTATTCGATATGTAATGCAAGTTGCAGTCTTGTATTAGTGCATGAATGATATTGCCGTGAATGCATTTAATCGATATCAGTTGGCCATAAATAAATCAAATTTATAAAGTAGTAGCTTTAGAATTCTTTAGTTCAAACATACATATTATATCTATTATAGTTTAGGTGACGACAGTATGTTGATACATCATCAGTGATATGTATTTGAGAGTAAATTGGGTTGAGAAAAAAACAGGTAACACAAAACACATGCTTTTAATGTGGCCTCCTCTGCAAAAAGAGAGAAAAAATATTAGCTACAGAATATACTTAAACCAACAATTATGATGTCGGGATCCTACAAATTTAGGAATATTGAGTGGATCCAAGAAAATCACAAAGATTATATTTTATACAAAACTTAAAGTTTATGATGTTGTGCAATATATGAAATATCAGTTATAGAAGAAGAATGTTGACATTTTTATTTTGTTTGATTCACTTGATATTCCTGAGCATGTAAGTAGTACAGAACAAAAAAATATTATTAAAATGAGCATCATCTTATAATATCAGTCTAAGATTTTGCAGTGCCTAATTTATTTAAAATTTTTGATTGGCCACAAAATAGCTATGAACTTCCAATAAATGTAATAGGTGATTTAAATTTTTTTTTTGAAAAGTTCATCTCCTAAGGCCTTTGACTCGGTTTGACAACCAGTGTCGATGGTACGTTCTCTTTATTTAAATTAACGACATTTTATGTATTTAAATAGGTCTCCATTGTTTTTTGGCCATCACATAAAGGCACTATGTAGTAAAATCAATCTTCATATTGCAATAATAATAATGGTTATTAAACACGCGAGCCTTGTTGACGGCGTTAATGGTAATGGTTGGCCGTTGTCGCTGTAAGTGGATCAAGACTCTGAATGGTCACTTCGAGAAATCAACAGTTTAAATTGCAAATTGCACTCTGAAAATGCATAAAATAACGGCGAATGGGCGGTATTTATGGATATATCGTTATTGCACAGTTGCTGCTATTCACATCGGCGATAGACTAAATAAATGATGAATTGTCCGAAATTGGGCTAAGTAGGTATGTATGCTTTAATACTTTATTTAGGTAACGAGTTCCAAACGTAAGAAAAATATGCATATAACCTGTTATATCTTTGAATCTTTAGATCCCTTTAGATATATAGAATATTAGATCAGATCAATCATTAGTTGTCTCATTTAATTAGCCTAACATAAATCTCATTGCTCAACTAGATCACGTTGAGGACTTGAGGCAATGAATGCCGATTTTAATAGCCTTCTTCCATGTGAACTTAGCAACTAAACTACTAAGTTGTCTTTTTGACCGACTTCGAGAAACGTCGAAGGTACCTAAGTACACGATTCATATGTGCCAGCACCTATAGAATTATTATTTTGTATTTTTCAGTGTCCCAGTCGATAATTTATTTTTTTGTTAAAATATGTATTCGTTAATTCTTCCAGAGAAAAGTTCACATAAGAAAACTCTCATGAAATCGAAAATTCCATAAAAAAAGATATGCTGTTTAATAAATATATTTCTGCTTTATCAGTGTCAAAAGTTATAAGGTAGCTAGGAATCAATAGTTGTTGTTCTTTTTTTTGTAGGTACCGTAACTGCGTCCTCTTCTAGGCGACGACGACTTTTTGCAATCACGCTCCACTTCCATGGGATACATTTTCTCACAAAGGTTAATAATTTCTGTTCGTGCTCGACAACAACCGTCAAGCACGGCTTATATTAATTTACTACTTTATCTTTATCTCATATAATAAGTCATGACTGTTTAATGTTATATTGAATAACTACTTCTCTTAATACATAAGAAGCTGTACATATTATATAGATATACATACTTAATGTAACAGCGAACTTATTTGTATAATTAAGCATACCTACTTCTAATCTGTCATAAATGTGCTGGATTCAGTTACTGTTTTCCTGATTTATAACTGCGTTCCTTTCTTTTCAGGTAATATATTTGAGCTTCCTGAATGATGCAATGCTTCCTGCAGCAGTATCCGATTTTTATGACCTACAAAAATAAACTATCCACGAAGATGTATCATTCAGTGACCCAATTTTCGTTGTTTCATAAATTTTTACAATTTATAGTTACTGAGTCTCCTATTCATTGTATTTTTCAAGAAAGAGTGCATCATATAAAGTGCCAATGGAACTTCTATAATTCCCATAATAAATATGTAGGTAGGTACCTACCTACATTAATAATTTGATCTAAATAATATAGTCTGTCTGACTATGTTCTCTATGACTTGATGAAGAGGTTGAAGTTTGCATTTTGTTTTGATGGTTATCCATGTCTGCATTTATGGAAATTTTGAACTCCTAATAATTCTGTTGAGCCCATATGCATAGCATTTATATTCGTTGGGTTTTGAGAAAAGTTTAAAGCATTTGAAATTCTCTTACTGATCGGTAGCAAGAGATTAAGGAGGTTTTGTATGAACTACTTTAGCTCAGCTGCGGCTCGACCTTGAATTGTATTTTATGATCTTTATGAAACAGGGAGATACAAACATAATTTATTAAAATACGTTTTGAAAGCAAGCTAATCAGCACATGGCTACTTAATTCTAACTGTCGGTGCCAATTTCATTGTCGCTTATGCCGATATTGAAACAGAAAATCACAGTATAGATAAACACAGTAGTCCATCTCAAGCTATTCATTGATGTGACCCGCCTTTGCCGCCCTGTCTCCCGTATCTTAAACGGGAGACATGAAATCGCGGGGTCCTTTGACGGAATCGGGGTGGCCTTTGACAAACAAACGACCGCAAAAAATGATGCTCCGACAGTATCATCTAAGGCGGCCGCCGTTGAGTTGGACTACTGGGTATATTTATACTGTGCAGAAAATTATCCACAAACACCAGTAAACCTTATACACCTATACACACTAGTGTATAGAGCCATATAAAAACATCATTCGAAATAGGCTATTGAAAATGAGAGCGTGTCTTCGCTAGGGTTAGATGGTAATTATGATTCAAGTCAAAAACATTGACTGTGTTTAAATGTTCAATTATCAATGAACGACTGATCAACAGCAGCAATAATAATCTTACTTACATATGTTTGCTTCTTATATTCAAAGATTGTTTAATTTGATATAAATTCAACATAAAAAGATCAATGTACTACATAAATATTTATTTACTTATTTCCTGGAATAAATTAAATTAAATATTATACATACAGAGGTAAATGCAATTATCTGTGCGTAGGTCTGGCGATAAATAGCTTAAATACTAAGCCCAATTAAATACTTAATACTAAAAAATAATATACAATAGTACAAAAAAAAAAAATTGGCCATAATATTCAAATAGAACAAAAAAGCTATAGCTTAAAGTGACCTAGCATTGATGTTGTCAACTCCACCTGACGTCTTTCAACTTATTTATGTAGGTATATACCTATGTATATTGATAATAATTTATATCAATGCTGCAGATGTGCATACTCTCATTGCTCTGCAGCATAGGAAGATGTTTTCGATTAAATTCTAAGCTGAATCTATTCATTTTCGAATCCATTGATTAAATATTGAGAAACCGAATAATAGATTATCTGATTTCAGAAGCTGTAAGATAATTTAATGAAGAGAATTCAGATATGTACACCAATTCAAATGAAATTCCTGTAAATTAGAGAATATTGAAAAGGCTTTGTTTCCATCTGCAGCAATCTAACGCTTTTAGGAGCTTCTAGAACATTAATTTACAATTGATTCGAAGAACTAAAAGTGTGAATAGGTTAATAGTTCACTCCACTTCAATCATTTCCAAATATAGTTAAGGTAGCTATGCAAAGGGATATTCAAACATTTTTATATGGAGATATACATATTTTGAATATTTATTATGATCAATTACATTGATTCAGGTTTGTACATTTTTTGATCACAATATTGTGCATTTTCAGATGATTCAACTAAAGCCATGTTCCCATATTACCTACATGACACACTTCAAATAAGATTTTGTTTATACTTACACAAGCATGGTATCTACTCTGTGGATAGGTATCGACCTTGTTCTGGAGATACTCACTATTTAAAATTTGGGAAATCATACCCAAAGCAAAGATAATGGTTATCTTTGCCCAAAGTAAAGAATATATATTACGAAATATGTATTAGACCCTGGTGTGCTTTAGTTTATTAGCATTCAAGTATAAAAATATATCTAAAAGCAAGTTTTAAATGAATCGTTTAGAAACAACAGATTTAGAAAAATATATTTTCCTGAAAATAAGTGACGATCAAGTCCTGTAAATTTGCTGGTAATAATTTTCTTCACACTTTTCAAGTAATTCCTACAGTCGAATTTGTATCTGCTCTATTAATAAGTTTCAGGTATATTGGTGATGGAAAAGGACGTGGGTGTCTCTTTTTAAGTATAAAATTAATGATGTTATCCACCATTTGAATTCCCTTCTCAAAAAACATTCCAGACATTATCTTACAACGTAATACAACGCTCTACTTTAATTTATTTCCACTGTAACCAACAACAAATCAAAACTGCATACGCAATAACAGGCAGAAGCGGCGAGGTTCTTCTTCCTCATTCAATAGCATCATACTCTCTCCCATACGTCCAATTCCAAAATGCAACCGCTCGCTAGATTACAAACATATCGCTTTTTATACCTATGCTTATACTGTATGATAGACTATCGAGTAATCCACATAAAACATGATGTCGATGACTGTGTGATGTAAAGCAGACAGCTTCGTCGGCAAAAGAATCCATCAAACATCATATAGGTAGGTAGGTATATGGGTTTTGTTCCAACAGTTAAATCCTGTACCAATTTCCCATAGTTTCTGCAAAGCGCCCCTCAATACGCATGTCTGTAATATAATTGTCAACTGACGAGTCTTGACTGCGGTTGGAACTGCTGATAATTTAGTAGGAATATAAATGTAACACACAGGTTGTTTTGATTTTTTCTTGATGTAAATATTATTCAAATACAATTGGGGTCACGATGGCTTAATGGGTTAAGGCAATGGAAATACGTTCGTAGCGAGAGCACATCGTGTGCGCGGGTTCGAGTCCCGACATAGCCATGGTTGTTGTTTGTACTAGTCCCGTGCAAAGGTATATCTCTATACCTCTTTCGGGAATGTATATTCAAATTATTAAAAAAATGCTCTTTACGACACTCAATATACAATAATTAGCTAATTGATTCACTTTGAAATTAGAAAATGTCAAGTGCTTATGAAAAGTCAACTCGTTTCACTCGTCGTTTTATTGATAAATAGACCAATGCATATATGTGAGATTCACAGCAATAAAATAAAATAGAGACAAGAAATTATTTTGACACCCAGTTATTTATCGAAATCGAATATTGAGAATTCAGTTTTATAACAAAGATGTATAATTATTTCATACGATGGTTGAACACACATAAGCCAGTGAATTTATTAAGAGTGAAAACACAAGAGCTTTTTTTATCGGATACCTTTCTTTCTATTAGGAAATAATTTTGCAAATCAGAATTTTACCAGAATAACTGATATAAGCAAATCGCAAGACCGAAAGTGAGGCGATTTTGTCAAATATAAGTTTTTCGAGATAAATTACTGATGGAAAACTTTATCCTTGATCCTTTTTGGCAATTTAATGTAACGATCGAATATATGAATGAACAGCAACAATAATTAATTATCTTTATTGATACAATTAAATTATTCAAACGAACAGTTATTAAATTCACAATTGTTATAAATTGTTTGGTTTGGTTATGAGAAACATGCGTTTTTATCGGTAATAAAAAAGAATGCATCTTTTTTATCACTGTCAAAATGATAAAACTGTCATCATTAAACACATTTTATATAGGAATTGATTTATCATAATAAAGTGTATTAAGCTTTATTTTGAATTATTAAATAATTATAATCTATTTATCAAATATCCAAATGGAAAGAAATATTTGTGTATGGAATAAATTAAATCGATGACAAAGTATGGTTACCTCTGACCATACTACGCATGTCCCAATCGAAGAATTTTCTGAATTAAATCGGAAACTGATCTGAGAGTAGTTTGCTTATCGTCAGACGCTTGTGTTGGAACAAGTTTGGGCCACTGCGCAAAACCATGAGTTTATGAAACTCTTTTTGATGGGACTTGGAACGAAGCCATAGTGTTGAGTGAGGAGAATTCGCTCTCGGTATCTTTTGGCGGAGAGAGCGAGTTCGTTGTAAATGATCTGACAAATAAGAAGTGAAACGTTTAGCCGTTCTGATGGCGCGCTATCGATTACGCCACATCACATCCATTTAATTGATTGTTGTTGCCCTCCACCGCATACGTGGAATAGGAGAGGAACGCAATGTGCTTTACATCGTTTAGGAAACTCATTTGTTCACATGTTTGTCAGACTAATTGCTTTTCGTTCAACGGTATTTTCTAATACGTTCACTATGTATATGTATATGTGTATGTGAGTAGGTCTCTATATATGTCTGTGTTGAACCGCTGATGGAGGCTTTAGAACAGTTGAAATTAAATTATACTAATTTAATGTGTACGGTATCTGCGTCGTATAATTCATCAAATATCACATCATTCTCAATAACGAAATTATCTAAACAAAGTCGCTGTGCCGCAACTCAAAAAGTATGTACTAAACACAAAGGACCAAATTAAATAAGCAGAAGCTATTCTAGAACGATGTTTCTACTTATCGAGCGAATATATTTCAAGGATGACTCTGGTTAATGTAGAATTTATATTGTATGTGGTTGTTAAAAATAACTAGAAAAAATAAGCGACTCGTATAGTCTAGTATATTTTGCTAAAAGGAGCAAATATTTATACTAAAACCATTAATGTTAGATATACATATTTCAATGTTACCTTGGAATTTTGCGATATATTGACAGTGTAACATTTTTCGCTGATGTAATCAGCATTTTGTATATGATTGACAAGGTCTTTTCAATATATCATGGATACACTAACACTGAATAAAATGCGTAGAGTGAGTTCGACTGCTGAAAATAAATATTTGAAAGTATTTCTGACATAAAACTTATTTATGTTCTCACTAACATTTTGCAAATATGTATATTCTTTAATATTCCCGGTATATGACAAATCCAAAGAAATAACAATTGAAAGCATATATCCAGTGAGAATTCTATGTAAAGCAATAAAATGATTTGTAACGCGTTCCCACCTACCGAGATTCTTGGAACTGCATGAGGTAGATCAACCCCTCCAACTTCGTCTGGCTGTCATAACCTGTCCAAGAGCTTGCACGTGTGTAACGGTGTCGAATGTGCTTCGTGGCTGTTTGCCTAAATATATTTTTGGTATCGGGAATACTAGAGTAATGGACTAAGAGCAGAAAACATTCCGGGCAAGAGCACGAACCCAACAGGATATGTGATTGAACTTCACCCTGACATTCTTTTGGGCTCTGAGGAGTCGGACAAATCTAGTTAAGTGCTGAAAACTTCGTAATATTCCATGTGGAATTTATCATCAGGGACCATGAACTGTATGAACAAAGGAGCGATCCCGAAAAGAGGTAGCCAGAAGAAAGAAGAGGCCTTAGAAGGGTATCAATCTGGAAGCGAGATACTTTAATGATGCACAGAATTTGAAGTTCTGGAAATGTTTCGTCTTAGGTTCAGGAAGAGCACAGTATGCTCGTCCCCAGAAATAAAATAATTAGCTAATCTCTTACCTAAAGAAGTATCCCTAAACTCGTCCCCAAGAAGAGTAGGTCCTCAAAAATAGATCCTTGAATTTGTCCCCGACGTTATCGCATTATGAATCACCAATATATCCAATTATTTAAATCTATAGATCAACTCTTTTTATATAATATTTTTTCAAATATTTATAAAAAATGGAAAACTCAGTAAGTACCTACCACAAAAAACATTTTATTTAAAAATCGGCATACATTTATTTATTTAAAAATCTTTTTCTTTAAAGTAACAGATATGTCTGCTTGAGTTTTATGTAAGTACATTCAACTTATTAAAATAAGCTATACATTTTGCAATATCCAATCTTGAAACAGATCCATTTTTATACTCATCAATTTTCCTAGCAACTCACTGCTTACGTCCATGGTCTACAATAGAACAATCTTTGCCATGGCTTACGTCTACTGGATCGCGTATTCTTGCAAATTCACTACATTTTAAAAATTTGTGTTTGATAAATTTTACAGAGACAAATATTAGCACATTACTTCCACGTTCACTCAAACTGATGAAGCTTTCCATATTTTCTCATACCTAAATAAAATGCAATTCCTAGCCAGGAATATTATTTGAGAATGAAATAATAATCTAATTTGAATGAAAAGTAATTTACACTTTTGGTACAATTTGTATGTAATAATCTCTTAATCCCTTATCCGGGGACGAATTCAGGTAAGAGATTGAAGAACCGTAATTAGTATGGGGACAAATTATGGCTGTAGAAATTAGGTACTACCGTACTTACTGCCCACCTTAAAGTATAAATGACTTAAGATTTATTAAAATATTAGCCTCTTCTGGTCTAAATTGATTCATATTGGTACGAAAGCTCATATGGTATTTTCAATTTTATTTTTATTAAAGATGGATTATCTGCCATTCTGTAACTGTTATCTTGAGCATGACTTGTGCATCAAGTAAGTAAATATAAATACGAAATTATTTTTCATTCTATAAAAAAATTATATTATTTGCGAAGTCTTTTAGCTAACATTCAAAGATCAAAATGACTGTATTTTTGTTTTATTACTTTAATAAAAACAAAAAAGAAGCCCTTATTATTATACAGATGGAATGTTACTTTAAGAACTCTTTTCCCCTAATTTGATCACACGGAGAAAATATACAAATGTGGATAAGTGGCTTAATTTAGATCTTATGGTAAATGTAAGACGATTATAATGAAATTCTAAATGTCGTAATTACCTTTATGTTAATCTACCAGTGTTGCAATTATATTATCATTAGTTTTATATTTCAGAGTTGTACTCTTCTTAACAGGAACATAATAATGATAATGTTTTCGAGAGAGTTCTTCTTCTTCTTCTTGTTAAGCTAGCTAACTTGAAATTTTAAATTCATAATTATAACCATAGCTGTTAATAGACTCTTCGGTAGCTGTTTTGAGCAATATTGAGTGTAACGATGCATCTGAATATCCCTGCCCGATATCTACACAAATCATATAACAATAGAAAGTAAACCTACTTGTAGCTCTGTATGCTGCAGTGAACAAATATATTCTAGTTATGTTTCTTTTATCTAGATGAATTATGTAACTTTTACTGATAGATATAATAAATTTCTCGGCAATCTTGAAGTTCCTCACAAAAATCTTTTGTTTGCAGTACCTTGCTACCGATCCGACAAGACGACGAAATAAGGTTTCTGATAGGATCTAATTCATTTCGAAAAAAAACATCTTATACTACTGGTTCAAGATATACAATTCCAATACAACCAATATGGCAATTACTCTTCACCCATTATTTATGACAACACAATTCTCTTTCGAGATTAATTTCCCGCATCGTTCATGCAAACCAAAATGCAGCGAGCTCATTCACCGACCGGTGCCTCGGACGTTATTTATGTCTTTCTTGATTGCTTTGAATGTTAGTTTTATCAGGTATTGATTCCAATCGAGATCGTTATTTGTTGTGTGGTATTTATCAACAGAAGTTGTTTGGCTGTGCCTTGTCCATTAAATATTATCTTTAGCATTTCATTTGTGCCCTTTGTTCTACTCAGTGTGCAAAACAGAGGCTACACAAAAAGCTCAACACAATCATTATTTTATATAATAAATCGAGAGATTTATAAAAAAATATTCAATGTCTATAGAAATGAATATCTTAACTTGTGTCGGATATATCAATAAGTTGCTAATTCATTTGAATGTGCGCAAATAGCGTATTGCTTAAAAGTCAACTGAGGCAATATTAATATTATTATTAATATTCCGTCAACTACAATGTCTTTATTCCAAACAGCGAATTAAATTTTATGCTTTTCATCATGAAAAATTGTAGAATTCTTTATGATCGTACAAAGAAAAGAGAATTGCACTATATAAATACATATACTGATAATAATTCATATTTTTTCTGAATATTGTTAATTTTCTTTCGCTCTGCGGTTTATGTTTCACATTCATTGTGTACAGAAAAAATGTTTCTTAATCAAAGGTAAATCTTTATTCATTTGAAAAGATTTAAAAATTTTAATCAACATTCGTTTTGCAGGTCAAATAATAGAAACAGCAATTTCCAATTGTTTCAAATGACCTAAGTTTGAAAATTGTAGAGCACCGTTAGAAAATTGAGGCCCACGATGGCCTAGAGGGTAAGACGCCTCGACATCCAACGGTGTGATCGTAGGTTCAAATCCGAATAGGTCATGGAACATTTTCATCCATGAAAGTTTTCTGAAATACTTTCAGGAGTACAAGGATCGCTAGTACCTATATGTCAAATACTAGTGTTCGACCTTAACAACAGGCATTAAGACATTGTTGTTTATTTTGATTTTTTAACAAAAATCAAAATGTATACTTAATGGTGAATATGGTTGTGCGTGCAATGCTGGATTGGTCTTTGAAACTTATCGCTAAACGCCTTCTATTCTACTTGAACCTGTCCAAGTGGAGAAAGATATAAAAGTTTGTAAGTGTAAAAGGGGAACATATTGCGTTTGAAGACCGGGCCTAGTACAAGTACATTTGTTTCTTTTTTGAACTATCCAAATTGATCTGACAAATGCAGAAAAAAATACCTTTCAAAAGAAACTCAACGAAATCAAAATTCAATAAATTTATTCTAAACATAGTGGATATTGGGACACTGCTACATAATTTTCTTATCAATATAAGAATTATTTGAAGTGTCAAATCACAACGTCTCCAAGCACATATCTATTGGTCTTGGCCTCGCCCTGTGTGAGTGCGAATACCTGTTAATTACTGACAGTTTAGATACCGCACCAAGCACCCAATAATCCGGTTGTAAACGGGACGATATCTTATCCTAATTGTTGTTGTACCACAGAAGCTGTTCAAACACATGCCGGTAGTTCTTACAGATAAGTCAATTATTTATATGCCTTCTTCGTGTACCTACCTTTAACAGGTGTCCGGGTGCTGCATTAAGATTAAGTCTTACCTTATATTCTCTACTCTCTCGCTCCCATGAGAGTATCTTTATGTTGGATTAAATTTGTTGTTTTATCTCTACGTGCGGCCATTATAGTGTGTAAAGTAATTTTCGATAGTATAATAATTGGAGAGTTGACCATTCTTCACTGCATGCTTACGAAGGAAATTATTTTTATATGTACGTAATCATGTAATCATGTTCCCAATTTGTTATATATGATGTAAATAATAAGATAGGTAATGTTAATTATCATTAGAAACTATCTATCTCACATGAAGTTCAATGTTTCGAACTTGTCGTTGACAACATAATTAAAAAAATCAGCTAGATGCTTATTAATTTGGCCTCTCCTCCACTAAATTAAAATAAAAAATGAGATCGCTCTTTATACGCTGTCACTCATTCTAACCACTTGTCTGAAAAGTATCTAATTACCAATCTGCCATCAAAAATTAAATTTCCTGTCAATAATTCACAGTTTATATATATGACCATAATTTTTATCATTGATAAAGAAAATAATTTTTTGTGCAACACTTATCTTTACCTATAAAGTACATTTCACAAGTTCTTTGTAAATGTTATACTCAATGAGCATTAGCTCGTGAATAAATAGATAAATAAATAAGTTTATTAAACTTTATAAACGCTCAAATCTGCTCCTAATGAAGAATATTTTCTTTTGACCTAGTAGATAATATTCTTTTTGGTAATTTAACCTTGTCCTCTACAAG
Organism: Crioceris asparagi; assembly: GCA_958507055.1. Taxonomy (NCBI): domain Eukaryota; kingdom Metazoa; phylum Arthropoda; class Insecta; order Coleoptera; family Chrysomelidae; genus Crioceris; species Crioceris asparagi. The sequence continues at coordinate 105,220,690 of OY293826.1, forward strand.
ATTTCGTATTGGCTCCTTAAATCTATTTCTTACAGTTTAAATAATGCTCGTTCATTGATGTCGACATTTCTATTGACCAGAAGAAAAATTATTTTGATATTGTATCATCAAGTAGATTTGAAATATTACTCATGGCCTCGTTCATGGCAATTGTATGATTACAAGAAAATATTTCGTGGTCTTAAGCTTAAAATGTCGAATACTTGGTAAATGACTTTGAAACATTATTTTTTCCCGAATTTCCAAAATAAGGAGGTATAGATACATTTCGAATGAAGGTATACGTTTTTTATTTGTTTTTTTCTCACGTATATTGAAAGTGCGACAGTTTTGACTATCCCATATTTTTCTCAAAATCCATAATAGGTACTTCCCACCCCCTCAAAAATATCCACGGGGACGGAAATGCTTATTTTCGAAAACGTGTCATGGATATTTTTCAATGTGGTTTCCGAGTTACTCCACTAAGGAAATGCAAGATTGTTCCCATTGTTTATTTAGAAATCACTAAATATAATGGAATGTTCAATAATTTTGATAAATAATGGAACACACAAAAATTTGAAATTCATTTTAAAAGAAATAGAACAAACTTTATTTATGGGTGCATTGAAAACTCTATGAATTCCATAATCTTTCTGTCTTACCAGTATCATTAGAACCAATGCACATTTGGATAATTTAAGAATGTTATTTTAATCTAAGAATCTTATTTTAATTTAAGAATCTTATTGTTACTCTTTAACTTTTTGACCCCTTGAAGAAATAACTTCCCCACCCGCCTATGATCATTTTTCTACAATCGAATATGTCGTTCGCCAATGCAATTATTTCATAGCGCCAGTCAGCAGTCATTTATTCGGATGAAATTTTTAACAAGTCGAATTTGTTTTACCTGGATAATTTGTGATGAAATTGCCTAGGTATAACATAATTTTATACTGACGGATATCATGAATTAGCAGATCGTTATTTGAAGGCAGAGCTTAGAAAATTATGGAACAGCTGATTCTGGCAATTTAGAAGAATTATCTAGGATGTCTTCATCCAATATTGGCAATAGATTGTTTAGTCAAGGGTTTCGATGCGTCTATCAGATGTTGCTGTATAATTTATTTTACACAAAAGAAGAACGTTAATTGGATACTTTCACTACTCAAAAATAAACCAAGTTCTGAAAGATGGCCTTTTTAGATTTCATGATTATCGAATTTTCCATCTAGTTTAATTAGCAATAATTGAAAATGAGTTAAAAGGTCTCTATTTCCAATTTGAGATTAATATAAGAAACTATCAACATAATAATTGGCATCCCATCTCATTTATCCATACATTAAATTATTTTAAGGCTATCAACAGCGCATTATTTGAGTGATTTTTCAAGATTGCGTCATGGTATAGTAGAACCAGAAATCTAAGAAGGTCGTCAATCGATATTAGCCGACGATCCTCATTATTACCTATAACCTTTATAACCTATTGTTCGAAATATAGATAAGCAATAGAAGTGCATGTACCTTGAAATATTCCCAGGTCCGGATTAAGATATCTCATGAAATAGTTTGGTATTTGGCATAATCGCATTCAATATCTTGATGTTTATAAATGTTTTTATGTTTTAAATTATAATATATTGAATATACATAAACAATTCTCAATTATATTCAAGCGATTTTTCTTAATAACTATCTTAACCCATTATACCTACCTAAAAAACAAAATCTAATCGCTAGAGCAGGTACAACTCTGCGTAGATTGCCTGCTGATAACTCAAGTGTTTGGTGATTTACAACCCTCTTATATTTCTGGTCGCACTATACCATAACGTTTTTCAGATATTAAGGCATAGATAGGATGGAGATTGAATAAATATAACGTATAAGATAGCTTTGTTAAGCTAGCAGTGACAAGTTAGAAGAAACAATCGAAACCGGCATGGGAATTCGTTGCCAATTAGTTGCTAATTAGTTGCCAAAATGCAGATTTTGTTGTTCGAACTACTTTTGAGAAATACGAGTTACTGCTTCACGTGTAAGATAGCAGTGAAACCAGTGAATTTTTTCACTTTCCTACGCTACTATAGTAGCTGTATAAGAAAAGTATTGTAATCGTGTGAAATTTTCGGTATCGAGATTTTTACAAATGATGACGTTTCAGAGTTTTCTAAGCCTAATAAACATATTTTCAGCCATTGGTCTGTCTGTGACAGCATTATTTCGGGAACGGATCGGTGTATTTTATTGCTTTCTTTTTTATTTTGTTTGGTACCAATATCACTCGCCGGTGGCACTGAATGAGAATCCTGTATATACTGGGTGTTGAGCTATAGCCCAAAAACGTGATTTGCTCAAGACGCGCGTAAACGGCTCTAAGGATTTTGATTAAACTTGCCTAAAGTATTCTTCTGAGAGCCCTTTACCACCCACATACAGCGCCATCTCTGAGAAAAAGCACAAAAAAGTTATGTTTGAATAAAATTCCGTATTTTCCACATGTTTCTTCAGATTCTGGCTAAACGTCTCATGTAGCGAGAAAATGTTAAATGATCATTGTTGTTTGTCTTGACATGCTGAAAAAAATGAGTGGTAGCACGATTTGACCAGAGGATTTTTACTTTACTGCCGCCATTATCGTCACGTCGAGTATTGTAATAGTGTAAAATTTTTCATTCACTGGAATTTGCCTGCGAGCGGTAGCAAAGTCGTGTGAGTGGATACACCAGATTTTTTAAATATTAAAAGCACTTGAATTTGTTGCTAATTTGTTGCTGGAAGGTATAAGGGAAAAAATAAAAAGAATTAAATCCAAAAGAAAAAGTGAATTATTTAAAAGGATAACGTACGTTACAGAATTTCATCCTAATGTTATCCTGATCCAAAACTTAAAAAAATAATAAATACCTAGTTAAGATATTCACTGATTAACCTGAAGTTTTGTTGTTGACACTATCAGATTACCTCCATATTCTCTCTTAATTTCCAACTTAAATTTTGTTGATCATTAGATAAATCTTTACTAGTGCTTGAAAAACTACCAAAAAAATTCAAACATGAATATTACGAATAATAAATATGTAATTGATTTTTTTTTTGGTGTTGCTATTTTCTCTCATAATTTCTAGCAGAAATTTTGTTGCTCACTAGATAAGCCTTTATTAGTGCTTGATTAACCAGCAACAAAATACAAACAAAGAATATTACCAATAATAAACTTGTAAGAATTATCTAATGAGCAACAAAATTTCTTCTAGAAATTAAGAGAGAAAATGGAGGTATTCTAATAAAAATATCAAAAGAATGAAATTACAATATTATTATTGGTAATATTCTTTGTTTGCATTTCGTTGCTGGTTATTCAAGCACTAATAAAGACCTATCTATTGAGCAACCAAATTTCTGCTAGAAATTAAGAGAGAAAACGGAGGTACTTTGATAGCAACACCAAAAAAACTCAATTACAAGTTTATTATTGGTAATATACTTTGCTTGTATTTTGCTGCTAGCAATTTAAACACTAATAAAGTCTTATCTAGTTAGCAACAAATTTTCTGCTTGAAATTAATAGAGCAAATGGAGGTTCTGATAGCATCAACAACAAAACTTGATTTCAGGTTAATCAGTGGATAACTTAAGTATTTATTATTTTTTGAGTTTTGGATTAGGATGAAATAATGTAAAGTAAGTTTTTCTTAAATAAAAATATATATATATTTTTTTATTTTTTCTACTTACCTTATACTGTCTTTCAGCAATAAATTAACAATAAATTCAGGTGGTGTTAGTATTTTATAAAAATTCAGTGGTTTCACTGCTCTGTTAAGATAGCAGTAGGTAACTCGATTTTATCGAAACTGGTGCGAGCAAGAAAATCAGGATTTTACCAAATAATTAGCAAGAAATTCCTGTTACTGCTAGCTTAACATAGCCCTATAAGATACTATAGTCGTGCTATCCTTATTACTCTAATTTTAAAACTGTTATGAAGTATTGTAGACAGTAGACAGGGTATATAAGATGAAAAAATAAGTAAGAGTGAATGTGCATCGTATCTCAGAAATATTTTTATAAAATATGACAAGAGTGGTGTTGCCGGCTTGTGCTTGTTTGAAAAATTTCCAAATTTCTATGTTAGTTAAGTTATTTAAAGAAAACTCATTATTTTAAAACTCTTATGTAAAAAAGCAAAAAATAACAGGAGTGTGGTATCTGAACGTTTGTCGCGTTTGTTTAATATTGAAACGGATGATAATCAAGAAATTAAAAAAATAATAATTTACGGTCAAATAGAAATTGAGATAAATAGAAAATAGCGAAACGGTATAAGAAGTCCGGTGTTGATTTTTTGATATTGACTATAAACAATAATATCTATACCCATAGGGGAGCCATTTATAATTAGCAGTATTTGAATTAAAGAAAATACTAGATCTTGACTTGACTTCCACCAAACTCTATTTTTCTTAATATGAGCCTAATGCATTCCAGTTCATATACAATGAACTAACTCATCTGTCTGGGTGAGAAATTCCATTTAAAAATGAAAACGATTGAAATATTGCCACGACTAAACTAGGAGTAATAGTTGATTCTATCTTTTCGAGAAGTTATAATCAAGAACATAATATTATGTTTCATAATTTAGCCCTATCTTCAATTGCTTCACATATGGATGAAGCAACTGAAGATAATGTACAAATTGAAAAAAAGGTATTAAACGCGTCCCAAGCAGCACACTCACGTCCTGTAGACGTCATAATTTGGCAAAGTTTCGTCAAGTACGTCATTGGGACTGGTAAAAACGTCATAATGTCGTCATTTTGTTCACCTTGTAATGACGTGTTATAAAGAACGTCTTAATGACGTCTTTATATCGTGTGAAATTTCTTCAACTATAGAAATTTTAAAATATATATGACCAGTGCATCAGCAATGCAAGTAAATTTATTAGTATATACTAGGTATTTATGTGTCTTTGCAATTATGGTATTTCCTTAAAACTGCACATAGACAGGAATATAATATATAAAAACAAAGGTGTCATAACTATAATCTGGAAATAATAACCACTTTTTCAACCCGTAAATATTTATGCAAAACACCGCAACAAAATCAGCCAAACAAAGGTAGCAAATGTATATCTATCTCTATTGGTCGTAAGAAATGTCTACGCCATGCGACCGTTTCGCACTTCGCACTATTCTCTGCTTCGCACTTGCGCAGTCGTCAATTGCGCCACGTGCATCGAGCACCGGTCACCGGATAGTCTCCTCCTATAACCTATAACCTATGTAGGTGTATAATCTGTGAACCTATGCTTCAAACCGCCAATTTTTTATGTGTGTTCTTGTTTGATGATTGAGTCACCGTGTTTTAGCATTTGCAATCTACAACCAAGTATATATATAACAAGTAGGTAAGTAGTCTTCTTCAGTTATTTACATATTCTCCAAGGAATATGTACTATTTGTAGGTCTCATCATCATGTTTGTAGGAGTACAATTTGCACCTGAGTGTGAGGAGGACGCTGCAGAAGGTACAATTGCAGTAGTGCCTCAGGTTTGGGTGACACCGTTAAAGAGGGAAGTGTTTTGGCCTAATTTTAAAACTCAAAATGCCCATAACAGAGCGGTAGCAAAGTGCGAGAATCCGGAAGAAGATAAATGGAAACTTTTCAAAATTAATAGGATATTCTTTGAATGTAGTGAGTATACAAGTGTTCGTGTTTTTTTTATCCCTGGATTTATTTTCTACGCCCTGTTTTCAGATAATTATGAAAAAGCACGTATAAAACTTAAAAAGTTGGAAGAAACATCTGATGTGCAAACAACTGATAGTGAGTCTTCAAAACAGAGAAAACGATTACCTGTAAAAAGGATTCTTTATAGCGAGTCAAGTGACTCTGATGATGTGGATTTGCCAGCACCTCCTATAATAAATAGAAGCCTCGATAGAAGCACAAATTCGAATGGTAAGGCAGTGTTTAATACTTTTGGAATTATTTTTGTATAACTATGGTATTTTTAGACATACGTTTAACCCCATCATACTCACAAACTAAACAACCTCAAGCAACCCTTGAAAGAGAAACACCACCTGCTATATATACAAGTACACCAAGTTCAAGTGATAGGATTGGACAAGGAGCACAGCAACAGTTTAATCAAGATAACAAAGGTATAAAAGTTAGAGGTTTTGTTTAATAATATTTAAGGGAAATTTTCGGTTCTTTTAGATTTAGAAAAATTAATTCGAATTGTCACTCAAGTACATGAGCAAAACAAGCAAATTTTGGCCCATTTCAAGGAGCGTTGGCAAAGTGGCATTGTTCCATCACACAACTTGCCACCTGATTTTCCTGTAGAGCTGCCTATAGTAGATGATTCTGAAATAGAAACACTTGAAGAATACTTGGCAAACAATGAAAATTCATCAAAATTGGTAAATTTTCATATAGTTGCTGGTTATTATTTTCGAAATTATTTTTTTTGCAACAGGTATCCTTTCTGTCTTCTTTGGGTGGGAAGGACGTTACAAGTGTGACCAACATAATTTTGAAGAAACTGCTTTCCAATAGGATAGCTTGCAATTATAACTTTTTTGGAAAGCGAAGCTATAAAAAAGCCTTTGTAGAATTACGTTTGAAGCGGTCTGTTATTGGTAAGTGCAAATATATTATATCTATACTTTTTTTCAGAAGTGATGCAAATACATACTTGCAACTAGAAAAAATTGCTATTACAAAGCTATATTTTTTGTTATTGATTTCAGATGCCGTTCGAATTAGTTTGCCCGAATCCAAAGAAAGAGATATAGAAGACATCATTAAGGTCTGGTTGAAACATTCTCCGCAAAGGTTATATTTGGAGCAGAACAAGAAATCCAAACAATGAATAAACACAAAAAGGTCAAGATTGTTGGCAGGAGGCAATATTATAGAAAAGTGGCGACTGCTTTAAGTGAGTTCAATTTTAGCAATACGAATGTTCCTAGTTATTTAAGTAAAGAAGAAAATTCAAGTTTTGTCCAGTTTACAAATTTCAATGATATTCCTTTTATGCCAAATAGTGATACAGCATATTCAAATAACCAATGTAATCTGCCAAATGTTACCGAAGTGCCTGATTTGACGTCAAATGTTAATGAAGTTCCTGATATTACACTGCCAAATGTCAACGATGTGCCTGATCTTAATTTGCTAAATAATCAATCTTCGGTATCATTTACAGATAAAGTGTGTAGTAACAATGACAATTCAGAAATTGATAATACTAAAGATAAGTTAACATCGCAGTTGGTTCATTGGGCTCAAATTCATAACATACCACGAACATCTATCAGTGATTTGTTACACATTTTGCAGCAATACCATCCGACTCTCCCAGTAGATTATAGGACTCTATTAAAAACTCCACGATCTCTCTCTATAAAACATTTAGACACAGGTGATTACTGTCATCTGGGTTTAAGAGATTATTTATACAATTTTCTTCGGACGACAAGGTATGTTAACGTACATACATTCAGTATTAGCTTCAACATAGATGGATTGCCAGTGTTCAAAAGTTCCACTAAAACTTTTTGGCCAATTTTAGGTCTTTTGAAAAACATAGAGGGTTCTACACCATTTGTTGTCGGTATATTTTGTGGAAAGGCAAAACCTATGCCTTTAGAGACATTTTTATCAGATTTTATTATCGAGTTAAATAGTTTGGTGAGGGAAGGTTTGAAATTTCATAACAAAGTTTATCGCATAGAAATTCATAGTTTTATCTGTGATGCGCCGGCCAGAGCCTATATGAAATGCATCAAAGGACACATGGGTTTCTCAGCTTGTGAGAAGTGTACCAATTCAGGATATCGCTGTGCAGGACGAACTGTATTTAAGGGAAATGCGCCTAGAAGGACTGATGCTTCTTTTTTAGCTCAGACTGATCCAGACCACCATACTGGCCTGTCACCTTTAGTTGAATTGCCAGTGGGACTTGTCACAAATTTTCCAATTGACTATATGCATTTGATATGTCTGGGTATAATGCGTAAATTACTGAATATCTGGGTTGAAGGTAATGCGCCATTAAAATTTTCAAAATCCCAAATGAAAGACATTAATCAAAATTTAATGAACCTCAAAAAGTTTATACCTTTGGAATTTAATCGCAAACCTCGTAGCTTAATAGAGATTGCCAGGTGGAAAGCCACTGAATTTAGATCATTCCTCCTCTACACAGGTCCCGTTATAATGTCTAATATTGTTTCAAAACCAATTTATAAAAATTTTTTACTTCTACATTTTGGTGTGTCTATTCTTATGTCGCCCAGACATATAACAAATGTAAATTTAGAACTTGCAGAAACACTTTTAAATAATTTTGTAAAACACTCAGAGGAAATCTATGGTGAAACATTTTTAATATATAATGTACATATGCTTACACATTTAACTGAAGATGTTAAACATTATGGCCCATTGGACAACTTCTCTGCATTTCCATATGAGAACTTTTTAGGGCAATTAAAAAGACTAGTACAATCACCAACTCTTCCCTTGCAACAAGTATGTCGCCGTTTAAAAGAAAAAAATAATTCTAAAATTTACCAGAATCAAAATGTAAGTTATCCTCGTTGTTATGTTATTCACCACAATAATATTAATAATGAAAAATATGTGAACATGAGTCAATATAAGAAAGTAATTATGAAAAATTTTGTGCTTTGCATTGATTCTGTTTCAAAGGCTGATTGTTATTGTATGCTAGACAATAATGAAGTTGTTCAAATCAATAATATTTTAGAACACGAAATTGATAATTCCATCATTATAGTGGGGAAATTGTTTCTTACCTACAATTATTTCTATAAATACCCATTACTATCCAGTGATTTGAATATTTTTGTTGTGGATGATTTGTCGGATGAATTGAGGGACTGGCCAGTTTCATGTGTTGCTGCAAAATGTATGTTGTTACCTCAAAACAACAGTAATGCATTTGTGTCATTGCCACTAATACACAGTAGAGGGTAGACAATACATTAGTTTTTTTTGTTTTATTTTATTTGTACACATAACTACTTAAGTACCTACCTTATAGGAAATTTTTATTTTTGTTAGAATTGTAATTATTTTTTGTATATTATAGTCTATAATAAAAAGGAAATTGAACCTTATTTCGTTTAAATACCGCATTTAACCATTTACCTAAAAACTACCTACCGCTTTCGTCATTTATAAGTAATAATTTCAAAAAATAAAGACGTTATATTAACGTTCTCTATAGACGTTACATACACGTTATTTCCTGACGTAACTGGTATGTCAAATAATAACGACAAATTAACGTCAATTTATGACGTCTCTAGGCTGTGACATTTTGACGTGAATTTCACATACTACTTACGTCATTTCGAAGGTGAATAATGACGTAACAAGGGCCGGAATAATCACGTCATATTGACGAGGTTGTGTCTCTTGGGGTGTTCTACACTTCTAACATGCACATTGAGTTGCACGGGATATTATTTCTGTCATTTAAGATACTTCACTTTCCTTTTTGAAAAAATTCTAAGAATTATCTTATTTATGAGAATAAAAGGAAGCGTATGAAAGATTATTCTATAAAACTATAGAAAGTATTATTTTATTTGTTATACGAATTTTCGATACCCATGAGGTTCAAAATATAATTACGAGATACATTTTTTCACTAACTAATAAGAATGCTTCCTGAAAAGTTGGCTCTTTGTCTATCGGTAATATTTTTCATTCCAGAAATTATTTGAATAACAAAAACTGGTAATTTGATAACCGATCCAAATTGATCAAACCAATTTCACATCTCCTAAGAGTCAACATGAATAAAATGCATCAAACATTTGAAGATATTTGACCACATAACAAAAGCATTCTTGAAGAAAATGTTCGTATAGACACTCTGAAATAATTAAATTACATAACCGTATCAGAAACTGACAAAGAGTCGAATTCCAATACAGATACTACAACTCAACAGATACCGTGAGTAGCAATTAGTCACTGATGATGCAACGAAACGTATTTAATACCCCTTGGCCGCAATGAAAAACGAAAATGATGAATGAAACCAAATGAAAAACCGCACGAATACGAGATAGCCGTGCCAGTCAATCTTCTCTAATCATGACAATACCTTATTAAAAATGTAGGTGTCGTATCGATTGTATAGGCGACAGGCGACTGTTTCCAAGAAAATCAACTCATACTTAAGGATACATATATAGCCCAATCGATAAGATGACAAATGAAGAACTTATTACAGTCTATACCCATGGTGTCCATAAATAAGTGTTGAACAAGATTGTTGTAGCAAAAATACTCAACTAAAATACAATAAAATAAGAAAAAAGGTGGAAATGGATATCTAAAACATTGGAATTGTTTGTTAGTCTTGTTAAATATTTCAAAATAATCGTCTATTCCGATGCAGGAACTCTGGCCTATATGTAAGCGCTGAGTGAGAATTTCTTACTTTATCCATACAGGTAAGACCTTTATGTCCATTTTTCCAAAAATGAATTTTAACAACTATAATGCACTTATAATATATGTTGTATGAACTAAAATAACGTAATTTTTTGTTAAATTGTCTAAACATTAACAATTATATAATTGACACAAGTAATTAAAAACACCGACGCCTCGTAGCCAGCGGATAGGTAAATTTTACAGTTTCTAATTTGTATTATCAGATATAATTTATTTATCAATTTTAGAAAAAAATTCTTCAAACAAAAGATGTTGGTACATTTCTTATATATAACTCCATAATATTTTTAATCACATTTAGTCCATGGCTAGAGTTTGAGACTTTATCAAAAGCTTGTTCAGCCGCCATTTTGAAACTACTAGTCTGATCATGTCTGTTAACGAACTTATATCATTTCGATGTTGTTTATTGATATTTGAAATTCGAAAGTGCGAACGATTGTAATAGGTACATGTCTATAGGAAACAACGATAAAAAAATTACAGAATATTTGCCAAAGCAATTTCAACCCCAAGAATATGTAACAATTCATTGTACATCTTTACCTAGAATACTTTCTCAGTTTATAAAATTTTTCTATATCCAGATTTTATCCAAGTATTCTTTTTATTCAACAAAATCCAGCTATTTGAGATATCTAATAACGATCTAACGGAGAAGTTGTAAAATCGTTTCCTGAAAAGGTTTTGGACATGGACTAATTGTAATGGGATGAATTTTATTAATATAAGAATTCATGAGCTAATCCCATTGCCAATATTCCCTGAAGATAATTTTAGTCACTTTTAGACATTGCAAAAGAAGTAGGTATAGATACTGTTCTTTTTTTATTTCACTTTTTTTATTTCACTAATGCATAAGACAAGTTCTGTTCTATATCATATCTATTTTAGTTTGAGAATATGATAATTATGAAGTTTGGACTGTTATTTTTTTCTGTACAGATTTATTGGACTAATATGAGCAATTTTGATATTGTACCATTTCATTGCCAGTCTGCGAAGGGATCAGTCGATGCCAACAAATAAAAAATCAATGGTTATTGTTAAATCCAGCCGACGTGTTTGCAGTATTGGTCACATCCTGTGTAAACGACATGTATGTAGTGGAGCCGTTGCGTTTTGTGGATGATATTGACCTCAAAATGTTTGAAAGTATTGTTGTCGATGCACCATGAGAATGGTCGAACATTTTGTGTTTGTGGAATTTATCAAATTGATTATTTGCTCATGTATTATTACAGTGTCAATGTAACACATGGAATACAACTGAATTGAGTATTAAACTAAGAATGAGTTATGAGTATCTTGATTTTTTATATGTTAAATAAGAATCTATATAAAAGTAAAAAGTTGAATATCTTATGACATCCATGAAAGAAACTCTTTAATCGTCTAAATGACAAACAACTCTCAAGTGATACGTAAATATGTAATGCAGAGAACGTCACTAAAAATAGTAAGAAACGCATACTTACACAACTTTCATAGTCCAAACTCCTAAACCCATTGTTATTTCTCATGATTTATATGTATAGTTCTTTTCAGAATAAATGGTATTGTTTTCATGACAGCAATGAAACTACCGGGTGTAATGGGATTACACCCGGTAGTGTACTCAATGTACTCAATGCACAAACAAATACACTACATGATCGGACTTTATATATTTATGTCAGGGTTATATAAATAGGAAGATAATTTAATTAAAATTAAAATTATGGAGGTATTTTGGAAACAAGCAATCTTACACAGATTACATGTTTATATGTATAATATAATTAATGACATGAATATATGTTAATTATTTCGTAGAAGGAAAGGTATTTAAACATTATTATATAATGATCCGACCCTGACCGACAGTTTTTTGCATGTTTATGGTCGACCTCTGGCAAAAAAGGGCAAAAAAACGTAGTCAATAATTTATTCTGAAAGGAACTATACCTGGAGTGATAAGGTTGTAATTGAGCGGTGAAAACAATAGTAGGTATTATTGATTACATAGAGCTAAAATAATGTTCAGTACATGTGACTTCTAGGTAATCACTGCAAAAAACAATTCTATGGATTTTAGTTGGTCTATAGCTAAACAAAATAATGTCTATCAACTCCGAAATATATGTAACTTTTACCAAGATTACCCAGATGTAGTAGTTTTCTTGATAATTATCCCTCTGTACAAAGAGGCCTTTAATTCAACCACGCATTATATTGGGAGTGTTAAGCATGATATAAAACCATTATTGGTAAGTAGGTACTATCAATAAAAAATAATTCTTGAATGATCGAAACAAACTTTTCTTTACATTATTTAACTTATCTTATACACATAATACAAAAAAGCCATGATTAGTCGAAATCGTGATATTGATAATATAATAATGTCATATAACAATAAATTTATTTATATATCGATTAAATAACTTTAAAAAATAAATAGATTATTTTGTTTAACGTACTAACATACTTGTTACAATCCCTTTTCTAATTTGAGGTACCACTTGTTCCAATTAAAAAACGGAAACCTAATAAGATCATTTTAGTATCTCTTTATCCGTCTAACAAAGCCTCTGTAGTCCTCTTATAAAAAGTGAAAAGTGGTTAATTTCTCTTCAAAACTGAAAAATAAACAGCTTCAACCATATTATGGCAAACATACGACAATCGATCGTTTTCCAAAACTACAATTTTAATCTAATTAGAAAGAGCCTCTATCTCCACAGCACTATAAGGTACAATATTTCTTTATAATAACGACTTTTTCCATAACGGAATGGATATTCGCGTACGTTTATTATGGGTATTTTTTACAACTTTTTAACTCCATTAGTCTTGTTTATTAGTTCGTAAGCCAAGATAATATTTGAAATTGTAGCTGTAAAGTATAATTTGGTGCTCCATATAATGTTTCTGTATATAGTTCTTCTGAACGGTTTTATCTATAAAAATAGGATAATATAGCTATACATATAGAGTCATGCAATTTCGTCTTTCATCTGGTCTTGTACTAAAGTTGAAATGAGGGTTAAATTTTTCCACCATTTATATACCCGACGTTCTATTAAGCTAAAGGTATTATAAAATCTATTATATTCTCTCTAATCCAATTTTTAAACTAGATTATTTATCCTAATATACAGTGTTTTTAAGATAAGATTGGCATAGTATTCTATATCCTGTTTATACGAATTTAATAACTAATTTTTTAATATCATTTTTATCACTGAAAAGCAAGAAAAAAACAGAATGTAAGTACTTTTTCACGGGAAATTTCTCGTATCTATAAAATCGCATTTAGGTACAAGATTATCATGAGACGTTTTGTTTTTCAGAAGTCATTCATAAACTTAATTTTTACTTTCAGGCTAATAAATAGAAAAAATTGAGTTCAATTAAGCATAAGTTTTTGGAGTTTACTACATAAGAATTGATTTCATATATTGCCTGCGGTAGGAAGATTCGGGGAGTAGTAAAATAGTAACAAAATCATTATGTTTTGGAGAAGGCTTCTCGTAGATATACAACTGCGAATGCAACTCCCTTAAATTCATTTGCAGATTTTCAGAAACCTTATACAGCCGCATTCGTCATTGAAACACACCGCAGCTCCTAAATTTGATATGATGATTTGAGAATCGGTGGTGACTTGTAAGAAATCGTCCTAATTTATCACGAAATGCAATATATATTATTCGAGTTTACATATTAATAATCGATTTCATTTATAGCCACCAATACGAAAATTTGATGAGTAGTAAAATCGAGGGTTAACAAGAAGCGTTATGCTTTTATAAATGGATTAAGATTATAAGCAGAATATTTCAAAATTAAAGAATTTTTCATAAGATGTGAGCACAGGTAGTTATAATATACAGGTTGTCCCAAAATTAGCGTGCCAAATTTCAGTTTAATGCAAAAAGTTCTAATAAACATCAGGTAGACAAATTTTCGTTAAAGGAGCTCAGATCCTTTCAACGTAGGCGCCTAAAGAAAAAAACTAATGCAAATACTATGTTTGTCAGCGAATTTCAAATAAGTCAAAGCATAACTTGTCTCTTCCATGGTTACGATGATCTCGAATTTTTTGATTTACACCTGAGAAAAGTAGTAAAGCTTTTGAATCGATACTACTGCTACTAGGAAATGGTTCATCCTGCTAAGGTTCGATAAGAGTACCTGTGTTTAGAAGAAAATTCTTATTTTTTATTAGTTTACGACAACATTCAGGAAAAGCCACATACAAAAAAGTTGAGGTAGTTTTGCCCCAAAGCAGCCTTGCTTGGTGCATCCCTATTTAAAATTTTGAAATTCCTATTAGCCTATCATGCTCATAATTGGCGGCGATTTCAATATTGACTTCGATAAAGATGATGGATTGCGCTAAGTACAATTTCTGAAATCAATAGTTAGTTTATTTTTGATCTTTGGTAGAACTCTGGTAGCCACTAGATATCCTACAAAAAATGATGCGATTCACGATTCGTAAATCATGTACCTATCGTATTTTAGTAACTACAACCCTATTGTCATAGTATATATTTAATATTGACTATAGAATTGATGAAATTGTTGGGTTCAGGTGATATCGAAAGTGAAGTACCTAAGAAAGCGGTAAAATAGGTCCACCTGTTCCCGTGATAATCTTGGTACAGACAGACATACCAATAGCTGAATAAAGGGACCGCGGAAACGTTAACATTTCTAGTGAAAACCAGAAACCGATAACTTTACACTACAATGTTATCCTTATATTGTGTAGCGGTAGGAAGTTAAAAAAAGAAACTTTAAAAGACACCATTCCTGTCTGTCTATTCGTCTGTCATTTTTCTCCGATCTGACAAAACCAACAAAGATTGAATCTCGTTACTTTAATATTACCTACATTTTTTAAGCACAATATAAATGGTCATCAAACCACTCAACTTTCTTTTTCTTTTTTCCTACTATAATATTATAATATTACTGTTCTCGGGATTTTAATGCTCATTATATTTGACACAATATATTATTTGATTATCTCTTATCTTATATAACATGTATTTATTAACTTCTAATGCAATCGTAATCTTGTGGAAATTATTTTGATAGATTGATTTCAAATTACTTCACGTTGCTTCAACTTCAACAATTTGGACTCGAACTGACTAGCAAAGTTCCGATCAAGAAGTTATTATGGGTGTTTTCTACCAATACTTTATACTTTATTTTATGAGAAAAATAGTTATATACATATTACGAATTTTTATCGGTTTATTGTGTATTTTCTCAATTGAATGATGATTTTGTGTCGAATCTATAAGTGTATGAGTGAAATTTCTTGCTATGAGTATATTTGGCTTTCTCTCGTTCCAAAAGTGCAAATTCTAAGATAACTTTCTAATCTTTTCAACGGTTATTGATGTAAATTTCTAAAAGCTGCAGGAATACAATTGCATTCAATTGTTCATATTGTATTTGAGGAGGATTTTATGTCGTTCTTATGATATCTTCTGCCATACTGAGATAGATGAGAACAATAATCACTTCTCTACCTGATCTTTAAAGTTGTTCAAATGTAGGTGAAATGCGGTTAAACTATAAGCTGCATCATATATTCCAGGGTATCTTTTACGACTTCCTTGGAAACGACCATAATAAGAGTAGTTTCAATAGTTACCAGAAATAAGTCCAGAAAACCGCACTGTCAGTGTATATTTGTTATCCATTTTCACTGAATTATGGTCACGATAATGCGTTCTCTACAACTTGGCAATTTACCCTTCTCTAACTAGATTTTAGCTTAAGAGCCAAATGCAATTGGAAAGCAATAGAGCAATAAAACTTGTTCCACAGAATAGGATGTCAGTGGGACGTAGTAAATAACTGTTGAAATAGTTATAATATATATGAAATTCACTGTAATGTATTTTAGTTACATGAGACATATTTAGTTTAGACTGTTAAAAGTTTCTATTCATATTATAGTGGAGTTTATTACCATGTAGAATATTTGTTTGAACAATTTGATGCAACTACTTTCTTATGATAAAAATATCACCATTCATAATAACATAAGATTGGTAATTTGCTTTTGAGTGTTTATTTTCTTATTTTATTTCTTAGAAGTTAAATTTATTTTTTCTTACGTAGAGATTTTATTTTTTAAACCGTTATGCCAAAAATGAAAACACTGCAATTTAGAAGACATTATTACAGCAAATAATTTGGCACATGCACAATAACATTACGTGAAGAAAATCTCTTTCCTAATAAGTTATAAGTACTTCATTCCATTGATTGTAAGCGTGTAAAAGTGCATGTAAGGGCTTAAGGTGCAATGGACCTTTTAAGTGAATCATCTTATACTAGAAGATGCTAGTGACGTATGTATGTATAAATCTGTCGACTTGCCCGAATACCTCTCGTTCTATTTAAATTTCAAATCTATTTCCTGAAAATTTTATTCAGAATCTGTATATATTTTGTAGCGAGACCTATCTATTTTTTGAATGTAGCAGCAGGAAGAAATTGCCTAAGCCTGTTACTGTTTCACTCACCTCATTCTATTTACTTATTAATTGTTGAACATCCAAAACTATATTAGCCTTTTAAGCAATATCGAAAATGTCCATCGTCGACTTGTTAGCCGACCAAGAAAATAATTAGCCTTCTTTCCGAACACCCGTGCAGCAGGCAATCGAAACCGAGAAAGAAAAGAAGATGAGAAGAAAAAAACTCACAAACTCCCTTCGACTAATACGAAATAAATTACAGGCGGGTTCGTAATTATGTTGTCTGCAAAGACATCTCTGATTGGATAATGATATTGACATTGTACATTGTATGTTATTAAATCCTTGTTGGTCTACCTCACCCAACCTGTAATCAATGGGGGACTCACGACTTCGCGTATCAGTCATCTTAATGCCTCCCAGTTTTATGGCAATCTTATACAGGACATGAGTGGAGGTGCAGGAGTTTGTACAAGAATGTGTTCGAAGTTTTAATATATTTACAGCTTAGATAAAGTGATTTTGAACAGGAAAAAGATAAGAGGTTTGCAATTTTTAAGAACTTGTGAACTAGCATGTTTTATTTTTATACTCGTACCTATGATTAGGTATTATTGAAGTCATTTGTATATGACAATACTAAGAGATATTTACTAGGTCTTTTTTTCTGTCATGAATCATGA
This sequence comes from Crioceris asparagi, assembly GCA_958507055.1. Lineage (NCBI taxonomy): Eukaryota > Metazoa > Arthropoda > Insecta > Coleoptera > Chrysomelidae > Crioceris > Crioceris asparagi. The sequence continues at coordinate 105,238,385 of OY293826.1, forward strand.
ATTACTTTACGCACTAGTGCGAAAGGTAATGACTTTTTGCACGGGAGCTGCATTCAAATTCAACGCAGTGATCAATAAAATAATGACTATGAAATTTAACTTTTGTAAACTATTGTATCCTGTAGGTATATATCATATTTGTTTTGGGTCTCGTGAGATTGTACATATACATATAGGTTTTTTACGTAGGCTCATGTTGAGAAATCACGATAGTCATATATTCGCCCCTTTACGCACTGTAGCATAAACTATAAAAGCTGTATTCATAATCGAAACTACGCTACTAAATTAAGTGCGGAGGTCTAACCTTAAATTAGGTCTATGACTCTTATGTCAGTGTTATGGTAGGATAGTGTTTTGTTTTTTATTTTAATACGATACTAGCTAGTACCAAACTAAGAGTGGAATATGTATACGCCTGTTAGTGTCTTAAGATGGGTAAAGACATATAACAAAACTTCGTATCTTAACGCCGTCGCGTATCAAGTCTGGACGGCACTGCATAGCAGAGTAACACCGTAACATAGTTACATCCCATCGGTTGTCGGTTTTTTGACGCCGCATCAAAGAACTGAAGTGCATGTCGCACCACTTGTTACCATGTTTGAACAGGTCTGTGATACACAGTTGCGATTTATTTCACGTTTTATTTATTCAGTTAAAGACATCGCTATTTTGGAGCTGCCTAAAATTTGAGATACAACAGTAAATGATTTCCGCTGTACACACTTCTACTAGTATACACCAGTGTCGAAGCTAATTTGACATAATCCTAGAAGCGAATGTTGTAACACAATTGTAGGGCGGGTTTAGGAGTTTCATTGCGCGCGTGAGAGCTTGGCGTACGCAAAATGCTTCGCGCACGCGAAGAGGTTTGCGCGAGTGATTTACGCCAACCTATTTACAAGTTTCGGCGGCGTGCGTCTCAATGCCGAGACTCGAGGTTATGTTGTCGTGCGAAGCGTAGCGCCACCGCTTTTTCAAATAGCTGTCAAAACATACGTGATATAGATATCCGATATTTTTGAAATAGCAATAATGAATCGACAGTTTCTAGAACACACACGATTGCTTTTAAATCTAACACATCTCCTAATATTACTGAGGAAAAAGTACGCTCGTCATCGTATGATTGGAGTTCGGCCTCTTTTTCAAAGAAGACGAGAGCTGGGAGATGGTGACAATCTTATTAAAGAACTACAATTTGATAGTGCCTTATTTTTTAATTATACAAGACTCACGCACCAACGGTAAGTAGATGGCTTATGATTTGTTTTACTTCTAGAATATTTTTTATAGAAAAAAATGGGAACGACTTTATTCTTTGGTGCACTGGAAGCTACTAAATAATACTCTTTCTATTTATACTGGTAATTTTGAAGTTGTGCTATTATAGGTGATGTAAGACTTTCTGCACCAACTTCAAAAGTTGTACAAATACAAAAAGTATTATTTAGTAGCTTTCAATGCACCAACGAAAAAGTCGGTCCCATTTTGCATAAAGAATATTTATTTCACAATTTTGAGATGATTTCTAAAAAGTTAAAAGTTGAATGGAAATGACCTCGTCCTTAATCTTGTAAGAAAAGAAATTCAATTTTCAACAAAAAGTGCTCCCTCCACCCCATTTTGGGGGAAGGGGATGTTCCATTTTGAAAACTTGAATATGAGACCATCTCTCAATACTCCTCTTTCAAATGAAAAAAGAATCATCCAAATTGGTTCACGTTTACTATGCAAAAAAGCAAACAATCGAATTGTATACCTCCTTCTTTTTGAAGTCGGTCAAAAACTAAGTCTTCTATATCAGCAACCTTTTCTACCTGTTTTAGGTTCGATTATTTGCTTGGATTGGTCGGTCCAATCCTGACGAAGAAAAAAAAAATGAGAACAGTACTTCTACCTCATCAAAGATTGGCAATGACACTTCGTTATCTGGCTGCTGGTGAATCTCAAGCATCTCTAAGCTTTTCATATCGATGTAGTCGCCCAACTGTGTCCGTAATTATTCGCGAAACCCTGGCAGCTATAGTGAAAGTTTTACATAGATCTGTTCTCACCGCTCCTTCATCACCAGATGAATGGAAAAATGTAGCCTCAGAGTAAGTTCATTGTAATTTTGATATTTTGCAGTTTCCTTTGAAGTAAACGTACATAGATATGAGTATACCTATTCATTGATACAATACTTTATTTATTTTACAGGTTCTGGAATAAATGGAACATTCCTCACTGTCTGGGTGCAATAGACGGTAAACATATATTAATTCAGCAGCCAAAAGCCAGTGGAAGTTTGTTTTTTAATTACAAAAAAACATTCAGCATTGTTTTGATGGCTGTGGCAGATGCTGATTATTCCTTTCTCGTCGTAGATGTAGGTGGTGAAGGTTCACTAAATGATGGAGCGATTTTGTCACAATCTGTTTTTGGACGAAAACTGATGTCAAATAAATTGAATTCACCCGACCGCTCAGTACTACCAGGATCTGATAAAGTTGTAGATTATTTCTTTGCTGGCGATAACGCCTTTCAGCTTCGTACAAATATTATGAAACCATTTGCAGCACGGAAACTTTCCTTGAAAGAGGCCATCTACAACTACAGGCTGAGCAGGGGCCGTAGAGTAGTTGAAAATGCATTCGGTATTCTTGTTGCACGCTGGAGAATCTTTCGACAACCTATCTGCTGTAGCCTGGAGATTGCAGACCTAATAGTTCTTGCATCAGTATGCCTGCATAAGTTCATAATACGCTCCAGAGATGTAGCAGCTAGGCAACAGTATTGTCCAGAACAATTTGTTGATATTGAACAAAAAGATGGTGAACTTCGGGAAGGTGGATGGCGTCTTCATGTACAAGGGGAGCAAAGTGCCCTGGTTCCATCACCATCTTGCCGTTCTAAAAATTGCTCCAAATCAGCAACTGCTATGCGTGAGACTCTTGCAGATTTTTTCAGTGGTGCAGGTTCTGTGGAATGGCAGAAAGAGAGAATCCGTAAAGGATTCTGGGGTGCCCATGTATGCGTTGGTGAAGCAAATCTAGACGAGACTAATAGGAGGCAGCCCTTCGTTTAAACGTCTTCTTATATGGCGAATAATCTCAAAATGACTGCGCCGGTCACCAGGAACCATATTTATTTATTTTATTTTATAGTAAAGCATTGTGTGTTTTTATTTAAGTTACAAGAATAAATGAATACAAATATTCTAAAAATTTATTACTGTCTGCATATTGAGTGTCTGAGAGTTTAGTGAATAGAATTTAGTTATTTAGAAATCTTTATGTTATAAATATAAGAGTTGCTTTTTTGAAATTTGCAATGTATTTCTTAAAATCATGGCCCGTAGCCTACGGAGAGACAAATTTTATAAGGTACTCTGAGTTGAGAACAATGAAATATTTTTACATCACACCATAATAAATATGAATTAGATAAGATTTACACTTGATTGGAGCTTATACACTTTGAAGAACCCTCTCTCCTACAGCCAAGTACTGCTAAGATCTACCGTGTTGAAATCGAGTATTTTTTTCTCCACTTTCTACATCCCTGAAACACAGCTACTCTATTTCATCCCCACATTTATTATTTTATATTTTAATATTCCTAATATATATATAAAATATTGGTGTTTGAAGTTCATTATCTCTTAGAATTGTGTATTATGTAGCAATGGTTATTCGATATATGCTATATTTAAAATCAAAATCATGCCAAAGTTTATGATATACGATATCTTTAAAGTCTTAAAATACACAATCTCAATGAAACATTAAGAAAATCTTTGTAAGATATATTTAATAAGTATTTTAAACTTATTACATAACCTGCGACCATCTTGAAAGTAAAGCATTAGAAAAAAACCCAGAATAAAGTAAGGACGTCTACTGGGTGCCCTCTACAGTGGCTATATCATCTTCCATGTCACAGAGCAAAATGCGGAAGGCCCTCTTCCACTTGTTCTGAAGGCATTTATTTCTTATAGAAGCAAGAGTTGTCCCAATGGATGTCCCCAGCATCATTTAAGCACTAAGTTGAAAGGGGTCTGGAGTTTGTTGGTGGGAGTTTATGGCCTGATCCAGAGCTCCGACTACCCTGGTGATTTCCACTCCCAAGTCCGCCTCCATTCTGGCTCTACTCCTTTTCTTGTCCCTCCGAGGTGACAGAACTGGAGTTTTGCTAATAGGAGTGGAAAATTTTAGTTTTTTTGGGGTTACAGGAGCCACCAGCCCACTTTCATTCGTTTTTCTTGGGCTTCTACGGGGACTCTTTCTCGAACTGGGTTGGTGTTCTGGAACATTATAAATGTCATTCTCAAAGAGTTTGCTGCAATAAGAAGGAAAATTATATACCCATATACTAACCTTCATGCACCTCTGCAAGGAACTGAGACAGCTCTTGAGCAGCCCTCCTATCTGGGGAGTTATTGGGGTCAAAGATACCAAGTTCGGCCTCTATAGCTTCGCTTATGTCAGCGTCTTCTTCCTCAACTTTTTCTTCTTCTTCGCCCTCTTCCATGGAAGAGATGCTTCTGAAATAAATCATCAGCAATTACAGTTGCGAGAAAAAAATTGCAATAGAATTACCCACTCTCTCCTTCGGACGAAGCCCTCTATGAACTTCATTTGTTCATAATATTGGAACGAAGTGCGTCGGGCTGCTCCGGCACCACTCACTGTTTCCAGCTTCCTCAAATTAATTTCTCTCGTAAAACCATCCCGAAGACACTTCCAAATCCGCATAGCTTCTAATGTAGTTACTTTATTAAACATTTCCAAGTTAAGTATCCATACGGTTGAATTATTCTGCAGCATATTTATTTAAAGAAAAGACTCACCTTTCAGTTGTCGCGCTATTTCATCCCAAGCTTCTAATCGAACCTGAGGGTTTTTGTATCCAGCGTTCTCCTTATCATATAGTTGTGGCCTTTGTTCAACTTTGACAATCAAGAGATCCTTCAGACTATCTTCTCTTAATTTCACAGCAGCCCGCTCCTCCTTAGACTTTCTTATTTTTTCTGATGATAACATTATCGGAACAAAACAACCAGCAATAGATATAAATAATAAGTATACACTTCCAAAACCAAACACAAAACTGATACACTACACTCACTACAATACACAATACATAACCCAATTCGTATCTCAAATATGAATTTGACAGAACGTCCGCTGTTTGAATTTTGAATAGTTCCTTGATTGGTTACTGTAATCACGTGATTCACTCCTCAGCGCGCGTGAGGCTTTGCGTGCGTAGAATTATTTAACCTGCGAAATATTTAACCGACTCCGCGCGCGCCTCAGTCTCGCTTACGCCAGCGAAGACGTTCGCGAATAACTCGTAAATGATCCTACTTGAATACATACGTTTAAAAAGTTGCGCCCGCGAAGCATTTTGCGTACGCGAGACTCTCACGCGCGCAACGAAACTCGTAAACCCGCGCTAAGTGCGGGTTTACGAGTTCTATGGCGGGCGTGAGATGCTGGCGCATGCAGATTGCTTCGCGTACGTTGAACAGGTTTCGCGACCGTTTTGCGCCGACCCATTTACAAGTTTCTCTACGCGCGCTTTATTATTCGACTGCGACTGTCAAAACGAAGTGATACGGAATGTAATAAACCTTTGGAAGAAGAGCTTCGATAATTTGTTACGAATATGAGTCAACCACAACAATATTTGATACGTATTAGTTTAATACTTAATTTAACTCATCTGTTAATATTAACACACAAAATAACCTAAATCAAAACTGCACTTATAATTTTATATAGTGAAAATATGCAAAAGACACAATAAAATTGATAATTAATAATCTTATTTCATTTCAACTTTTGACAGCACGACTACTTTTCGAATGCCTAGTAGTGATTGGGCGCTGTGGTCACGTGGTCCATATCTTTGCGCCAGGCAGAGCTTCGCGCGCCTTGTATTATTTGTCAGGGGAAATATTTTACACTCTCCGCGTGCGCCTACATCTCACGTTGGCGGACCGTGGCGGACGCCAATGACTCGTAAATGATCCTATTTGCCACCATACGTTTAATCTGTTTACGTGCGCGAAGCAATCTGCGCGCGCCAGCATCTCACGCGCGCTAAGAAACTCGTAAACCCGCACTAAGCTCCGTACGCTTGCTCACGTGTAGGAAACATTATTTTTTGCGGCACCTGCTTTGGAAGTTCCATTTAAGAAAATGATATAAAACTGTTTATATTAGATTTCCCCAGAAAATAATTCTTATGTCATGATCGGTTGTTTTCAATTGATTGACGTACTGACATTTGTCAATGACTCAATTCACAGTGACAGGGGGTAATTACAAGACCTTATTATACAATAATGATAGTGAACGTTCACCATCAAATTTATCAAATTCCATTTGTATGACACGTTCGTTTTTAAATAGTTTAGGCAACCTCAAAAATAGGACCTCATTTGACCCAGCTTTTTTTACAAATTTTTTTTAATTTTTCTTAGGTTTTCTACCAATGAACATAGTACTTATCCTATTATCCACGTATATTCTTTGCTTGTAGTTGTTATTATTAAGATATCAAAACGTCAATGCGGAAATATGCAGAAGTATTTTACATGTTACCATTTTACCACCTCTTTAACTCGAAAACCGTAAGAAAAAATGTTCATTATAAATGTTGCCACAAATAATTAGGTATTTCGTATAGTTCCCACCGATTTTCAATTTTCTAAAGAAATCGCCCTCTCCATAGCAAAAATACTCATATTTGAGAATTGAACATGCCTCTTACTCGAAAACCGTAACTCTTTTTAAAAATTGTTCAATATAAACGTTTGCGGATATTGTCCTATCTTTAATTATACCACCTCAGATTTTCGATTTTCGAGAAAATTTGACCCCTCCATCCCCTTTGGAGGCGGTTTTCGGAGGGAAGGAGATTCCAGATTTGAGTTTGTACGAATATGGGACCATTTTTCTAGTCTCGTTTTTCAAATTAATTAAAAAATCATCAAAATCGGAGTACGTTTACTGTAAACAACACGTGCACAAACCTAAAAAAAGCACACAATCGAATTGTAACCTCTTCCGTTCGAACTATATAAAGCTACAACAAGACAACAACTATGTCTTACCTCAAAAACTGTTAAAGAGTGACCATCAGTTTGAGTGACAGTAATTGTGACATTATAAAAAGTACTCTTTATTCAGAAGATGACTTTCTTATGAACCCATATCTTTCTTTAGCCCAAACTAGTAAAACGATGCTTAGAATAAGATAAAATTACCTTGGGCCAAACAAAAGATTAACATTGGCCTAACTGCACAATTAAAAACGCGGTAATGACTCTCGTAAAAGAGTGGAAAATCTTTTATAAATTACATTATTGACAGCTTAGCTGCGTAAAAAAGGTTACTGTAGCTTAGGAATAGTTAAATACCCTGAGTTATAAGGACGCAGATTAAAAAGTTACAAAAAGTGCTCCTAAGTAATCCCTATTTACCAGGTATGGAAAACGTGAACAGGCATACTTGTTAATTGATGCATAAGCTGCAAGTTGTTCATTTGGAGCTGCTTTTAAAATACTTATCAGTACAGGATGTTATATTTAAATCGATTGCAAAATTTGTAGCGAATAAACAAATCACCGGGCAGACAAGATAGTGGCTTCATCAAAACATGATAAAAAGAGAGCTTTTTAATAGCCTAAATTTATCAGTTTAAAAAATATTTCTCCACTTTCCAGTACACGATTATACTGACGTCATTATCAGATTGGCTTACTCTGATATCAACAACCAAGCTCAATTAAAAGTTTTGCTTCCTATCATTCATGCTTTTTTAATGGGTAGCTTGAATAGTTGAGTTAATTACTTGATTGAAAATTTTCTATTCCTATATTTCCTGCAGGGATGAAGTATTTGAAAAGATGATTTATTTTGACGGCTTTCAGTTCTCATTCTACGCCAATGAAGCAAGGAGTATGGTATTATTCAATGAATCTTTCGTTATGCAACCATTGTTTCATTATTTTTTATTATTGCAGCAAGCATGAACCGTCTGAATGCCCTGGAATTACCTTATATTTCAGGTACCTTACAGAAAGTATGCGAGAAAAAAAACAGTCTCATCTCTCATCTGACTGGGTTAAAGATTCTAGCAATAAGTGCAAAATCCAAGTAAGTTATACATCTGTTGTTTCGTGATGGATTTGTTAATTGTCTAAGTTTAATTCCTATTTAGGTAATTGATAAAATATTTATAAAATATAACCATACTGTGTGTGAAAATAAATAATTCCGTGATTGATTTTATTAATAAAAGTTTATAGAAACATAATAAATATCTCAAATTGCTTTATTTGAAAGACACATTTCCAAATTATTTGTGATTTTTCTTATTTTTTTTTTTTAACCAATTTTAAACATATGCTATCTTAATCTTGGCTTCGCGTCATTGTTGTGAAGAAAAAATACGAGGACTCGTGAGTAAACAATTAGTAGATTGCCTTTATTCATTTCTAGTAAATATAGTTTTATAAATGTTCGTTTTCTAAATCAACATGAATTCTTCACATTGAAATACTTTTTAAATGGTTTTTATTACTTTAGGTTCTTGTATCAATGGACTCAGCACAGCAGCGATTTCTCAGGCCCCATACGGACTTGAAATTTCGAATTCGTACTTAGATCGCAGACATCTCGCCGCCTGTTAAGCTCCAAGATAATTATTTTGTCGACATGGAACGTCTCGCTCTCTGGTATATAGGTACTTTCTGGAAGATCGTCTATGGTTATGTCACAATTGTAACAAATTGACAAACAGTAATTTGTTATGGAATTGCTGTTGCTGGAAAACCCATATACATAAGTATAGTTAAAATCGAGAAAAGGATAGCAATAGTGGGGTACTCATCGGTACGGTTTAAATCTTAAATGCCCAATAAAAGCTATTTTTAATTTTTTTCCAAAAATTTCACTTGTATTATAAAATATGATGTAGGTGCTCTATGAATTTTGACAGAAAAAATCAAATACCAATGAAATATACACTAACGTTATAAACTTAGAATCTAAAACAGTATAGGTATATATAGGATGTAGGTAGGTAGATTAAAATATCACGACAACATAATCACGTAAGATTAAACTAGTATTTAAAATACTTTAATTTTTAAATGATTATTGTCGTTCGATTGCCAAGTCATTATACATGTATTATAGAAATAAATATGTCTAATAATTATTCGCTGACTATAAAAGATGGTGGGTAAATAATAAGATCAAATTTATGCAAATGTTGTTGAATAGGTACTTCCTACTGACTTGGTTTTACATGTGATCTCACAGCTTTTTACGTTGGAAGGACTGTGGGTCAGTATTGGTCAGTAGTCAGTACCGTGAGACCAGGTATGTTCCATTGATGGACGCGTTTTCGCACCTCATCCGAAATCCGCCAAATTTGTTTTATCCCGCTTTTCAATTCAAATTCTATATCATTTTGCTAAGATTTTTGTGTATATCATCAACTAATCTTTTTATACATGCTTTTTATTTACTCTCTCATATTACGTATTAGAAGCAGAAATGATTAAATTTATGTTTTTGATTAAAATTGACAGTATATTCGATTATATGGTGTAAATCACTTACGTTAACTATGATGTTATAGCAGAGAACAGAGACACTGTTCTCTCGTTATAGATATGAAGACGAAAACCTTATTGATGTTTTTTACAATAAATATGGCAGCTTTGGGATCACTCTCCGAAGACGATGAATACCCCCACCAGACTGCGCGAAGAACATACCTGGTCTTATTGTACCATGGTCAGTACTCAGTACAGAGAACACATTCAGTACTCCAATGCCAACGCACGAACTTTGAGCGCTATTTGAACGTAATCATAATCATTATAAAAACGACAATAAAATTTAGGAATGTTTGAGTTTTTCCTTTCATCATACGTAAAAACATTACTAAATTCCAAATTTGAAGTTTCTGATTCTCCTAGAAGTACCTTAGAATTTTGATGATCGGTGAGTGTGTCAGTGACAGAATTACAGAAATTTGACTGTCGGTAGCTCGTAAACTAAAGTTGTGAATAAATAGTATGTCATTTCGAACTATAGCTAGATATATTATGTCCTCTAAGTCTCTGTAAATTCAGACTTCTAGCTTTCTCTACAACGAAGTTAAAGGGGGGTCGAAAGTAGCCTGAATTGCTTCGAGAAAAAGATAGTACGGCCACAGTATAAAGAACTATACAGTATTCCAACTCTCATGGAAGGGGTAAAACCGCGCATATCCAAGCGCGCATGGGGCGACCATGTTTTAATCTTAAGATATGTAGACAAAACTTTCTTAAATAATAAAATTATGTAGTGAATTCTCTAAAATTAAGGTAAAATAATTTATGTCTCAATATTAATGATAACTATTATCAAAGTATCTATATGATTTTCATAGGATTCCATATACTATCTTAAAAGGAAATGCGAGGCTGTCGTATTTGTTTGTAGCTAGCACTTTGGAATATATACGGAAGAGGCTGATTTCTTGTAGTATACTTATTCTGCTTATGGTTAGTTTCTTGTAAACTTATCTTTGTCTATCTATTTTTATTTATTCTACTTCTTCTATAATATTATTTGGTCAAACGAAGCTAAATTCACCAAAAAGGGGTAATATAATCGAAATAATTCCCATTATTGGAGTGATTCAAATATAAATCCATACAGATAGCAGAACTTTCAATGATCCTGGTAGTTAAAAGTTTATTGTGCCAAAAGAAACAACGGCATCGTGTCCCTTGAATTCTATCAAGATAATCACAATGGTAAGTTAGCTATTTTTGAAGCTTCAGGAATTTGAAGTGAACTATCTAGACAACTTGCCGCTGGCAGATAAACATCTATGTTATCAATGTGATGGGACGCCTCCACATAATGGTAATTTAGTCCGCAACCATCTGCAAAGTTGTTTTATGATAAATGTATAGCTAACAATGGGCCACATTTTTTTTGTCTGGGGAGCAGTCAAAAACAAATTCTACAACACCGCTTTAATTACCATAGAAGACTGTATGCACAGTATAGATAAACACAGTAGACCAACTCAAACCATTCCTTGATGTGACCCGCCTTTGCCGCAGTGTCCCCCGTAAGCGGGAGACACGAAATCGCAGTGTCGCATTTGACAAACAAACGACCGCAAAAAATGATGCTCCGAAACTATCATCTAAGGCGGCCGCCATTGAGTTGGACTACTGGGTATATTTATACTGTGACTGTATGCGACGAGTCAGAACAGCAATTGAAGATCTTAATTCGCAATCAATAAGAAGAGCCACCCATGAACAGTTCCTGCTTAGGAGCAAGAAATGAAAAGTTCAAGGATGTCAATTTGAACATTTTTTAGAATAACATTTTAAATTTTTACATAGAAAAATGATAATTTGGTAATTATTTCAAAGACGACGATTTTAATATTTTCATTTTTAACAATTGGCTTAGCCTCTATAGTTCCAAAGTTCTTGAGGTTTTCTATAATTTTCGTAACATATTTTGGTGTTGGTTTATATTTCAGTGGATATCGCATAGCGATTGTATTACATGTTCTTGAAATAACTTTATATAAATTCTCCATAATAATAAGTAAGCTCAAATAAACATTATTTGTATTATTAAGTCTTCTCGACATGATACTCACTCAAAATTTTCAAATAAAAAGTACTAATATTGATTTTTTTATGTGTTTGTTTGATTTTTATTAACATTTGTTATTATTTTCTAACGCAACCATCACCCACTTCTAACACAACTTTAAAGGTGTGTAGCATTTTATCACAGAAAAATTAAAATTGTCAATTATTTGAAAAAACTTCTAATTTTGGGTAAAGACAAGCTTATACATAACTCCGATTATTTTTGCTTCTACAATAAAATAATAAAAATGGGAGTTTCCATTTGAAAAAAATACTTTTGACGTTTTTTGATAGTTTTCTTTTTTCATCACTCTGTACAAATTTTAATCAAAATATCATAAAAATAATGATAAAGCAGATATTCTACAAGAAAATCAACCCTAATTAAATATTAAGGGCTCCCTCATAAGAAAGATTGATAATTATGTTTTGGACTGCAAAATAAATTTTTGGCAAAAAATTGAATTTTTTTTTACCAAAAATTTAATTATGTCAAAAATGGTCAGACTTAGGTAAAGGTCATTATACATAAAATGTTTTCAAAATTGTACAGGAAATCAAAATCTGAGGTTATATACAAGGTATTCCACTAAAAATAGAAAAGTTTGCATCTACTTCTGGTATAACCGGAAATGCGACTAATATGAAAATATTTTAGACGTATGTCACCCAGTGCCTTTAGTAAGTCACCAAATTTTCAGACTGTTTGTAGTTATCGTTTGCCCACAATCGATCGATGTCTTTCCCGGAGAACCACCATGTATACCTTATAAATATTTTTTACAAAGAATTGAACCGACTTTATTAGCTAGTGCCAAAAATTATCAATCTAACTGCAACTGCACAACTTCAAAAGTAACAGGATCAATAGAATTAATATAATTTCGTATTTTTCAGTGCACCAACTATTAACGTCGGTCTATTTTTTGTAAAAGATATTTGTCTTCAATGGTAATAATATATGTAAGAACATCATGTACATACAAGGTGAGTTTTTGGTTGTTTGTCCACTGCCGATAACTTCGCTATTTTAAGACATAAAGAGAAAAAGACATGATGATAATGACAGATCAATCTTATGTATTTTAAAATGGAACACTTCCATACGATTCCAACAATTTAAACTTACAGGTATTGGATTATACGAGGTTTTTAAAAACATATCATTCATTTTATCAGAACATTTTAGTGGTTTCAACTTCCTTTAGATTATATGAATAATAGATGATATAAAAGGATTTTTTGCGTGTCAGGATTTTGTTTTGTTATCTAGTGTTGTAGAGATGACCTATTTCTACATCAATGTGTAAATTGTTTATAGGGAATGCCATACTAAATACAATGCAATATTTTGTCGATTTTTTCAAACTGATCATTCTACATTTTTGACCGACGAACCCAGAACGGAGGAGGTATACAATTCGCTTCTTTTTGTTTGACCGCGCGTTTTATATAGTAATCGTGCTCTGATCTTGATGATTTTTGCTTCATTTAAAAGAGAAGGCTTGAGAAATGGTCCCATATTTATATAAACATCAAAACGCAAATCCGAAATCTCCTTTCCTTGATCAAGTTATCAAGCTAACTACAACTGCACAACTTCAAAAGTAACATCACCAATATTATTTTGTATTTTTCAGTGCACCTACTAATAACGTCGGTACAATTTTTTTTTTTTGAATTTATATATTCTGGAAAGATATAAGACGATTTATTTTGGAGATATTTTAAGTTTTTTTAAAAATGTTTACCTTCAGTTTGGAAAGGAAAATAATACACAAAAACTCTTAACAATCAACCCACATCAATTTATATTTTCATAGTATTAATTCGTTTGCAAACATACTTACTGCAATCACGAAATTTACTGTGAATACTCACATACAATGTTAACAATACTTTTCTAAATTAGAATACAATGATAACTTGGCTATCTAAAAAAATGAATTAAGTCTATAAATGATATGGATGTGGGGAAGTGTTCCAAAAATGGCCGACTTGCACCAAAAATAAACTACAACCTTTTCCACATTTAAATATATTTAAAACTATTTTATTTATAAAACAGTTGATATCATACTGTTTTGTTTTGTTGTCGATACTGAGCATTGATATGGGTTGTAATTGATTTTCATATAGATTGTAAGAGTCTTTTCTATACCGGATGCTATTTTCATTTCCAATATTCTATAATTATTTATATAATATTTTATCAAAATATCTCCAAAATGAATCATTTTAGGTATGGGAAATATTGAAGAAAAATAAAACTAAAAGTATGATACTTTTTGTCGATGATATAAAATATAGGGTAATCCATTTAAAAAAAATCAATAAAATGTTACATTTTAGTTTTGACTTACCTTTACCTTCACAATTTATAAAATAATTTAAAAATAGGTCTCTAGTACAACACTACATAACTAGACAGAGTTGAAACATGCAAAAAAAACACTTAATAATTATTACTATTTGAGTAATATACAGGAAGATGAACTCATGCAAGTTTTCTGATATAATTGATCATATCTTTTGAAATACTCTGTATAACACTGAAACTGTACAAGCTTACATTTATGGAATCGTGTAGAAGTTTAGAATTTGAAATAAAATTCGGGGTGTTCCATAAAAAAACATAAGATTTATATATCACCTTGTTGGAGAACAACCTGTACATTTTTTAGTTTGAATCAAAATACGGATGTTAACACTGCCTGCAATTTAGAAAAATATTTCTTCTATCACCTACTTTAATGACATTATCAATAGTCGATTCACTAAAAAGTCAACCTATAAATTAAAAATAGAATATTTCATGAAAAAAACTTCACTTTTCTATTTTTCAAATCGTTGCAGCCGTTTTTTCATTCATGGTATGGAACATGTTCATTCAGATTGACTCTATTCACAACGAACGAAACTATATAAATTCCATGGTATTTCAATAAAAACCTTTTCCGCCTAATGTTTATACAAGCAAAGGTTCATTCAAAAAATAAATATTCAATCTTATATCTCATATATTTCCAGGTATTGAAAATAAGCATTATTTGAGTAGAAGGCACTTTGGAGGGAATGAAAAGCGCAAAATAATAACCGATTGTCGTCCAGTTAAAAGGCGCCCAACTGCGAAAACAACCGCATATACACCCCAATTTGGTGAAGGCAGAAAACGCCAAGAGAGTAGCTTAACAATAACTACCCGCTGATTTGGGACGCCTCAAGTGGTGCACAATCCAGGAAAAATGATTTTTGAAAAGCAGATGCCTTAAATGGTTTGACATGATTCGGTATTGTATAGTTTCAAATGCGGATGTTGAAGCACCAATGGCGTACGGTCACTTCCTTATATTTATTTACGGGGTATATTTTAACTGGCAATAAAATAAATATAAAGTTGAAAAATAATTCAGTAAAATCTTCCCAATTTGAATTAAAAAAACCGCACAAAGAAAGGAAATCTAAATAATCCATATTGATACAAAGTATCATTCAGGTTTGTCCGCAACAACCATTTAGATTATTAGCGGGGCTCTATACATTTTATATATCACAAAATACATTTATATATTTCAAATGGTAATTAGTCTATGTTATGTGGGTATAGATGTTCACTGGGTAGACCGGTATCTTTTCTGTGTCGTTGATACGATGGGCAATACAGGATGAAGTGTTTCACATCTCTTGGGCTCATCCTGTTGAAAAAGGTGTTGGTGTGTTAATCTGGCCAGTGAGGAGCCTGGTGAGGATCACTTGGAATATTCTACGTAGTCCAGTTTATTGTATGGGTTCCAGATTTGGGTTGTTCAGTAATTTTCCTGTTCATGCAATCTCTCTCTTCACAGAATTGGTTTCTGTATCTACAGGCTATTTACAAAGTCAAGAAAGCTCAGTGAATTTGAAAGGTCAGTAATAACATATAAGTCATAATGAATTTTCTGTTTATATTTAGGTAAATAGCTATCAGATGGCCAATTTTTTACGCTTATGGAGAATAAACAAGGACGAATCAACTACACTTTTCTTATGAAATACTTATAGTTTTAAAGAAAATTTGATATAATGAACTTTTTGTTGGTTTTTGTGACAAAATACTTAATACAGTAATGTTATTCCAATATCCCCATACTCCGTCACTGTCTCCACCGTATACATAGGACATGGATAGCAACAGTTGATTCTGGAAAATTTATTTAAATTTATGGGTTATGACAGTTTTGGCTACGCTTCACACTTTTATTATTTCATGCAATTCAGATTTGCTAAAGGTAAAGGGCAATTAGTGATGAAATATGCCCCCGCAAGCTATGGCCTTGTTGGTTTTATATACATAAAAAAGGTAAGTGTTTATGGGGTAAAAGTAACGCTTTAAAATGTTCTGCTATCTATTACGCAGAGGTTTATTGATATTTATTGCGGTTAAGAAGTTACGATGAAGAAGAGTATTAAAAGTTTTGTATATTCGACTTGGATATATTGAAATGAATGCTATTGCAGCCTTAAACTTGAGTCAATAAATCTTTCTGCCACAATATGCCAGACCAGTTTTGTCTGATTATTGGAAAATGTATTTATTGGATAAAATAGAGATATTATTCGATTGTTGTCGTATACTTTTATAGCTATAGCATTTTTTACGTTATAGACCTTAAAACTAAACACAAACCTGTGAGATCACAATTATATTATTACCATAACAGGTATTATCTGGTGACTTTTCCGTTCTAATCTAATGAATGTGAAGTAACTCCAATGTCTTTTTTTTAGTTATGAATTAAATATAGATACTCAAATATATTTTACAAACACAATAGGTATATTGTGGAAACGACTTATAAAACTCAATTGTTGAAAAATAATATGTCTCAAAGATAATTTCATGTCATTGCTAATTATTCATTACAATTTTTAATAATAATGAATGGATAAGTCCCATCAAAAACTAAATTTTATGACATTTAAAACTGAACACTGACGGATCCTAATGTGACTATTGGTGAATCTAGAAAAAAATATTCTCATTGATCTATCTAGTGACTTTTGTCATTTTTGTATTTTCTGTCTTTTATTTATTCAGGAAGGTATATTGTATTGAAAAATAAATATAACAGTGAACATTTTAATTGAATTTTGAAACTTTAAAGATAACAAGAACAATTCTACGATATAGCAACTAGGACCTGTATTAAATTGATTAAATAGATATTTTATTATTTCTGAGCACATACAGTTTTGTAACAAGGGTTTAGTTTGTTAACAACTGGGAATTGTTTGGTATTATCAAATATGTGAGGTCTATTTGGATAGATTTTAAACTTATTAACACAAAAAATCCAGGGAATGATTATAGAAAACAGTTAAAATTTGATCTATTCTGTTAATTTTAAGCCCTTTCAAGATACTACGCCTGTCGTTTTTGTCAAAATTTGAAGACAAAGTCTGAGAGCTAGAAGCGTACAGAATAGACTCGTTGACTTTCACTTACTACATTTTTTTTCCTTCTGCTCATAATCAAGATGATGTGCTTGAAGAAAATGTTCCTTCTCATTTTTTTATTTGCTTCACAAAATATTTCCCATAATTTGTTTAATTTACTTATATCTCCATATTGCGGTCACCTAACTCAGTATCAGTGCAGAATTTCAACTTTTTTAAATATTACTTATTTTGAGAAGCAAAATTTGAAAACGAAATATAAAATAGATGTTTATGAAAGATGAAGTTGATGGTCGTAACTTTATTTTTGGTTTACACTGTATATATGAATTTACCATCAAGTAAACTGCGTGAGTTTCTAAAAAAAACGTGCGGCTGAATTTTAAATGCATTTAAACATTAATTCTAGGACGCACTGCATAGATTATTAGCTCTCTTCTACCCATACTTCGTATATAGGGCTAATTCATATTCATTTCAAAGCCAATCTTCCATTCAAATAATCGAGTTAGTTCAGAGATAAATATTACTAACAGTAGTACCAGAATATAGACATTTATTTTCAGAAGTATTTCATGAAAAACATTACAAAACGCCTTTCAAATAAAATCCGCTTATTGTGGATTTCTACAAAATTTGCCGGCTGTCAATAAGTCAACTTATACAAAATTATTTTGTAGGCCAAAGGTACCTATACGAAAGTTTACATCTGGCTGTGATTGACATCTCCCTCTTACCGCTGGCTGGTTAAAAATTAATCTGACTTTTGTGCCCAAAGATTTTTCAATTTTCGAGTGCGACGCTCCGGAACTTCATTTCTAATTTTTATGTCTGACTTAATCCCGTTTGAGTGACGGCCTTGTTATTTTAGCGGAGGCGTAAGAGAGGAATAAAAGCGGCCTTTGTGTCGAGATAAGTGATCTGTTCACACTCCACAAGAAGCTATTATACTTCTTAATTTTTACGTGGTTCCCTCCTGAGGGTTAAATTCCAAACGATTGGTCTTTGACTTAGACATTGGATGAATATAATCTTGTCTATTCGATATTCCGTTTCCTCGTTCCAGAATATAAAACAGATAAAATGGTGTCCCTATTGATTGAATTTTATGAAATAGGTACAAAGATTTCTATGAGTTAGACTTTAGACTTTTTGGATTTTGCACTAATTTCAAAAGTATTAACACTTATAGAATTGATAGATATAATTTTGTATTTCTCAGAGTACCAAACAACTGATAAAATCGGTCTTATATGAGAAAAAAAGTTTAGAGTGCTTTTAAGTTGTTAAACGTCATAATTTTTTGAAAAAAAGTCTTCACCTTCACTCGCTTGTGGAAGTTTTTGAAGAGAAGGTCATTGTTGGGTGGTCAATAACTAGCTTTCTTAATACCAACCTCAGCCAATTTACACTTGGGTTTATTGAAATGAAGTTATAAAAAAATTTAAATGTAAAGATGGGAAGGATTTAATATTGAATAATAGTGCATGAAAACATTTACAAAGACATTCCACAAAGATAATGTTTATATTCTACTGTTTAAATTGAATACGTTAGTAACCACCTAATAATGGCTATAATCGAATCAAGTATTTCAGAAAGCCTTCACACACGGTATCATCAAATATTGTATAATTTATGGAAAAAAATTGGACTATGGAACACTTTCTCACATTGATTAGTCACACTTCATAATATTGCATTGTAGTAAATTCTCATTCAAGACCAGTATTAAATGCGCTACACTTGGAAATAAAACGTCATAGAAAAAGCATCGGTACCTACCTATATCAAAGTGTGTCGGCGGATGAAGGGAAAATCAATTCGACATATCAATAAAACCGGTGAAAACTCTTCGAACCATAAAGAATCTGAATATATCATGCTTGTATCTTTTTTGTCATAGCATATTCCACGGGACATAAACATAAGCCTAGTAAATTAACATTTATGGATAAATCTTACGAAAAATAATATTATTTATGACGTGAATAAATTCTTTCTGCGATGAAGGTTTCGAAGTAAAAGACATCCCTCAATCCATATTAACACCATTTCTATTCAATTTATTAATTCGCAAAATAGAACTTCGTACAAAAATATTCTTTGAATTTCACATTACCAAGATATTGTAGGTACCTATACTAGCTGTTACCCGCGACTTCGTTCGTGTGAAAATTTCGATGTATGCATATATGAGAAAAGTTTCCTGCCTGATTATACATTGTAATAGTATAATCAATGAGTGAGTGAGTGACCTTTTTACTTTCACTAAACTTGAGGAAATTTCACATAAACTCTCAAACTTGCAATCCCTATTTTCCCACTTAATAAGGGCAGTTTCTAAATTTAAAAAATAACCCCTATACTGTAAGTTTGGAGTCGATAGCTTTAAAAAGGAAGGATTTTTCATACAAATTTACACCCCTTATTTCACCCATTTGTAAGGGTGGTTCAGCAAAATAATTATCTACATTTTATTTCCTTTAAACAAGAAGTATTTTTGACCGACTCCAAAAAAAGGAGAAGGTATACAATTCGGTTGTAAGATTGCTTTTTTTTATTATTTTTTGTTATGGCTGTTCGCGCGTTTCGCATAGTAAACGTACTCCGATTTAGACGATTTTTGTTTCATTTGAAAGAGGAGAAATAGTCCCATATTGAGGAAAATTAAATCCAAAATCTCCTTCCCTCCAAAAACCGCCCCCAAAGGGGGTGGAGGGGGCAAATTTTTTCGAAAATCGAAAATCCGAGACGACAGAATTAACGAAAATTCCATATCCGGAAATGTTTGAATTGCACATTTTTGAAAATAATCATACGTTTCCGCGCTACAGTCTGAAATATGTGTTTCAGCTATGTGGAAGGGGCAAATTTTTTTGAAATTTTTTTGTAAAAAATATTTTTTAGTAATTCCAAAACCCTTATGATGGAAATAAATCAGTCTTATTGATACTTTGGCCAGCAGCTTCTATTTCTTATAAATTATATATATAAGAATTAGATATATATATATATATATATATATATATATATATCTTCCTATCAATAGAGCGTCCGTACATTGACGAATTGCATTTAATAGAGCGTCCGTGGTAATTGAGCGTCCGTATACGGACGCTCTATTACACATCAGTGTAATTCTGGTCAAGATGATCATCTTAACCGATGGAACAAAAATTGGAAGGACGCTCCATGCACGTCCCAAGAGATTTTTGATTGATATTCGAATATAATTAGTTCGCTATATCTGGCGCAGCGCGGCGCTAAAATATTCATTTTGAATACGTTAACTTTCATTCCATCGCGTATTGGGCGTCCGGCAATCTGGCAACAACGAAACACATGAATTTCATTTCAACGACTTTTACACTCATATAGGGTCTTCTGATATATATTCGAAGCACTTATAAATTATTCGTTTGTGATCATGTGGATAAACCTGGTGCCATTCGAATCAATAGAAGAAAAAATCGCTGTAGATAAAAACCATTCTTTGATTTTTTTTTATTTATAGTATATATTTAATTTTTTTTTTTTAATCATTATTCAATGTATTGGGAATAAAGTGAACTAACAATACGAACAATATTGACGTACTACTACTGACAGACGTTTCATTTAAAATGGAGGACATAAACTCTATCGTATTGTATTCCGCGAGGATATAGACTAATAAATCATATTCGACAGATTTGTATTCATGGTGGCATTTATACTAAGACCAATTTAGATTTCCATAACATTTGTGTAAAAGATCTTTGCGCGAAGATAGATGCAGAATTAACACAGCTTAAAAATATGAAAATTAGTTTTTGTTGTGCCTACAGATCACCGGATGGTGATAGTAATTTTTTTTAATATTATCTGCACAGAATATTATCAGAAAAAAACTCCAATAATAAGATACAGGCTGTCGGTGACTTTCAATTATAGTTTTAAGACTTAAAACCAGTGACAATAAATTAACTGAATGCAAACATATTTTTTATCACATGATATGCTAGAAAAAGTTTTTGTTGACACCAGCGGATAACTAAATCTAGAGAAACTAGAGTCGATAATCTGTTCACAAATTTAGATGATAACATTTTCATTCTTGAAGTCATAGAGCCGCACTTGTCCGACCATAAAGGAATTTTATCATGTGTCGACCAATGTCAAAAAAATCTATCTCAGGTTTCACAGCTGCATTAGATGAAATGATCTGAAATATATGCCATTTAGATCCAGAAACAAAAGCTGCTCATTTAGTTTACTCTGTCAGATCTTTAAACATCTCGTTTTCCATAAAAAAAGTTATGTATCCCTGAAAATAACTTTAAAATGTTGAGATTTCTACGTCCCTAAAGCTGGCAGAGCAAAGTGAGTAGAATCAAAAATACAAATCTGTTGTAGAGCTAATTAAATGCTGTGTTCCGAAATTAATTGCTCTTATAGTTTTTATTTTTGGAAAATGGCTGCTTTGCTAGCTTTAGACTAAAGCTAGCACAGCAACCTTTGAAAACTTACTTTTTTAGAACTTCTTTTATAGTGCTGTTAAGGTTAATTAATTGTTAATTAAGTGCTGTATTCCGAAATTATTTATTCTTATTTATAGTTTTTCGGAAAATGTATACTTTAAAAAATCTATTATTTCGGGATAATCTTATTTGGTCCTTGTAGAGCTAATTAAGTGCTAATTACCTGCTGTATTCCGAAATTAATTGCTCTGATATTAAAAAAATTGCTGCTTTGTTAGCTTTAGATCTAAAGCTAGCAGAGCAACCTTTGAAAATCATAATTTTTCAGAACTTTTGTTTTAGCGATTGTAGGGCTTATTAAGTGCGGTACTCCGAAATTAATTGCTCTAATAATTTTTTGAGAGAGAACGTTCTTTAAGGACAAATAAAAATGTCAATTTATCTATTGTGGGGATATTTATAGCTTTAAAGGTACACCGGGCAACTTGAAACTACTTAATTTTATGTAATCCATTTTTAATTCCATTTTAAAATTGAGATTTTAATGTTTTTGAATTTATTATCTCTCCCAATGAAGAAATGTACAATTCTGATACTAAAAAGCTAAGGGATAAAACTTAATTTTTGTAGGACCGGACGGTTTTCGATTGCTAACCGTATATGTTCCTATGACTGTAAGATAGGTTTACCGGTGGATAAGTTCATTACTAACCACGTCGGTAAGTACTTTTCTTACGGATATAATTGTATTGGCCGAAATATTATAGAAATTAGTTTCGGGGAACAGCACTTGATTAAATAACATAGGAAATATGTAAATTTTATTGTTTTTTATAAAAAATACCTCAAATAATGGTTACCGATATAGTTTATATATCGGGTGTATAGATTATATGTTTTTGCTCTGATAGCGACAATCTCTGCCATTTTCTAAAAACTATAAGAGCCGATAATTTCGGAATGCAGCATTTAATTAGCAATTAATTAGCTCTACAAGCACGAAAAAAGTATTTCTCGAAAAAGTGTTTCTTGAAGCAAAGCAGTCATTTTCCGAAAACTTTAAGAACAATTGAGTTTGGAATACAGCACTTAATTAGCCCTATAAACACTAAAAGAAGTTCTCGAAAAGTTGATTTTTAAAAGCTGCTCTGTTAGACTTAGATCTAAAGCTAGAAAAGCAGCTATTTAGAAAAAACTATAAGAGCAATTAATTTCGGAATAAAGCAAATAATTAGCACTTAATTAGCTCTACAAGCATCAACTACGATTTTCTAGAAAAAAATAATTTTTAAAAACAAAGCATACATTTTCCTAAGAACCATAAAACAACAATTAATGTCGGAATACAGCACTTAATTAGACCTCAAGCACTAAAAAAGAAGTTCTCAATGAATATTTTTAAAGGTTGCTCAGCTATCTTTAGATCTAAAGCTAGCAAAGCAGCCATTAAAAAAATGTAAGACCAATTAATTTCGGAATACAGCAATTAATTAGCACTTTATTCGGTCTACAAGCACCAAATAAAATTTTCTCGGAAAAGTTGATTTTTTAAAGCAAAGCAGCCATTTTCCAAAAACCATATGAGTAATTAATTTCTGAATAAAGCACTTAATTAGAACTTAATTGGCCCTATAAACACAAAAAAAAAGTACTAAAAAATATTTTTAAATGTTGCTCTGTAAGCTTTAGATTTACAGCTAGCAAATCAGCCATTAAAAAAAAACTATAAGAGCAATTCATTTCGGTATACAGCAGTTAATTAGAAATTAATTAGCTCTGCAAGCACCAAATTTGTAATTTTGATTCTGCTCACTTTGCTCTGCTAGCTTCAAGGACGAGACAATTCTCCTGATATTAAAAATCTTAAGTCACAACTAACCCAGGTTCATACTATTGCCGAAGTGACCAGGACGCTCGATAGCTTCGAATTACTTAACATTAACAAATCGAAAAAAGTGTAGTTTAATAATAAGATAATATCTGAATTAAAAATAAGCAAAAGTCATTCTGGGGAATATTAAATACAAATTTAGGTAAAACTAATAACCTAAGGAATGAGAGCAATTTATCCGCTGAGGACTTTGCCAACTCTTTTGAACATTGCATAAACAATTTAATGCAAAATTCTGCGAACTATATTGCAAATCCCTTCGATTCTTGCATGCAAAAAATAGCAATAAACCATTTGACTTCTTACCTACATCCAACAAGTTAATCAGAAATATTGAACATTGTTCATAAACTGAAAAATTCTAGAGCCGCAGATAAATAAAAATGTAGCCATTGCTTTACCGAATCTATTTAATCTTCGTATGAGTACATGTATTTTTCCAGATATTCTCAAGGTTTCCAAAGTTACACCTATCTATAAAAAGGGAAATACTCTCAGGTAACTGAAGCTGAATGTAGATAAAGGTTATCTAAAAATGGCATATTTTGTTATGTTTCATAGCATAATAGTGACCGTATGCCTTGATAATCTGGAGAAACACATGTCACAGCCCCAAAATATGCATTGCACAAAAAAAGTCATTCGAATAATAACATCCAGCCAATATGATGATCACTGTAAGCCATTGTTAGAAAAATTGAACATCCTGCAATTACCATGTTGCTGCATTTTGCAGTGCCTGCTTCATATAAAAAACATGCCAAAGAATCCAGCACAATTATGTTTACTCTTATAATACAAGAGAAAAAAAACTATATCTGTCCTCCATTATTCAGACATAGACCCATAATTCCTATAAATTTCTGGGCATAAAATTGAATAATGCTTTGCCAAACAATTCAAAGATAATAATATGTCTTGTGCATCACTCAAATTTAAGATCCGTAAATATTTAACATAACACCGTTTTAACTTCTTAGATGATTATCTGGAACATGTTGTAAGTACATTTATGTAGGTAATCCTTTTTTACCCATTTTTTCTAGATTGTTATTACTATTATTTTCTTTTTTTAACATGTTCATAATCCTTGTCTTGAATTAAGTTATATGTACTTTGTCACTTGTATGTTTATTATGTCTTCATCTGAAGCGTATTTTAATTTATTTTATTTGGTGTGATCTATATCACTATCCAGGACAAAAGTATACATGCCTAATTGTTTACATGAAATAAATATTTCTATTTCTATTTGATGTTGGAGACAGAAATAATGACAAAAAT
Source organism: Crioceris asparagi (assembly GCA_958507055.1). Lineage (NCBI taxonomy): Eukaryota > Metazoa > Arthropoda > Insecta > Coleoptera > Chrysomelidae > Crioceris > Crioceris asparagi. The sequence goes on from OY293826.1 coordinate 105,263,142, forward strand.
GAAAATGAGTTTACATTTTAAAATCATTAGCATCTACAATTCCATTTTGTATAAATTGAATTATAGAATATATGACAATTGAGTAATTATAATAAAGTTTAAGGAACAAAAAGTCAGATGAAATACTATTAGGAGAAACAACCAATGCTAGGCAGTCGCTGGTAGTTTCAAAATACGAGAAATATATTTAAAATCACATTTCATCATCCCATTCCATTGCACATTTGGCAATAGCGCCGGACGCTGTATTTACGGTAAATGAAATAAATATACACCATATGGACGCTCTATTGTTTGTAAGATTGAAATTATTATATACATTGGACGCCCAAACGGCTATAGAATGAACGGAGCTCACATTGATGGCGAAGTGAAATATATACGGCAAGGACGCTTCATTACTGTTTTTTGAAAGGACGCCAGAATGATACCGAGATGTATATATATATATATATATATATATATATATATATATATATACATATATATATATATATATAGATATAGATATCTGATTTAATATTGCCGCGATGCCTCTTGGTCATGTCATATTGTGAAGATTTTTCTTGACTTTAGCAGAAAGGGGCATTGTTGATTGGCAGATTGACAGGGGTGGCGTTCTGCAGACAATGCGAAATTATCTATCGGATTATCGGAAAAAGTTTTGTACGCTTTTTGAATTGTAATGGATTTATGCAGGCATTTCGGAATATATAGGAAATAGGGTATGAGTCATCCCCTTCTCTTAATTAATTTACTTATGCTCTAATGGAATAGAGAGATTGTTTGTTGCATTACGAAAGAGAGGTTTAGAATAAAACAGATATACAGAGAATAAAAATCTGGTTTGTCCACCGACTTTCTTCATATTTATTCCATATGCCATCGAAAATAGAAATTGTCTCAACAGGTCATGTGACGATTATTTTTTCTCCTCAACAAACAATAATGGTCATATTCAATTTTCAACTATTGGAAAATTTGACTGTTTATTTGAGTATGACTTTTTTCAGCTTCTCCTCAGATAAACGCGTTATAGCAGGTGGTGAAGGGTTTTATGCAGCATTTTTAGACAAGATTCATCAAAATCGTTAGAACTATTTTCGTATCACAATTTTGAGTGAAGCGCGTTGTTCAGTTATTACCTCGCCACCAGCGCAAGCAGGGTGCCCAATCTGTGTCATCCGCGAGCCTTATCGAAAGCCTACAAAACAAAGAAAAAAAAACGATACAATCGGTCCATCTGTGTCTGAGAACATTTTTTTTCGGATTTAGAAACCTAAATATTTGTTGCAAATCAGATACCGACCAGACAATTAGATATAATAATTTTTTTCCTTACTTGGCTACATATGATAGCGATAGGAAAGTATTCTTTGATAGTCGAAGCGAAGAAAATTTCATTTAAAAAAAGCAGTAATAAATTATGATAATGACTGAAATCTTTTGTTTTATGACGCTTATACCTGCGGCAGAATACAATAGATTTCCCTTCATTATCATCATTTATTTTTATCTCTCTTTTTGAAATTGAGTTTAGTTTCTAATGAATGTCTTCAAAGGTGTTATTAACATCACCTATTTTATAAAAGTGCTAGCATATTTTATTCAAAGAAATTTCACTTTTACTGAGGCCACGACTATAACATCAACGTTTTAGCTTGCTATATGGTTGGTCATTCCAGGGTCCATAAACTTCCAGAAAACTTTCAACACAAAGCACCGAGCCAAGAATTCAATAGCAACAGTTGTCAGATGAATTATGTATTGAAGCTACTCGAGATCTTGCACCATACCCTCTCATACTAGGTACTATTTATAAATACAAAAAAAGCGTGGCCCTAATTTCATATTCTCGTTCACTGACCATATAGCGTTGGAGAAAAAAAGAAGAGCTCATGCTGAACGAAGTTGGCTATGAGACTGCTACAATGATTTATTCAGGAATTGCCGTCCTCCCTTCAATAGAGTATTATATCTTCTCGGGAGAACCATATAATCAAAGAATAAATATTTATGCTATCAATAATTGATAAAGAATCACATATGAACAATTGAACAGGTAACTATAAATAGAAAATACCTGTTGCTATTTAGAATTGTGTTATAGGCCAGTGCAATATAATATATGATCTTCCTATTTCATAAATTGCTAATTGATATATTTTTACTTGTAGAAGATATCATATGTAACCAATCAATAATTATTTGTGCTACAAGAAATAATCATAAAACATTGTTTAAATAGAGTAGTTGATACCCTAGTAACTTTAACGAGAAGCAGTTCCAAACAATAGTATAGCATGTAAGAAATTGAACTATGTCAGCAGTAAACACAAAGATCTTATATATCATATGTTATATCTCGCTATAATTTTAGGAGGTTGTTCATGAAGCTTCATAGAATGGAATATGTCTTTATCTTTTGTTACAAAAATCAGCAGAAGTTTTAAGACATTACAAACAAAAACTAAAAATATTCAACTTTCTATCGATCATAAAAAGTTATGGCTTGTCGAGCATTTTGTAAAATTATCTTGTTGTGAAAATATGTGTTTAAAAAATATTATTATATCATTTGATAGCTTTATTTTAGATAATTGTTTTAAGTTGGACTTATTAAATATGTCATTCAAGATCTACATAATATTTCTATTCGAGCAAATAAAAGAGATTGATTAAGGACACTCCCTATGTGTACAATATATCCTCTTCACCCTATTGAACATGAAGAATAATTCAATATTCTCATCAAATTGAGTAGGATTCACCCATCAAGATTTGTTCTTTTTGGGGTTCTGGAATTGGTGATGCGTGATAAAGCTGATATATTCTTTTTCAGTTATGACACATCTAACAAATTATCTTCATACTAATTTTGGATAACGTTCTTAACATACGTATACCTATGTAAGTATATATGGAACTATCAAATACATCTAAAACTAAAATACCAGAGAGTTACATTGAATACTTACAGGTATTCTACGATTTTCCCTAATAATAATAATCATACTTTATTTTCTTAATGACATGCTATAACTTAAGTATATAGAATATGTCGAAAAATGCGTATCCAAAAACTAGAAACTACTGACAATATGCTTATAAAAAAATATCTTCTGAAGTATAAAATCCACCATTTAGTAGGGATCTCATAAGACATTGCTTAAATGCTTTTAATATTACACATGATTTAACTTTGGTTGGTAGTTTCTTGACTCGTTTCTTGAACAACCGCTGCCTAATCACAGAAGGCGATCTATGTGAAATATTAGTCCTTGGAAATGGCACATGCAGCTCATTTGCTGTCTTGTATTATTTAATAGATTTAATTTGTTTATAAGTCTTAAAAGAGTTTAAATTATAAAATACAGAAAACACATACTTCGATGATATACAAACACGAAGAAGTTATTTTCTTAAGTTTTAGAGAAACCTCGACAATTAGTGGTACCAGGGACACCAGCGACACAACGGATTATTTTTTTCTGAAAGATAAACTTCAAACAAGTGGATAAACCCCAGGAAGATATTCCATATCCAAGTCGGGATTCAACCTGCGCAAAATATAAATTAATCATTCATTAGTTTTTTCTCCGTCAAAATTGATCTCATATTTCTGAATAGATAATAGCTGACAGACTTAAGCATCGAAATTACCGTCTCAAAGTGTTTCCTCCAATCAATGTATACTCCTAGAAAATTTACACATGATACGTTTTCTAAAACATTATTTGTGTTCACATGAACGGTATATCTAAACCACCTACGATTTGCAGATATAGTTCTGATAAGCGACAATATCATCGAACTGGAAACAATGATTAAGGAGCTAAGGCAAGCATCACAAAGGGTTGGCTTGGAGATGAATATGGGAAAAACTAAGATTTTTTAAGTTATGTGAAAGAAAATATTCGAATCCAAAACGAAATTATTGAAGCAGTATACGAATACATTCACACAAGATGAAAAATTAAACTCGGTAAAAATAATCAAAACACCGAAAATCCGTGACGAATAGGAGGGATGAGCTGGGCGGCTGTTGGGAAACTTTCATTTATATTAAAAAAAAAATTTCCTATGAATTTAAAAACCAAAGTGTTCGATACATGTATTCTACCTGTAACAACATATGGATTGGACACAATGGCCCTTACTAAGAAAAGTACATATCGGTTACAGTGTACACAAAGGGCAATGGAACGAAGAATGTTATAGTTTGAATACCCATCGAATGGGGTTTTGTCATACCTTGTCTATCTCTTTTTTTTTGTTTGTAAATAAGGTGAAATTAGATTTTAACGTCATAAACATATGTCTTCGATCAGATCGGCTGATTATTATTTTGACGTTTGTTATTGTTCTCTTTGACGTTTAATGTCAAATTTTTATTTTTTTTTTTTATTTGTATGCTTCAACCACGCAGGGTTATTAGCATTGAACAGTTACTATAGCTAAGTAGATTCTAATTATAAATATTTTAATAGATTTGTTTTGAGGAGAAAAAGTATTAATTGTTCGTAATCACAAGATTCATTTAGAGTTTCTTTGAGCGTGGTAGGGATATTGTGTTGCTGTCTTTCTTGGCTGTATAAAGGGCACTCCACTACTAAATGCTGCACTGTTAATGTTACGTTACACATGTTACATACAGGGGCGGGTTCTCTCTTGAAGTGATAGTCGTGAGTTATTCTGGTATGTCCTATTCGCAATCTTGTGATGGCTACCTGGTCTCTTCTCTTAGTGGGCAGATTGTTCCATTTTTGTACCGATGGTTTTATTAATTTAAGCTTATTATTTGAAGCATCCCATTTGTTTTGCCATTTGCCCATAATTTTATTCCTGAATAAAGATTTCAGATCTGAGAGAACTATGGTTGTTATCCTTGAGGTAATTGGGTTGGTTATCGCTTCTTTTGCAGTCACATCTGCGTTCTCGTTTCCTCTCACACCACAATGAGATGGAACCCATAGGAATTGGACAGAGGAATGATTTTGTTGCGAATTGAGGAGTTCAGATTTTATAGAGATAAGGGTAGGGTGTTGGGGATATAATTGATCGAGGGCTGTTAAGGCACTCAATGAATCGCTAATGATTAAAGATTTATCAAGTTTTTCGTTGTTGGTGAATTTTATTGCTTGAAGAAGAGCAAATACCTCCGCAGAAAAAATGGTGGTATCTTTAGGGAGTTTGTACGAAAACTTCTGGTTCTCTGTTACAAAAGCAGCACCCACTCCTGTTTCTGCTTTGGATGCATCTGTATAGATATGCCTGTAATCTCTGTATTCTTCCAGCTTATGCAGGAATTGTATTTTAAAGTATGCTGGAATAGTGTTCTGTTTTTTGTGGCAGGTGAGGCTTGTATCGCACCTGGGCTTTGGGATTGTCCATGGTGGTGGAGGGATTGTGTCCTTCATATATATATATATTAGGCATTGCTATGTCAAGATCACTCAGGTATTTGCTAACTCGTATGTAGAAAGGTGTATCGAGTCTTTTTCTTGAATTGAAGATTGTATTAAATCTGTCTGCAAAAGTATTTCTATGCACTGGGATAATGGGGTTGGAAAAGATTTTTGAGGCATATGTGAGGCTAAGGTATTCTCTTCTGTGTTGTGGCGGGAGTTCCCCTGCTTCGCTGTAGAGGCTATCTATGGGGCTTGAATAATGTGCTCCCAGAGCTATTCTTATGGCTGAGTTATGTACTGTATCAATCTCTTTGAGTACTGATGGTTTCGCAGAGTTGAATGCCACTGCTCCGTACTCAAGTTTTGAGCGGATTAAGACTTTATACATGGTTAACAGTGTGGTGCAGTCGGCACCCCAGTTTTTATGGGAGACAGTCTTCATTAAATTGAGTCCGTTTTGCAAGGCTAAGCGTAGATAATGAATATGATCCTTCCACGTTAGTTTTTGATCAAATGTCATGCCCAAAAATTTTATTCTTTCTACATAATCAATCGGCGAGTTATAAAGATGTAGCGTAGGTGGTAACTCATTTCTTGTGGGATTCTTGGAGAATAGCATCGCCTTAGTCTTGGAAGTGGAGAACCTTAGGCCTGTTGAGCTTGACCACTTCTCTAAGCCGTGGATAGCTTCTTGTATATTCTTATGTATGGTAGAATTGTTTTTTCCCCTGGTAAGTATAACGAGGTCATCTGCAAATAGTCTAGCTTTAACTAGGTTTTGTCTTGATCCAACTATGTTGTTGATGGCTATGAGGAATAATACTACACTCAGAGTAGATCCTTGAGGAATTCCATTTTCCTGGGTTTTCAAGACAGAGAACGTTTTGCCTACACGGACTCTGAAATTTCTCTGATTTAGGAAGTTCACAATGAATTGTAATAGATTTCCATGGATTGACCATTTTTCCAGAGAATGTATGACATCATTTCGCCTTATCGTATCATATGCTTTGGTTATATCGAAAAATACCGCCAGGCAGACTTGACCAATGGCGAAAGATTCATGAATCTCAGACTCTATGTCCACAAGGTTGTCTGTAGTAGAGAGTTCTTTCCGGAAACCACTTTGAATTGGTGTAATTAAGTTGTTCATCTCCAGGAACCACGTCAATCTATTGCTCACAATTTTCTCCAATAGCTTACACATTGCGCATGTTAGAGAGATAGGCCTATAAGAATCTGGACTGGATTTGCTTTTTCCTTGTTTCCATATGGGTATAATGATGGAGTTATACCATTCTAAGGGGAATACTTGTCTTGTCCAAATGGTGTTATAAATACCTAGGAGGTATTCCTTAGCTTTTGTTGGAAGGGCCTTAAGGAATATAACAGGAATGTTATCTGGGCCTGGGCTGGTATTTTTCATTTGGCCTAATGATTCTTCTAGTTCGTCCATCGTTATATTGAAGTTGAGGAATGCGTTCGTATTAGCCTCGAGATTTACTTGCGGATATACTTGATTTCTGCTCTGGGATATCTCACTGGGAAGGGCTTCGTGACTGGAGTTGTATTGGTACGTTTCTGCTAAAATACTGGCTATTTCATGTGGGGTACTATATGTGGTATTGTTCTTTTCAAGGTATTTTATGTTAACGTTGGTATTTTTGCCGGATATTCTATTTATCATTCTCCATATTTCAGGGGTAGGAGTAGAGATATTCAAAGTTGATACATATTTCTGCCATGACTGTCTTTTACTTATTTTCAGAATGTATCTGGCATAAGCTCTCATTTTTTTGAACTCTAATTGATTCTCGACTGTTTTATGTTTTTTGAATCTATTAAACGCTTTTTTAGATTGTCTGATAGCATCTTCACACTCGGTGTTCCACCATGGGACGGGGATTCTGTTTCTTGGTAGATTTAATATACCTATGGACTCCTGGGCAGCTTCTGTGATGAGATTGACAAAACTTTGCAGTATGTGGTTTATATCAGCATTCTCATTACAGATGGATGGCAGCTGGTTTAAAGAACATGTTGTAAGATCCGAGAATTGAGTCCAGTTTGCATTTTTCAGATTCCACTTGTTTTTGGGTGAGTCGTTCAGGATTTGTTGCTCTGTATTTGTTATTATGATCGGGTAGTGATCGCTGCCATGTAAGTACGACATTATATCCCAGGATAAAGTCGGTTGTAGGACAGGGTCGCATAGTGATATGTCGATGGCCGAGCCTCCACCAGTACTAGTATTGAATCTTGTTTCTCGGCCATCATTTAGTATATTTAGGCTCAAATCAGTGATTATATGTTCTAATGTGCGTCCTAGAGGTGTTATCTTTATCGCTCCCCAAATGTAATTATGGGCATTAAAATCTCCTAGAATTATACGGGGATGAGGTATTTGATTGAATGTGTTTATGATTTCATTAGCACTAGGTTCAAGGCCAGGAGGGATGTAGACATTGCATATATTAACTTTTGTAGGTCCTTTAATGTTGATTGCTATTATTTCTAACTCAGTTCTGATGGGAATTTCCTCAGCTTCATATGATTCGTGTACATAAATAGCGACTCCTCCACTTGCATGGTCAGTATGGTTTCTATTATTGTAGAAGGGTGTATAGTTTTTGAGGCTATATGACTTATTTCCTTTGAAGTGAGTTTCTTGTAGAACTAAAGCGCTAGGTTGATGTTGAGCTATTAGAAGTTTTAGTTCTTCCAAACGGGTATAGAACCCGTTTAGATTCCATTGTATTATAGAATTGAAAAGATAAGTGGTTTAAATGGCATCGATTGATGAATCACTGTCTATATCTTTTCGATTATCTCTGTTAAGTTGTTTCGTTATTTTATTTCTTAATTTTGTGCATCGTGTTTTCAAATATCGTGGGTTCATGTAGGGGTATATTTTGGTTAGTGTATTGAGTAAATCTTCGATATTGTCTGTATATATTTGGGCTACGCTGAGAGGATCAGGCGAACCACAAGCATTTTCGAAGAAATCTATGAATTCATCGCTTGTTAAACAGCCGTCATTCGTGTTTTCCTCGAAGAACTTTTTTGTGCTTTTAGAGAGTTCTTCGATTGTATTGAGATTTTCTTCTGATGTTGTTTTCACTCTTTTGGGTCGATTTGTGGGGGTGACGAAATTCTTATCAGTAGATGTAGTAGGAGGTGAAGTAATTTCAGAGGCATTTCTTTTGGAGTTGTTTTGTGTTATATCAGTATGTGTTAATGTTAATGTCTTGGTAGGGGTTTTGTTTTCGACGTTTTCCGATGAGATGGCAGGTTGAAGTGTTTCATTATTTGTGTTTCTAGGGTATATTGTTATGTTTGGAGTTGGTTGAGAGGTTTTTGTATGCTGGGATGATTGTGCGTATTGGGGGGGTTGAGTTGGTTGAGGAAGTTGTATTGGCTGAGGGGGTTGTGGTCGTTGAGATATTGGGGTTGGTTGAGTGACTGGTATTGGATGTTCGTTGTTGGCTTGTGGTGGGTCTTGTATTGGTATTTCTGTGGTTAAATCGGTAGGAACTGAAGTCTGTGGAAGTATAGAGTTTGTGTTTGTACATTTTGATGATATGTGCCCTTCCTGTTTGCATATGTAGCATCTTTGTTTTTCAATTGAGAGGAAGATTCGGTAACTGGTGTCGTCATGACTGATCAACAATGAACTTGGGACTTTATCGATATTCGATGGGGCAATGTATGTGTGTCTTCGGAAGCTTAATATATGTTTAAATTCCGTTTTTGTTGTACCAATCCTGAGAAAATCTACAGGTGAAATCAATTGTATTCCGAGGTTGTTGAGTTCTTTTTCGATTATATCATGCGGTATGGTTGGGCATACATTAGAAATAATCAGTCTTTCATTAGGAGTTATTAATTTCCTGGCTTGAAGGAGTTGTTGGTTGACTACAATTTTTCCATTATCTATAGCTAGAAAGTTGTTGACAGTCTGTTCATTTGTGAAATAGATACAAACTCTTTCGTTAGTGATTCTGGATATTGCTAGTATTTGACTTGGATTGATTTTTTCGGCAACTGCTGAGAGATAATCCTCGACTTTCGCGTTTGGTACAGATTTGAATAATATGGCTTGTTTCTTATTTGGATAATTTGGAGTTGATTGATTTAATACTGATGAGTATGATTTCGTTGGAGTTTTTGTAGTAGAGTTAATTTTTTGGAGACCACTGTAGTCAGTAGTCTCCATAGTAGTTTCTTCGTTCATGGAAAGGTACTTCCGACCTGAGTACGGTCCTGGTGCACCACCGCGGACGCAGGTCCCGTGATTATTTATTTGACCTTGACTGATTTTTCAGGGTACTCGAGGATTTGTTTACTGATTGATTTGTAATATTTAATTAAATTAACTGACTTACAGTAGTATACTGATGTCATCACACACTCACTATTTCACATTAACTGATAATATGATGAATAAGTTTGCGATCTACTATGAAACTTTTGAATTTCTCCGGTGCTGATCGAAAACAGTGTTGACTGTATCCGTACAGGCATGGACTCTCAATGTCAAAATTTCTTTTCGAAAGTGATTTATGCCCCGTTCCACCAACTTTTCTATAGGTAAAGAGTAGGTAGGGATTCCTTAATTTAGGAATCCCCTAAAGTTGTGTAATGCGTCTCACCAATCAAATTTATGGTATACCTAGCTAGGTGGTGAAAAGAACCGACAACACCGCAGAAGTTTGGTGACTTTTTGTTTTGAAGGGTCCGCGGCTACGCATTATAAGTATTTTTCTGTTTAGTAATGTCATTTTCTCATTTCTCTAACCTGCAACTTTTTGAAAAAGTAAATAATAAATAAGGAACTGATGTTACGGTGAATCTAGTCTTGATTTGTGTTTTTTGCATGAGAATTAGAACAAAAATAATATAATAATGGAGCAACAAGAAAATTCTTGTCAAGATACAAATTTATCCAAAAAGAATTGACTTAGCAAAATTGAAAAGTATAAAATCATAATTGGGAACAAAAGAAAAGAATGGTATGTCAGAAAAAGAAAAAAAGAAACACGGGAAAAAGTTTGTCAAGAATTTGATAGTGCTTCACCAAATTCACATTACAGGCCAATGGAATTACTCCAAAAATTCTATGAAAAAATTAGCGAAGATTTGAGAAAGAAGGCTGCTGAAATGAAAAAAGAATTATATAAAACAGGACCTTATCCTGAGCCATAAAATAATATCCGACATGATGAATGGTTGACCAGCTATTGCTTCGAACACTTTCTTCACAGTGCGTGAAGCACTACTTACAGAAATACCCATGAAATCTGCACACGAACTCAAATACCCACCTGTGGCAAGACACCGTAACATGTTAATAGTTGATCAAAACGTGATACAGCATGGTTCCTAAAAGTATAGAATCTCAAACATTAGTAACAAAGAAAAGCAAATCTACTACATGTCTACCTATCATCTGGATATTCCAGCCGCACTTCTACATGCTCCAAAATATTCAAAATTGCTGGTTCTGTCAATCTGAAGCGTCGGGAAAAAGATAGATTATCCTTATCGTCAAAATTATTATTTCTGTCATAGATTCCCTAGGAAAAACATTTTGAACCAAATACAATATCTCATAATAATCGTAATATATTTCTATATTGACCAAATAGAAGAAAAAACTCTCAAGACTAGTTAGTAGTGAAAAAGTGAGGTTTCAATGAACCATTTCTAATGTTTCTATGAAACCCCGTTATTGTATTTCAAAGTCATCGTTAAACATTTCCATTTTTAGTAGAAAAAACGATACGGGTTTTTCTGGTACGAGAACAAAATTTAAAATTATCTTTTCTATGATAAATACATAAATACAACACAGAGATTACAGAGAAATACACAAACTTGATAAAATTAAGTTATAATTCACCATTCCCTTACTTAAGTGACTGTTTAGGTGGAGAAATTCGAAACCCTAAATATAGGGCGACCCTAGGCCCGTTTAGGTAAAGATTTCGCTTGGTGGAATCGAAATCGCCCCTAACCTAAAGTTATTCTCTACCTAGTCTTAAGTAAGCCATAGAAATGCTGGTGGAATCGGGCATTAGCCCCTTAACAAATATGTCAGTATTGTCATTGTCGGTGTTTTGGGGTTAGGTATTAAAATTTAATTCAAACTGTTTACGATATGCCTAAAATGGCAGATGACGTCAGGAAACCTGCCGAAACCTCATTCGATGGGTATTCAAACAGGGTTTGACCCTGCGAGAAAGTGTGAAACGAGGAAATACGAAGAAGAACCAAAGTTTCCGATATCGTAGAGAGAATAGCACATCTAAAGTGGCAATGGGTGCGACATGTGGCAAGACAGGACCAAAGTAGATGGGCACATAGAATTTTAAGATAGAGACCCTGGGAAAACAGAAGAAGGAAAACAGAAGAAGTGTGGGCAGACCCCAGAAGAGATGGCTGGATGATATCAGACAAGCAGTTGGTAAATACTGGTATCAATTAGCCCAGGAAACAAAAAGAAGAGGCCTACATCCAGTAGTTGATGAATTAAGGCTGAGAAGAAGAAGAAGACATAAACGGTGGGCATTTGTTTTTGCCTATTATGAGAATGTAATCTGTTACAATAAGTGAGAATAAAAAGCAAATTTACTTTTCTGTTAAATATACTTTTCCCTTCATAAAATGCGACAATAATTGTGATCGTCCAACAAATCTCTAATGAGAAATCTTACAAATTATATACTTAGGCACAACATATTAGAAGAGCTCAGATGAGTGGCCTATATATATATATATATATATATATATATATATATATATATATATATATATATATATATATATATATATATATATATATATATATATAGTCAGTAAGTTACCATAAAGACCAGCGTTAGTTATTAATCCACTTTAGCCTCCAAAAAGACATTACTAAGTATTTTATTTATAATATTTCTAGAAGTTTCGATTTAACCTTAGGAGAAAAGATCTATTGTATTTATTTAGGGTCTTTTATATTTGTTTATATGGAATATCGTAAATTAAAATTAATTGGTAGAACTAACTCCAAATAGTGTAAAAAACAAGGTGAGAAGTCGTTATAAAGATTTGGAATTGAGATCGTCAAATTCATTCACAATAGGTATCTACTAGAGAAATTCTGTAGGTCTTTCTTGAGTGTCTTAGCTGAAGAAGTAATAAGTAATATTGAAAAAAGTTTTTATTGTGGAAGGATCTCTTTTGTAACAAAGTTATTTTTCAAAAAACTGATAGCTGAATAATTCACTTATACGTTATTTATACCTTTTGTAGTTGAAAACACATACCTATATAAAATATAACATACACCTCATGTTTACAAGAGCGCAAATCGTAGGCAGCCACTTCTCAATAAATTTCAAAGTAGGTGGGCTGTAGTAGCTGCAGCGTAGTTCGTGTACATCGACTTCTTTTTAATCGTGAAAATCATGCTGCTTTTGAGTTATCTCCACTGATTTAAATTCAAGTGCATGGCTGAAGATGAATACTGTACCACTTGTTGTGGGAGTCACAAGATATATTTATAACTTTATATAAATATTGGCTGAGGCTAAAGACCCTATCATGGAATTGGACCTCAATGTTCTACGTTTATTCTATAACTTGTTTATTTTTGACCGACAACAAAACCGGAGGAGGTTACAATTCGACTGTTTCGACATGTTTTTTTATAGTTGTCCGCGCCTCATAAATAACAGGTAAACGAGCTTCGATTTTCATGATTCTTTTTTCATTTTGATTAAAACCATTAAAGATCGTCCCATTGAAAAATCAACATTCAACATGTCCTTCCCTCCAAAACCTTCTGCCAAAGGGGGTAGAGGGGGAATTTTTCTCGAAAATTGAATATCTGAATCGGCAGAATTAAAAATGAGACCATATCCGGAAACATTTGAACTTTTTTCAAGAGTTACGCTTTTCGAGTTAAAGCAATGGTAAAGACTGGTATATCCGCTACGTGGAGGGGGCATTTTTTATAAAATTGAAAATATGAGACGGCCATTTTAAAGAAAAATTATATGTAGCAACATTTACATTGGACATTTTTGAAACAAATTGCCGGTTTTCCAATTACAGCAGTTGTAAAGTCTTAAGTATGTATATTTCCGCGGCGATATTTTAAGATCTCCGAATAATAACAAGTAGGTACAAGCCAAGAACATACATGGATAATAGGATAGGTACTATCTTCTTTGATATTAGTGAACGTTCAACGATTTTTGACCGACGAACCCCGAATGGAGGAGGTATACAATTCGACTGTCTGCTTTTTTTTTGATTCGTGCGCGCCTTTTATATAGTAAACGTGCTCCGATTTTGATGATTTTGGATTCATTTGAAAGAAGGGGATTGAGAAATGGTCCCATATTCATAAAGACGCAAATCCGAAATCTCCTTCCTTCCGAAAACCGCCCCCGAAGGGGTGGTGGCGGTGAATTTTCTCGAAAATAGAAAATCTGAGTTGGTATAATTAATGATAGGATAATATCCAGAAACGTTTAAATTGAACATTTTTTCAAATGTGCTACGGTTTTCGAGAGCATGTTAAATATGTATTTTTGCTATTTGGAGAGGAGAATTTCTTTCGAAAATTGAAAAATTTTCGATACTACATGAAAGATATAATTATTTGTAGCAACATTTACAATGAACATTTTTTCCTTAGAGTTACGGTTTTCGAGTTAAATCGGTGTTAAAATGGTAACAACTAAGGCCCGATTTCACCAGTGAGATAAATCGAGATTAGTTCATTGTAAACGCGTTTAAAACGCTTAATTGAGTTTAGAGCTCCACTTCGCATTTCACCAGTGACAACTAAACGAAGTTAGAGCTAATCTCGTTTCCTTTTCTGAACGGCCGATTTTCTACGTTTAGCGCATCAAAACGCGTTTATAGAGCTGTCAGCTATCACTTCTGTCTTCTGTTTTAGGTTATATTTATATAGAGAGCATTTGTTTTTATTTATTAGTGGTTTAATTGAACAATTGGGACTAAAAAATGGAACGAGCGCTAGAACTAACTTTTGACAAAAGTTAGATGATGAAGAATCTAGCTTTCGTCTTCCAAGATGGATACGTGAAAGAAAAGAACCTTTCGATACACTAGATGACAGACTTCTTAACTACATAACGGCTTATGAATCCCAATTTGTATTGGAATCGATAGAAGAAAAAATTGAATTTCCCACAGATAAGTAAGTACCTACCAAAACTTGTTTAATTCCATATACGAGTATTTCGATTACTTGTACCTACATGTAAGTACATAATTAAACATAATATTTTTATTCAAGGAATCACAGCGGTCTACCATCAACCAGTTGCACACATTAAGGTTTCACGCAATTGGCTGAAATCAAATGACATTTGCAGATTTATGTGGATTTAGAACTTCAACTGCACATGGAATTGTCCCCACAGTCAGTTCTGCTATTGCTGCACTCCACCAGACACAGACGGCATTTTATAAGAAAGCTAAATTCCCGTATGTTCTAGGAGTTATAGATTGCACTCACGTGAAGTTCCTCAAATCTCCAGGTCAAGCATTGTTTTTATTTTTCAATATTATTGGTTTAAATACATATTTCATTATTTAAGTACCTCTATTTTAGGTGGAGATAATGCAGGGATTGGTGGTGATAAATCCAGCTTCTTGGGACGCTTTATTAACTCTGGGTAATATTAATTATGGATATATGGATGAAGGAAGAGCGCCAAAAATCAATCCAAATGAAGTTATAACTATTTTTCTATAACTACTTTGCACAGTGAGTTTAGTCGAGTTGAAATATTCAAGAATTCAAGTAGTGTACAATTTTATTCATAGTTTGTAAGAAATGTGTTTTGTGAATACCGAATTTATTCTAAAATAAAATGTTTTTTACTCTGTATTTTTGTTTGAATGAATCTGTACTGCCACGAAGTCTAACCAGATTTGAACCAAAATTTAAATTTATTTCTCTATGAAATATAATCTTTTAGCTGAAAGTTACAAATTTGACCGAAAATTCGGTTGTGGAGGTATGTATAAATATTTCTCATACTTTTGAGTCGAAACAATATTCTACTTAATAGAAATCGATGAAAAACTGATACGTAGATATTTCAATTGATGCAAAATTAGTAGGCAATTCTTTTGAAAGATTTTTTGTCGATTCAACATATTTTTGAATTAAATTTTGTAGATTATTTAATTCTGATGATTTTTCTCTTCATACCAAACAAACGTCCGCTGCTCGCTCATGACAGATCACAAACAAATTATGACCATAGATAAATGATTATGACCATGGGTAGTGAAGATAGAATCAACATTACATCAAAACGAATAATAAATACCATTCTGTGTTCTATAACTACACAGCGCCATCTATTCAGTGATCAATGATCTTGATAACTGACAGCATCTTCGTTTTCGTAATCACGATTAAAATGATGCTGGTGGAATCGCTTTGTTGGGAAACGAGATATGTAAACGCGATTAAGCCAATCTTAGTTTTATTAATCTCAGATTTCAAAGCAAATGGTGAAATCGGGCCTAAAATATTCAAGCGTATTTCCGCAGCGATGTTCTGAGATCTCTATAATAACAACTACAAGCAAGTAATATACGTGGGTAATAGGATAAGTACTATCTTCATTGATATGGTATAGTGAACATTCAACGATTTTCGGGACTAATGTTACACTCAAAAGTGTGAAATAAATATTTTTTACAAAAAATTGGACCGACGTTATTAGTTGGTGCACTGAAAAGTATAAAATAATATTAATTCTGTTGGTGGTGGTACTTGTGAAGTTGGTGCCAATAATTATCAATCTACCTGCAACTGCACAACTTCATAAGTAACAGCACCAACAGAATTAATATTATTTTATACTTTTCAGTGCACCAACTAATAACGTCGGTCCAATTTTTTTGTAAAAAATATTTATAATGACTAATGTTAGGTACCTACCTAGACTCAAAAGAGTGAAATAAAAATATATTTAACTAAAAATGGGACCGAGCTTATTAGGTGATCCACTGAAAAATACAAAATTATATTAATTCTATTGGTGCTGGTACGTTTGAAGTAGGTACCAAAAGTCATCTATGTAAGTACAATTGCACAACTTCAAAAGTATCAGCATTAATAGTTTCTGTTTTTGGAGTAATTTTTGTTAATATTTATTAATTTGTTAACCTTCATCTCTCACAGAGAAATCAAAATTGTATATTCTATTATAGATTCACTAAAAGAAAGAACTTAATTCTATTATTCGAATTCGAAATCAATCAACAGTTTATACTCTCATTTAATCCAATAATTTCGTTATTATTTGATTTTCTGAAATTGTCACAGACTTAATTAATTTTCCAGTATTCATCGATAAACATAACTGCAACCTCGAACACTTGGACACCAATTCAACACGGTGGCATTGCTTCAAAATCTCGTTTTATGGTAACCTGAAACTCACTTTGACTAATTTGCTTCAAATTGACCACCCATCTTGATATTGTTCGACGCAAGTCTCTATACCGTGACAGGTTGAACGTGTAAAAAATATCAGTTTAGAAAATTAATTTTTAGTGTGAAACGTGAATGCAACATAGTTGATTGATTTTCACCGTCTTAAAAATGAAAAAAAAAATTGAGAATAATTGTTGAGCTTAATAATTATTAGTTTAATGAAAGCAGAATTTGCTGAATCACAACACTTCGTTATATGGTATCACTTCTTCACTCTGCTAAGTGGTTGTTATTGCAGTAAAATATATTCGTACTTAACAGATCAAACACAGCACGTAGCAAATGCATTGATGGATTGGATATTTGATGGGGTGGAAAATGCTAAATTAAGGAAATGGAAATGGTTCATAGGAACCCAAGTGAGCGTTTCCCCAATACGAATTCATCAAATCCTGACGGTATAGCATAGGCTCGAACTTTTATTTTTTTAAGGGCGTCCTCGATGCAACCAAGCCCCTGTCAACTATTTGACTCATATTTATATTTGATTTAAGAGTAGTAAACAAATACTCCTAAATGAGATTTGACAACGATATCCTGTTAAAGTCATAATTGCCTGCAGGAGCTCTCAGAATATATTTCATTTTTATCGGATGGGATTTTACTAATGTGGACACTGATCTTATGGATTATTGTTCAAAACTGTAATAAAGTCGAGTACGGGATAACTTGCCATCAGAGCTTCTACATCTGCGCAAATTGACTCTTTCATATAAATTTCAAGTAGACCTACAGAATGTGAAATATTGCTTTTTGTTGCTTATATAAGCATATATGCTAGATATAGGGATAGATTAAGCAGTTGGAGGGTCGCTTAAAGACATAATGAAAAATGTATTACTTTTTAGCAATAAACTACACACATAATGTTCTTATTTGGTGGAATACTTGGTAGATACTCTTATAATAACAAATGATGATTCTTGAGCAAGTTAGTATTTTGTTACAAATCACTGAAAAAAATACCATAAATACACTCAAACACTTTTAATATTCTCATCCAACAAATTTGGCATCTTCAGGCGTAGACTACTCTTATATTATTATAGAATAATTTTTTTGAAACTTTGAGTATGCAGGGTAAGCTTGTTGTTGTAACCCTTAAAGGTGAACGTATAACTAAAACATTTGTCTGGCGCCTATGATATCACATAAAAGTCATTAGAATGGGCTTTCAGTTTTAGAAAAATTGCCTACGGTCCCTACGTTTAAGACGCCTTGTTTTCTAATTCGTGCTCCCTATGGTCTTAGTAGTACTTTATAATAATAAAAACTACAACCATAGCTTTACTATCAAAAATTCAAAAGGAAAACAACTTTTCTCTATCATTAAGCTGTTGTGGTATACAAAAATTGAGATTTAGAAATTGCATAACAACTAGTCGAAATTTTGTAGCTTATAGAACCTCTAATAACTATCACACCCTGAATGAATATATTTGTGAACATCTCGAGGCCAATTTTAGGATACCACGCAGATCATTTCGTTTCTGCAAGGTTATGGGATCCAGAAACAAATGTTTATCTTATCTACTTCGGGAGAAAATGTCATGATTTTAATCGCAAATTGCTATGAAATGCACGTGGTAGTTTTCAAATCACTTCATTTGACAGAATAACTTGTACTCTTTATTTGTGATTTCAATTTAATTTTAGCTTCAAAGCTCAGAATAAATAGGTACCATACTTTTTAATGAGTAACGTTTGAAATTTTAATTAAAATATTGAACCAATATTCTGCACATCGACACATCGAAGAATTATTCTCTTATTAAAAATTTAAAATTCATGACAATTAAAAATGACTGTTGAAGAACGTTCTTTTTCCATCAGTCCGTTGAATAATGAGATATATTCTCTTGCAATATTTTAGGAATTAAGTTGAGTCTGTTAAGTAGTTTAATGGAATCAGCGATTAATGAAAATACAAATATTTTTATAATTTATGTTGCCTAAATATGGGAATGCTTGATGAATTATTGAACAAATATTTGCTTGGGGTTCGTATTAGGTTAAGATGAATAAGTTATTAGTAAATTACCGATTTAAGCATATTTCTTTGTTATTATATATTTATTTGGCTTCACATCACAGACAAATAGTAACTCAACCGAAGATTTTTAAAAGATATTACCCTCATCATACCGCATGCACTAACTGAAGCAGAAGAGTTTCGCAAATTTTACACTTTATTGAACTTTGCGAAACAGGTGAATCTACATACGCAGATGGAGCAACATATTTCTAGTGGTTCGTGCATGAGGTGATATATGGTTTCTTGTCATCTTGGATGTAATGACACCAGCTGCCCTATGAAAATAGGTGAATCTAAATTAAAATTATTAATTTTTTAAATACTTACCTATATCAAGATAATTTCACGTAATTCATGTGAAACTAATTTATTGGATAGAGCACCTATTTTTTGTAAGTTAAAAGTTTATATATGTTCGGATGGACGTGCCCAAATACATCTTTACAATCTCTATTTTACAGCACTTGTTTGATAACAATTAATTTGTTTTCACGTTTACTTTAACCATCTTTTATCAGTAGATATAAATGCATTCAAAGATTACAGGAGGTTGCAGGGATGGTTAAAGTTGCGTTACTTAAAAAAATCGTTTTAATGTATCAAATAATAATATTTTTGATATCTCTGAAATTCTTGCTGAGAATTTGGTAACTTCACTGAGTGGAGAATCTGTATCTCAGCTTCAGGTACTTCTACTTATTAACTGACATAATATTACCATTGCGTTTATAGTTTTGGTATACTCTGCTTTCTGCTTAAATTTTTAAAAAATACAATTAAGAGAGATTTATTCATCGAATCTATATTAATACAAAATATTAAATCTGTTGGGTGTTTTGTTGCTGCTTGCGTACTAAGTGAAAAATACTAGCTTTAGTCACAGTTCTGAATAAATTTTATCCTGGAGAAAATAAGTGTTTCTATAATAATAATTAAATTAAATCAATGGTACTGGTATAGGTACATCTGCTGTTCAATAATTAAACCACAAGCTAACAAAACAGTACCTAGGGCGTAAGTAAGTACGGGTTCACATAAACAATTATCATACTAAGTTCTCACTTCAATGGTGGAGGCAAAATGATAGCGATAACAAGCGACATATGCTACAAAACGTATGCGTTGACATCTAGTCACGGGCATCTTCTAGAGCATAATAAGCGAAATGAACCTGTGTAATCGTTCTACGAGGATAAAACCGACTTTCATAACAATAGCATAATATTTTAGGGCCCTTCACTGTTTATGGCTGGGCATTAGATAATAAAACTATGCAGGACTGTGTATATACCATTCTCAGCTATCAACAATCCAGACACTTTTATTATGCGGATCTCAATCTCATAAAGTTGTGTAATCACTTCCTTTATTAGATCGTCTCGTTGACCAAACTAGATGTTGGTAGGTACATGAATATTTTATTTGTATGTTAGTGTACCATAAATCTTAAGGAAGGAGCCATAATCGTTGTGGGGGCAGGTCGAGACTGGATGGATGTACTCACATTCAATACATTTAACAGATATTTTCCAAGATAGTCAGAAAAATAGTAGTGTTATTCCGGATCACTTTTATCTGAGTCAGGAGAAATTCTTTACTGTAGTTGGTTTGGTGACGAAAATGAGAAAGTAATATTTCGTTACAGAAACTATAGTATATTTAAATGAACAATGTGATCAGTGGAATTCATATTAGCTTTTATTTTTTGATGCACCAACTAATATAGTGGGTCCTATTTCTGGTAACAAAAATTCACAGTTTTGATCGTATGTACGCATCAAAATCGGAATCTGGAAGTCGATCAATTTTCATTGGATCAGATCTAATAATCGGATGATGAGGTAGCAATTTCAAATCTTCAATTTCAAAAATATGCTGGGGTTTTTATTTTTTCTCTAATATTTTTTCAAAACAATAATTGAAAGAGAAATTTCAACTCGAAACTATGAATCATACATTTACGTAATGGGCAATTATTTAAGTTTAGTGTCGAACACATATTATCAGCATTGCAGCCTCCATTGTTTTAAATGATTGAAAAATTTATAATATGTCAATATTCCACTAACTTGTATTTCTTATTAACGTACCCTCTAAAATGCACCATTTTCGAGATACAGGGTGTTGAATTAAAAAAAACATTTTTTTGTAAATATCATCGGAACCGTTTATTGTACAGAAAACAGCTTTTGTAAGCATTTTCTACTCATAATAACTTAAGTTTTGAGTCAGAAAGTTTTTTTTGTTAAATCATAATTGGTGAAGATTTTGAAGGAGTAGTGTATGTTTTTCTACCCAATTTCTACGCCAATGGAAACGGTTCGGTTTTGAGGCACCCATTTGAACCGCCAATGTTTTCTACACAAAAAAGATACTACTGGCCGTGAGCTCTAAAGTCGACCGTTTTCGACAAAAAACAACTTTTATGTTGAAAAAACGCGGTAGATTTTTCGAAATACAATTTTTGTTCTTATTCATCAAACAAAATTTATGTAAACGGTAGAACAAGTAAGAAAAGCTAAAATCGACCGTAACCATTATTAAAAATATTGGCACAACAAAAATGTTTTGTATCAATATAAAACCTAAGAATCTGTAGTAAATGATTTCGCATTAACGCAATGATATGTGAATTAACGACCCTTTTGGATAGCTAATCGCTACTCCATTATAATTTTCAAAAAAAGTGTTTCGCATCTTCTATAGCTGATACGTCATCTCTTGGCTACAACAACAAAAATTATTATGATTCCTATATTATGTGTTGTTGTTTCATACTTTTTAGTGCAACATCCTAAATTTCAATTTTCAATATCTACCAAAAGTAAAAGAAAAATATATCAGATGGTAACCGTACTAACAAAACATCAAATGCAAAGCAGTCTAAAGCACGGGTTTGACAGGTGCTCACAATAACCCTCTCGCTTTGATTCCAATCCTGCTGATTATTTTCACTGCTTTCCCTGCTGGCGTGTGGCCTCGCAGATCAACTTCATACAAACACGTGGTTTTGGTAGTTTATTGCTTATCCCCGTAAAATCCTACGACGAGACCGCCACTCTCCATCTGGTCCCCTTTAATCTTTGATATTCGATAGCCCGAAAAGCTGTTGCGAACCGTCCAAATCGCAGGATGACAAGGAACTACCATTAAAAGTTTCATTTTATACTGAAAGATATTTTTGTTGTTCCACGGTTCTTCGGAATTGTCCAACTCTTAACCTAACCAGAGAAGACGTTCGAGGGGACGTATGTGAGAGTGTCTATTCGAGAAAAGAGGATCGATAACACGTAAGGTTTCACTCAAATGGATGTTCTTTCCTTTCCTAATCGGATGAATTCCGGGTCAGGGTCTACTACTGGTAATTGGTTCTCTATATACAGTCTGAAATGGAGAAAAATAAGACAGCATTTGCAGGAAATATCTTAGTAATTTCTTCAATAAACTATATTTTTTTAATATTATGAAAATATTCATATAGCTAGAGTATCATTGGTTTATCTGGTGACAAAAGTTCAAGACAGTGCAACAAATTGAAACAAAATAAAAATTCATACCACGGAAATTCCGTATATTCATATTATATGGCATCTACAAAAATAAGTAAAAGTAACAATGAAGTTAGATTATATTACATTTTGCGTTAATGTATCACTATATGTAGGTAATGTAACACAGGTTATTCCAAACGTTATTATTATTTAGAAGTGAACTTAAATATTAAAATTTTCTGCGAAATTTCAAAATGCCTTATGCAAATACAGAATATTAAATTATAATTGTTAAATTGAACGTTATTCAGGGTCTTTCTGGTAAATTATAAAAAATGGATCATAACAGTTTTTAGATTTGATGCCATTTTCATTTGGTTAGATTTGTTGCTATTATAGCCATTAAGATTTCTTTGTAAGCAACTGACTTAATCAGCCATTTGGCTGGTTGCCAGTTATTTGACTGAATGGCTGAAAAGTCATGATAATCCGTTTCCAACAAATTGCGTATATAGGGTCAGCTAGCTCAGATCTCGTCTTCTACTGGTATTGCGCATTTGTTTGAAATTTTGCAGTTTTCATCTATAACGTAAGGCTCATCTGCAGAAATTATTTTGAATTATGTTTTAAAAGTTCTGTAACGGTATTATCTACATGGTCCTGACATTTTATTGCAATCAGTTTAGTGAAAATGAAATAAAGAATAAAAAAAATATAAAAAAGTCACCACTGGCTTAGAAAAAATCTGGAGTGTCCACTCAAACGACTTTCCTACCGATCGAAGGCAAATTCCACTGAACAGAAAAAAAGCAAAACAACAATGATCATATTACAATTTTTCGCAAGATGATAAGTTTAGACAAAATATGCCGAAACTCATAAAAAATATTAAATTTTATTTGGGCGTAAAATTTTTTTCAGCTTTTTCTGAGATACAGCTTTAGATGGGTGACAAAGGACTTGTAGAGGAATATTTCATCGAAATCCTTAGAGCCGTTTTTGTGCTACAGTCTTGTGCAAAACCCTTTTTTGTCTATTACTCAGCAACTAGAACTATCAGGAACAAAACAAAAAAGAATGCTACAAAATCTGTCGATCCGTTTCCGAGATAATCGTGTTACATACAGACCGATAAACAGATAGACAGACCAATTTCTGAAAACATGTTTTTAGCCTGAGGTATCTCTGAAACGTTAACATTTGATGAAATCTCGACACCGAAAATTTCACACGATTACAATACCCTAGTGATAAAATCATACGTTATATTCATTACAAAACTTTTTGCGATGATTACAACTGAGAGGAGCTAGCTCTGTTTGGCCATAAAAATTTTAAATAATTATTAATAATGAACTTCTCGCAACTTTTACTTCACTGAAGTGCAAATAGGAGCTTTATTGTTTAATAAAGACACACGCTAGTAAATACGAACCCAACCTATCTTCTATTTCTCAAAATGACTATTTAAATAATTGATGAAGTTTTCTGCCTAAAACTTTGAATGTTTTCGGAATTACGATAGGGCTATGATTATAAAAATGTTGTTTTCCTAATTCTGCACCGAATGACAAATATATATAGGAGGTCAAATTTGAAATAAGAAAAGTGTTTTGAAATTTTTAAATTTTCTCAATAAATTTTGGATATTCTGTGAATTATAATAAGTAATTACAATCTAACTTTTCGAATGAGTAGCATGCATGATTTTACAGTAACTTAATAACCGAAGAACTATTTATATTATATGCCGATTTTCTCTAGGGTTTCTGGAGATTAGCCTTTTGTTATAGATCAAGATTGTAACATATCAAACTCGTGAGTAACCTAATCTGAAATCTTTCTTTATCACGGAAAAAACCTTTCATATGCAATCAAGGAAGATATAAAGATCTTATATACTGAGTTATGTGAACGTCAAGACCTACGCCCATATTCGCTTTAAACTCCTAGAGGACCTTTGGATGGCTGGCAACGGAATCATCTTACAGTATTACTTCGAACCAGTCGGTGCTGATCCGCAGCTGTTCCTCTATTCGTTTAATTAAACCTTGTGGATGAATCACTCGATTGCACCCTAATTTGCCTTTTCTGTGATTGTCAAATCCAAAAAGTTTCCTTTCCAAGGTCCAAGGATGATGTGGAACAGCATATGTTCCACATTATTCTCTACCATATGTTCTTTCACTTCAAAATCTAGGTTGAGTTTCTCCTCAGATAGTCAAAATCGGTAAAGAGGTTTCCGATGGTATTTATGCCAAATCAATGCTTGTCCGCCAATAGTATATTTCGCCGTGTCCTCTGTTTATCCTTTTTCCCAGATCGGCTTTTACTCTGTATGTTCATGATTCTGTCTTCTCAACATCCTATGTCTCTTGCTACTTCCTGAGAAGGCGTCCTCTAGTTTTTTTCTTTAGGCAGAAAATTGAGATGTCTTCGTATTTCAGTTCATCGAATATCCCACAGTATGGATGCTCACCACTAACATTACCACACTTTCTGAAATTTGTGTCAATTATTTAATGTTTTTCTTAATGATAATGTTTTAAATGTAGTATATATTTATATTGTTTGTACCTATATTATTGACTTGTCAAAGAACTAAGGTGTAATACTTTGACTAAAAAATCTAATTGAAACTAATCTAATACAACCTTATTTTATTTTCCCTTGGTTCACCAATATTGAGCGTCAAATGTAATAGGTTTCAAAGGACATTATTAACAGAATAAAGGACGCCGGGTATATCTCAGGATTCGTTAATAGGACGACCCTGAGAATAAAAACTTTAGGTGTACATCGGCCAACAGAAAAAGCTGGAAAGTATTTATAAGTTGCTAAGTCTACCGCTAGAGGGCGTAACTCACACCGCGAAACAGAGTATACTGTTTTAATCAAATTTATCCCAAGTTAACCTGTATTAGAAATATATTTTTTACACACTGAAGATAAGACAACTTTTTTGTATTAAAGTTTTTTCTCAATCTTGTCAAATAACGGTTGGGGAGAGAGGAGAAATAGAAACTTTTTTTTGGTACGAACTATTTTGAATAATTCTATTTCATTTTAAAGCGCTTTTTGGGCGCTTCCACTAGAGTAATAACATTTTGAGTTCTATTATTTTCCGAGTCGGTAGATGGCGCTTTATGACAAAGTAGCAGATTTTTATGATTTACTAGAAAATTACAAATGCAATGGTATTTTTATTATTTATTAGGAATAAAGAGCGCCAAAAATTAGTTACTCGGTATGATTATTCCTTATAGGCTTATTTGAAAAAATATATTTTACATCATTTTTAAAAACAAAATTAGAGATTACTTTGAGTATTAGTAATTTTTTATTAAAGTTACCTATATTTTTATTAACCTACTTTAAGAATAACACAAATTGTCTAATACCTATCTTGCTCTAAATGGGGTAATTTAAGTTTAATGAAATGAGAATTAAAGACAAATCACTATAACAACAACTTAAGAGTTTGCAAGGAAATTATAATGAGTAGGATTCTCGGTCGGCCTTGAAATGACAGAAACAGAACAAAAGAAGTGAAAATGAAATATATCTTTCTTAACAATAACAAAAACTTTGGCATATTATTTTTCTGTCAGTTTTTTTCGGATTTTTCTCTCGACAATGTCTGTTGTGCTTAAGAGACCGAATTTAGAAAAAAAACATAGAAACTTAGAGCTAAATAACTCAGACCCTAGAAATAAAATGAAAAAAATATTAATGACGCCTGTGTGTCGTCGATCCTGGATAATACAAATATGTATGTATATATGTGGTTAGTTATTTGTGATTAATTCTCATTTCATTACATATCGTAAATTACCCCATCTAGTGCGACATAGATAATATATTTTTTCATTATTGCGAAAAATTACTGATACTCACAGTAATCTCTAATTTTATTACGTAAAAATGAAGGCTTAAATATATTTTTAAATAAGTCAATAAGGAATAATCATATTCGAGTTGCGGTTTTCACCAGTAACTGTAATTTTTGATGCTCTTTCTTACTCCCAAAAAATAAAAATACCATTGCATTTTGAATTTTCGAGAAAATCATAAAAATCTGTGACTTTGTCATAAAGCGCCATCTACCGACTCGGAAAATAACTGAACACAAAATGTTATTATTCCAGTAGAAGCACTCAAAAAAGCGCCTGTCGGGTATACTTCAAAATATTTATTCGAAAATTTTATATCTATATGTTATTTTAAGCGAATCAGATGCCTTGATTTTGATAGCTTGCTACCAGAATTTTCCGTTTTTTTTCCAGCCTCGTGACTTGGGTCCAAAATTAATAAGTGATAATCTCTCTGGTTTGACAACTGTCATGTGAAGATGCCAGTCATAAATTATTTTGAACAAATATTAATTTTTAACCTGTCAAAAATTAAATCTATACTTTTGAATATATTTTTTGGTATACAATTTTTGATACCGAATCTCACGCGACCTTGAATTATTCTCCGTAATTTTTTTCTTATTTGAGAATTTTTTAAAGAAATTTTTCAAAAAATTGCACCTCGAAAAAGTTTTCGGAAATTATTCAAGCTCTAGGGAGATTATATCATATTTCTACACTTGCTGAGGTATATTGAGATACCTTTGTTCCAAAAGAGATCAAACGTAGCACATAGATGATCATAAATATTTTTACAAAAAATTGGACCGACTTTATCAGTTGTTACACTGAAAAATACAAAATAATATTAATTCTATTGGTGCTGGTGAAGTTGTGCCGTTGTAGTTTGTTGTTGTAGGCACCAACTCCAAAAGAACCAGCACCAATAGAATTAATATTATTTTGTATTTTTCAGTGCAACAACTGATAAAGTCGGTCCAATTTTTTTTAAAAAATATTTGTTTTAACATTTTTAGTGTAACATTAGTCATGAAAATTGTTGAACGTTCACTAATACCCAAAAAGCTAGAGGGAGGTTTAGCGAAAATACGCATATCACATATTTCAGACTTTACCATTGCGAGACTCGGAAACCGTAACTCTTTTGAAAAAATGTTCAATTTAATTGTTTCCGGATATTGTCCCCCTTCTAATTTTCAAATCTGGAATTTTCGATTTTCAGAAAAATTTGACCCTTCCAAATAGCTGAAACACATATTTCTGACTGTAGCGCGGAAACGTATGATTATTTTCAAAAATGTCAAATTTAAACATTTCCGGATATGGAATTTTTGTTAATTCTGTCGTCTCGGATTTTCAATTTTCGAGAAAAATTGCCATCTCCACCCCCTTTGGGGGCGGTTTTTGGAGGGAAGGAGATTTTGGATTTGATTTTCCTCAACATAGGACCATTTCTCAACTCTCCTCTTGCAAATGAAACAAAAATCGTCTAAATCGGAGTACGTTTACTATGTAAAAAGGGGGGAAAAGCAATCTTACAACCGAATTGTATACCTTCTCCTTTTTTTGAAGTCGGTCAAAAAGCAATTTTAATGTCGAACTGCAATAATTAATAACCCTCATCAAGAAAAAGTATGTGACTTCTATCTAATCTGGTCCATTTCTAGACAAGAAACGAAAATTCAGGTTTAGATTATCTTTGTTTGCCGCTATTATTATGTATTAAACCGTCTCGTTTAACGAGCCGTGGAGGATATTATCCACCATATACGTAAATAACTATTGTACTTACATTCATACAGTTTCCAGTGTTTCCCTCGGTTGTGTGGTGGACTGTTATGTCCTATAAATAGGTTTCACTTCGAACGACAGGTATTATTCCGTATTGGAATATACTTTCCATTCTTCGGAATGGCAACATTATCATCGAAACTGTTGTATAGTTACGTCGTTTCGACGGCAATTAAACAGACTTTGTATATGAATTTGACTTGTTGAAATTCAATAGATGGGCTCTATAGATGTATAGAGAAAGAGCTTATGGACTGTAATTAATATAGTTCGATATCATTATGTTATTAGCCTTTATGTGCTTTATTTGAATAGTAATAAACAGTTGTATTCATATTCAAAAGATGGTATGTAAATAAATAAAATACTGCCTGAGAGAACATTTAAAATAGTTAACCAGAAATATGAAGCTCAGTTTCAATGTCATACATGGCACCACGGTGGCATGGGTTAGCATTACGACTCGGAAACGGATGAAGTAACAATGTTGGTTAAATTACGGAAAAGATGCACAATCCAAAGTCTTTTTAAATGGAATTCGTAGAAGTTGGCTTTCTTTTTCGGATATTTGGTTTTTATTTATATCCAACGTTATTTTGTAGGATTTCGAAAAATACAAAATATATTTTCAATGCCACTTTCTAACCTTAACATGATGACTTTTACAGATATTCACTAAGACGTTTCGTTTCCGAAGAACCTTCATCAACTTAATTTTTAAATAAGGCCCTTTTATTTATATCACAAAATAAATAGACATTTTGTATTCTCATATATCACTTGTTGTTGTACCATGCCATAAAAATAGTGGGCATTGGAAAAGAACAAATGTCATTATTGACAATTCATTGAAGTCACAATACAAAATTTAATTGGGTACATGACCTCTTAACTGGTCTAGAAATTATTAGAATTTATTCTTCTAAGGAAAAGTTCGATATGTTAAAATTAAAAATATATTTGGAAGACTGGTTGCAAATTTATTGGCTTATTTTAAAAAACAGTTGTTAATAGCAACAAATTATGCAACGAGATAAAGAAAGACCCTACAACGTTGAAAAAGTTACTGGAACACCAAACTCTACAGTAAATTTTATGTTGCTTACACATTTAGAATCTGCCATGGACTAAGGCAGGGCGACAACAAGACGAAGGGCATTTTGTGAGTGGTGCACCAGAAAATGTCAAGTGTATGAAATTTTTTTTAATAAACTATTATGTTCTGGTGAAAGCATGGTAACCAACAACGGAGTCTTCAACAGACGAAATACGCATTGTACAACGCATAAGCTATGTCTGGGCACCAACACCGTTTTGGTGTCAACATGTGGGTGAGAATTTTGGGATTCAGGATAGTTGGACTATTTTTTTACCACGGATCACGTACTTCCGATTGGTATCAAAACTTAATACAAGACGATTTGGAAGAATGGTTTGATTATAATTTACCGCTAGCAAAAGTCGATAACTTTTGGTTCCAACAAGATGGAAGGGGTCCCGCTCATAATTCGAGGATTTCTCAAGCATATCTATCAAACATAATTCCTGAAAAGTGGATATTCATATGCCTGGCCTCCACGATCACATGATCTGACACCTGACCTATTGTATTATTATAAAAAAAGTTATACGGTACACATCCTCAACAGTCATTTTTGACCGACTTCCCAAACGGAGGTGGCTTATTTGCTTATGTCTTTTAATTAGTAAACGTGCTACGATTTTCATGATTCTTTTTTATTTTAAAGACGACTATTGAGAGTTGTTCCCATTGAAAAACAAATTGCTCTTTTCCCCAGAACCTTCTCGAAATAGGGATGGAGGGAGCAATTCTATTTGAAATTTGAAAATTTGAGAGAACGCTTAAGACAGATATTTAAAAAAAGCATAGCTTTCCAATTTACAGCAGCGGTTGAGTTTGAAGTATGTGTTTTTCCGCTATGTAGAGGGTGTAATATTATATGTAGCAATAGTCGAATTGTACTTTTTTAGAAAAAAATACAGTTTTCGAGTTGCAGCAGTGGCGAAGTCTAAGGCATCAATTTCTTTGACAAAAAATAGTAACGACCTTATTATTCGGTGCACTGCAAAATAACAAATAATATAAATTCTATTGGTGCTGGTGCTTTTGAAATTGGTGGCAAAAGTCTTGTATCTAACAACAACTGCACAACTTCAAAATTACCAGTACCAATAGAATTAATATTATTTTGTACTTTATAACCGATTTCCCAAACGGAGCAGGTGTACAATTCGACTGCATATCTGCATGTTTTTTTATGGATGTTCGCGCCTTTTGCATTGTAAACGTGCTCAGATTTTGATGATTTCTTGTTCAATTGAGAGAGGTGTATTGAAAATTGGTAATATTGAAAAAAAGTAAGTATTAGAAATGCCAATCCCCCGAAGGAGGTGGTGATCGCAATTTTTCCAGATAATTGAAAATCCGATACAGCAGAATTAAAGAAAGTTCCATATCCGGAACGTTTGAATTGGACATTTTTTTAAATAATCATATGTTTCCGCGTTACAGTCTGAAATATCTATGTGTTTCAGCGAAGGGGTAAACTTTTCCGAAGAATCGAAAATCTGAGATTGAAAAATTAGATAGGGGACTATATCCGACCACATTAAAAAAAACTTTTTTCGAGTTAGAGATATTATCCAGCAACATTTTACCTGGACATTTTTGAAAAAAATCATAGATTTCCGAATTACGGCAGTGGTAAACTATGAAATATGTGTATTTTCGGAATGTTTTGAAATCTCTGAATAAGTATGAGTAACGCATTATCTTCTTTGATGAATGTTGAACGATTTTAATAGGTAATGTTACACTCAAAAGTGTGAAATATATATTTTTACAAAAAAAATGACCGACTTTATTGGTTGGTGCAGTGAAAAAATCAAAATAATATTAATTCCATTGGTTGTGGTACTTTTGAACTTGGTGCCAAAAGTGTTCAATCTAACTACAACTGCACAACTTCAAAATTACCAGCCCCAATAGAATTATTATTATTTTGTATTTTTCAGTGCACCAACTAATAAAGTCAGTCATTTTTTTTTATCAGTGCATCAACTAATGGAGTCGGTATTATTTTTTCAATTATTCAAATAGAAGAAAAATCTTTAAAATTAGAACACAATTGTACACCTGCATCTTTTTTTCAAATCCTCCGGAAACAATTACTTCAAAACAGATATTCGATATCCATCTAATCCCCCTTTGTATATTTTAGTTTTCAAATCTTTTGGCTATGCAAGTCGGTGGGTTAAAGGTGAAAATAATTAATTGATAAACCTTCAGCAATTTAATTTGGATATAAGAATAGGGAGGAGTTCCATTTATTTGAGTAAGATCTGCAATATTTGACTTTGATAAAGGAATCTCCTTATCTAGATCTCTTTTTGATCATTTTAGTAGAGGGTTATCGAGGGCATTCAAAGGATTAAGTAGTTATCTGTTGGAAAGTTTCAGCTAACATAAAAACTGCGGTTTAAAAACAAAAAGCAATCAATTTCTTAAGGTAAATAATTTCAAATTATCTTGATAAAAGAGTAATGGAAAAAAATGCGGCTAATTGCGAGTCGACGGACGGATCAATATTTGTTGTAATAGCGATAATAGAAATACATAGTTTGTCAAAAAAAGACGTAGTTTTTCGTATAAGAGCAACATCATTGATGTTTTTTTTTTAATATTGCGAATATTATTCGTCAATTTCTAGGTTTACTTACAATAGGAGACCACGTCTATTCGCTACAGGAAAAATCATTATAAGAAACTCTTTAGGGCTCTTCTGTGCTTCTTTTCTGCAGCACCTCATTACTTCGCCAGAGAATACCTCGGCATCCATGGACACGATTTCGCTAAGATGCAGATAAAGTGGCCGCAATAAATTCAAGCATAATTAAAACATCTTCCATATTGTTTCAGACAGACGTGGAACGCATTCTTCGACAAGCAAACTCCTTATCTAAACGTTAACTTGGACGACGGCCAATAATGAGCAATGAAAAAAATCATCCATTCCGCAATTATAAATGTAAGGGAACATTTAATCAGTTTTCGAGATTTTGTCAAGTAGTTAATTTATATTGTGTTTACTATCTTATGGCGAGTATTTCACGGCAAAAGAGAATAAATCACAGGTTAATTATATTGTTCGGTTACAAGTTGGCATCTACACCAGAGGCGGGTGGAGAATTATCGATATTAAATGTAAGAGAAACTATTTTCCAAGAAATAATTGACATTTATTGTCGTCATGTCATGTTCTTGAATTCTTCACTTTTAGACCGTAGGACAACTTAAAATTTTTCTTATGAAATTCAACAAAATGAGAATAGGTAACGTAATCTAATTAATAAAATTATATAAAATTACTAATATTTGAGCAACAAGTAACTATATACCGCGTCTGGAATAAGATGGAGTGGGGGATACCCACATAATGGAGCAAAACTTACTTCCTTTTCCCTTTCCAAATACAGCGCTGCTAATTTGGAGTGAGTCAGTGAGTCACTTATAAATCAGATCTGACTCGTATGAGGAGCTCGCCGTCACCGGTTCGGATCTGATTTAGTGTTGGCTTACCCTAAGATGGAAGCACTGCTGGAAGCGAAAACGAGAACAAAATTTCACCATTACAACGGTGATACTACCGTAAGATTGATGAGTGATAGCGATAGAAAAGACAGCTATCTCTCGTTTTTTATTGAAATAATAAAATTTAATGAATAAGATAATTCAAAATATTTGATTTTATTCTCAATAGAGATAACTCTCTGATTTAATATGTTCAACTACTTTTTTCTCTGAGTGTGAGGTTTGTGACAGGAAATTTAATTTTGAGGTGTAAGACCCCTCAAATATCATTCCTGGTTGGTTTTCTGCCTTGTTTGGTATGAGTACAAGAGTTTCGTTTGTACCTATATAATTATTTTTATATATGAAAAGACAAGTCATGTATCATCATTGAATAATAATACCCTATCATCTGCGTATGAAATAACTAGGCCTTGTATGACAAATTTTAGGATCAAGCTGATTTATATGATAAACAGGAGGGACCTCAAAACAGAACCATGTGGTATGCCTATAGATGGACTCTCTGATAATCACCCAACCGATCTCTTATCCTAACTTGTTGAGTTCTATACCTTAAATAACACCTCTAAGACAGTATCTATAACACCTTACTATACTTACATAATCTTCTTTCCAATGAAAAAATAATCATGAAAATCAGTACTTATCTTGTGGTTTCTGAGACAAGAGGGAAGATGGTGAATTTTTGTTATTTTTTGCAATATTCTCTATATTATGCATTCTTAATAATAAAATATATAATAACATTTCTCCAAATACGCGTTTCCATTCTATGTATCACACGATGCCTTTATGAAACATATTCGTTTGAAATTTCTATTTTGCCCATTTAAATCTACCTCTAGTATCGGAATTTGTTTATTTACGCTTCCTCACTATGATATAGTTACCTTACTCTGTGGAAATCCCAAATTTGAATTTGTTTCATTCAGTAATTTAGAGAAAGTGACAGAAGGAATGACAGGCAAACATTAAATAAAATCAGAGTGATCTTATAAGGGTTCCGTTTTTTCATCAGATGTACGGTACCCGAAACCTTGCCAGGCTGTATATGGAAACTCAGCATTCTTTGATAATGAATCGTACCAATCTACCCAGCAATATTTATAGAAAATCCATTTTGCAAAAAAAGAATAACGAACAAAAAAAAGGTAAATAATGAAAAAGCTAGTCATGCGAAAGTTTCTATCTTTACAATATTTATCACGGAATGCCGCTATGGATAGGACTACAGGTAGGACAAGAGTCAAGAATTCTCCCAATAATTTTAATTGTTCAGAAAATCTCGAGTTTCCATCTATTTTTTACACAATTATGTGAATTTTCAGGCCACCCTTATAAAGAAACTATGTGCAAGCCCATGTGCAAATTAGACAATGGCCATAAATAATTGATGATTGATGATGCTTCCTGAGGCCGTCCAGGTTCAGCAAAATGTTCAAGAGAAATGTTTCTTTAATTACAAGGAACTAGAAGGCATAATATTTATTAGCTTAACTGGAGAGTTATTTTCATATAGCACATAATTATTGTCTATAAATATTTTCTTATTCAAATTCCATATATTTTCCAAACAAATCTATAGACAGGAAAATGAGAAATTGGTATGGAAATTAGGGTCTTGACAAAAAGACCAGTAACTATTATCTGATGGCATAGTATCTAATATAAGTAGTTCAATTACTTGATTGAATATTGAAAGAACAATCAGAATTAGAAAAATATCTATCGGTTGTACACGATACCTTATTTCGAATGGGAGCAAGGTGATAAGTTAATACTAATATATTTTTCCCAACACCTGCCTGGAAAGTTCAACTTTCGAAGTGCAAAAAGTAATGACCTTTCGCTCGCGAGCAATATTTTTCTACTGTCAAAAATGTCAACGCAATGATCAAAGAAATAACTACTCAATGAAATTCAACATCCAAGGCAGGTGTTGCAAAAAATGATGTATCTTACACATGAGTAAATGGGCGAAACTGACAATCGTGAAACAACATTCGCTTCTAGGTATATGTCATATTCGTTGCACGACGAGTGTGGCGAAGGGTAGTCGGAACGACCATACCTAGGCTCATGTTGCAAAATCACGACTATCAGATATTTGAGCCTTTACGCATTTGTAGGTCTCCAGTGGTCTAGTTGGTAAGACTTGTAAACGAGAGGTCGGGTCCATCTAGGTTAAGGACGTTTTCCTAAAAATTTCCGGGAGTAGAATGATCGCTTAAAATGGCAAAAACTAGCGGTCGACATCACTTGCGTCTTACCAACCCGCGTTGAGGCAGCGTGGTAAGATACGTCTCTAAAACCCTCTGAATTAAATGTCTCTTAGAGACATATTGGTTTGGAGTCCACCTTAAGCTGTAGGTCCCCTTACCAGTTGCAATTCTGATAAGGCAGTGAATAGGAGGCCTTTTCAGGAGTGAAAGCAAAAAATGGCTGACGACGATGTAGCAAGAAATACTATTGATTAACTATAGTCGAGTTCGGATATTGTAGTCACTAAATTGTCTGAAATGATTGAGACATTTCAGTCTCGATCTTGATCTTCTTGTGACTATTTGACTCATCAAGCTTATTACATGGCTTCATATTGATTAATAAAGTAGTAAATAATAATAAAACGGAAAATAATAGAATATCCTTGTCTCAACTGGATTATAGCTCATATGCTTTTGTGCCCGAAGTATTGCACGTATTCGTTTTCAAATGCAGGTAGGTGAAATAAATATTTTTGTTCAATTAAAACTTATTAATCCACCATCTCAAAGTTGCCATGATAAGACCAACTGAGGGTTGTAATTTTCTTTCTCTATGAAAGCAATGTGGAGAGGCAGTTTATTTTATCAACCAGCAATAATTAAGATTAATTGTGTTGACTGTCTAATGGGCTTCAATTTATTAGCCTGCAATTTTACATAACTGAGTTGTTCAAGTTAGAAAATGTAAAATAAACACGGCGGTGAATAAATTGAGCACGATAATCGTACTTACTTTGAAGCTTACTTTGATGGGGTTCTAATATACCAATAACTGCCGGAGAAGAGCATTTCATCTTGATTATGATTATGTAAAGTATTGCTCGGACTACAATAGTAAGCAAAACGTTATATAGTTATGCGCCCCATAAAGTTTATAATAAAAGTTTCTTGCATAGGAGAAAAATTGAGCCGGTATGAGTGGTGTTTCTATGGATCGTATATTTGTTTAGGCATCGAATGAAATCATTTCAAAGTCAAAGAAGAAAATACTAACACCTGTACATAAGTAATAACGTGTAAAGTACCTACATACCTACCTACACCTACATACTTACACCTACATACGTACTTTTTAAGGGTAAAGCAAATTTTTAGAAAGAAATACATAGGTTTGTCTGAAAATTAAGTCATTTCATCTATATCATTTTGGAAACAGAGTTATCATGAATACTACGTTCTTTTTCGATAAAAATAGTCCCGTCTTGTTTGGCGGAATAATATTGAAATTTTGAATTATTTCAATATTTTGAACTTGATATGATTTTCGAAGTAAAGGCAATTTAGCTAGTAAAGAAAATTCGATAACAAAAACTGCTACTCCAAGATAATTTAAGTGTCAGTTTTACTTTTACAACTTTAAGTGCTCATTTATAATGGACGTAAGGCGTAAGATATGCGTAATGGATAATGTTGATAACTGGACATTAAGTGGGATCGTTCACAATAAACGAACGTTACACTTTGTGATACGGTAGACCGTAAGATCTTACGGCAGAACGTTAGGCGGACATAAAGTTGGACAATGTTCAACTTTACGTGCGGCTTATGGGAAATTTAGGAACATTTCTAGGGGATTTGGATTTTTTGAGTTGTATTATTCGTCGGTTGGTAAGTAGGTATCGGTTCGCATTCTTGTATGTTTAAAGAATCATTCTTCATCATGAAGTTCTAGTATTAAACCTCGGTATTCACCTTTATTTTCTTGATTCCTGTTTACTGGACGCACACTCCATCGCCTTGATATTTTTATTTACACACTATCTTCCTTGTATTCTACGCATTGCTAATAACAAAACCAATAACTGCATTTCCAACTCCACGGCGTTGAAGTTAGTATTCCTACACCAGAGAAAACCCCAAATTATTTTACACATGCGTAAAGACAAGTTTTTACGTTCATTATAAATAGAAAAATGTTACGTCTATCTTATGCGTTATGTAGCCTTACATCCAGTATAAATGGGCACTACATTTTGTAATACAGAAAAAACACTGAAATTCTAGAACTGAAATTTAATCTACGTATTATTATTATTATTGTAGCTAATTATTCTAAAGATAGCTTAATAACATATATATAATATATAATATATATATATATATATATATATATATATATATATATATATATATATATATATATATATATAATCAAATATTTGTTCTCTAAAAACCACATAAATTAATTTTTACTACATTATAAACATTGATTTGCTATATGGTATCGCTTTTAGAAAAGCGTTAGATTCTATAAAATTGTCATCTTGAATGCGTATTATTTGTTATACTTTGTTCTGGTTGACTGGATCGCATTGCTATTTTTTTAATTAATACCTACAGAACATATTTCCCGTTTATTATTTTATAATCTTTATGTAGAACTATACAAACGTCCATTATACATCAGAAACTATTGTACACCAACGCTCCAGCTCGACATATGTTTCGCCAGGAAAGTTGCTGATGTTGCCAACTTGATGAGCAAAACAATTCGAGATAAGAAAGATTATACTTTGAAGACGCATCTACTCTCAAATGAGATTCCCAACAAAATCGGTTCTGGAGTTACGAAGACATGCACAACCATAAATACAGAGAGACAAAATGAAAGAAAAGACGCATTTATGGATTTTGGTCACGTGTAGATAATCATAAATTTTATATGCTTGAGAAAAAACCTTTGCTTCAAAATCACAAACAAGCAGTTTTATTATTATATAAGAAGTTGAGTATCTTTTATCCTTTTAATTTGTCTTGTATGTTTTGTATCTTGACTAGACTAGACTAGAAAATCAGGAACATGATAGTTTTATGTATCTTTGATGATTGATTCTAGACATGTTTTTTCAATTCAGATCAGATGCTTCTTGGATATTTTTGACATGAGAGCCCTCTCGCCCTCCATGACATAAAAAGTATTTATATAGACAAATTAATGTTTCAAATTAATCATTGAGATTGTCTTGACATAATTGCTATTAACTTATGAGTGATATATGGCTCATTCAGTCAGTCTCTGCCACTGGTAAAATATTTACTTGACATCAAAAAAGCGTAACTTTTAGACGATTGTTTTATTTCCTTTTTATAACCTATTAAGACCTCAAGAAGCATATCTCATAATTCAAATCATTTTTAAATGCAGCGTGAAATAAAAATATAAATTACTTAGTGGGTTATTTCACTTTTAATATTACCTACAGTGAGTGATATATGGAGGAAATTCCTGATACATTTCCTTTCTCGAGGCGCAAAGCTAAAAATAGAGTTGTAGTAGTTTTCATTACAGTTCAGATATACGCTGCTGTTATAATTATGGTACTATCATATGCCTATAAACCTCAAGTTTTGGGATATCGCTTTTTTCAATGATGGATTCTAGCTTCAATTTGTATAAAGGCCAGGCATATAACCGAAAGATCTGGTTAAGTACGAGTGAAGCTCATGTGAAAAGGGCTTCGTGCTTAGAAAAGGTTTTGTTTTTGCAGTTTCCACTTGGGTTATCCAGTGAACTATAACTTAAGCCCTATATTCTGTTTTTTATTAAGGATACGAAGTTCCGGAAAAAGAACGATTTTCTTTTCCATGAATTTTCTTTACTACTTTCTAGAAAATATTAACAATAATTAAAAATATAATTTTATCGCTCATAATAAGTATTTTACTTTGATATGGAACATATCATATCATAACATTTGAAGAAAATTTTTTCTTTTAAATTTCAGATTTGAAATTTCGGCTAACTATCCTATACGACCGCAACGCGTTACTTAACACGTTGCCAATTGTAACGATGTAACGGACAGATAGGCGGACACAATATTAATCTTATAGGGGATCTGATTTTTATAGAATGTACGGATCCCTTAAAATTAGGTACAATGTTCAGCATACCGAAACGAACACCAATGGTCTTATAACATTCTTTCAACACGAACTCTTAAGTTAGAATAGATATAAATAGAATGTTGAAAAGTAAGATTTTATTTGGGTATATTTTTCAGCTTTTCCCGATCTAGGTGCCTTGAAACGATAGTCCTCCAGTGACTTTAGTAAGTCACCAAATTTTCAGATTGTTTGTACTTATCGTTTACCGACAATCGATCGATGTCTTTACCGGAGAACCTCCCTGATTGGCTTGCTAGGCACACATTTTTATATCCATAAGCAGATAAAGTTGATGTGAAATAAATATATATTTTGTATCACCAACGTTTTATTGACCACTCTGTCTTCCGAAAGGGTGTGATCACTCTTATTTTTTTAAATGGAATACCCTATATTTTATTATAAATTTATAACAATACTAGGTTTTACAGAGGTTCTGAAGAGATACGATCGACTTCGTCAAAATATTGTAGTGAGTTCAACCTCCTGTGTATTACATAAATAATAACATGAATTATTTTTTTCGACTAGGTTTATTTATGAAGTGTCCTAATTTTTAGGTAATTGTGTGAAATGCATTCAGGGTAAGTCAATACTTAAATACAAAAGGTTTTTGAGTTTTTCAAATGGATCACCCTTTATTTTATATCATGGATGAAAGTATGTAGGTACTGTCATATAAACGTAATCTTCCTTAAATATTTCCTATACCTAAAATTAATTGTTTCGAAGATATTTAATGTTTATTTTTTGAGGTATACCTTCAATTTGTGGAAATGAAAATAACACACTGTATAAAAAACTCAACAATCAAAAGAAAGATTCTATTACAACTAACTAGTATCAACCAAGACAGTATGATATGAACTTTTTCCTAGATAAACTAAACAATATTACTATATATATTGAAAATGCTCGAGCAATATCAGCATAGTATAAGTAAACTTACTTTTACTATGATATCAGGCAGGCTCTGATTTATCTTTGATGCAGTACTAATACTATGTTGATGCATATAGGCAATCATAGGCAGTACACTCTCCCAATACCTATATTATATCTATTTCTTATTTCCCTTGTCATAGAAACACTTTATTGGCAATCAATTGCAAACACAAAATTTACCTAAAAGTCATAAAAATCGAAATTATAGCATGCCAGATTTTCATTGATTTTGCTTGAGCATTTTCATCTTTTAGATATATTAGAATTGTTTTATTTTATCAAATATTCGGTTAATGTCAAAGTGCCTTGTTACCGATAATGAGAACTGATATTGATTAGTTGTAATTGATTCTCTTATCAATTATTAATACCTATTTTTATACAATGTGTTATTTAAATTTTCACAAATTGGAGGTATACCTACCTGAAATTTTAAGAAACCCCATACTTAACCCAGTATAATTACATTTTAGGGATCCGGAAGAAGTGTAGATGCCGAATGTAAAATGAAATATAAGATGTTCCCTTTACAAAATATTAGAATGATCTGTCATCATGTTGAAGAACATCCAGTACATTATTAGTTAATTTAAAATGTGAAATTATTGTTAAAAGTGCCTACAATATTTGCAAATATAATTCTTTTTGATATCCATTGTATTAACGGAGTAATCGACCGTGGACACACTAAATCTCCCCCTGCAGGTATATAGTAAAACATTGAAATCAAACAAAAGTTCTTCTCAACCCATTTCTGTTTTCTCACATTTTGCTCCAGTCTCTTTTATTAGATTGAAGAGTTTCCACTGAAATATATTTTAGATCCCGACTATTGTGATTTGTTTGTGTATAGCTAACAAATTTCTTATAACAATTAGAAATTGTTCCAAATCAATTTAACTATTAAATTAAATAGACAGATATATCCCCGAGCCGTGAAATATATCGCCTTAGACACTTTTCTATG
Organism: Crioceris asparagi; assembly: GCA_958507055.1. Lineage (NCBI taxonomy): Eukaryota > Metazoa > Arthropoda > Insecta > Coleoptera > Chrysomelidae > Crioceris > Crioceris asparagi. The sequence continues at coordinate 105,303,966 of OY293826.1, forward strand.
AGAGTGTTTGTTGTAGCTCGTTGCACTATTGGAAAAGTTGGGGCGTGAATAAAGTTAAAAACGCTTTTTGTTGTGCGATAAATCTAATCCCGCCAAGCTAGTTCAGGATGTGTGTTGGTTACGAACTTTTGCTGATGGATGCAAAATATGGTTAGAGAATTGGTTCGTCTCAGCTCACGCTTCCTAATACTCTGATGCAATCGTTACAGCCAAGCACCCTTGAGGCGAAATAAATCTAAGCTTGCATTTTTACCATATCAATGAATAAAAATTGTTCGTTCAAATACTTGACGTTCAATCAATAAACAATTTACTATAAGGAATGCGTTCTATAAATATATCAATTTTGAATGGGATATTCTAGCCTAAGAATCGAGAGTTTTTTTAACTAATTAAATTGCTTAGTTTAGCTATACTTACAAAATAGATTCGGAATCTGTTAGAATACTTTGTCTATAAAAAACAAGCATTGAAGCTTTCATTATTTTGATTCAATGTCACACCTTCAAAAATTTTCATGGTTACAACGGTTAGCAGTAATCTAACACGCAATGTTAGGCTTCATAGCTGAACATATTGAGGCTCATATTGAATATTTATTCATAGTTTATATATTTATTCATCTCAGAAAAAGTGCACTCTCATGATAGTTGGCGATGCGCGCCTTATAGCGGACAAATTTCAGTAAAATCATTAGAGCCGTTTTCGAGCCACAGGTTTGAGAGAAACTCGTTTTCAGCTAGTGTCTAGTAACCACTGAGAACAAAAGGCCCAGTGTGTCTCACTAGCGCGCGGTGTCGATACCTCATAAAATACAAAATAAAACCACAGAATCGGTTCATCCGCTTCCGATCTTATCTTAACACAGACCGGGAAAAAGACAGCATCATTGGTGATTATGGTGTAAGAATATCACAAAATTTATAAAATACGAAACATTTATAACCACGGGAGATCTTTTTCTTTAGTAAATGCAATTGAATAATTATGTTACTTATTCGATGAAATATTAAAATATCTGGTATGTCAATTGAAACGACTTTTACATTTTCGTCTGCCTGCTTTTTCCATAAATGCGCCATCGTTAATGGTGTCCCGGAGAATCGTTAAGACAAGTTTTACTAAAATCATTTTTGGCATTACTTATATTCTTCAGCAAAATACGTTTTTGGCTATTGCTCCAAACACTGGTTACGCCATGCGTAGCTTAGCTTGGTTTCGAGGTCGGCAAGCACGTAGCCATAAAGGTTGTCGCCCAATTGTCCGGCACAGCATGGACCGTTGCTAACCGTCGCCTGCAAGCGACGGATAGCTTGGTGGCCCACTTTCCCGGTGGAAACCGTCACGTCGCGGTCGTCTATTGCGAATTTCTTATTGTTTTAGTTTTCATGTAGCAGTGACAGGATCAGTATGTGCGAAAACAGCAGTTCTGATGAAGAAGTTATTGTATCGGCCACATTTTTGGCGGAAGAAGAAGAAAAGGAGAAGCATGTGGGTCCATCCCTTAATTAAAAGAGGAGAGTTCCATCATTTATTTAACGATTTAAAAGAAGATGAAAAAATTTTTTTTCGATATTCTAGATTGTCGCCGAATAAATTCTTAGAACTGCTTGATATTTGAGAAACTGTTTTAACATTTCAACATTCCTCATTTCGAAGAACAATATCGAGAGAAGAAAGGCTTGCAGTTAAAATAATGTCATCGATAGGCTTCCACAAATTGATGCTGGCCGGTGAGGGCCGGCTCCGCGCCCTCTTGGCCAGCCCGTCCCGGCACGACTATTCGTTTGACGGGGAGAGTCGGAAAGCTGGAATCTGTTCCGTCGATGGATTTGCCGTTCCGTGCAGTGATCGGCTAATGTGCGGTAGTTCGTTCATTTGCTTGGTGGCGGCCAAGTGGGCGACAACCTTAAGCTGGATGTCGAAAATTTGAATAGACGGCAGTAACTTTCTTACATAACTACTTTAGTTAACGGTCGGAATGTAAAAATATATAATCTCACTAACTGAAGAAGTAATTAACAGATGTAGATTAGAATATAAGTTCATTTACCATGAGACATATAATGATTACGATAGGAATATAAACCACATTTCTCATGTCAAAACTTTAACTCACAAAATATAAATATTTTTTAACAAAAATTGGAGCGACTTTATTTGTTGCTGCCAACAGTCTTCTATCTAACTTTAGAAATAATACAACAGCTTCAAAAGTATACAAGCATCAACAGATTTGATATTATTTTGTATTTTTCAGAGCACCAACTAATAAGGTCGGTCCAATCTTTGGTAAAACATATTTATTTCATACTTTTGAGTGTAACATTAGTCATGAAAATCGTTGAATTATGATACCGAAGAAAATAGTACTTATCCTATTACCCATGTATATTCTTTGTTTATACTAATTATTATTTAGAGATCTTAAAACGTCGCGGCGGAAATAAGCCATATTTCATACTTTACCACTATTGTAACTCGACAACCGAAGCTTTTTGACCGAGGAACCCCGAACGGAAGAGGTAGGTATACAATTCGACTGTCTGCTTTATTTTTTTACAAAATGTCCAATATACCTAAATGTTCCTGCATATAATCTCTTTCTTAATTTGGCCGTCTCTTATTTTCTATTTTCGAAAAAAGGACATGTGGATTGCAGTTTTATTTTTCAACCATCGCTCAATAGTTCTCTTTAAAATGAAAAAAAAACAAACATGAAAAACCATGAAGATTGGAGCAAGTTTACTATTATTATTATTATAAGGCGCGAACATCAATAAAAAAAGACATGCAGACAAACAGTCGAATTGTACAGGGTGATTCATTAAAAATGGGTAGTCTCTAAACTGGAGATACTACACACCAAAATATGGCGATTGAGCTTAACATGTCTTATACAAATGTTGCAGGTTTACGAGATATAGGGTATTTAAAGTTGGAATTTTAATTCGAAATGTCTTAATAATTTTGTGATTTTAAACAGTATCGTCTTGAAAATTGGCGACTTTTATGCAGAATTTAGCACTATTTATACAGGGCGTTAATTACACCCTGATACTTAGGTAAATTATAACATATCTTTTTTGCCTAATGAGTTATGGCTAAGACGACTAGAAAATCTAAAAGGCACTTCAATTTCGAATGAAAAACATACACTTGTTTATTTCATGTAACTTTATCAGTTTTTAAGTTATTTTCATTTTAAACATTCAGCGTAAAGACTTTTTTCATATAGGCCTGTGTCAGCACCTATCAGTTTTTCGTGTAATGAAATATTTGACAGTTTTAATATGATTTGTGTTTTTGCTCATTCAAATTATAGTGGACTTGGTGCAAGCAGAAGGTATTTAGAATTATACCCAAATCGAAAACAACCCAATCACAAACTTTTCTGACGTATTTATCCCCGCCTAGGCGAAACAGGGTGTTTTCGTCCTAAAAGCTTAAATGGTGCTCCAAAAAATATCAACGTCGATGATGAAGAAGAGGTTTTAGTTCGTATTTCGTAAATCCATATATCAGTACTTGTCGGTTATGTGCGGCAACATGAATAAGCCAATCGTCTATCTGGAGAATTAAAAAAAAAAGAATCTCCGTCCATAAATACTCCTGTCCAAAAATTGCTACCTCAAGCAAATAACTCGAAAACTGATAGAGTTATATGAAATAAACAAAAGTACCTTTTTATTCAAATTGAACTGCCTTTTAGATTTTCTTGTCATTTTTGACTGACTTCAAAAAAAGGAGAAGGTATACAATTCGGTTGTAAGATTGCTTTTTTTTATGGCTGTTCGCGCGTTTTGCATAGTAAACGTACTCCGATTTAGAAAATTTTTGTTTCATTTGAAAGATCAGAGTTGGGAAATGGTCCCATATGGAGAAAAATCAAAGCCAAAATCTCCTTCCCTCCAAAAACAGCCCCCAACGGGGGTGGAGGAATTTTTGTCGAAAATTGAAAATCCGAGACGACAGAATTAATGAAAATTCCATATCCGGAAATGTTTAAACTGGACATTTTTAAAAACAATCATACGTTTCCGCGCTACTGTCTGAAATATGTGTTTCAGCTGTGTGGAAAAGGCAATTTTTTTCTGAAAATCGAAAATTCGAGATTTGAAAATTAAAAAGGGGACCATATCCGGAAGATTTTAAATTGAACATTTTTTCAAAAGAGTCACGGTTTCCGAGTTTCGCAATGGTAAAGTCTGAATTATGTGATATGCGTATTTTCGCTATGTACAAGCTAAACCTACCTATAACTTTTTGGATATTAGTGAACGTTCAACAATTTTCATGACTAATGTTACACTCAAAAATGTGAAATAAATATTTTCTTAAAAACATTGGGCCGACTTTATCAGTTGTTGCACTGAAAAATACAAAATAATATTAATTCTATTGGTGCTGGTAATTTTGAAGTTGTGCCGTTATAGTTTATTGTTGTAGGCACCAACTCCAAAAGAACCAGCACCAGTAGAATTAATATTATTTTGTATTTTTCAGTGCAACAACTGATAAAGTCGGTCCAATTTTTTTTAAATATTTATACATAACTCATTAGGCAAACAAGATATGTTGTAATTTACATAAGTAACAGGGTGTAACTAACGCTCTGTATATAAATAGAGCTAAATTCAGCATAAAATTTGTAATTTTCATGCAAAAACACATAAAGTCGCCAATTTTCAACACGAAACTGTTCAAAATCACAAAATTATTGAGAAATTTCAAATTAAAATTCCAACTAATACCCTGTATCTCGTAAACCTGTAACATTTTTATAAGGCAAGCTCAATCGCCGTATTTAGGTTTGTAGTATCTCCAGTTCAGAGATTACCCATTCTTAATGAATCACCCTGTATATTTGATTTATGTACAGGGTGATCAAATCATGTTTATTTTTTTATTATTATTTTAACAATTTTAAGGCAAACTGCTGTATCTAAGAAACGACTCCTCACTGTAGAGACTTGAGGTAAAATAAATTTTTAACTAAAATAGCGTACAGAAAATTATTCTCAGATATTTAAGATGACCCCAAGAAGACATTTTTCTACATAAGGAAATAAATTGAGAATTTTCCCAAATAAAGGAAACATGTCGATATGAGTGTTTTGTCATAATAAAATAGAAAACTTTATGCACAAGCAAGCCAGTGAAAACCGCGTCTCGATATCTTACGCTTGACTTAAGATGTCGGGGAATGAACATTTAACGATATTATACATAATAAGATGATCCATTTTGAAATATGAAAACGAAAAACAGCAACGGTTGTTTTTTGTGTTACTCAAATTTCCATTTCTAAACTAGGAACCATAAAAAATATGAATAACTTAGGACGTCATCAATTTTAATACGAATGTCGTAATTCGTGCTTAGGCGCATATTGAGTATACAGGATGTTCATTCTAAGACTTCTCACCTCGGATTTCTAGAGATATAATTTCTTAGTTGCCTAAGTTTTTTATGGTTCCTAGTTTTAAAATAAAAATTTGAGTAACCCAAAAAAGAGCTATTGCTGATTTTAATTTTTATAATTCAAAATGAATCAACATACCAAATCACAATCACAACGAGTAAGGTAGATTTTTCGTATAAGGAAAGCTCTTTTTAACCACAGCAAGCTTGCTAAAATACATTCAGTCTTTCTGAAGTTACTTACAGATGTTTATTTACAAAAACATTTTAACTACCCCCACCACCTTATTATTAGTGATAGGGTAAAAAGTGTTAACTATAAAGACTCGATTTTATCGATTTACAAAGGGGTGAAGGCGGTGATTTTTCTTGAAAATTGAAAATCTGAGACGGCAGAATTATAGATAGGACGATATCTGGAAACGTTTAAATTAAAACATGTTTTAAGAAGAATTACGGTTTTCGAGTTACAGCGATGTTGAAATCTCAAATATGTGTATTCTAGCTATGTGGAGGGGTCAATTTCTATCGAAAATTTAAAATCTGAGACAACCACATGGAAGACCAGATTATTTGTAGCAATATTTATAATGAACATTTTTTTCATTGAGTTGCTTCGGTTAGTGAACGTTCAACGATTTTCGTGACTAATGTTACACTCAAAAGTGTAAAATAATTGCCAATGCACAACACGAAAGTTACAGCAGTTTTAATATTATTTTGTATTTTTCACCACGAAATAATTGAGCAATGTGTTACTAATCTGAAACGTTGACGTAGGATATCGTTACCATAATAACATCAAATAATCTATTATCAAACTAAGATGCGTGTTTGAAGGTGACGGTATTTCTTTTAGAAATAAAGTTCATTGAAACTTCCAATTCAAGTATTTCTTACAGCGATATGAGAACTTAGCGTCTACATTATTGACTAGTAGATCAAACATCGTATTTTCAGCCACAAGAAGGTTAAGTTTCGACTAGTACCGATATAACATACCTACCTATAATTCAATTTTAAAAACTATTTTCTCATCCAATCTAATTTTTGTTTCGAAAACAACGTGCATGTTCTAAGTTGAACATCCATAATATAATAACGGCTTTCCATGCTTCCCTGCTTGTTTTTTTCTTGCCTAGGTGGACGTGTGTTAAACAGTGGAAGCTGACGGAATAAAAAAACTCGATTAAACGCACCACTTGATTTGCCTGAAGGAAATATCTCTTCACATAGACTTGTTAGTCTTATCCAATGAACTACCGGTGACAGGTATAAATTAAATTCGATTCCTCAAGAATACGGTTGAAGCGCAAATCGCATTTCATTACAAAAGTCTTGCATCTTATAATTTTTATTGTACAAATTAATAAGGAAATGATATATAATGTGATGCAAAATAATGTGACTGCTACTAAAGTGAAACATGCATCTAATGATTTAAACAAGTCAATCAGAAGAAAAGTATTGCCAAATTTCTGACAACATGGTTCGTTTTTTAAAATAAATAATTGATCCAATAGTAAATCAATCGAGTGACCAAAAAAACATCGAAGTAGGCTATTGCGAACACGATTCTTCTCAATATCTTTGATCGAATCAGATGGGAAATAGTAAATAGTTGTCATGTCATAAACGAGTGTGTTCGGATGGTCCGTTGAATGAGCCAACAGTCGACGACACATAATAAATGAATCTGAATGCCTATTATGATGAAATATTCATTAATTTATTGTGAATTCAACATAAAAACAGATAAGTGCTCATATATAAATCAGTATAATGTTAATAATTGTGTTTTTTATAATCTTGTCAATATCCATTCTGTCATGACATTGCTGCATTATTTTGAATGTTGTATATATTGTCCATAACAGCAAGAGCATTGATTCTAAATATTTCAAAGAACATTTTTTGTCTTAGGTGTGAAATAATAGATAACCTACCTGCTTTATTCCAAATAGTTAGACAATCATCTGGAAAGGATTCAAATAAACCAATTTAAATAAAATTCACTTAAGTTAGAGAATATTAATTTAGAGAAGCTTTGCATGTGAAGATATTTATCTCTTTTAAGGCTTTTAAAACCAAAATTACCAAATGATTCAAACGAACTGATACTGAGAATTGATGAACCGTCATTTTGACATGTCATTATGGCATACAACGTTAAAAGATATTTGAAAGGACATAGGTAGGTAGCTACATATATATATATATACATATATTATATACATTTTAAATATTTGTCATGATCATGACATTAATCTAGGTTAGTGCAATCCTTTCAATTATATGGACGGACAGACAAAAAGAGGAAAAAAACTATTTATAATTTTATAGATTTTTATAACAACTTGCATCAAGCTGTCCTTGAAATTGTTTCAAGGCTTCAAGTGCTTTTAATACACATGTATTCACGATATTATATTAAACACTTCATCGTAGATGTCATTTTTCTGGATGAAATTAATTTTCAATGAAAAGGACAATCCTAATTGAAGTTGATGGTTTAAATATAAGATTATCTATTCGTATTAACATTCCATTAGTACAGCACTACGTTCAATATTTGCTCCTCCATCAGCGACTTAATTGATTTTACTATAAAAGTTGCATGATAAACGGTAATTTAATATTCTCTATCGCAAGATAAATATCTTCTATTTGTATTGAATTTAATAAACGTAGACTTAATTATTAATTAAACTCAAGGTCAACCCTTTTACGTGAGTGGTGTTCTTATCTATATTTTACACGTGTTTAAAGGACTTGAGTCAATAATATACCTAATCTTAGTAGTCAATATCAAAACTTTAGATACCCGGTGATCAATTTATAATCCTCTAGTTTGATATGTCTGTTGTTCTAAGACATACGTATAAGCTTTTGAATAGAATGTAGGTATCCATAGATATGGTATATATATATATATATATATATATATATATATAGTTTCACATTTTAAAATTAATTTGTAATATACTAAATGTTTTATAAGGTAACAGCATACCATTTCTTGTAAGCTATCATGGCTTCTTCTAGTAACATGACCGAAGTATCTTAATATGTTTCTCCGACATATTGTGGATAGTCGATCACGTACTCGGCGTTCATTTAGTATCGACAAGTTCGTTCTGAGCACTGTCCACGGTATCCTGAGCATTCTCATGTAGCACATTTCAAATGCATGCTGTTTGTCGGAGGCTTTAATAGTCCAGGAATCATATGAGAATATAGAGAACTCTAATGTTTTGATGAGAGCCATTTTTGTATTCTTATTGATTTTGTGTCATTCCAGATTTTGACATGGCATTTCTTGCAATCGATATACGTCTTCGGATTTCTGCTTCGCATCCTCATTTGTTAGTTATTATAGAGCGCCCAAGTAAATGAACTCTTCTACTATTTCAATCTTATTTATTTTATTACCATATACTTATATGCTTTTGAGTTTATAATTTTTTTTATATTTATACTTTAATATATTATTTCACATAGTTATTTATGGGATGTGTGTTTTTTTTAAATTATTTGATTACTGCGTATGTTGTCTTATTAGAAAGAGTTCAGCTTTTGATTCTTCAGGCTTTTAAGTTAGCTATCAAGATATCCATCCTACGTAACGATCTTCAATTTTAATTAAACTCGAGATTAAGCCCATTCTACCATATTTTTATGAAGCAAAAATAAATGAAATTTACTTAGACTTTCTTATTCTACTTTTTGAAAAAATATTGCTCTTCGTATATACAGGTCAACAGATGCTACAGTTACATAATCTGTTTTTTAAGCATAGCACCATTTTTATGGCATGTCCCCAAAAGATACATATTAAAAAAATAAATATTTCTTGAATTTTTCCTTGTGCCCATTTACAACCACAAGAGAAAAGATGATAAAAAATGTTGCCAAATGCGAGTCGAACTCTTCCACGAAGGGTTCCGTATCATTATAAATGTAAAATTCCAGTCTACCTATTACTGTTCATGAGATGGACGAATTTAGTATTATTTGTTGTTATAGCGAAAATAGAAATAGGTTCTCAGTTTGTGAAAATTTCAACTGTCAACGTAGTGACAGATACTTTGAAAATTCTAGCGATCTACCAATTACGGTTCATGAAACATATCCCGCTGACAGACAGACGGACTTACAGCGTAGTCTCAGTAATAGGGCCCCGTTTAAACCAATTTGGTACAGAACCATCAGAAAGTTCTACATAACTCATTGCCTAGAAATGTGTCAACTATCAATGGTAACAGAGCAGGCAAACATGGCTAACTGTAACACACAAAAATGTGGATGTTATTCTTAAAAATCAAACTAACCAAATAGCTAGGTATAATATATATAATTAGGTTTAATGTGTAAGACTTTTTAAGGATTTGCTTAAGAAATGGCCATAGGTATAGTGAAAATATCCAAGCAGAACCTTTATAGAAACAGATCTTGTCGGAATATGGAAACCGAGCGAAATTGAAGCTTGAAGATAATATATAATAAACATTGGCATGCTGTGACCTTATGTTACGAATTGATTTTTAAATATGACACTTGACTTCATCTTTATTTTCTGTTCTATTTTATTTTTTTCCAAATAGGTCTGGACAACAGATATATGAAACTGGGGTGTATTTAAGTTGATCCCCGTGTATAAAGCTAACGATGAGACTATAGTAATTGATCTTTATACTATTACTGAGCAGTTTCCTTGTATAAGCTAGAAATGAAACTAGTCAATAAAGAAAATCATTTTTAACGCTACAATACTTTATACAATACTTTATAAAGTCAAAATGGAGTTCCTGTATTCCTTTCTTTAGCATAATAGAAGCTCTAGAGAAGCACATAAATTTGACCAAAACATGAATTGTATGGCGGTAAGTTGTCGAGAAATTCAGATCACTGTATTCAATGTAATATCGAATCACATCACGATATAACAAGTTGATAATATAAGTTCATTGGAGTATCCATAAAGATCTAGATAAAGATAGATACACATTGAAAGACGATAACGTGATAAGCTTGTTCGGTGGCACCGAAACGTGCAGGCAGAGCCGACTTTGAAAATCAATCAAACCTAATGATATATTCATTATAATTACGTGCTCTTCAATCACTAATGTCAACAATGTTGGTTGTGTTAACATTTCACGACCACTAACTGAAAATGTAACGATGCTCCCTCGTAATTGTCAGGTCGTACAGCATTAATGCGCGGTTTCCACTACACAGTCGCCAATTAGGTTCTCCATCATTAAACAAAATTAATCAAAGACCAAATTATAGGTTCGCTAATTAAACGGAAATATATGTCGTTTCCTGTCGAGGATTGGGGATCAATTAAATTGGTTTGTGTGTATTATTATTTTTGTGTTGGACGCGGTCTTTGACAAGGTGTGTTCATAGATTGAGTTATATGGATTCAATTGTGAGTATGTTTCTCCGAGGTCGAAGTAATGGCGTACTCACTGTGTATTCGACATGAGATCATTTGAAAGATCACAAAATAACGTACACAAAAAAAATCTTAATGAGTAGGTAATACCTACTGGTCAGTTCTAGATACTAAAAAACTAATACAAAATCATTTTACTAAATATTAATGAAAATTAAAAGTTACCATTAGTCTGACTAAAGTTAAATTGCTAGGTCACATACACATAGATGAGCATATTGAATATCTTCTATAATGGGGTTCATTGTTTTCTTAAACTTTACATTTTCAAGACAGATATTCATTTCTGATAAATTAGTGTGTTGTAGCGATATTTTCCAATCAGATGATTTTATTTTTTTGTATTAATTTTTGAAATAAGACGTAATAACATTTTTCAATGGAGAATAGAAAGACCTTTCATATGATGAAGGCCTCAGTTTCTATTTATTTATTTTTTCGGCATAACTGGTACCCAAAAGGTTTTTCATGAATTCAATGTAGAGACGATTTTATATATAAGATGCCATTTTATAATCGGAAATTTTCATAAATACGAACAATAATTTTAATCATGAATCTATTCCATTTGGTTGTTTCACAATATAGCTTTTACTTTCCTACCGCAACTCCGAGAAGTTATGTAAGAAAATTATATATTGCACCTAATCGTCTGAAACTTTCGGTTTCCTATTTTCAACAGTTGTTTAAATTCCAAGGATCCCTGAGTCCAGAAAGCATATTTTCAGCAACTGGTATTTCTATCTAGAATTATCACTGGAATGGGCACTATGCTTGCAAACTTACTGCGCAATAGCTAAACATAGTTTTATCTCAGGACTGTAGCGCAAAAAAATCTTTAATGATTTTGATGAAACTTACCTACCGTAGAAATCGTTAATCAGCCGCATCACACTAAGCTAAAGATAAAAGTTTTCAAATTTACCGAAATGCCTATAATGAGTTACCAATAATTATTATTATAGATACCAATTGTTTCAACAGTGTTTCTATTAGGACAGTCTTGATTCCTACATTTGAAAAAGACTTAAGACTTAAAGAGTCTTTTGAAACAATTGTCATGTTTTAAATAGATGGTATCAATATATTTCATTTTGGACAAGATAATCAGATGTGTAAAATTAAGTAAAGAAGAACAACATCTTAATGAAAAGGATACTGGGAAAAAGACGGGAAGATACTACTTTAAATGATGCTGCAAAGGAAATAGTAAACGTCACAGCAAATGAAAAAACTCATCAAAACTGAAAAAAGAATCAAATTATGAATTAAGAGATTGAAGGAGAAATTCAAATATAAATAATAAATAGAAACACACACAAACTAAACTGCTAGAATCAGGAGGTATTAATACAGTAAAAGACTCATCTATCGTAATATCAAAATATTTTGAGCATTGCAATGTTGTCACATTTTTCCGTATCTGATTTCAACTTCATAATTTCAAATGGGTTACCCTATATTTTATATAATTTTTAGATAGAATATCCAATTTATACACCTATATCACACCACTTCTAAGATATTAATTATTGAAGTTTTTATCAAGAAAAAAGACAAATCTAAAAAAATATTAGTAAATCTACCAAGCTACAATGGTATGAGTATCAAATCTTTGTAAATCTTATGGAAAACAGTAAAGGTAACTGGTATGTATGAGCTGCAATTATTTTTGACAGGGTGTCTAAATAATATGTCTACTAGAGTGGTTATAAAAAGCTTTAAGTCAATTTTCGTGAATACGATATACATTATTTGATAAATGAATAAAATAGAATATTCCAGATCTTTTGATATATGATAGTCCTATACCTATACCTTACCATTATTGGATAATTTGCATTTTTTTGTAAAATGATTTGCTAATTGCTGAAACACATACCATTTTTATCCTAAAAGAGTACCATGATACATGATAGCATAGTTTTAATAAATTGAAAAATTATATTTATAGTTGTTAGTTTCTCAAGTTGCTTTAAGATTAACAAAAATAAGCTATAGATAATGAAGAATATTTAATATTCAAAACTTATTTAACAGGTGATTCCAATCAGTGTTATTTTTACGATTTGTCAAGGCGGGAAATTTCAGGCGTACCAACTCACCTGTGACGTAATACAACTTATTACTCAAATTGATTACCTATATTTAAAATTTATCGTTTGTGATATAAACTGTTGATGTTCCACATCTCTTCACAAAACTTACTGAATCTAATTATTTTTCATAATATATTCATCAATTCTTCAGCTAGAACTCAAGTCATTAGCAAGTTCCCTTGCCAGTGTATTTAATATTATACAGGAGTTTTCCTAAGTGAATTATATAACTCTGTTTATATTGTCCGATAGATTAGCATCGATACTCCTCCGTAGGGCTTTGTTTATGTAAGCCAGTTTCCTAAGGATATTTTTTCTGCAGGAGAATCTGCATTAATTGGTGGTGAAAGTCTTGGTTGAATTATTTCAATACACTGTGTCTTGTGCCTGAACAGGTTGATGTACTCAAAGAGAATTATGGAGGGAATTTGGAATGGCTATGTCAATATATTATCCTGTGAATCTTCATTACAATATTATTACTCCAACGTGATGTTAGAGCACTAGGAGTAACTGATTGTTATTTTATATGTTGCTGCCGAGAGATCTCTCAAGATGTGGTGCACTCGTAGCTCAAAATTATGCAGATGATATGCACTTCCTTGAATAAATAGGGGGTGCATTTTTATACTTTTCATATTGAAACCACTTTAGTAATGTCAGTCGTCTGTATATTAATGAATTTGAAAATTTGGTGGTGTCGAAAACTGCAACTTGCCAAGGTATAAATAGCTTAGTTATGTTGTTTATATGATAATCAAATTCAAATTCTTTTTCTAATTACCAGTTGTTAAACAAATTAATAAATCTCGTTTCGTTTCGCTTATTTTAGAGGTTTCCTCATAATTTACGGGTATTAAAGAGTGGATGTAACTTCTCTTTCTTTATAAAGCAACTTCATTTCTTCACACAGTACTTCTCTAGTATTTCTCCTTTATTGTAATGACTTTATGGACTCCTCTTGTCGTATAACAATGATCAGCGACCAAGTTCATGATGTCGAACCACGTTAGGTTAGGTTATTTATTATGTAATTCGTACGGGGGAACAACAATTGAAGAAATCAATTTTTATTTGAAACTGTCTAATTCCTCATTCTGATCAAATCCAGAATACATATTATTAGTTTTATAAGTAGTTATGTTTCCAATTTATGTGCAGAATATGATCCAGTTGCTAGACCGTCATTATTGCTTTCTCCACACTAAGTGGTCTTTTTTGTTCTCCTCATAGGTATCGCAAAGATTTTCATTAAAATTCCTCTTAAGTTTATACTGAAATGCATGTATAAATAGGACTTCAAGTAAGGAAAATTCAGAGCAGACAGAAAATACACCAATAATATTCCAAATACTAATACATATTTTGTCGTTCAACTAATTGCAATATGTTAACGTTAGATACAATAAAATTAAAATGTTATTGTACCTCTGAGGGTCAAAGTTAATAGAATATATTTAATAATTATTCTGTAAAAGCTCAGAGATTTGAAAATTATAATACATCTCTCGTAAAATAAGTCCATCAATAATCTAATAAATAAAAAATATAATGTAAATACGGATGGAAGTTCTCCCAAGCAAGAAAGTAGCGGAGGCATATTTTTCTATGTTCTGTATACTTACTGGCATACAATATATTCCTAGTGCTGGATTAGTTCACGGATTCCAAATTAAACATAGATGGTCTTAGAAGAAATACCTGACAATAAAGTGTCGAAAACTTATTCAATTTATTTATTTAAAAAGATACTATTAACTGAGATATGAATGCTCTTGATTCTATATGGTGTAGATTTCTTTAATATTTAGCAACAGTTTTTGATCCTCACTTATTCGTTGCAATATATCGTATTTTTTTTATTTAAACAATCTAAGTAATGAAATGCTAATACTTATATTTTACTGGACGGAAAATAGCTTTAGCCGGCGATAAATTAGAAAAGAAACCATTTAGGGAAAAGTTATGATCATAAATTTTTTTAGGTACAGAAAATGTCTCTATAATTTTCCAATTTGCCCCACAAAATTAACCCTCAGTATCAGAAATGATTTATTTTATCTATATCTTCGTATTCTGATCAATGTACTACTATATTTGAACTTTCTCCTTTTTGTAGATTTGGACTAAATAGGCTGTGACTGACGGATATACAGACACTAGAGTAATCTTATAATGGTTCTGTTTTACTATCGGATGTACGGAACTATAAGAAGCACCAAGCAGTAGCGATAGCGGTCAGACAGAAGGACTGACTACGGAGTCCAGCGGAATCCCAGTAATAGCACAGTATAACAAGTGAAATTTTTGAAAAAAAATTAAAAATAGTTTTTATTGGACATTTAAGATTTAAACAGTACCGATGAGTACCTACTATTGCTATCCTTTTCTCGATTTTAACTATACTTATGTATATGTGTTTGCCAGCAACAGCAATTCCATAACAAATTACTGTTTGTCTACCACAACACAAAATTAAACAATAACGTCTGACGTCTGACAATTGCGACATAACCATAGACGATCTTCCAGAAAGTACCTATATACCAGAGAACGAGACGTATATATACGCTCCATGCTCGTGCGTAATTCCAGTGACGGATCCCATTGTCGTTCCATGTCCACAAAATAATGATCTTGGTTGAATGAGATTGAATGAGATAATTATAATTACCAATATTGGATCACACTTGGAGCTTAACAGGCGGCGAGATGTCTGCGATCTAAGTACGAATCGAAATTTCAAGTCTCTAGACCGTATGGGGCCTGAGAAATCGCTGCGGAGTCCATTGATACAAGAACCGAAAGTAATAAAAACTATTTAAATAGTTATTGAAACGTTTGAACCATAAAAAAGTTGCTATAAATAATATAGGTAAACCAGTGACTAGAAATTTGTTAAGCTGTCGATGGAAACCGACCAGGCAGACATGACTTGGATTTTATTCTTAAAAATCGTAAAAGGTTTAGGAAATACTTAACAAAACTAATAGTATTTTTGCCTTTTCTTGCGAGTTTCTTTCAAAAGCTTCCTCTTTCTTTCTCATTCTCTCTCTTTCTTTCTGTTATATACAAGTATATCTCAATACCAAACGAAAAGAGCGCGTACAATGCAATTAAATTTTTTCGATCGTTTTCCTCACAAATAAATTGTTTTCAAAATATATCAATTATATTTGGACTTTAGATTAAACACAAAGGTAAACAAATCTTTCCAATATAGTTGAAATCATTGCTAACTCTCTGATAGAAGAAATTACGTGTCCTGATCATTCGAGTTCGACTTACGATTTTAGCATATATGATTTTCATTAAATTAAATATTTTTTTGTGACTTTAGGCTAAGAACTATCTATAATGAGGCATAAATTATGTATCAATGGATTATATTGCAAAATGTGTAAATAGGTATCTGAGAATAATAATTGAATCTCGGGTGGCATTATTAATAAAACCAGTACAATTTTTTATCATAGAGCATAATACTATTAAGCCAATGACTTGCTTATATTATCTATTTGTACAAGAATAAGCTTTTTGTATATCCAAGATAAAACATCTCTCATCAATTTACATTAGAAAGATGTTATCATATAATTATGATAAACTTAGAGAGGAAAGCAATCAAAGTATTAACCTGAAAATAGGAAGATTTTATAAACACTTATAAACTTTGATATACTGAAAATCTCGTAACAAAGTATCTATCAAACAGCACATATAGCCATTGATCGGTGACATAACAGCATAAACCAATAATGCATTCCTTACTAATTCTAGCACGAGCGTTACAATTGATACCAATCTATAAATATTGATTAACACATTAAATCAAATTAATGTCGTAATGTGGATATCAGGCCTTCTGATTAAATAAGCTTTAATTTGAATAGATTATATAATTGTTGATTTGCGATTCTAGAAAATAAATAATACTTATTAGCCAAATTGAATAGTTATTGTGTATGTGAATTCTCGGAACTAGAAGGGTTTGTTATGTACTATGATTCTGATACCATTTATGAAAAATGTTTATTAAAATTGATAAAATTTAATTCAGCTTTGTTACTGTATAAGAACCCAACATACAGGGGTATGTATCAATTAGAAAACTTAGCTTAGGTGTGAAAGAAAAGTGGCAGGGGAAACCAAAATCATATAACTAATCTGTCCCCACTTAGGTACGTGTTGTCATCATCAAATTCTTGAAAGTTTTGCATTTTATAATATCATTTCAGCATCTTTGTTATTGATTCATTGCATAAGCATGTTGATGTAGCAGCCTGACAAGTCTATAAAGTCGGATTTCTTGTGTAGGTATTTACCTACAATGAAGTTCAATTATAGTTGTTTCATCAAAAGTAATCTTCCTTGGTTGACGTCTTTATCTATTTGCAACAGAAGAAGTATCTTAAAACTTAACGATGAACGGAAACTACATTTGAAAAAGTATTCTTTAATAAAACGAAAACTTTGTAACTTTATAGGATATCTACTCTATGAGTAGCATATTCAGAAAGTCAAGCTAAAAATGACCCGTTTATCAACACATTTTTCATGGAAACTAGGTGTAACTGATACATTTAATATCTTTATATTATTATGAAGTCTAACACCTTAGCTAAAAGATATATTTCTTTGTAGATTTATAAAATGAGTTTGTGAAAAAAAATCAACAGCAAGTATGTATATGTTTCAATGTTATACCTGGAAAAATGACGAGAGAAGAAAAATATAAATAATAGATAATAATAGATTTCATTACATGAAATGTCAATTTACAACGTAATTCTTATATATATATATATATATATATATATATATATATATATATATATATATATTAATAATTGGAGATAAATAAGGAACATTTCGTTCAGAACAGA
Source organism: Crioceris asparagi (assembly GCA_958507055.1). Lineage (NCBI taxonomy): Eukaryota > Metazoa > Arthropoda > Insecta > Coleoptera > Chrysomelidae > Crioceris > Crioceris asparagi. Next base: position 105,321,839 of record OY293826.1, read on the forward strand.
ATGACAATAATTATTGTACCCGAGACGTAGAGTTAAGTAAGGGTTAGCCTCTCAGATTCAGTTGTATCTATATAAAATAAAGTAGATAAATAATAAACAAAGGTTCTGTATGTTCTTCATTTAAAATAACGTATAGGGTACTGCACATATACTTTCTGCCAAGTATGAAAGAGATACGACGAATAATATTTTTTAGCGATCTTTGATACATTTTTGATTCATTAGATATAGCCATCGTAAGTACTAAAATTGACACCCAGCACGAGTATTATGATAATTTTAAATCAGTTTTGGTGTGATGAAACTTTGTTGACCTTTAAGATTTTAATGTGGTTCAGTAGAGCCAACGAAGACTAAAGTTATTGTTATTTGGCTACAGGGTATTTTGTTCCACATAGCTTCATGTTACTAGTTATCCTCATTCCTGTCGCCTATATTCTTACTTCATTTCATGGTAAAATGTCGGTATTTGAGCTCCTTCCGCTGTCTTGTTAGGGTAGGGTATGAAATTATAAGCCCCTAACTTATTATTAAAATACACTCGGAAATTCATATAGACACATAGATACATACACGTTGTAGGAAGCGCTGAGGATAAAATATTACATATTTTATAACTATTCATGTTTTAACATCAATATTATATATTTTATGGTTATTTTCAGGGATATATAATTTTGGACAAATGAGTTTTCAAAACTGTTGCCAATTGCTAATTAAATAGAGAATCTGAATTTCCGCAACTACTGCTTACAAGGTTGTTTCTAAATATTCGAGTTATGGTTTCGTTTAGAAAACTATTACAAAGTACAAGGAACAAGGAACCCAGTATCCTGGTTCTTATGCTCATAGAAGTATTAGAACTAATATAATTATATTTTTTTTGAAGTGAACATTTCAAAGTGCAAACAAAACTTGGGGTCTAGGTACCAATGTATTCAAATTTAAGAAATTATCGGTACATTTCAATGACGTAAATGATTTTTTATGAATTGATTAGCATATTTACTCTTTCCGAAGGTTACCCTGCTAGCTTCATCAAAAATGAGGAAAATACCTATTAGTTTTTCGAAAATGGTATTTATTAGTAATCAAAGAAATAATAATTTTTATTGGTTTTTTTTTAGATAAAGTTTATATTTACGAGCAACGACAGAGTACCTACGTCTTTCGTCTTTCATAGCCAACCAAAACATTAGTAGGTATCTCTACAAGCCAGATTAAGAAATATTATCGATTAAAATAGAATTCTAGACCTATTCTGACCTACTTCCATAAAAAATATTTCAAATATTTTTCACATTTCTTATAAATTCTAAACTAGAACCCAAATAAGAAACCCTAAAAGAAACCCTTGCGAATGCTCGCTTTGCCCGGGGGGCTGGCCTGAAGCGGACATGGACATAAGAACTAAATGCGCATGTATTGGGTAAAGCGAGCATGCATCATTTGTATCTGTGAGAATAATTGACAAATATTAAGGAAGGAATAACTAAGGACTATTTCTGTGTCTAAGTAATAATTAACCTCAAAAGAAAATCAACATCACGGTAGATTCACGCGTTATTCGTAAATCTGCCCATCTTTTCGAAAACAGTATCACAATATTTTCAAATATAAGATTCCTTTTTCAACCACAGCTAGTTACTTGTTCATGTCGGTGAATTGTATCTACGGGTAGAAAAAGAGATACAATAACATAGAACTACTCAGTGCAAGCCTATCGAAGATGAAATGATTGATGTAGTTGAGCATTTCCGGTTTTGTAGGCGGGATGATCTTTTATTTCTCACAAACTAAAAGCCACAATTCAAACCATGAATTGGTTTAAAATTACAGGGCTTCTACATTATCACTCATGGCAGTATGAGAATACCGATAGAGTCTAGTTTAAAGGAGATGTTGGGAGTATGTATGAGGTGAAGGCTTATGGGATTGGAGACGATGGGGCCCTCCATGTTTTCCGTCCTGAATACAATACGTGTACGGAATAGATACTATACAGATTTTCTTGGGTATATGTGGAGCTTATTGATGTATGTTTATAAAGGAAGGCTGTGGTGTTATTGGGTAATTAGGTATTTATTGAGGCAGAGGATATGTAGGGCAATAAGAAAGGGGGGATAACGATAGCGATTAGTCTTTAGATACGACGCAATCCCTTTGCTGAAAAGTGTTGATGCAATGTATAGTTCATGTTGTGCTCCTGATAATATAGGTACCCTTCCCTTATAGATACATCATGAATGCCTCTGTCAATCAAATAAACATTTACAATAGCATTTTATTGGCAATACCAAGTTCCAAAATGTTGTTAAACGTAACTATATAAAAATATAGATTAGATAATATATGCCTGATGCGTTAAATCCATGACAGACATTCATAAAGGTTCCGTAGAAGATGGTAAAAGGAACTCTTTTAGAAACGCTTTTTTACATCTGATCTCCCTCTAATCTCCGAAAAAAAATTTCATAGTAGAAGATCTGAAAAAATAATCTCCTTCACAATTTCTTCTACAAAGTCCTTGAGAATAACATGCTGTACCTCTATTAAAATTTACGGAACCAACGGGGTTTGAGTACTACTCATAAGTGCGTATAGATTTTCTAATTTTTCTTCTTTCCAGTTTATTACTGTTCTAAAACCAAAAAAATATACGCTGCCTTGCACCATTTTCAAGTACTGAAGCTAGCTTGCTTAAAGCCCATATCTTAGGCATAATTATTCCTCTGTACACCTACTTATATCGGGCGATCCAGAAAAAAGTCATTCGATGTAGGCTATTGCAAGTGAGAACGATTTCTCATCATGTCTTTGCTAGAGTCAGATGGGACTAAGTTAAAATGAGTGTGTTCATTAAATTGAGCTGACGGCGGCAATAATAATTACACATAATAAATGATAAAGGTTCATTATAAAAGAAATAACTTGCCTATTAAGTATAATGATAATATTTGTCATTTTTTTCATAAATTTGTCAATATCCGTTCATGTCCATGTCGCATGGCATTGTCAATCCTGCAAAGTACTGTGTGCAGTGCGATATTGTCCATATGAGCATGAAGATGTCGGAAAATGATTTAGATTCAATTCCACGCTGTCTATTAATTTCTCAAACGATTTAGTAAATGTTTCAAAGAACATCTATCTGAAAGGTCTTGGTTTATGTGGTTTAACTGAAGCTGTTAGCCAATCAACGGAAAAGGATTTTAATATAACAATTCAAATAAATTCATGTCGGTTACAGAATATTTAGACTAGAGTTGCTTTCATCTGTAGAAATTTATCTATTTCTAGAAACTCCTATTTTTGACAAGAAAGAAAGACTAAAAATTTATAAACACTTGTTATTTGAGGTTTTTTTTGTCCAGCCGTGCACTAGGCAGTGAAGACGCGGCAGCCAGTCCTCTCATTGGAGCCAGCACACATGGCGGTCAAAAGTCTCCAATGAACCGTTCTTTGATTGGTAACCAGGTTACCTAGTGTGAGGCTGACCTCTAAGGCAAGCGAAACTTTCTTATTTCTGTCAATTCTTGCATAAATTGAAATTTGGTTTTCATCGATCAAACTGATAACCAAGCTTGATAGTAATATTCAACCATTGATTAGTCAGGTTATTTAATAATGTATCAAGAATTTTATTTATATGACAATATTACGCAATGAAAACAGTCCAGAGAAGTGTGAGAAGGGTAAGAAAATGGTGCAAATAAATTTTCTCAATTTTTACGGTCTACTTGAGAAAATTACGGCTGAAAAATTGACCCCAAAGCTCGTAGATAAAATGATAGCGATAAAATTGGAAGAGTAACTTCGTTAACAAGTTACAAGCCTCACAAACAGTATGCGTAGACGAAGTCACGGTCACCTTCTGGTAATGAATATAGCAATTACTTACCTATTATTGAATATGATTAATTAGCTTTCTTTTTCGTCTATTGTCAATCAGATGTTACAATTAGGAACACAATCTTAGAAGTGACTTCCTTGTATCTCATCTTTTGTTATCCCTCTGATAAGTAACAAATATCTTTTTATATTTTATGTAAAGCGATGCAATAAGAAATAAAATCCGCCACAATTTTTTTTGACTGTACCTTTTTTCAAGGACTTGACTCCCGCCTAAGCGGTGTGGGCTTAAGATCGTAAATGTGGACTCATGTTTCGTCATTGCTACTTTCGTTGCTGTGTTGTCTGGCTCATGATCTCGACTACGTGACAAGATTATTTTCTTCATGTAACATGCCCTCCTTTTGTCATCTTTTTCTGTTCTGCATACACACCAGATATAGAGAGGACGTGGGTGGGACAGAAACTGAAAAGAAACGAATACATGCTAAGCAGTTCTATCTCTACCGACAATATGGCACTCCTTTCCCGGTTTGTTTGTACATGGTGGCAAGGGCAATTTTAGTTGAAATTGTTTTCGAGATGTTATCACTTTTTCTTCATATTTCGCAATGACAAGATTAATCGTTTGACCTGTCCATTTGGAATAGTAGGGTTTAAGTATTTTATACCATTTTATAGCTATACAGTTACTATTTTCTCATAGTAGAAGTGAGTATTAAAAAGCAACGGCTCATTTCCATTTCCTGCAATACAAAAATATAGAATCACTTAAATCCGTAAAGTACTATATAAAGAATTGTGGCCACATTCATTCTCAGCCTTGAACTTACTTATCGGATTTCTAAACTAAACGAAGACAATTTTTGTCTCGAAGATCATGTAAGGGAGAAATTAACGGGCTGGCGACAATGTGATACTATAGATAGAAACTTAGATCTTAGTCTGTATTTAGATAAACTATTTAAAAGTGAAAGTAATTGATGTGCTCAGAACGAGAAAGTAGAAGTGAAAGATCTTTCCCTATTCTTTACAAGCCAAGCCACACAATAAAGGATATGGTAGACACGTTTGAGTTAGGTATGTGATTGGCAGTACTCGGAGTTTTGATTTTACATTTAATTGAATTCTGTAAAATATTTGTATTGACGGAGATGAAAAGTGATCAGGAACTGTCAGACGACCAATTAAAGTTGCAAGACATTAGCGATAAGCTATCTAAATATAATCAATTGGACCGAATTCATTATAAAGTTAATTCTATTGGTCCTGGTAATATGGTAATAGGGTAAGTGGTGCAATTTTGAGTAAAAAAAATACTGATAGCACCAACTTATTTCGAATTTTTCGGCGCTCTAGCTAATAAAAGTTCTTTGTAGAAAAAATGTCTCAGGTTTCTGAGTGTTTCATCAGTAATGGAAATTGTTGAACGTACCTACCTTTATATTTAGTCATTTGAAATTATTGCTGTAAGAATCTTGCTCTTTCTATCTCCTGAATACTCCTCGTCCCAAGTAAAAAAGAATCATCAAATATACAATTGAATTGTACACCCCCGTTGTGCTATCGAAGTCGTTCAAAAATAAGGAGCATGTGTATGTCAAAATTGACGCTAAAGCGTATTCATGTATTATTATTTGAAATATCTTGATTTGGAAATAATAAGGTGTTTGAAAAATCAATTATGTTAATTTAGATAGTATTAGACTAAACTATACAAATAAATAGAATTGAAGTGTTTGTTTGTAATATCAATATAACAGGTTTTAACTAATTGCATATGTGTCACTAATAACAAAACCACACTTTTTATAATTTTTCTCTGTCTGCTAATCTCCGTAACGTCTAAACCGATTCCGACCGTATTTTCACTGGCAGGTAGCGTGGACGAAGTCACGATTAACATCTAGTAGATATTAAATAAATATTTCATGAAGAATTGAAAATTGTTATCATAAAGATAGTACTCTGATCATAATATATGTCGTTCTTTGCGTTATATATCAAGCATTATAATCATTATTTAACAAAGTCACTAATAACAAAAAAAAGCAACAATTTTTATATTTTTTCTTATTCTGTCTGTTTGTTTTGACTAATCTCCGTAATGGTTAAGCTGATTTCAACAGGATTTTGAATTTGAAAAAAATCAAGATTACAGAAAAATATTATAATCTTAAAAGATTTGCCAGTCAACGTATTCAATGAAATTTTTAATGTAATAAAAATTTTGGATGACGCCTCTGGCCAGAGGCTAATCGCTTAAATAACTCTACAACTGTTTCAAAGATAATGGAAGTCCATTATATATAATTTTCTTTATATATATATATATATATATATATATATATATATATATAAGTATATTTTGATTTTCTAATGTTGACTGGTTTTATATTAAATAAAAAGATGTTCTTGGGATGCAGTCATGTAATGAATAAAATTATTTGATTTAAGCCGAGCTTTCGAAAATGTTTATTCTCTTCTTCAGGGCAAAAGTGGTGAATTTCAAATAAATTAGCTAAAAACAGGAATGATTTCACAGCCATCAATTATTAATGTCATTATTTATATTTATATTTGCCCTGAAGAAGAGAATAAACATTCTCGAAAGCTCGGCCATAATCAAAGAATTTTATTCATTACATGACAGCATCCCCAAGAACATCTTTTTATTTTATATAAGTATATGTATATACTATACATAAAATAGTTTGATAGAAAATGCTCAAACTTTTCGCAACATAGAAATAGAAAGAGAATTATTTTGGGTAGCAGACGTCCATAAAATATGACAGCTTCACGCCAAATATATCATGTATTCACCTGAAATTACTGAAGACGCTTTCCTCTTACTTCATTTGACTTCGAGCAATACTCAATGCATTAGATACTAATTCGACAAAATAATTATTTCGAATTTATAGTCGTTTATACTACAAACACATGTATACTCCGGAAATATCATTTTATCTGACGGAGGACTAAAACGTTGAAACTTTAAAATCATAATAACTTCCTACTGTAAAGTTAATAAACACTTGCAATAAGGAGTTAGTATAGTTTTTATTAATTAACATAATGATAATATAATCAATATTATATCACTCATTAAATCGAATATCACCATTTAAACGAGTATATTCGTATCGTCCCGATCATACCTATACATGGGTACTGAGGACAACTACTATTATTCGCCTCGTTGTCTCTCCTGTGTCACAATCATTTATTTGATGTTTCTATTTAGTCGTGAATAGGCGTAGCTTTATTGCCGTTTGGCTTTCTGACCATATATCTTACTCGCAATAACCTAATGTAAATGTAGTTTTCAAATGTAACATGCCATAGAACTGTTATGAATTAATTCAAGATAGAAGTGTCGGTATCTACCTACATTTTATTTCTACGTATTCTTCACTGGCCAATAAAACAACAGATATAATGATGGTTTTTCATCTTACTCATAAAACAGAAACTTTTTTGATGTTGTTGTCCAACACCTTAACAATTTAATTTTGGTATGTCAAACTCAAGCTGTGCGGATGTATTTTTCTCCCTCTACAAACTTTTTTTAAATATGTAAAATTTCTGGACCAATCAATTTTCATTTTGAATTCTATGATATAGAAATTTTGTTTTCTTTTCCATCGCCTCCACGTGACAACCCTAATCTTTATTGAAGAATTTGTGACACATGAGACAGTAGTTAAGTCCAATACATTTTTGAATTCAGCTTTCCAAGATTTTGCCAACGAACTCTTTTATCATTTAAATCCGACGGCTCGTCGCCAGCGAATAGGTAGATAAATAGTTCGGTCATGGCCGTTAACGAAGTTGACCCGGATATTTGTACGATCGATTTTCATAGGAAATTTGAATAACTAAACCGGTGAACCAAACACCTTTGATCTGTGCGATGGATCCTACCAACCACCCACCGATTCGTGGACCGTAGTTCATTCTGCCAAGTTGACCGAACCACGGCAGTGTAACCGTGCCTTAAAAGATCTCTATAAACGTCTAATAGTACATCGAGTTTGAATCACCCTTTATGTTCATGTTCAATATGATTTATATAATTTATTTCTTTCAGTGTAGTAAGAGAGCTTGTTCTTCAAGAAAATCGATCCAGGAATAACAAATTATTCTATTGAAAAATCTGCATATGATTCAATTTTTCGTGCTAAGTGCTGAATAAATCATTGCATAAACAACGACATCAAATCTCCTCCGTCTAAATGTGATATTTGTTTGCAAGATGTATAGTATTATCCTTGGCGTTCTTCCAGTCGGAAATATCCCAACATCGTTGCCAAACCCGAGGAAGACACAGCAAGCAAAAATAAATTATGCTATCAAAAGTACGTAAGCATACTCTTTCAATGATGGACTATAAAACTGAATATACAAATAAACAATAATAAATAGGTGAGATGTTTTGTTTTATTCACCGACTTCGAAAAACGAAGAAGATGTACAAATAATATATGTTTGCTTTTTTATGCATAGTAAACGTGCAGTGGTTTTGATGATTCCTTCACGATTAATAGAGGAGGGTTTAAATATGGTACCAAACAAAAAAGATCTAGCATCTCCTTCCTTCTGAAAACCAACCCCGAAAGGGTTGGAGTGGCAAAATTGTTCGAAAATCGTAAATTTTTGTTGACAGGATTAAAAATAGGCTTATTTCCAACAACATTTGAATTGGACATTTTCAACAAAAAATCAGTTACGAGCTCTAGGAAAGTGCAAGATTTTCACCGCCATATATTCAGATCACTGAATATAATTAAGTGTACGTTCATCAATCTACATGATTCATGAAACACTGAAATATTCTGGGTATTTCATTTCGGAAAATGACCGAATAGAAATACCCAGACGTGGGTATCCATATTAGTATACCTACGTCACTTCCTCGGCAAAATTTTGGTCAGGGACCGAATTGGGTATCTGAGCATAGCATCGATCGACTGAATGGAAATTTTACTGCTAATAGGGTAAATTTTATTGATTTTCTAGGTGGATGATTATAATTTTTGACTTATTTCAAGTTTCCAGTTCAAAATCTGTATATATCTGTCCAACATCCAGAATTTATTCATCAATAGGGGCAATGATATATTTCTTGTAAAAATGCTGCCTTGGATAAAGATTTCTTAATATTTATAGATAGCTACCTAGGGCTTTTTGTCAGATTTTCAACCTTCAAGAATTGGAAAGAGCAACATGGCAATTTGTTGTTTTAAATAGTAGGTACCAATCTTCATGTTAAATTTCCAACTACGTACTGGAATAACAAGAGTTCGTTTCATTTTTAAATAATTTATTAAATTATCATATCGTCAATAATATGACAAATAATACTTAGTCTGTTAAGTATAGAAGAAACAGACTTGTTTTGTTTGAGAATTTAATATATCTAAAACGATGATATATGTAAAAAAGCAACTGATATTCATTTTCATCAAAAAATGACATATTAGTGAACTAGACTTAGAACAAATGTTATCATTACAGTGATAAATATATACGGTCCATTCATTTTAATTCCACCACTTTTAATTTCGCATTCGCTCAACCATGTATCTTCATCAATGGCAATTGAGCCCACAATTTTATCTTTAAAAACATCGTAGCTGCAGGGCGACTGACATTTTTCAAATAGCAATTCCTTGGGTTCCGATCTTGAGTCTTTCTTATACGAAACTGATATAGAACTATTACCATCACTTTCTTTGAACAGTTCCCAAATTACCATTGATGCGAACTCTGGTGGATCATTGTCAAATAATCCCATTGCAGTCAGAACATTACCTATAGTAGTATCATGTCCTGAAAGCATCAAGAACTTGGGAGCAGTATTATTCAGAACATTTTCAAAATGATTGAGGACATAGTTGAAAAAAGGTCCACTGCCAAGTCGTTTTAGCGTGGGTGTCGTTTGTCTACTAAACGTTTGGCCAGCTATATTTCGGAAAAGCTTTTTATCCAATAAATCATACCAACTGGGTAGGAAAGTCTTATTGTGCTTCTGATATACATAGAATGTGGTATACAATAGTTGAAAGTCTATTTCATCTATAGACCAAGATGTGTAGTTTGCTATTTGAGAGAAAAAGTTGGTATTATTATTTTTCCATGTTTCGTATTGATTTTCCCACTCTTCTTTATATAGCTTATCATATTTTGGACACTCTCTGAGCATCGCTATGATTGCATCTTTATTTGCGGGTACAGTATGAATGGGTATAGGCTGCCAATGAATGTTTCTTCGGAAAATTTCATCTTTATCTACAGGGTATAGACCTGCCAAATTCGAAGCAGCAGACATTAATGTACGATCAACGTCCGAGGAACGTATGTAAATTTCGTCGTTCTCATATTTTTCAGAGAGAAAGTTTGAGTATCGGGAACGAAGGAAACTTCCAAGTTGATACTGTCGTATTTCACCAGCCTATTTAAGAAAAATAAATTGTTACACGAGTCGACAGAGTAGATTAGATCATTGTAATATTATGTAAGATATGTTTGCTTATTAGCTTGTCTTCAAAATAGAACAGATTTCAATATTCAATAAAAAAAACTGACCTTCAATAACTGTCCAAATCCTTCGGGCCAATATGTCAAATTAAAATATGGATCATTTGGATAAGAATCAATAGGGGCTCTATCTCCATGTCTGTAGAGCTACGAAATAAAATAATTATCCTAAAGACGTTATAAGTCTATTCATTTATTTTTCTTAGGTAATATGATATTTCTCTATAGTTAAATAGCGGCGATAATCATTTACTCCAACTGATTTTTGATTATGATAGAAATGTATGTGCAAACAAATCGAAATTAAAATGTTTTACATCTAAGTAATATAAGATCAAAATAAAACTAATAACTGAATTAAGAGTTAAAATCTGAATACATGTAATTTTAGTTACATTTGGATACTATCAACATCATATTTCTGTAGTCAGAAGATAACAATCACATGACATGAAAAAATAATAAGAAAGTAACGCAACGTCAGTCTCAAATACTTTTTTAAAACATATCTATACCTAATGTAATCAGTTCATACTATAGTTCAGCTAATATACCTGTTATATAACAAATGAGTATTTTATATTCACGACAACCAAAAAATTGACAACCAACGTCATATTTCACTAACAGTGGGACAAAAATTAACTGGAATTATTATATATATATACAATATATTTGAAAGGTTAGTCACAGCTGACAGTAACTATGTTGGCTAGAATAATTATGGTGGTTATACGGCCTAATAGGGCATTCATTGAAAGATATATTCATGTGAACTCGTATTTTCGGCTTGGTTTAAATTTAAGCATTTATCAGCGAAACTAAAAAGTTACAAAACCGCAAATGATATTTCTATCAATAAAAATATTAAGTACTTACAACATGGATCTAATATTTACCTATAGTAACGTTCAAAGCATATTGCCATATTCACAGGAATATAATATTAAAATCTTATATTAAATACATATACCAGGATCTCAAACATTTATATTTTTGAGAATTTAAATTTGACGAAAAAAAGACACTTCCAAATTTTACTTTTTTTAATTGTTCTAGAAACCAAAATTGTAAAGTAATTTCAAAAATTAGAAAATTTAGTTATTGACATTCTTTTCTTTTATAATGCGATTATTCTCGTATAATGTAGAAAAGTATGTATTTATGTTATCAAAATAATTTTGATTGAAATTATGATTAAGAAAAGAAAAATAAACAAGATAAAACAAAGCATACAAAAATATCTATTTTAATTTCCTTTATGTTTTTTTATCAGATAGCAGTAAATGATTGATGAACAATAAAACAGATAGTGTTCTCTCTTGTTTTTTCTTATATATTTTTCATTTCTTATTCATAATTTCAATCAAAATTATTTTTATGACATACATATTTTTCTGTATAATAAGAGAAATAATCTCAATAACTAAAAATTACAAATTTCTCAAATTATTTGACAATTTTGGATTCTGCAACAATTAAAAAAATAAAAATTTGAAAGTGTCTGTTTTTTTTTGTCATATGTAAATTCTCTCAAAAATTTAAATGTTTGAGATCCTTTAATATATATAATATTAGATTTTAATATTATATTCCTGTGAATATGGCAATATGTTTTGAACACTATCTACTATACAAGGTGGCCCGCGATTAGCGCGTCGATATGTAGCTGCAAAAATAATACTTTTCTCGAGATTTTTTCTTTATGGGAAGATGAGTGGCTATGAAGGCTATAATTTAAAATTATTTCAATACAGGGTGTCCTAAGAAATCGCTGGGTATCAAAGTTACCAACGTTTTTATTGGAACACCCTGTATTTTATTGGAGAATTGAGTTCCTCTCAAAATTTAAAGGTAATTTTGTTAAAGGTTTATAGCCAGTATCTACGGTTTTTGGAATAATTGAGAATTTTTAACTTACTCTTAAGCCAATTCGAGATTTCAATTTCTGTTTTCAGGACTTGATTAAGCTTACTTCGTTTTATTGAATGCTCATGATAGAATTCAACGAGAATGTACATGATGTTTCTGCGGATGAGCTCAAATATTCTTCATTTCACATCACTCTAAATTTGTTATTTTAAATAGAATACCCTGTATATTTTCCAACAAAATTGTAGCTTTTTCTACTCGACATTGAATAGTATTAAGTTTCCCTCTACCTATCTCTTATAGTAACATGAGAAACGTGAACATTTGTAAAAAACTACCAAACTGAAATATTTTATTCAAAAAAAATAATTAATCAAGGATGCGGTTATCATAGTTTTGGAAGGTAATACATATTAGAGACACTTCTGTCAAAACTAATCAAGGCATAGCCTTACTTGTATGATACATTTGTAAATTCCAGTTTCGTTAGCTAGTTTTATTATTTATTTTATTGTGAAGTAATAGAATAAAGACGGTGGAGAGAGTGGATATAATTTTGACCGTAGAAGAATGACAAAGTAATTGTTTGTTGGCGTCTCTAGTTTATGCCCAAAAATATCCAGATCAAAGACATCCCTATAAACTAAGTTTCGAGAGACTTTTAACTAGGTTTCAAGATACAGGCTATACTTGCTAGTCCAAATTGAGCCGATCTAAGGCCGTAATTAACAAACAAGTACGCACAGTAACAAGGATTCTTAACGACTGATACTACTTATTGTTTATTTTTTGTAGCACTGGCCGACGCATGCCAGAGCCAACTCTGGGTGGGGCAGGTAAGAATTTACAAGGTGTTTATCTAATGTTTACTTAATGAGGTAAAAGGCAAGACAAGATACTTTGAGAGACACTATACATATGTGGGGTCGAAATTCATCAATATTTTTGTTCGAGCCAGATTTTCAGCAACGACTGGACTTTTTTCGCATGTGGGCTCTAGTTGGTGTAAGCGAAAATATTGACTTTTTCGAATAATTTCTGTTCACTGACGAATGTACCTTTCATAATAAAAGAATCGTGAAAAGACGTAACTTCTATTACTACGATTCTGAAAACCCGTATATTTTTCATACAGTTGATTACCAAAACCACTGGAGTATACCTAAATGTCTATGCCGGTATTATCGGAGATAATGTCATTGGACCTTATTTTTTAAACAAAAATTATTTGGGAACAACTTTTTGCAGTTTTCACAAACTTATTTCTTGGAAATGTTCTTTTATTTACAAGAAGCAGAATGTGGCTGCTATTAGATGGGCTCCTGCACAATTTCACAGGGTCCGTGACATTGGCCCCTCACGTCAGCCGATTTGACATGCCTTGATATCTTTTTATGGACTTATTTAGAAAATTCTGTTTATAATTTAAGACCAACTACACCATAAGAGATGAATGTCAGAATGAAAAATGCGTTTGCTACCGTAACTCCGGACATGTCGAGAATTGTAGGAAAATCCTTTTAAGAGAGATTTAAAATATGTATAGAAGAAGATGGTCATCACCTAGAGCAGTTATTATTTTTTATTAACTACTAATGATAATCAGAAATGTAATTAAAATTTTAAATATAACTTAACTTTCAAACATCCTTCAAATATCTTCAAAACCAGAAAAAGAAACCCCCTGCACATTCTCATTGTGAGCATTAGTAGGTAATATAAATTTTCAAAAATTCTCACTTTTTCCAAAAACCGTAGATGCTACGTATAGTACACCTTTAATAAAATTACCTTTAAATTTTGAGAGGAACTCAAATCTCCAATAAAATACAGGGTGTTCCATTAAAAAAAGATAACTTTGATACCTAGCGATTTTATGGGACAGGGTGTCCCATAAAATAAATACATTAAAATAATTTTAAATTATCTTCACAGCCACTCATCTTCCTATAAAGAAAAAAATTTCGAGAAAAGTATTATTTTGGCATATATATTAAATTCCATGTTGTAAAACATTGCAGTTTTGTAATATTTTTTAGTTTCGCTGATGAAAGCTGATATTTAAACTATGCCGAAATATACGATTTTACAAGAATATCTTTCATTGAATGCCCTATTAGGAGGCCGTTTAACCTTAATTATTCTAACCAATATATGTATTCATATATATTTTTTCCAAGCGATTTTACAATACGTACTAAATTAATGAGACACCGTTCATGTGAGCAAAATCATCATTTAATAAATTTAAACTAGTCTAAATCAAATTAAAAATTAAAACTAATCCATACCTACTTACATACTGTAGCTAGGTACTTACCACAGCAACCGCTTGTAGCTCCTTTCCAGCGTCTATAACAACTATAGACTCACTGCTATAAACAAACGATAAAATTAAAAATAAGCTTGCTATGAACATTGTTAATGGATAACTGAAAAAAATGTGTTCCGCTAATACTCAAATGAACGATCAATATTTTATCACAATTATTTTTATCAGATATTTCGGAATCGTTTGCATTAACCTTGATGTTTGTGAACCAATTCAAGGGTTTTTAGCAAAATGAAATGCTTAATTAAATAACACGAATCTGAGATGCTACAGATAAGACCGAACGACTCTACTTTATCATCTAGGGACTTTCTAATAATTTTCTATAGGGCTTTCAGGAACATTTACTTTCAAAACCTTCCTTCAAAACAATAACTCATTATATTGATTATTAGCGATTTTACAAAAATAAAATTACGTACTATCAATGTAATCAAATTTGTAATAAGTGTGGTCGCTTATAACCTTGCTATTCAACAGCGACATAAAGTAAATTAATATATAACAAAAATTCTTACTAGGTAGATATATAATGACTACATTTATTTGTATAGCATTTTTTTATCATAAACAAAAATGTTTATAACTGTCTATTGACAATGGATATTTTCATTTCTTCATTGAAAGTTTAATTGAACGAAGACAAGACGAACCACTAATGAAATTAGCTTGCAATAACTGAGCTTATAAGTGAAACATTTTCTGAGATAGAGTACTGAATTGTCAACATAATGACACTGGATTAATTAAATTCAGGAATACAGTGTTATGATTTGCAAAAGATGCATCTAATCAACGAACGTGTCAATAGCATCGAATGTAAGTAATAGAAGTGGGGAAAGAAACAAATGTCCGTTCAAAATTACCGTGATAGTTCCTATGTACATTCTTAATTGTTAGTGAGAAGTGTACTTACTACTACCGTAACTTTTATTTTGTGACCTCTGGTATAACTTTCTGACGCACAAACCCAAACGGAGAAGGTATACAATTCGATTGTATGTCTGCATGTTTTTGCATAAGATTAGTTGAGTTAGTCCCATTTTACTCCCTGATATTATTGCTATACACGATCATATAATAGGACACAAAGAGTTCTAGAATCCAGATATATAAAAGCGAAAGGTCACTCACTCACTCATCCTGAAATCTCAGAAACTACAAGTGATATATATATACTACAAATGCAGTGTGGCATCTTATGGAGCCCATAGTTGCCAGCGCGTTGTTATGCCGGATTCGACCTACCATCAGGTCTTGTCTCTGGAAAATTTCTAGGCTTGAGTTTAAATTTTATCTCAATATTCAATAATTATTAATATTAAACAATGAATATCAGAATTACGGAAAATAATATTACAGGTAAATATAAAAAACGACAACAATGAGAGCCGTTTTCCTATTTAAAATGCATTGCATATAATACTCGGCCAAACTGTATGTATTCTCAGGGTCTTATTAGGATTTGTCTAATAATGATCGTCTAATTTTTCAAAGTTTGGATTGAGAAATAATTTTATCTTGCGTTATATCATTGAATTTACGACTGCTGTTACTCGGAAACCTTTTAATTTTTTTAGAAAAATTATTTAAACCTTACCAAATACGGGCTCTCTTTTAATTCTGTTACCCCCAGTAGAGAGAGACATTTGGGGGAAAGGACATTTTGAACGTATTTTCTTTAAACTGAAACCAACTCTAAACAGTTCTCTTTCATATGAAAAAAGAATCATGAAAATCAGGTCACGTTTACAATGCAAAGGGCGTGAGCACTGGTGCTTTTGGTTGGTGCCAAAAATCTTGTATCTACCTATAACTGTACAACTTTAAAATTACCAACACCAGTGGAATTGAAATTATTTTGCAATTTTCAGTAAACCAACTAATAAAGTCGGTCCTTTTTTTGAAAAAAAAAACTGGACTACTTTACTCGCTACAGTCTACTAGATATGACTGGTGGCTAGTAAACTAGCCTTGTGTGAATAATAAGTGAACTAGCTGCTAGTATACCAGGTTTGGTCTCTTATATTCCCTAACGTAGGTTATTCTTGGTAGACTTAAGGAAATCCACTATATTATTGAGATTCCACTTACATAAACACAAGAACGTATTCAATACACATGATATCAAAACTAACCTAACCTCACTAATCTCGATAAGAGTATGATGATACCCAAACTATCTGGTTATAGATTTAATAAATGATATACATCAATCATTAACTGTGAAATTAATAAAAAAAGGTTCGAGCTACAAGTAAAACTGTTGGAAACATTTCATTACAAAAATTGTTGGCTCAATGTAATTTTTTTTTGGTAGCACATCTTTTTTTGTTTGTTTTATACGAGTAATTGATTCTATATAAATAAAACTTAAATTGAACATTATTATAACGTGGAGTTACCTAATCGACTGAAATAGACTGCCTCATCTCTTCTGTGTAGGTTATGTTTGTTATTTGATTCCCAAATAATGTTAAGGACCGATCAAATCAGTGACAGACTTAGATACTCCTAAAGGAACTTTGTAGTGGAAGAAATTGCCGTGTGAAATAAGTATAGGTGTTGTGTTTGTGGTAATCTTGCCTTTGATTTATTTTTTAATATTTTTTGCATTTGACTACAGCTGTTTCAGAGACATAACTTACAAGCAGGTAAAATGATAGAAGTCTTCATTGGTTAAAATATGGCGCAATTAATTCAATATATGTGCCAATTAAAATTTCTATTTTAAGAATTCTGAGATTTTGAAAGATACTTATGGCACGAAATATACCGTAGTCAGCTGATTCTAATCAATTCCAATACTACAACTTGATAGCGTCTGACAACCGTCTCGTGACGTATTACAACTTGTTTTTTAAATAGACTATGTTATTTGAACAACATTGAACATGTTTTAGAAAAGTTTACTACATCAGAAGCAGTTATTTATTATACAAGGGAAAAAAGTAAAAATAGTATGACATTTTATGACAAAGTATCACTTTTTCCCGGATAGTTAGGTATACAGGGTTGTCCATTAAGCGCGCGGTGGTCTCTAGCGATCTTACCGTTGAAATAGGAAGAAAATGTTCCATATAAAAAGTGTTTCTTTTCGAGTGTTCTTTCTGTGGAAAATAATTTATGGAAGCTTTCTGGATATACCGGAAGTAGACATCAACTTCCTTATCGATTTTGTGGTTTGGAGTTATTCGATAATCTTTAGAAAATTTGACGTTTGTAGTCTTCACAAAAGTTGTAATATCTCGGAAACTACACCCGATCGAAACATGAGGTTTTCCCTGTTGCAAAGACCGAAAAACGTTCTTATGTTTTAGAGTGGCATTACTTCAAAAGGACTTTAAATCATTACACTAGAAATTTTCAAATTTGAAAAGTTTTAAACATGCAAAAGTCATTTTTTTCAAATGGGATGGTATGTCAAGTTTTATATCCATAAATGCGAAATGTAATTCTCTTTCGATTATTAAGGCATATCTAGTTCTATCTCTGTTGGTTTTCAAGCTTTAACGCTTTTTCAATTATTCTGCAATGGTACTGAGAAAATGGAAACATATCTACTAGGCGGCATGGATCACACTTACGTCAAAGGAGTTGTCAAATTTAATAAAATTTATTGGTTGCTGTAAGGGCTCGTAATCAATATGAAACATACCACCCAAGAACTAATTGATATGGTTTATATATCCTTGGAGACTGTTCAAAAAATTGTCTTCTCGCATCCCGAGTGTACTTACGGTCAACGGTTTCCAGAGGCACCCAGAACCAAGATCTTCTGAAAGGCTGATGGATAGATTTGATAGGACCAGATCAGTTAAATACGAAAAACTTAGCAGAAGAAAACGTGTGATAACTGTAGATAATGTGTTTAGTATTCTTGCAACTGTAGTTGAAAACCCTCATAGCAGTACATCCGAAATCAGTCGCGATTTGGGCATTGGACAAACGTCTGTAAAAAGGATCTTAGCGAAGAATAATTATCATCTTTATCATGTGCAGATAAATCAGCACTTTGAGAGCAAGATTTTGAAAATAGAACCAATCTCTGTAATTGGGGTCTTGCTCGTCTACAAGAAGATGCATTGTTTTTTAATGCCTATTATTCACTGACGAAACTGATGATCTATTGGAAAATCTACCTCTGAGTTTGTTGAGAAGAATGTAGTTTCAGTTGGAAGGAATGCCTGCACATTTTAGTGTCAGAGTCCGAAACACTCTGGATGAAAGATTTCCAGGACGCTGGACTGGAAGTCGTGGACCTGTTGCCTGGCCACCAAGGTCACCAAATCAAACAAAATTGGATTTTTTCCAATAGGAATACGTTAAAGATTTGGTCTACAAAATACCCCCAATAACAGCAGCAAACATGCAGGAAAGAATAATAGGGGCTAGGGGCATTCAATTCTGTGACACCCATAATGTTAAATAATGTAGATAGATTATTAACTGATATATTTAATATGTGTTTACAGCAAAGTGGTAGGCAATTTGAATACTTAATGAAATAAATCTGTACCAATAAAATCTCTACCATATTTTGTTTCCCTCTAGTTTTCCAACAACTAAATCATGTCGCCTATGATTTTCTTCGCTCCATTCTGGAATAATTAAAAAAATCGCTTGAAAACCAACAAAGATAGAGGTAAATATGCCTTTATAAAATCGAAACAGAATTAAATTTTGCATTCAGGGATATGAAATTTAACATCCCAACCCATTTGAAAAAAATTACTTTTAAAACTTTTAAAATTATGGGTTTATCGTTCTTGCATTCGCCGTACAGTCGGGATGCGAGAAGATAATTTTTTGAACATTCTCCAAGGATATAAATCATATCAATTAGTTCTTGTCTGGAATGTTTCATATTGATTACAAGCCCTTACAGCACGCAATAAATTTTGTCAAATTTGACAACTCCTTTGACGTAACTGTCAGCCATGCCGCCTAGAATTCTTCCATTTTCTCCGTATCGTTGTAGAATAATTTAAAAAGCGTTAATGGCTTGAAAACCAACAGAGATAGACCTAAATATGCCTCAATAAAAGATAATTAAATTTCGCTTTGGATATGAAACTTGACATACCATCCCATTTGAAAAAAATGACTTTTGCATGTTTCAATCTTTTCATATTTGAAAATTCCTAATGTAATGATTTAAAGTTCTTTTGAAGTAATGCTTCTTTAAAATATAACTACGTTTTTCGGTCTTTGCAACAGCGAAAACCTCATGTTTCGATCGGGTGTAGTTTCCGAGATATTAAAACTTTTGTGAAGTACTACAAACGTCAAATTTTCTAAAGATTATCGAATAACGCCAAACTGAGACTCCATAGACAAGAACTATGCGTAACAAACTGGACCTCTAAATCGACGCTGAATTCAAAAATGTGAAAATATACATGGTATTCTATTTAAAATAATGAAGTTGATATCTACTTCCGGTAATGCTGGAAATCCGCTATATTTGAAATTATCTTCCGCAGAAAGAAAACTAGAAAAGAAACACTTTTATATGGTACATTTTCTTCCTATTTCAACGGTAAGATCGCAAGAGACTACCGCGCGCTTAATGGTCAACCTAATCAAATCGCAGAATTCAACTGACACATACTTGATTACTTTAAAGGTTTCCTTAGCAACAAAGGTCTAATTGTCGTACAACAAGTACAACAGACTACCAGTCTTAAACTCAAAATATCCCAACGATAATTTTCTGACTAATATATTGTAATATTTTTTCATTATTAAATAATTGTTTTTCCCGTAACAGAAAAAAATAGTGTATTATACACGGGAAAAATATTAGATTTTAGCTCTTGGTTTCACAACCTCGAGATAAAATCTAATACTTTTATCTCTTGTATAATAAACTAGCTTTTCCCGCTACGCGCGTGGAAAACTGCATTCAATTCCATGTGTTTTTTTTTTTGGCGTGAAAATTGCTTTCAATTGTATATAGTAGTCTTTGCGTGATACGTGTACAAACACACATAAAGAGAGACAGACGCAATAGAATGTAGCCTATATTTTGAGTTAGACCTCTAGTAATACATCGGTTAAAACTGCATTCAATGCCATGCAGTAGTTTATGCGTGATGCACGTACAAACATACAGACAGAGAGACCAAAATTTTAAAAAATGTTTTTTTGGCTTCTTTTATTCTGATAAAGATTATTTTTAGTTTTTCTTAAGTATATTTAATGTACAGACACCGGCCAGCTACAATTTTATTATATATGTATAGATGTATATATGTATTTTCACACCACAGCACCAGAATCCGTTCACAGCAGGTACAATTATGACCATTCAAAGTCAATTCGCAACAACAATTAGTAATTTCAAAGTGAACTTTATAGGCATACATGTAGTAGAGAAGTATTTTTTTTCACTTGGTTCGCGAAAAAAGTGACTGCATGGTTGAAACAAACGACATATAGTAATGGATACAAACAAGCCATCAAAATTTAGCTCTCTATAACATTAAGTATAGATTATGTATTTTAAGGTATATTAATTTCTTCTGCCTCACTTTTTATAAAAGCAGTAGTTGTTCTAAAGTCCAATTTTTGGAACTTAGACAATTTTTAACTTACTGTTCTTTGTTCAAATTAATGATGACTTATCTTAATAGGTGGTCATAATTTATGATATTTAAAAGATAAGCAAACTATAATAAGGATCATCCAATAATTTTCCTATGAGATTTATCTCTTACTAACTTACTTAACTTTGAAACTGGAGCTGAAGATTAGATAATGAAAAAAATAAAACTTGAAAATGTATTTGCAGGGATATATATAGGTATACTAAAAATAACTACTACAAAAATACCAGAAGAATATTTAAAACAACCTAAGTCAATCATATTTACTGATGATACATTGTGTAAAATGATAACATTCTTAAGAGAATGTCCATAATTATTGATATAGTTGTCCGATAAATACCATGAAAAAGATAAAATAATAAGACAGGACAGATGAAATATTTATAATAGTTTAGTTATATGCTTGAAGAATTTATCAATATAGATATTAAGGAACTATTTGAGGAAGTGTATACAAAAAATATTTCAAGCAAAAATAAAAATCGTACAAAATCTTATGGGATCAATGATCTGGGCCAGAATTTTACACTCCACACTCTATTTGAAAGCTTTCCTCATCTAACGTATACGGTTCTAATATCTTCTTCAACGTATCATAATCGCAGTCTACCGCACAACCCCCAATATGAATTACCACAGGTTCCACTGATGAGTTTTTCTTATAAAACAGGCTGACAGTCTTTTGTCCGTACTCATCTTCATATAATTCCCACATGAGTGCTGCAGCAAAGTCTACTGGGGATTTATCGAAGGCTTCTAGAGTGCCTAATGTCGCAGCGATTGTTAGATCATGCCCGGATAACATTAGAAATTTGGGTCCATTTCGATTGTACATTAGATCGAATTGATCTAAGAGATATTTGAAGTGTTTACCCATGAAAAGGCGTCTCATTTCCTTTGTATCAGTAAATGTATCAGATTCGGCACCTGATAGGCTATTTATGACATCTTGATCCAAAGACGAATACCATGATGGTAAATATGAACTATTATAAGCTTTATATATACTAAATGTATCTTGTAGTGAGTAAAAGCTTATTTGATCCATTGACCATGAAGTAATCGCTGATAAGTAACGGAACACATCTGGGTATTGCTCTATCCATTGTCGAACTGCTCGTGTTCTAGTTTCCGCTAATAATTTATAATATTTGGGACAATCAAAAGAAAAAACCGATACAACACTATCATCTTTCAAGGGTACAGTGTGAATGGGTATTGGCCGCCATGGTAAATTATCTTTGAAAATTTCATTTGATGTTGGAGGATAGAGACCTGCTAGGTTTGCACCCGCAGACATAATTGTTCTATCCATATCCGACGAACGAACATAGATGTCTTTGTGTGAGTATTCTTGAGGAAGAAATTTATCATACCTCTTTCTGAAATATCTTCCCAGTTCATACTGCCGCAATAATCCAACCTAAAGAAAATATTTTAAAATTAATCTGATATTGAGGACAAGTCTTCTGTAGGTATTTGTAGGAATCTCGTTTATTTTGTACCAGAATAATTACTTGAAAATCTCACCTTTAATAATTGTCCAAGCCCATCTGGCCAATATTTATCATCTTGGTAGGGATCTCCTGGATATGAGCTAAGAGGCGAACGATCCCCATGCCGATAGAGCTGAAATACATTTCACGTTATATTTTATTTGGAATACTAAATTAATATAATTTTTGACCGCCCCCCACATATTAAAGTGGTATCCAATTTTTTGTATTTTATTTTTAGTTCATATTTTATCGTTTTGATTTGGTTTTCACACAGATGGTGCTAAAAAGTTGCTTAACCCTAGTGTTAATAACAAGCTGTGGAATAATTTCTTGCCATATTCTTTAAAAAGTGTTGTTAAGAATTAGGTAGGTAGGTATATCTTTCCCAAATTTTGTTTTTTTGGTTCATATCTTGTCAACAACAGTTTAATTTAAGAATTTTTATTTCTTGCCAAGGGAAGCTTTTCTAGGTTGCGATATGTAACCTTATTGAGACTATGAATTGACGTAAGCACACAAAATATTAAACTAAGGGTCTAATAGGAGGTTAGTTAATTCTTCAGTTTGTGTAACTCATATCTTGAAGACAGAATAAAAATAGTGCATTTCATAATAACTTTTATAACATCAGTCACTTTATCTTCCTTTCTTTTAAATTAACTTTGAATTATATCAAAAAATATTATAAAGTTTTTAATGTAGGATTAAAATTGATAGGAGATTACTTAAATTTGATTATGGAATCGGCCGTTAATTTGTTATTATGTTTCTTTAGGTAAGATATATACTGTTGAAATTATTTACATAACAAAGTCATCTTATTTTATTTGTCGCTTAAAATAATCACTTCATTGAAACTAAACAATATTTTAGTTAGTTTCACATTAGATTAGCTAAATTTATATTAGGGCAATGCGGAACGTCATCACGTCAAACACAAATAAATTGTTGGTGACGAGTTCAGTTCGCTCTAAAAAGATAAATTTTTATTCTGAAAATATTGGTTAAGGAACTACTATACAAGTTGTTTTAAAAATAGGGTTATATAACCTTTTAGCTCCCCTTTATAACAACAAAAATGATTGCATTGTAGATTGCAAAAAGAGTTATGGATATTGAACTAAAAATAAAAAAGTTATGAGATTAAAAATGTTATCAGATTTTAATTGACTGCATGTTTTTGCACCTGTTTTGTATTATAAACGTGTTCATGTTTTGATCCTATCCTATTCTTTCAGGTAGGTTTTTTAAAATCTTGCCGAATCAAAAGCTATTGTATACTTATATTACTAAGCAACTTCAAAATAAACGGTACCAATTTAACGAAAAATATTATTTTGTATTTTTCCTCGTACTATCTATTAAAGTTGATTCTAGTAGGAGAATACTTTTTTGTCATTGAATGTAATGTGGAAAATAAACTTACCACGGCAACACCAATAAGTGTTTTATTTTCAGATGCTTCTGAATATTGCACAAGGGAAAGGGCAAATACAAGAAGGGATATTTTAGTCTGCATTGTTGACTCACAACTGGTGAATGAAGGAACATCACACAGATATATAAAGGTACCAGACATCATTAGTAAAGATTAGTTATTGTTAATCCTCTCTGCATGGTTTTCACATAAGATTTTAATGGACAAATTTATTGTTAGATACAGACTGAATTCTACGAAGTTTATGGAATTTGAAAACTTTAATAGTCAAGAGCTTCATTTAGTATTAGTATCATTATGACTTTTATATGGACCTAAGCAAAAACGCAAACTTTACTGGATAGCATCTTCATTAACAAACCAACAATGTACCACAATATGCCTATGTTATATTATGTTTGTTTCTAAGAAAATACTTACCTTTGTTAGCTGTAAGCATATTAGTTTTGTTAGCAGACAGAATCAATAAATCAAATGTCAAAAACGAAAATTTTCTTTAAATTCTGACTTTGAGAATTACTGAATATTTGTTTATTTAATATTAACTTTCGCCCGCAACTTCGTGCGCCTGGAATACGGTATTCAATTACATGCAGTAGTTTTTTGCGTGATGCGTGTACAAACATATAGTGAGACAGTCATACGCAGTAAAATGGGGCCTATATTTTGAGTTAGACCTCTAGTCATATATCGGTGAAAATTGCATGCAATTCCATATACCTAGTAGTTTTTGCGTGAAGTGTGTACAAACACACAGAGAGACAGACAAAAATTCGAAAAACTGTTTTTTCGGCTTCTGTTGCTCTAATAAGGAGCCCCCATATTAGTTTTTCTTAAATATCTTGAATGTACAGACATCGGCCTGATACAATTTTATTATAATAAAAATAATAATAGATTAATAATATTTATTGCATAAAATAAGGTAGGTATTACAAATGGTATTACTAGCAAGGTAATAGCAAATGAAGAATTCCTCAAAGTACTTAGTACTTGTTGAGGATGTTAAACAAACAAATCAAATTTCTGTAATCATGATAACTTGATACTAATAATTTTATAATAATAATATGTTTTTTAAATAATAATCGGATCTTTGATTTGTGATATAAATATGGTTAATAAGATTATTCTATACTTGTTAATTGAAAAACACAGACAAGTAGAAAATAGTACTTACCATGTTTTATTTCCAGTATCAGTTATATTAATAAAAAAGCAAGTCAAGGAGACTATGTTTTTATAGAATGAAAGCATTAAAAGAAATCATAGATTTGAACATCATGTCCTTCATCTCTATTTTGTACTCATCTCCTTTACCCATTTCTTTTTGACCGACGAAGCAAACGGAGGAGGTATACAATTCAACTTCAACAACAGTAAAGGTGCATCGATTTTGATGATTTTTTTTTCATTTGAGAGAGGAGCATTGAGAATTGATAATTTTGAAGTTGTGCCGTTGTAGTTTGTTATTATAGGCACTAACTCCAAAAGAACCAGCACCAATAGAATTAATATTATTTTTTATTTTTCAGTGCAACAACTAATAAAGTCGGTCCAATTTTTTGTAAAAAATATTTATTGTACATGCCTACAGTAAAAAACAATAGCAACAAATGACAGTATAGTATGTTAAGTAATAAGAATTTCTTGTATCAATGTGTAATTTTTCTCGCGGTATTTCAGATATCCAATTTTTAGATTTGTTCTTAAACATCGCAGGCGAATTGATGTTTTTCATATCTATATCTAGTAGATTGTAAAGTTTCGGGCCTACGTATGTATGGCACATAAGTGCTGAAGTTTTTTTTTGGTTTTGGGACGAAAGAAATTTTGTTCAAGCTTTTTCTGTATTTATGTTGATACAACAAGAGACTTTGACAAAATAACTGGTTTACATCGAATACTTTGGTTTCACTATATAAAGTGTTGGATGAGTATCGTATTGGTTTACTGAATATAATTTTAGGTATAAGTTTTTGTATCGTATTAAGATTTTTAATCAGAGTTATATTTGCCTCTCCCCATGCTATTATTCCATATAGATGTTAAAATTTGTGCAAGAGATATCTTAATTTTTTATGATTTTATTTATATGTGATTCCCACTTCAAGTGCCTATCTATGACTACTCCTAGATATTTATTTTTTGAAATTTCAACAGGGCTATTATTGTGTGTAAAGATAATTTTATTGTAGTTTGGTAATTATTTTTTGTAAAATGTGTACGGTATAAAACATGTTTTGTTGAAGTTTATAGTTAGCAATTTTGTGTCAAACCAACGCTGATTATAGGAAAATCTCTTTCTACTTTAGTTTTGAGTCCAATCTATGAAGTGTCGCTATAAAATATTGATGTGTTATCAGCAAAAGTAAGAATTTCTCATTCTGATTCGATGTGAAATAAATCATTCAGATATATAATAAACAGGATTAGTCCTATGACGCTTCCCTGTGGTACTACATATTTCAAGGCAAGGTTGTCACTTTCCGTTGCCCCTATTTTCACGCTTTCCTGTCTTTCCATTAGATAGCTCTTCATCATGTTGGGAACCCCACGAAAACCAATATCTACTAAATTTCGGACGACTTGTGCATTACTTACAATATCGAAGGCTTTTGTTAAGTTTACAAAAATGCTAAGCGACGGTTGTTTGTGGTCAATGGTTTTATTTATTTTCGACACCAGTTGGGATATTGCATCATTCTTAGATCTATTTTCGTGAAAACCAAATTATTTATCTGATATTATATTTTACTTATTAACATACTTCATTATTCTTTTTACTTTCCTACGCTACTTATAGTAGCTGTATAAGGAAAGTATTGTATTCGTGTGAAGTTTTCCGAAGGTTTTGGAGAAGTTTGTGATTAACGATAATTGGCTGTAGTTGGATATTTCCATTTTATTCCCTTCGAAGAATAGCTTTTTTGAAAACGGTGGGAAATGCGCCTTCTCTAAATGACTTGTTGACAACATTAGCGAAAGGATAAGCTATGAAATTTGAAATTTCTTTCAGAGTTTCTGCTCGTAACTCATCATATCCAGACACATTATAGATAGGTATGTATAGATGGTAGTTATACAAATTAAAACCAGTTTGAATCTGAGTTAGATATAATATTCATCTAAATGCGGAATACATACCATTGATAAGAAATCCGCTGAAATGCTTCTTAATTAGTTGACGTTATTCACGTTATTCAGTTTCACAGGTAACTTGTTACGCATACACAACAATTAGCTCCGACAGCTAACTGCTGAAAAGCATAGAAGTGCTATCTAATACAGGATGTGCTTTTGTTTCGGTTCATATCAAACACAGAGTTGATGACGTTTTCTACCAAATGAAACGTCACGTGGTAATATTGTTAACATCATTTTGTAAAGCTTTAAAAGTTTCCGTGATCGAATATTTTCCAAAAATTACTCAAAATAACTCTAAAAAGTCAGGTATCGAGTCAAATATTAGAAATCCAAATGAACTAATACATTTTTGTTAACACGATATATGTTTTATAAAAACTAGGGCCGAGTTTATTAATTTATGCTCTAATAAATACAAAACAATTTTACTAGTGCTGGTAATTCTAAACTACTGCAGTTATAGGTAGATAGAAGACTTTTAGCACTAACTTAAAAAGTTTCAGCACCAGTAGCATTGATATGATTTTTTTATTTTTTAGACTACCAACTAATAAAGTCGTTCATAGTTTACATATGTATGTAAAGTTATGAGAAATATTCCCCATTTTAGAGTATGTTAAGTATCAGTTATCAAATCATTGAAAATAATGTTATATTCAGAGATATCAAAACATAGCAGTAATACCTACATATATTTCAGACTTTGCTAAGTATTGCTGTAACTCAGAAACAACTTATAACGTTTTTGGAAGAATTTCCAAATTGAACATTGCCAAATATGGTCGCTTATTTGGTGATCTCATAATTTCAAAAAAAATGTCCCTTCCATCCACTTTGGGGTCGGTTTTTTGGGGGGAATGAAATACACCACCTTCCGTAGTGGTAAAACTGTCACCGCTTGTCACTTTGACAATCTAAACTGTCACAGTCCTTACCGACTGAATTACTATCAACATCTATTTCTAACAGACTGACTCAATAATTAGTGACTATTATCCGTGATCGACATGGCTTTATATATCTGAATCTTGACATGACATTCATCGAGAATGCTCTATGATTATCTAGACGCTTTTGTAGAAGCTTGTCAAACTGACAATGCTGTGACAAACTGTACCTCACATATAGGTAGTTTCTAGTACAATATATAAGGCACCAACCATTGCCAACATATACAATAAACATAATAACATAACTTCAACACAGCACCATAATCATAAAATGACAAATTGTAAATGAAAAGTGTGTTGTAGCGTTCCCAACATGAAAATTCTAAATTCCCCAAGTTGGATGTCTTTGCTCCATGCTATCACGAGTCACGACTACATGATTTTACATAACGTGTAGCAACTTCATAAAATGATATTATTATCAACAAATTCAATACACTTTTACAAATAAATGCAGGGTACAAATAGGCCTATCGTAGATCAAAAGATAATCTTGATAATAAAAAACATTGTATTTTATTCTATACCCCCGTACCCACAATACGGTGAAGTTAATGCAATCGTATATTGCCAGATAGTACCATAAAAGCCTATAGATAATAAATTCATATTTTTTTTACTATTGTTCTATTTATGTGGAAGAAACATTCCAATAAATAATTATTATCTTGAGAATCGTCTGATATGGGAAGGGGACATTAACAAATACATTATCGAATTAGATGTTCTATGAAAAACTAAAATAAAATACCTACAGGGTATGCCATTTGCAATACATATGTTGATTCAGATACGCAATGTTGAAATCATTTTCATCTCGTAGATAGTGGTTGAATAGGCCGAAGACCATATTTTGAGATTTATATTTATTGCAGATCTATAAACGTATAATAGAGTTTGAGTATAATGTATATAACTATAAGTGAAATAATTTCCAGAATCTTATTATTAGTTCAAGAGATTACCAGATACGTATACTTATATAAACCAATAAATTTTACCTCATTATAACATTAGTATAGATTATGTATTTACAGGTATATTCTTAATTTCTTTTTCGATATTATTAATTTCAACTAGGTATCCCAAGAATTATAGCTGATGTTTTCGAGTCAAATTTCATCTTTTAAAATATAATCTCGTTAAGCCTGGATTAATTCCATCATATCATATCTCTTTCTGAAATATCTTCCCAACTCATATTGCCGCATTAATCCAATCTGAAGAAAGTATTTCAAAATTAAACTGGTCGTTGATAGGTACTTGGACAACATTAGCTCTTTCAGTGACGTACCTACTTTCATTTTCAACAGTTACCCTCATTTTCGGGATCCGTCGGCATCAACGTTTTTTAATGGAACACAAAAATTTAAATGAATTGAATTATTGATAAAATATTTTCAATTTTATCAATTTTGAATCACTCAAGTTTTCTGATAAAATATATTTCTTATTAATAAATGCTTAGTACTACTTTTATTATTCTATCTATTATTTAAAAAACCACAAGTGGCACACCCACCAAACCATATATTATTTAAATTTTTGTGAAAGTATCATCTGAATTTGCAAAAATATATTCAGTGTTCCATTAACTAAAAAAAACACCGATGTTGTCATATCCTGAAAATGTGTGTAGCTGTTAAATATCATAGTACCTCACTGAAAACAACGAATGTTCAACCGAAACTTTCGTTCGGATATGTTTTTTAATATGTTATTGTTTAGCCAGAAATCAGGTGTTTCCAAACTTTCTAGCCACCCTGTATATAGAAATCTACGGTAATAATAAATTATAATAACCAACTAACCTTTAGTAATTGTCCAAGCCCGTATGGTCAATATTTATCATCCTGGAAAGGATCTCCTGGATATGATCGAAGAGGAGAACGATCCCCATGACGATAAAGCTGAAATTCATGGAAGAATATGTTATATTTATTTTATTTGGATATTGATAATTCTTCTTTTATTTGAAAGAGGTGTGCGGCGAGAAATTTATAAAAATTGCAATGTTGGTAAACATCGGATCATTTTCAGGAACACAACTTTCAACTGTTTCCGTGTTTAGCACTGGGAATATACAAGATTGTTGTCCATATAATATCTTGAAATCGCTGACTATAAGAAGATGCTCAATGATTTTGATGATAGATGAACCAGTTCAAAATTTATAATACATATTTACTGAGACTAGGAACGACTTTATTACATGGTGCACTGATACATACAAAATAAACTTCAAAATTACTGGTACCAGCCCTATTATTAGTAAAAAAATAATATCATTCTTCTTATTATTATTATTCTTTCCATTAAATTGGCCCTGTTCTAACTGGAAGTTGGCCAGCTCATTCGGGGTGACAGTGGCTTGTCTGGCCTAGACCATACCCCTATCACTAATTGCTTAAAATGTAGTTTCATAGAATTCTATGCAATGCACGTGTCAAGAAATGGCCGGGATTTTGCTCCGATCGGAATATAACCGTCACTGTCACGCCCTTGAGGTTATCCGCGAGGTGTTCCTCCTGTCTCCGCCAGACAACGCTACCACGTGCTTTTAACCTGACAAAGACTTTTTAGGAATCGACTTCTTCTCTAAAGCAAACCCAGAACCACAATTGAATATCACGGCCGCGACTTCCCTATCCACCTCGGAGGCCCTGCATTAAAGTCTTCTGCGTACCAAGTGTACTACCCGTACGAAAATTATTTTAATTTCCTTCCAACTCGAAGTGAACTCTGCCGAGGTTGAAGAGGCTGTCATAATATCATTGAATATAATGTGGTTATTATAAATAAACTTACAACAGCAATAAGTGTTTTATTGTTGTTGACTCACAACTGATATTAGTTCTTGCTAATAGTTTCTGAATTGTTCCGTTTGTTGCCAATTGTATCTTCTTTCAACACAGTACATTCATATAATATAAAGAATACATTTTAAGAAATATATGGAATTTGAATGAAGGATAGATACATAGAAGAATTTCTGCCAGGGTTGCCAGACGTACGATAATTATCATACATGTGCGAAAATTTCTCATTGTAGTACGATAACAATAATCTCGTATTATTAAAAGCGTTTTGTTCGATAATTTGGCATAATAGTTGGATTGAAAGTTTTTATTAGACAGATATAGCAGGGCATATTTATATTTTAGCGCTTAGCCCTGTGCTAAAAGGTGTGAGGGAGATCACTTGAGTAATTCACTCCAAATTTCGCAGTTTGCCTTCAGACGTTTATTTCCAACACTTGGTATACACTTTGACAATCACCTGTTAGAGTCATCTAATTGTCTGATTCCATAAACTAACTGTGACCCTCAATAGACTTGGCTATATATAGCTGAATTTGACATGTAGTCTTTCGAGAATGAATCTACTAATTCTAGAATTAATTAATGAAAAATATAAACAAAAACTTTAGTAAATAAGGTAGACGCCAAAGCAAATAATAATAACATAAGGGTGTTCCAGCAGCAGCTCAAACCAATACCAAACTGTCAGACGACTGCGCGCCTTCAATTTACGATACCACTTGGGTATCTTTTTTTCACCGCACTTGCGCAATAAATATAAGCAGTTATCAAAGACGCGTCCTTTTTGCTTCACGCTCCGAATATTTCCGATCGTACCCAAAAGAAAGTCAACCGTATGCAATTTGCTATTTACCATGGGCTGTCATACATTGAAAGCTAGGCCTAATAGAAATAAAAATAATTATTCTGGTTTTGAACATCAACATCATAATATCAAGAGTTTCTGAGATATTAGCCAAAATTTAAAACTCTGTAAAACATGAGGTTCATATTCGTTAACCTAGGGGTTGCTATGGAAAAAATGACATCTTGACTATTTAATCAATCAGACCGTCAGTTGGGTCAGTCCGACAGATTCCCGCAAAGTAATTGAGTTGAAACTGACGGTCCATCGAGGTACAACAAAATTCCAGACGACGATCCTGATCACCAATCTGCAACTCTTGTAGCAGATTTATTTATTTTTTTGCTGAATATGGTGAATATGCCATTTTCGTGTTTAAGGCAACATCCCAATACATAACTTTAACTGTTTCCTATGACTACAAATTATACAGGGTCATCTCAGAAAAACATACCTTTTGTTTGAATTTAGTGAGGAAATACGTTACAAATATTTCTTAACGGGCTGACTGTAACAGACTTTCAATAATATACAGTAGTTTAGAACTCCAACTAATATTTCTGTATTTTTTGAGACAATAATTCACTACAAATCACAAAATTAAACCAAATATTGCATGTAATCAAAATCAACTAGCGCTGCAAAATCAAAACTGCCATGGAAAATAAATGTGAAGTGCTTTGGAAACCAACGTAAATAAGAACTGTCAAATAATAATTTTGGTTTGTTGTGCGTTTAGTTTATCTTTAGCTTATAATGTCTTATAGTGCCGAAGAAAGGCTAAATTTATATCAGTGCTATCTCCAAAATAACAAAAGCATTGCACTATAGAGCATATCGTCAAAAGTATCCAGAAAGAAGAATACCGGAAAGATCCATATTTGGGCGAATTGAACGAGATCTCGAAAAGCCTGGTATTTTAAAGTATGGAAAAATAAATAAACCTAA
Source organism: Crioceris asparagi (assembly GCA_958507055.1). Taxonomy (NCBI): domain Eukaryota; kingdom Metazoa; phylum Arthropoda; class Insecta; order Coleoptera; family Chrysomelidae; genus Crioceris; species Crioceris asparagi. The sequence continues at coordinate 105,354,703 of OY293826.1, forward strand.
AAATATCTTGGATGATGAAACACAATTGAATATATGTATGTATTTCGAAGAATTTACAGAAAATGCCATCAGAGATGCAGAAACAGACTTAAATATTGCTAGAAATGATATCCATAGAACACTGGGAATGAATAATTACAGGGCGTTCAAGTTCGCTAAATTACAACACATGGAACCTTATGATCATATCCAACACTTGGAATATTGTAACTTCATGATGGATTGTCATTTTCGTGACCGTAATTTTGTTAACAATATTTGTTGGACGGACGAAGCGATATTTACTACCTCAGGGATATTTAATAGAAAGAATACTACTATTGGTCTCAAGAAAACAAAAACAATATTAAAACTATACAACATCAAGGTCGCCGTAGTGTTCACTGCTGGTGTGCGATATACAGGAATCAAATAATAGGTCCTCTATTTCTGGATACCCATTTAAATGGTGCGAGGTACCTGGAGCTACTGACTGACAATATCAGACCGTTACTAGAGATGCATGGTAACATAGACAATATTATTTACCAAATGGATAGAGCACCTTGCCATAACATCATTCAAGTAAAAAAATATTTGAATGAAAACTATGCAGTGGTCATTGGGCCAAATGCAAATATTCCTTGGCCTCCGCGGAGTCCAGATTTGACTCCTGTGGACTATTTTCTATGGGGAACATTAAGTGATATCATGATATCGATGAGCTAAGAGATCGAGTAAGGGAAGAAATTCGAAATATCAATGATGGTGCTGCAGTAAGAGAAGCCCTAAGAAAACTAGAAGTCATCTACACAACTTGTATTGCTCAGAATGGAGGCCATGTAGCACATTTACTTTATATTTCCGTTTTGTATTAGGTATTTTTTTTATTGGTTCTTTCGTTATATGTATTTGTTTTGTTTGTTTCACTATTTTTTCATCTACTTGCTAATTAATAGTTCACAAAATCGTATTTTTAAATATTAGAACATTTCTTTATTTGTTAGAATATCGTTGAAATAAAAGATTTATTTTACCAGTTATTGGATGAATTATTTTCTCAGAAAATAGAGACCTGTTGGAATTATAAACTACTATATATTGTTTGAAAGTCCGCTACAATCAGAGCGTTAAGAAGTATTTGTAACGTATTTCCTCTATAAATTCAAACGAAAGGTATTTTTATTACATAAAAATGTTTAATAGCAAATATTTTATAAACGGCTAGAGATAGGTATAGGGTATTTTATACAAAGTTACGTTATTTTTTTGTGAACAATCTAAATCAGCCATCATATATAGGGTGTTGCACTTAAAATTATCGACTTATAGATGATTTTATATATCAAGATCGGATCAATTTCTGAGATGACCCTGTATAATTTGAAGTCAAAGGAAATGGTTAAAATTATGTATTGGGATGTTGTCTTAAAAATGAAAATGGCATATTCACCAAATATGATACACTTATATTTTTTTCTAATACGTTAAGTAAATACGTTTCTACCAAAAAAAAATAAACCTGCTCTTAAATCCTAAACCACGAGAGATAGCTATATAATATCTTATTGAAAGTCATTCTTATTTTGTATGAGGAATCCAAATCCAAAGTAATATACAGGGCGTCCCATTTAATTTTCAAGAGTTGAGTCTAGAACATGGAAAACTGAGCACCCTGTATACGTGAAAGGTATATAATATAGAAATTCCCTTGAAAGCAATAATAATTTGTATTTAACTTTTTTTTAAATAGTTTTATTACTTTCGGTTCTTGTACCAATGGACTCCGCAGCGATTTCTCAGGCCCCATACGGTCTAGAGACTTGAAATTTCGAATTCGTACTTAGATCGCAGACATCTCGCCGCCTTTTAAGCTCCAAGTGTGATCCAATATTGGTAATTATAATTATCTCATTCAATCTCATTCAACCAAGATCATTATTTTGTCGACATGGAACGACAATGGGATCCGTCTCGTTCTCTGGTATATAGGTACTTTCTGGAAGATCGTCTATGGTTATGTCGCAATTGTCAGACGTCAGACGTTATTGTTAATTTAAAGTTTAATTTTGTGTTGTGGTAGACAAACAGTAATTTGTTATGGAATTGCTGTTGCTGGCAAACACATATACATAAGTATAGTTAAAATCGAGAAAAGGATAGCAATAGTAGGTACTCATCGGTACGGTTTAAATCTTAAATGCCCAATAAAAACTATTGTATTGAGTATTGTAAATATCTCGGTCGAATTCATGATCGGTTCAGCTAAATGGAAGCTCCAGCAAATTAAACAGTATCTGTCTGGCTGTGAACGAACGCCAGCAAAATATTTACTATTTAACTACTTATCAGATAGCCAAGTTTAATTATCGTGTATTGTCATTTAAAATAGTATTAGTTACATTCTGTGTGACTTTTGCAGTGAATTTCATCTTTGCTGCAGCTCTTTTCTATAGAAGAAATAATAGATATATATGGGTGTTGGAAGAATATTCCAGAAATTGAGAGAAACCGAATGAAAATGACGATATTTTTTAGGTGATCCATTAAAAAATAGGAGACATTTTTATAAGAATATAAATCTTGATTTACCCAGTACGCAATTAACGCAATAATGTAAAAATTGGGCATTGATACAACACTACGCTTTATAGTATAGATGTACTAGAACCGAAGTACCTATTGAATTTAAAATTGGATATAATTATTTTCTTTCTCTCTATCCTCGAATTCATAAACCTGGGTGGGTAATTGCCGACTCTACTCTACTGTACAACTCCCTCTTTCTATGTCTTGCACGACTTCTAAGCAATCTTGGATGTTCATGGCTATTAGGTCTTTTCCAATTTTGTCTCTCCACCTAAGGCGAGGTCCAATCTAAAGAACGTTCTCCTAAAGTGAGGCCGTCTCCGACACTAGCTTTACAACTCTTTTACGTGAATTTCTTCTTACGTGATCTATCTCCTAGCCTTTTAGATTAGTAAATTAGCAGCCGTTGTTTGAGTTCCTGAATGATTTGTATTCAAAATTATCCTATTGCTTCTTTTCTGGTTGGACCATATACTTTGTGACTGTTCTGTATAAGTTCAGTTTTAGTGGAAAGCTCCTTTGATTGAATTGAACCTTGAAAAACAAAAAGGCCTTTGCTTCCGGCTTGGATCCTGTTGTTTATTTCTTTTTTGCTGTCGTTGTTTTTACTAATGCTTGTGCCTAGGTATTTGAAGTATCCCTCCTCTCGTATTTGTAATCTTCGATAGAGAATTTTTCCGACTCTATTTCTGCTGTTGCTCTTTATGGAATATAGCAGTTATGTTACGATCTATTATAATGCTATGTTAAAAAGTTGAGGTGAAAGAGAGTCACCCAGCTTAAGCCCACTATCAATATTGAATAATCAGAATAATCCTGCCCTTCCTTTACCTTACAACTGGCAGCCTCCGTACATATTTTTGTAAGATATATAAGCTTTTTTGGAAGGCCTAATTCTTGCATTGCTTGCACAAAATAAATTAATTCCAAGATTTATAACAGAAATGTGTATTTAAAGATCTTCAATAATTCGAGTAAATTAAAAAAAAAATACATCAAAAAACATTCATATTTCTTATTTTTGACCGTAGGAGCAAGTGTGGATCATTTCGAAACGTGGTTTAAGCATTTTTTCTTATTCTGCCCAATTTCATAATCTATATCTATATTAATAAAGTGTCTAATTGTAATATCAAAATAACAGTTTTTAACTAATTGTAAAGTATATGTGTCACTAATAACAAAACAACAATTTATAGTTTTTGTCTGTTCGTCTGTTGTTCCGGCTAATCTCCGTAACGGCTGAACCGATTCCGACGGGATTTTCACTGGCAGGTAGATAATATTATAAGGAATAACTTAGTCTTTTTTATTTTCGAAAAAATGTGAAGAAATATATAACATTGTAGTGAATGTTTGTGAATTCAAAATACAGGTTTGAAGTAATTGTATCTGGAAGTATATGTGTCACTAATAATAAAAAGCAATTTTCATAATTTTTGTCAGTCTATTTGTTCTGATTTCGACAGGATTCTCATTGGTAGGTAGCGCAGAAGAAGCCGCGATTAACAGCTAGTCATAAACATATTATACATTAAACAAACGTGTTCAGTAGTATACTTTCATTACACTTACTTACACTTATGTAATGTCATATATTTCAGAAAAACCGGATAAACATTACGCGCCATTTGGTAAGAGCTAATCAAAAGTCAAAGGTCTCATTTATATTGTAAACTCGTATAAATTACGCAATATTCGTCAAGTCTCGATACATTCCTATCTTATCTAATGGAGGAGTACTGGGATCCTTTGACGTGAGATTGTTTACGGTCGTTTGCTGGCAAGTAGCACGTAATGTGTAACCGGCTTAAGCTCTAAGCCATATAACAACTGATATTGACCTTAATGGAAACGTTGGAAACTTCGTTTTAACCTCGAAAATATTTTTTATTTAATATTTGAATAAACATACTAAATAAATGCAAATAACGATAAATACCTAGGTATACTATTTTCAGATATTTCTATTATTTTAATAAATAATAGATTACGGAAGTATCAATTGTATAATAATAATAATAATAATAATAATAATAATAATAATAATAATAATAATAATAATAATAATAATAATAATAATCTTTATTCACAAAATCCCAAAAAATACAAGAATAATAAAAAAGAATGGGTTTCTATTAAAGGTTGATGATGTGAACAAAGCTGCAAAACTGATAAGTGTCAACACTTGTTTCAGCATAGAAAAAAAAAATAGTATACAAAACAATTTTCAAAGTATACATATAGGTATATAAAGTAATAAAGAAATAGTAGACAAGTCTACATACACAACTAAGTGATAATGTACAATATATAAATCGAGAAAAACACGAACTCACTAATTCAAAGATCAGATACACACACAAGTATATTTATAATAAAGATAATAATAAAATTCAACATATTTGTTGCAGTTAAAACACTTAATGGAATATAATAAAATAAAAGACTGAAATATAAATATAGAAAAACAAAAACAATAGAATAAAAATGTGGAGACGTATGGAACAACTACAAGATCTTCATTGAGATATAGACATACTTTCTTATTGCACATTGACGATTACATAGAGTTATCAGATATCTGGTTTTTTGAAATGAATATTCTTAGAAATTTTTTGAAACGACTTATTGGTTGCATAGATTTAATTGAATCTGGAATTTTATTGTAAAATTTTGGTGCCAAGTACGTATATGTTTTTGTGTGGTGGTTTTCAACATCAATGGAACAATATACAAGTCTTTTTGACGGGTATCATAGATGTGTGCCGGGAGTTGAGCCTTGTCTTTAGACATGTGATATTTGACACAAGACTGTAGAAAGAACAATTGCGAGAGATCAAGAATTTGTATTTCGGAGTGTAGTGCTTGTGTGAGGTATCGGGCTTTTTTCTCAAAAAATAATTTTATGAACCTGCGTTGTATAACTTTCAAGGGGTAAGTATGCGTTCTTGATGTCCCTCCCCAGACTGTTATGGAGTAACGGAGATGGCTTTCAACTAACGAATGATAGATGCTTTTAAGTTGCCGCAAAGGAAATATACTTTTTATGACTTTAAATTTGTATAAGATTGTTCTTAGTTTCTTAATTATATATTGGATATGAATGTCCTATCTCAAATGTGGATCCATAACTACTTCTAAATATTTGATTTCTGTTTTGTATAGTATGCTGACAACTTCTGCTCCAACACTGATATCGATCTTAGCAAAGGGAGGAGCACCAATGGAGTTGCAACTGAAAGGTAAGTATTTGGTTTTTTCTGCGTTAAGACTTAATAACTTGTGTTTCAGCCAATTTGTTATTATACTGAAGTCCTTTTCGATGATTTCTTTCAGTGAGAGCCAGTCATCAGCCTCGTAGAAAATGGCTGTGTCGTCTGCAAAACCGACTATACTCCCGTTACACTCTAGTGAAAACAAACCATTAACATATATGTTAAATAGAGTAGGTCCAAGAACCGAGCCCTGTGGGACTCCTTATTCAACTTCTCGCACGTCACTAGTTACGTTGCCAATCTTTACCACGTGAGTTCTACCATCCAAGTAACTCTGAAAGAGATTCAGACAACCACCTCTAATTCCAATATCACTTAGTGTAGGCAGAAGAAGACTTTGACTGACACTGTCAAATGCCTTGGATTAATCTATAAAAATACAGATGCATGGCTTTGACTTGTTTAAGGACCTTGTGATTTTTTGTGTGATGGTTAAAATTGCGTCTTCCGTAGATGTATTTGCCCTAAATCCAAACTGATTATCAGATAGAATTTTATATTTTGTTAGATATGAGTCCAGCCGTATTTTCATGTTTTTTTCGAAGACCTTAGAGAGATGATGATATTGGTCTGTAGTTAGTAGCTTTAGTGGCATCTCCATTTTTACACAAGGGTGTGATAATAGATTGCTTGAATGCCGAAGGGTAAACACCTTCATTCACGCATTTGTTTAGTAGGTATGTTAGTGGTTGTAGAATAAAGGGTGCTATCATTTTGATAGTTTCAGCCTTCCAGTTATCTATACCAACACTCTTTTTATTTTTTAGATTATTGATTACAGTTTTAGTTTCTTCAACATCAATTGGTTCAAACACAAATGAGTTTAGTATATGCTGTCTGGGCATAATGTTGGGGTCCTTTATAATCGACTCAGCAAGATTTTTTTCTAATTTTGCGAAGGTATTATTGATTTCTATTTCATCAGTTAGTACTTCACCTAATTCATTTATAATTTTGTTTATACTTTTTTTTGGTCGAATTTATTGTTGTCACTTCATTGATTATGTTCCAAAGTTTCTTTGAGTTGTTTTTGTTAGCTTCTATTTGATTGTTATAAAACTTAAATTTGCATTCCTGTACTAACAACCTATTTGTTTTATTTCTAAATCTGTTGTATTTGTTGTATAGCTCTAAAATATTTGGGTTTTTTCGCAGTTTTGCACACATCTTTTTTTATCGTTAATAATTTTAGTAGACTGTTTGTCATCCAAGGCGCTATTTTGTCGAGCTTTCTTTTTAGTTTGCGATATTCCGTACATTTTTCTAGATTCTCTGAAATAATATCAATGAATTTAGTGCTCATTTATAATGGACGTAAGGCGTAAAATATGCGTAATGGATAATGTTGAACACTGGAAAACAAGTGGGATCGTTCACAATAAGCGAACGTTACACTTATGTGTTACGGTAGACCGTAAGAGCTTACGGCCGAACGTTAGGTGGACATAAAGTTGGACAATGTTCAACACGTGCGGCTTATAGAAAAATTGGGAACATTTTTAGGGGATTTGGATTTTTTAGTTTGAATTATTCATCGGTTGGTAAGTATCGGTTCGTATTCTTGTAAATTTAAAGAATCATTCTTCATAATGAAGTTTTAGGTCTAGTATTAAACGTCGGTATTCACCTTTCTTTTCTTGATCCCTGTTTACTAGACGCTCACTCCATCGCCTACATTTTTTTACACAATATCTTCCTTATACTTTACGCATTGCTAGTAACAAAACCACTTACTGCATTTCCAATTCCATGGCGTTAAAGTTAGTATTCGGAGGTAATGTTCTCTGGTTAGTATACCTATACCAGAGAAAACCCCCAGATCAGCCGTCAAATTATTTACGTTCATTATAAATAGAAAAATGTTACGTCTACCTTATGCGTTATGTAGCCTTACGTCTTACGTCCATTATAAATGGGCACTTACTCACTGCCTTGTCTGGATCTTCTATAGCAAGTACCGGATCCCAAGTGTTTGCCAAAAATGTATTGTTAATTTTTGATTTATTGATTATTTTGATAATTTTATCGCGAATAGTGATGGGTTTATGGCATTCAAGGACAATTTGAAGAATCGTTGTGTAATGATCTGTGATATGAGTTTTTAGAATTATTGGAATAGTGTAATTACTCACTCCAACATTTAATTTAAGAAAGATGTGGGCGATGCATGACTTAGATTTCCCAGAAACTCTGGTGGGTATATTATTTATTGTGGATGTGTAACCATAATCGGTTAAGGTATTCAAATATTCTGAGGTTGTTTTTTCAGTGGGCTCTAGTAGATTAATGTTAATATCACCTATAAATATATCGACGACTTCTGGCTTGGTTCGATGTTTAATAATTGTTGTAATCCGTCAATAAACTCTTGCTGACTTGTACTTGGTGATCTATAAATTGCACTGACACAAATTGTTGTATTGTTATTTAGATACAATCTTATAATGAGGGAGTTTATACCGTTGCATATCTCTTCAATATAATGTTCGAATTTTATGCCGGTTTTGAAGTAGGCGACGACCCCATCATTTTGATTATAATGACCGTTATAAACTATATTATATCCATTAATGTTGAATAAACCTAGCTCATGTATTACGTGTGTTTCACTAAGTATCAAACAGTCTATGTCACAGTCAAGATCTTGTAATAGTGTCTTAAACTCATCCAGGTTTTTGTTGATACTTCGGATGTTCATATGGAGTATTTTAAAGTTGAAGTTATTTTGATTGACCTGTAATATTTTAGAGCATTCATTTATTGTGTCTAGTTCAAAAGTTTCAATATGTTCACTTTCAAAGTCACGTAAGTATTGATCCATCATACTATATTATGTACAAAATAAGTTTTCTTTAAAATTTTAAGTAGATATGTATAAATAAAATTCTCATAACGGTTTAAAAGAATAAGAATAAGAAAATTTCTGACATAAATAGTAGGAACAGTTTTATAAAAATAAAATAAGGTTTCTAGGAATTGTACAGGAATGAGGAAATGATATAAAACAAAAAAATCAGAGAACCACTAATCGGCTAAATCCAAAACTGGGTCTTAACTTCTAAAAGAGATATAGGTATTGGGGAGCTTACTTGGCGTTTTTCAAGGTTGCCCTTGTTTGAACTTCTTTTGATGAATTTTTTCTTTCTCTAGTCTCCGGTCTTCTTTGTGAGGAACAGTTTTCAATATTTTTGCTAACTGTGATTTTCTTCTTTTCTTTATTTGTTTCCTATTCAGTCTTTTCCGCTGCCGTATTTAATACAAGCTCTTCTTTTTTTTCTACAGAGGCCCTTGAAGGGGTTTCTGGTGCACTATTGGTTTTCGGGTAGTCTGTTACTTCAATACTTTCTTCAAACTCTAAAATTTCTTCCACTGTATACCCTATATTGTTTCTATAGAGTTTTTCTCCTCTTATGTAGCTACCTTCTTCACCACTTTCACGTAATTTCTTCAAGTAATTCCACAGTATCTTATTTGTTTGTTGTTTTTTTGTTAAGTCGGCTGATATTGATATATTGGTACCCTTTAGTTTCTTGCAATTCCGTAAGATGTTAATTTTTGTGAGTGTTGACAGCAATTCAATTTTGATTGGGCTATCGTCAGACTTTCCTAAAGGATAGATGTTGCTTATATCGGCTTATTGCAGAGGCTTCCTCTCCACTTTGTGTCAATCCAAACACCACTATGTTGTTCTTTCGACTGTTCCGGTCTAATATCTCGATTTGCTGCGTTAGTTCTGCGTTCTCTTTCTCCAATTTCCTTATTTTTTCACAATAAGATGCTATTTTCAACAGCAGTCTTACTTCGCTTGCTTCAATAGCGCTTTTGATATCTTTTTGCTATTCAAAATTTCTTCATGTAGTTTTTCCATATTTTATGTACGATCTGGCAACGTGTTGCGATCGTCCTCGCAAAATAGCAGGTTTGTTTTGGTCCAAGTGTCAGGGAACTCAAATGGAGCTGATTTAGTTCTTCGCACTAACGATTCTCTGTACCATTTGACATTACGTAATTATATTATATTATATTACTCAACTAAATTAAATTTTGTTCAAAATTGTAAACCACTGAAAAACTGAATATACGTATATGATAACAACTTGTTGGTCTCGGTGTGTTCGCGGATATTTGCTTCAGAACTCTCTGTATTGTGATTAATTGAAGATCACCATCTAGTAGGACTACACAAAAACTCCTTTTTAGTTCTAGGTAAGAAAAAACTCATTTTCCGGTCGAAAATCGGGTTTTTTAATGGTGAAGTATAAAAAAATTAACAACCTGATAATGACACTGCAAACTCCAAAAGGAAGTCAAATAATATCTACAATATTTGTTGAGTTATCAAAACAAGTTGCTGAGTAACATGCTTTATGCTTACAGAAAATAACCAGAAATAATTTATAATCAAGTACATAGGCCATTATATCAATAATTACTACAAAGCTACATACAAGACAAAGACCCAATACGTAGATGTAATGATTGTGCAAAATTGCAAAAATGTATTGATTTTATAACCTGAACTAGCATTACAATCTTCTATAAAGTTTTTCTCATCTATGATGTAGGGTTTTAATATTTTCTTCAGCTTGTCGTATTCGCAGTCTATTTCACAATTCTTGATGTCGATCTTCACAGTTTCCGCTGATATACCATTTTTATAAAAAAGGTTTACCGTCTTTTTTCCAGAGTCATCTTCATATAATTCCCACATAAGAGTAGCTGCATATTCCACAGGGGAATTATCAATATCTGCAAGGATGTTAAGTATTGCAGATATTGTAAAATCGTGTCCAGATAACATTAGAAATTTGGGTACTGTTCGTTTGAACATTGCCTTGAATTGATGTACGAGATAATTAAAGTGTTGACCAATGAATAGTCGTTTCATTTCTTCTGTATTAGTTAATGTTTGTGATTCAGCAGCTGATAGTCTTCTTAAGAGATTTTCATCTAAATATGAATACCATGACGGTAAAAATGAATTATTATAAGCTTTATATACAGTAAAAATATCATTGAGAATGTAAAAGCTGACTTCATTCGTCGAAAATGAGGTGAACATTGATAAGTTACGGAATAATTCCGGGTATTGTTTTACATGTTGGTGGTTAGCTTGCCTTCTGGATTCCGCCAATAATTTATAATATTTAGGACAATCTTTAGAAAAAACTGCTACAATACTATCATCTTTTGTTGGTACCGTGTGGATGGGTATTGGTCGCCATGGTAAATTATCCTCGAATATTTCATGTGATGATGGACGATAGAGACCAGCCAGGTTTGCACTCGCAGACATAATTGTTCTATCCATGTCCGAGGAGCGAACATAAATGTCTTTGTTTGAGTATTCTTGTGGAAGAAATTCATTATACCTTTCTCTGAAATATCTTCCCAAGGCGTACTGCCGCTTCATTCCAACCTGAAAAAAAATATTTCAAAATTCAAATATCATTAAAGAACTAGGACATACTATTTAAGTTTTTTCTAAGAACTGTGTAAATGTGATAGAATAACGGAATGCTTTTATGGTTACTCTGAATTTCGTCCGTCTGTCTGTCACAGCGTATTTTTTTTCCAAAACTATTCATTGAGAAAAGTCCAAGTACTCTTGGCACTTTGGGTAGATCCTGTAGAGCGACTAAGAAAATTAAAAGTTGAACAGCTTTCTTGAGTGCATCATATGATATAATATTTGTAAATATGATGCAGTATAGACTTTGATTTTGAGTTTACAGGAAAAGTTAATACGCGAGCTTAAATCTCACTTGACCTCTTTTTAGCTTATATAATACCGTGTGAAATATGGGTTAGCTTAGAATAATAGATTACAAACAAAATGACATGATTGACGGAGGTATTATAAAAATGTATGACTTTAAACAGGAAAAGTTATTTGAAATCAAACTTACTTTTAGTAATTGTCCAAGTCCATCTGGCCAATACTTTTCATTTATAAAGGGATCTCCTGGAAATGATGCTAGAGGTGAACGATCACCATGCCGATACAGCTGAAAATCGTAAATAATGCTTTCAATTTTGTTTTTATTATTGTAAAGTAACATAATATACCTAATTGTATTATTATTGAATACTATATAGTATAAATAAGTATACTTACGACAGCCACACCAATGAGTGTTTTATTTTCTATAGATTTTGAACATTTTACCAACAATGAAAGAATCAAAACAAGAACTGATAATTTAGGCTGCATCGTTGACACATAACTGAAGAATATTATAAAGATATGAAGTAATGGACTTAGACATCATTAATAATGAATTAGTTTTTCATTATCGTTACAAAATTGATACTTTTGTTGCTAATTTTAATTTCGTTACAAAACTTTCTTGTTAAATACAATAATAAGAAATGTATTGAATTTGTGTTAATAGTCAATAGCATAATCTTATATTGATATGATATCAGAGTTGAGATGAAAGTTGGAGTAGGTAGGTATATTGCTTCAGTTGTTATAAGACTATAAATCTACCAGCAGGCGACTTTAGAATTATTATTTTTTACAAAAATTTGGACCGACTTTATTAGATGTTGCAATGAAAAATACAAAATAATAATTACTCTACACCAGCTGGGACTTTTGGAGTTGGAGCCTACAACAAACTACAACGGCACAACTTCAAAATTACCAGCACCAATAGAATTAATATTATTTTGTATTTTTCAAAGCAACAACTAATAAAGTCGGTGCAATTTTGTGTAAAAAATATTTATTTCACATTTTTGAGTGCAACATTAGTCATGAAAATTGTTGAACAGCCATACATAAAAAAATGATAAGAAAGCAAACATACAAACGAATTATCTACCTCCTCTGTTTTTTTAAGTCGGTAAAAAATATAAAATGATATTATTTATATTATTGATATTGGTAATTTTGAAGAGGTGCAGTTATAGTTTGATAGAAATCTTTTGGAACCAATTCTAAACGTATCAGCACCAAAAGAATTAATATTATCTCGATTTTTCCTTGCACCAAATACTAAGTCGGTCCTAATTTTTGTGAAAATTCATTTATTTGACATTTTTGAGTTTTATCAGTGTATACAGGATTCTCATTCAGTGCCACTGGCGAGTGGTATTGGTACCAAGCAACATAAAAAGAAAGCAGCAAAATATACCGATCCGTTCACGAGATAATGCTGCCACAGACAGACACACGGACACACAGACAGACCAATGGCTGAAAATATGTTTATTAGACTTAGAAAACTCTGAAACGTCAATATTTGTAATATTCTTGATACCGAAAATTTCACACGATTACAATACTTTCCTTATACAGCTACTATAGTAGCGTAGGAAAGTAATATACTATTCAGAAACTATAACTTTCTCCATTAGGTCTTGTAGAACATAAGAAAATATTTCTTGAAATATTTGTACTAGAAAACTTTTCGATAAATCTAATGGTTCAAGAGGTCTGAAAAAGTCAAAAATGTATTTCAGTAATAATTTCAGAAACTGCTATAAATATGAAGTAATTGCCTTCTCATTAATAATCGAATTTCAGAGATAAGGGCACTTTAACTCTGACAAAATAACTAATTATTCTAAACCATATGGCAACTGTAGTGCAGATCTCTGCAGATAATCTATAGGTTCGATCCCAAGGCGCCTCTTTTAGGGCCTATTCTCACCTAAGCAGCATCGAGCGAAGCGCAGCGAACTATTTCCACCTAATAGCGGCATTTGGTAGCAGCTGAAATGAAACAGTTGAACTTTTTTGTTTCTTTTTACAGAAGCAACAATAATAACTTTTCTTTATAATATTTCTATAAATAACATGCAAATTATTGTGAGCATCATTTTGAAGCGCCGCGCCGCTTCCATCATTGCCGCTTAGGTGAGAATAGGGCCTTTATTCACATATTCGTTTTCATGTTCTGTACTTACTAATAACAACTTTAAATAAAAATAATTATTGAGTAAATAAAGTATTTTTTTTAGTTATTATTATTATTATAATTTTTCGTTGTGTTTATTTACGTTCTCTTGGATGATAAAATTAATGTTATATACTCGGTTATATACCATGATCACTCAAAATTGTGAAATAAATAGTTAAAAAAACAAGGATCGACTTCATTAGATGTTGCACTGAAAAGAGTAAAATAACTATATATAATGTAAGGATCAGTAAGATTTTGAAGTTGGTGCAAATAATCTTCCGTAGTTGATATATACCTAATATGGAAACCAACTTCAATATCTTACATTACATTCTTATTTTATTACTTTTATTAACTTCTAGAAGCTATGAAACAAAACATAACATAACTTCATAGATATTGTAACAGATAGGATATATCCCTTTTCGTTATGTCATTCCGTTGTGGGGACAGAGCACAGCAGCAGAAATAATTTTTAAATTACAAAAAAGAGCAATTAGGGTTCTGTGTGGTGCGAACGATATCGCGCTTTGCAGACCCTTCCTTAAAAACCAAAGATGCCTTTGCCATGTAATTTCATTTATTTTACTTTAATTGAAGTTCATAAAAAAGGTGAATTTACCATCAACTAGTAATAACCACTCCTATGACTTAGGTTCTGACTTAATTACAATCCCGCTGCATAAAATATCAAAATCTGCCGCTAATTATATAAATTATACTTGGTATAAAAAGTTGCCAACGACAATTAAAAACTTATCTATCAATAAATTCAAGAGTGCAATGAAAATTTATTTGTAATTTGAATGTTTTTATTCAATTCAGGAATACCTTGATATTAATATAATTTCAGATAATTATTGGAATATTAAAAAATAACTTAACTGTTAAAATTATCTTGTATCTTTTTATTTTATAAGTTCAGGTTGTTTGCTTTCTATAAAGATTTTTGATATTTTTGTATATTATATTAAATGCTATAAAGTAAGTTTTAGAACAAACATAGTCAATATTAGTATACTTACTCTACTCTACTATACTCTATGTTACTTTCAAACATTTAATACTTGGCATGAATTTTGATATAAGAACTGTACCCCAACTAATCAAGCTACATTTAAGATTAATTATTGTGGCCATGATGATACCACTATTTCATTGTTTAATTATACAGGTTTGGTCATATGTTCCGGGACACCTGAATTATAGCAAAACGAAAAATGATATGGATTCCGGGTTTTTGCTGTCTTATTATGTCTCAAAAAATCTATGTTTGACCAACCTTGTATATAGAATTTTCGATTTCAGAGAAAAATCCCCCTTTTTCATTCGCAGGTTATATTTGGGGAACCATGTCTCCGATTATTGGAGTAAAATTATAACCTTATACCATATCTGGAAAGAGTAAAACTCAATTCTGGAAACTTTGACACAATATCATCTTTGAGTTGTTATAACCATTAAAAAGTCACACTTCATCATATGAAATTGTTTCGAAATAAAAAGTGGCTCTAATTTAACTGTTTTATATTATCAATTCAATTTTTGGACTTTCTGGTGTTTCTTTTTGTAGAATATGGTTTACGGAAAAGAGAAACTGATGGAATTGTTGATTTGAAGATCTAGATATAGCTTTATGATATTTTAGCTCGGCAAATGTTAAACTATCAGTCTTAAAACACAAACTCACCTCGCACCATTTATTTTGTGAAGTATTTATTTATCTATAAGGAAAATAATAGTGTGGCGGACCTTCCACAATGGTTTCAAAATCGTTTTTTTTTAATTCATTTCGTTCTATCTGTCATAGTTATTGAACTATTCAATATGCCCGTTGCATAAATGTGGAGATTGAAATGAAATTCGTTATCGGGAGACGTTAATGCTTAGATAACAATATTTCCCGCCAGTTGAGAAAAATAAAATTGCTAGGTACATATTAGAAGAACGATAAAAGCAATGTTTACACAGAAACCGATATCGTTGTAATAATAGAGCCGTTCTGCCACCCGGGGACAGAGATATGGCGAAATATGGACGGTGCGGAAAACCTCCAGATATTCCCAGAGAACCGCACGAATGGAGCTGAATGATTGTTGCTGTTTTCGGATAAAATTTGGCCAGGAGGAATGTTTGTGGTATCATTTCAAACTATTGTTCTACTGTAGATGCATATCCTTCAAGGTTGCCTACACATTGTTTACCAAAGACATTCACTTTTGAGTGGCATCATAAAAATGTAACAACAAAATACAACAACAAAGACTTTCAAATAGTTCGAATATTTCTACAGTGAAACAAGAGCATGACTTCAACAAACCTGACCAATAGAGTAACAAAATGCTTTGGAAATGATAGTTTTCACAGCGATCATAAAGAATATCATAAGATTAGGGAGCAAAAATAGTCCAATTTTTTTATAACTTTTATACGGAATTTTTTACTCCAGTAACCATAGAAATAAAATGACATCCTAAAACTCTGAAGGCTAAGTATTTGCTTATTAAAAAAATAAAATAAATAAATAAAAATATTTTTTTCAATTTGACTTGATACACTATTTTTTTAATGGTTTGTTCGGTCCATTGTACCTCGAATAACAGTATCAAAATATGATTAAAATTAATGTTTGAACATTGTTATGTGTCCACTAACATGACTTTCCTACCACTCGCAGGCAAATTCCAGTGGATGAAAAATGTTACTCTATTACAATACTTTCCTTACATAGCGACGATAATAGCGTTAGGAAAGAAAAAAATCCTCTGGTCAAATCGTGCTACCACTTAATTTTTTCAGCATGTCAAGACAAACAACAATGGTCATGTAACATTTTTTCGCAAGATGAAACGTTTAGCCAGAATCTGAAGAAACATGTGAAAAATATGGAATTTTATTCATGCATAACTTTTTTGTGTTTTTTCTTAGAGATCGCGCTGAGTGTGGGTGGTAAAGGGCTCTCAGAAGAATACTCTGGGCAAGTTTAATCAAAATCCTTAGAGCCGTTTACGCGCTACTATCTTGAGCAAATCACGTTTTTTGGCTATAGCTCCACACCCAGTGTATACAGGATTCTCATTCAGTGCTACCGGCGAGTGATACTAGTACCAAACAAACTAAAAAAGAAAGCAACAAAATACACCGATCCGTTCCCGAGATAATGCTGTCACAGACAGATAGACAGACGGACAGACAGACAGACCAATGGCTGAAAATATGTTTATTACACTTAGAAAACTCTGAAACGTCAACATTTGTAAAAATCTCGATACCGAAAATTTCACACGATTACTATACTTTCCTTATACAGCTACTATAGCAGCGTAGGAAAGTAAAAATGTGGGGGCCAAGTATCTACCAGGTACAATCACTGTAATGTCTCTAAAGGGTTTCTCATTTTTAATATGAAATGGAACTCAATATTTTTGAGATACCAACAAATTATTCATTGTAAATGAAAGCTCATTTAAGTTAAGAAATAAATTAGATATCAGGCATGCCACCCCTTTCATGTCGTTGTACCCAATGGGCAACATGCAATATTCTTATTTTCGCTTTCATTTTAAAGAATTCCCTGTAGTATATACCACAAGTATATTAAAAAAAAATATTTAAATTTATTGCAGTGAATCCGGTTTTAAGCAGACTGTTTGAAATTTCGTGCAAAAACGTATTTACAGTTCCGATGACGTAACTCATGTCTGTCATTGACAGACTGTCACTTATATTTGTTTGTCGCTGACTTTCATTGGTATAACAGTGAAAATTTTTGTATAAGTTCATAAAGAAACTGCAAAGTATTTAAAATAAATCCATTTTAAAGTGATCCATCAACATAAGGTAGTCATAATAATGCTTCTAATGTTCTTATAAAATGCCGTGTTTTATGTTTTCATGTTTTATGCCATTGTGTCCATCTACTTCAGCAAAGTTTACAAATACATAAATTGTTTTTAACTGGACATTCTGATCCTAAATTGAGAAAAAAGTGGTTTCAAGCTGCAAAAAGGGATGAGAAATATTCTCCAAAGACAGTTATTCAATGCTGTGAAGGCCCCTGATATAAGTCGGCAAATATATACCTGCTTGTTATGCGTGTACGCTTAGGCTAGATAATCTATGCTTGTACGCAAATAGTTACCGACCTATTAAACTTATTTGAGAAAATATGCAGAACAAGTTGTTGTTATTATAAGGAATAAGGAGGAAATATAAATGACAGACATGAGTGACGTCATCAGAACTGTAGGTTCATTTTCGCGAAATATTCAGTTTAAAATCTTATGCTTTTGCAATAAATTATTGTACTTTGATTTTTTTTAATACGTTTGTGGTCTGTTCTACAAAGGAGGACTGAACATAAAATCAAAAGAAATCAAAAATAATTATATTGCATGTTGCCTATTCTCGAACGCTCTACCGCACATTTCGTCTTAGACATCACATAGTGCTAGAGAACCAGAGATCGCCGGATCTTGGTGGTCAATTGACATGTTCGAGATAATACGATTTTAAAATTTTGTCTACAATAAATCAATTCTTGTTGTCGTTGTATGATTTATGGTAACAGTCTATATGGTCGTGTGGCTTCAGATCGATAAAAAAATTAACAAATTCTGCCCAGGCACCTCATGATTTTCGTAATGGTCGCTGAACGGACAACCTACTATTTCCATAGCATTTCATGCTGTTACTCGATCGGCCAGGTTTTCTGCAATCAATTCTAGGACTATAGGAGAAGACATTAACCTGCGATTATATTCTGTAATAACATTGGTCCAATGTGGTATTGGTTTAATATATTGAATATACACGCCACAGGATGTTTATACAGATAACATGAATGCTACAAGCTGCTAAGACGAGCATATATTTTCAACTAGGTATAATGTTAACATTGTAACAAATTTTGCTTTCTCAGAAAAAAATATCGAGGAACTATTGGAATGAAATGAATAATTTATTTATTGGAGCTCTTAGGGTCGAATCAATAAAACAATGGACATAAGGACCATGTATCGACCAACTTTAATTATTTTAGCTGTATAAAACCTCTAGTAGGTAGCTAGTGAAACTCTTTATAGAGATAATAAGGCGCTCTCAATAATAACTTCCAAGATCCCTCAAATAAATAAAAAAAAAATTTGGAGACGATTGAATATAAAGTTGAATTTTTAAAAATCTTGTCCTATTTAGGTATTTACAAAACATAAGCTTTTATTTTTTTTTAAATTCACGTTTGCAACTTGTATGGGTAAAATATTATAACTGCCTAGAAATAAAGAAATAAAGTGGAAAACTAAGATTAAAGATCGACCTATCGGAGCATTTTTTTGACCGACGAACCCCGAACGGAGGAGGTATACAATTCGATTGTCTGCTTTATTTTTTGTTTGGTTCGTGCGCGCCTTTTAAATAGTAAACTAGCTCCGATTTTGATGATTTTGGATTCACTTGAAAGGGGAGGCTAGTAGGTAGCTAGTGAAACTTTTTATAGAGATAATAATGCGCTCTCAATAATAACTTCCAAGATCCCTCAAATAAATAAAGAAAAATTTTATGACGATTGAATATGAAGTTGAATTTTTAAAAATCTTGGTCCTATTTAGGTGTTTACAAAACATAAGCTTTTATTTTTTTTAAATTCACGTTTGCAACTTGTATGGGTAAAATATTATAACTGCCTAGAAATAAAGAAATAAAGTGGAAAACTAAGATTAAAGATCGACCTAGCGGAGCCTTTTTTTGACCGACGAACCCCGAACGGAGGAGGTATACAATTCGATTGTCTGCTTTATTTTTTGTTTGGTTCGTGCGCGCCTTTTAAATAGTAAACTAGCTCCGATTTTGATGATTTTGGATTCACTTGAAAGGGGAGGCTAGTAGGTAGCTAGTGAAACTCTTTATAGAGATAATAATGCGCTCTCAATAATAACTTCCAAGATCCCTCAAATAAATAAAGAAAAATTTGGAGACGATTGAATATGAAGTTGAATTTTTAAAAATCTTGGTCCTATTTAGGTATTTACAAAACATAAGCTTTTATTTTTTTTTAAATTCACGTTTGCAACTTGTGTGGGTAAAATATTATAACTGCCTAGAAATAAAGAAATAAAGTGGAAAACTAAGATTAAAGATCGACCAAGCGGAGCCTTTTTTTGACCGACGAACCCCGAACGGAGGAGGTATACAATTCGACTGTCTGCTTTATTTTTTTGTTTGGTTCGTGCGCGCCTTTTAAATAGTAAACTAGCTCCGATTTTGATGATTTTGGATTCACTTGAAAGGGGAGGCTTGAGATCATATAAAATACTCAAGCGTATTTCCGCAACGATGCGTTGAAATCTCAATAATAACAACTACAAGAAAATAATATACATGGATAATAGGATAAGTACTATCTTCATTGGTATTAGTGAACGTTCAACGATTTTGTTGACTAATGTTAGATACACTCAAAAGTGTGAAATAAATATTTTTTACAAAAAATTGGACCTACGTTATTAGTTAATGCACTGAAAAGTATAAAATAATATTAATTCAATTGATGATGGTACTTATGAAGTTGGTGCCAAAAGTTATCAATCTAATTGCAACTGCACAACTTCAAAAGTCACAGCACCAATAGAATTAATATTATTTTAAACTTTTCAGTGCATCAACTAATAACGTCGGTCCAATTTTTTGTATGAAATATTTATGTATGTTAAAATTATAGAACATTTTCAAATGTTCCCATACTCTATGAACACACTTTAGACAATTTTTGAATAAAGAAATAGTAGCTCATGTACCAAGGGTATTAAGTAAATGTTTATTGCTTAAGTAAGCTTGTGCAAAAATGCTGATCTGTAACAACCAAGCCCTAAGGGTCTTGTTGAAGTATTCAAAAAATAGCCTCTCAAACAACCATTGCAAAATGATTAGCTGCAAACCACTCATGCTATTAATTAATTTTTTTAATATAATACATACAAGAAATCAAACAGACAGACAGATACAAAAGTTAAAGATCAAATAAAAACTAGCTGTGAACGCGCCATGCATCCTCTACGTATATTGTAAGGCATTCATGGATAACGAACCTAATTGTATTGAATAATAGTAAATCTAAATTAATCTACTTAATACTTATATTGTAAATATTTTGAATTAATATGATTAATGTCCAAATTAACCTGACATCTCAAAAGAGATTATTATTTATTATATTATTGGGATCGAATAGAAAATTTTTAATCCAAAAACATTTTTCGCATTGTTATGTGACATATCTTCAAGAAAACGAGAAGCCTACATTTTCAGCAGCAATTGAATTATTCAATGATTGCTGCTATACCTATATTTTAAATAGAATTAGACCAATTTTTCATAACCTACACTCTTGAGACAGTTCATGACTTCTTTTTAAATTTTATTCTGCTTACAATTGGATCCATGGAAAATTGAAATGAAAGGAAAGAACCGAGAGATCTAAAGAGTTTATTTTAATAATAAAACAGGCTATCGCCAAGCTCGAGGACCCGAGTGTATTGCACAACCTATAGACAATTTTATTGAGTATAGGACTCGATCCGGGTCGTCGTCTCATTCGATGCCATCCTAATAGATTTCTCTTTTTCCCGGTATTATTGAGTGTTTAAATACCCACTTGAAGCCACTTTATTCTACTATGGGGTAACATTGAACATTACATAAAGTTTTATAAGCGCTCATAATATGTCTATGAAACACAGTATACCACAGCATAAATACTTGGGTATACGTTACATTTCCAATGCTTGAAAATGGAGATCAGAGCTTGTATACTGAATAATATCTCATCACTCAGTTTATTTTTGCATATCATTTTTAGATAATCCCATAGTAATAGTTCCCATCATAATATAAAGTTACAGACCACGAATTTTTTCAAAAAACAATTTTAATCACCTAACTCTAAGACTTTTACATAGTAGCCCTTCTCCTATCAATAAGATACATCGATGACATTTTATGATTAAATCATATTATAATATAGGTAGCTAGAGTCTATTCAAATCAGCATGTCATGCCTTAGGATCTGCCTAAAAAAATTTTGTAATCACAACATTGTTTGACATAAACAAATAATGTATTACAAAGTTTGTTTTGAAAATGAATCAGTTTGAATAGTTTTCAAGACTTGTCTAATCGATTCATAATTGAAGTTTAGGACTTTTTGGCTGATTGTAGGATACGTTCGTATTTAATTTTGAAACGAATGTGAAAGAAGATATCAACAGTAGATTATACCACGAGTCAATAATGCTATTATTCTCCAGGGCGTTTTGGCGCCGCCTCTTTGGTGACACATTTTTGGCGCCATGATGTTTTGGCGCCAGTCGACGTGTGTGTTCATACTTGACGGGTTGCCTACATTCCGCGCGGCTTCACTTTATAACTCAAGTAGAGCGCTCTAACTCTAACTCAAGTACTCCCTCCTCGTCTCTGCCTATGCTAGCTTATGCTAAGCAACACAACTTCAGACATAACTCTCAAACATAGGCCACTATATTAATAATAATAATGGTCAGATTGAGATCTTAGAGTACGGAAATGTCGTGCGTACACGACAGGAGATGTTGCTAAAACCACAGCTATAAAACTTACATTGGTCGTGTCCACAGCAGTGCCTGATTACTAATCGATTAGTAATCAGTAATCAAAAATCGGTATCTTGTGGACACGACTGATTACTGATGCATCATTTGTCAAACTGACACTTGTCAAATGATTTGAAATAATTTAATTCGACAATTAGAGGAATTGAAAATGGAAGAAGAAAACGTATTTTCTTTTCAATATGTTTATAATGAAAAAGATTATGTGGTAAACGGAACGATAGAGGTCCATAATAGAATTGGGAAATATCTGAAACAAAATATATTTTATGTACACTATGGTTTTCTGATAGCTGTCACATTAAAGACGTCAATTTTTGATTACCTGATTACTAATCGATTGGTAATCAGACACTGCTGTGGACACGACCATTATGTATTGGAGATATATAAAATCCATTTAACAATTAATCAACTAAATCCAATCAATTACGATTTTGGAATTTGAAAACGTTAGAAATTTATGGCATACCAATCCACATGTGAAATAACGTTTTTGAAAATGCTGAACTCTTCTCGAATGATGACATGACTTTATGTTTGAATAAAATATTGACCAAAACTTCTGGAAATACTATCAAAGGGCGCTAGGTGTATATTTAATTAATTCTTGATTTCGAGGTACTCCATTTTTTTATGTTGTGCTCATATACATTGTCAATTTTCAAATGTGTTTCCCTTTACATCTGCGACAATACTGAATCAATCAATATCCTCCCATTACTTTAGACACTGGATATTTATATCTATTTTACTTTCTCGATCTATCTCAGATCTAAAATAAATTATAAAAATCAATGATCTTTCTATAGTAGGAGAACTCAGTTTTTATTTATATTTCTAGATTGCAGTCAGTGGGGGCTGGCAAAGATCATATAAAAACATGACATCTAGACGATTAATAATATAATACTGCAGCTTTTGGAATTTTAAATAGACTTTTTGTGTTTTGTAGTTAAAATATTTTATATATAGGTATGACTATGATATCTGAAAGAGTATAAATGTCTAAAATGTATTTATATACCTAGTTCTATTAATATCCAGCAACTCAGACGTAATATTTCATTTATAATTAGATAGGTACTCATAGTAATATTTTGGGTATTACAGGTATGGAACCCTCCACCTAGGAGGCCCAGTCACACTTACAGCCACCACCAAGTCATTATAAGAACAGTCGTCTTACATACATGCTTGGTTATGGTACTTTTGAAGTTGGTGCCAAAAGTTTTCAATCTAACTACAACTGCACAACTTCAAAATTACCAGTACCAACAGAATTAATATTATTTTGCATTTTTCAGTTCAATAACTTATAAAGTTAGTCCAATTTTTTGTAAAAAGTATTTATTAATGTAGCATCTTTGTCTCCTAGATATTGAAAGAGAGACTTCAAGCATTGTTTTCAAAAGAGACAGCTATATAATTGACAGACCGATACCAACAGTTATGCGTAGATGCAGTTCAATGAAGTAAAACTTGCAAATATATTTATTGTGAATGTGACATCATTATTTCAATCAATGCCCTATAGTAAAATGGATCAGAACCATCCATTGAACAAGTACGTATATTGGTCATAGTGGTGTTATTTCTATATCTGACTGACTCCCAAGCTTAAACTTTTTTCTGTTATCCGAATATTTCTCATTTCAACTTCGTTCATCACGTATATTTCTAGACTCAGGGCTGTAGGAATGTTAAGGAAATAAATATTTTTTAAAAAATTGGACCAACTTTATTAGTTGGTGCTTTGAAAAATGCAAACTAATATTAATTCTATTGGTGCTGGTACATTTGAACTTATTGGAAATAGGTATTTTAATAAATAAATGATTGTACATTTTATTATTTTACATGAAGTAGGGGAAAATTTTTTTTCAGGCCCTCGGTAAGAAAAGACTCATTGTCTTTCCCCTAAACAGGGACGAAAATCCGGTTTTCTAACAGTGAATTATAAAAATAATATTGTCTATACCAAATTAGAAAGTCAATTTAAATCAAATTAAAGCAGAATGTACTTCATTGTCTGAAGAAGATAATTCTCATTGACAAGGACTTTACACATAATAAATAGAAAATTCATTAGTACATATATCGATATCATAAATAAACTATTACAAAATAAAAATTATGTGTATATAAATATAAATCAATAGAAGCACAAGTAAATAACGAAAAACTTGCTGCAATTTTTACCCTTTTGATCAACAACAAACATATTCAAAATACAGGTACTACTAGAAAAATGTAAATATTAAAATTATCAGAATTATTGAAAACTGATTTTAAGTATAATACTAGAAGTTCTCGCAGTAGAACTCATCTAATGAGTAAAAGGTATACGTCAGCAGAAGATCTTATAGCTAATTCAAAAACTCAACTTGCTCATCTCTAGAGTAGATATGCATGAAGAAGTTAGTTGCTAATATCTGTCCAATACAAGTTAGTAATTGAAAAGTGTCTTGGTATTCTCGTGCGGATTCTACGCTTGAATGAAATCTAACAACCTTAGTTTCAAGAAAAATTTTTCTTTTTATGTATTATTATTCACTCTGCTTGAAGTATTATGGCAAAAAGTAACATTTTTCTATCTAGTTTCATTTATAATTACTCACCTTTATACACCGTATAATATATTAACTGCTCCTCAAGACTACTGGCGTAATAATTATTTGACACACCCATCATAATCGGAAATGTGCCTCTGAAAGGAAGATGAAAAAGAAACAGACTTGAACGCATCAATTATGCACCGTATAAATTATTATTACATAATTATACAGCTAGTTGATCCGCATAAGTACGACTCGTCGTTATTATTATTATTTATATGGTTATAAAAAAATGTCAACAAAGCGATAGCTCTATCTTTATTATTTCAAATAATTATATTTAATGAGTTTCTCTAACAAGTCATACCTAACGAGCGTTAGTTTGATATTATTATAAGTATGAGAGCATTCATTGTATTCGATGTTAGATATTATCATAAAAGAGAAATACATATTAAAGAGTTTGAGATTATCAGAAATTATTAATCTGCAATTCAATTATGAACAGCTATACCACAGCTGTAGGTAAGCTGTGGCCATACTATAAAATTATATGAGAAAAAAATAATTTCTTCAAATAACGCCAAGAAATAAAGGTTGCATCTCCGAAAAACAGCAACAAACAATTCGCTCACCTGTCAGCAAATATGCGAAGGTAATCCATGTTATAAAAATCATGTTTTCAATTACTTCTTACTCGTTTTGTATCCCTAGATTGGCAGAATCTTGTAACATTAGCAAATATGGTTCAACAATAACAGTGAATGGCCTCGCCTATCTGTATCTGCTCAAAAATGTACGATTCAGAATGAAACTGAACAAACGGTGCATAAAGACCTTCCTGAACCATTTCATTCTATTGATACTGGTAACTGGTAACTTTGAAGTTGTGCAATTGTAGTTAGGTGGAAAACTTGTAGCACCAACATCAAAAGTACCAGAACCAATAGAATTAATATTATTTTGTATTTTTCAGTACACGGACCATTAGTCGGCAAAATTTATTTAAAAAAAAATATGTATTTCACACTTTTGAGTTTAACATTAGTCATCAAGGTCTTTCAACTTTCACCAAAGATGAAAATACGTTCCTTACATACTCATAGATTTCAGAACATCGCGGAGACATATTACAGACTTTTCCACTGCTGTAACTCGGAAAATTTTGATTTTTTTGAAAAATGTACAAGTTAAATGTTGCCGCATATGTTCTATTTATTTTTTTCATCTCAAATTTTCAATTTTCGAAAAATATGCCCCCTCCAACCCCTTTGGGAGAAGTTTTTGAGGGGAAAGAAATGTTGAATATCGATTTTTTTAATTGGACCAATTTTCAATAGTATTCTACCAAATGATAAAAGAAATATGACAATCGGAGCACGTTTACTAATTAAAAGACGTGAACATCCATAAAAAACGACCATTTGGTTCGACGGTCAAGAATGAATGGAATACAGACCTAACCTAACCGAACAACGTAGGTTTAGTCGGCGGAACTGGAAGTACTATACCTACTGGTCATACCATAATTACAGTTACAGGCGTTGAAAATCTGAAGGCTCTATATCTGAAAATAATCAACTGCTAGTAGATATACCTATCACATCTCGCTGGATGTATTTCAAAATAGGACGGACATATCTTACAATGATTATTAATTTTGCATGTACATGTACAGTGCATCCCATTTTAGTTGAGACAGCCAGGTATCCCGGTTGTTGTTGAAAATAGAACCTTTCGATTTTTGCAGTCCTGTGTCACTTTTGTATGAAACTTAAGATCGTCTAAAAAGATTTTGCCTTTACGCCTTACAGGGCGTTTTTTGAAAATTCACGCTTTTTGGACTCCCCACAGTTTCTCAGCGATAATGTCAGAATGCAAACTTATCCCATAGAGAATTTTATGCAGAATCCAGTGGCACAGGTATTTATTTTTCGCGATATGATATATGACTCAAACTTATGATTTTTTAAATGGAACACTGTATTTTATTATCTCATGAAATTCCTTATTTTTTTCATTCAAAATGATATAAAATATTTGAACATAAACTTTTTCAAAATGCTCCAAAATCACTCAAATATTGAATTTTAATAGTGGGTTACGGTTTCTTCATACAAAAATGTTCCAATCGACGGAATATTAGTCGTGAATTTTCCTCATGCTGTTAATTCTCATTGTAGAGGTGAGTGCTTACTTGAATATCTCTTAGCTAATAATCTAGAAACCCTTAATGTGGGAACAACCCCCACTTTTGTCACGAGAGCAAGAGAAGAGGTCCTGGACGTAACAATTGCCAGCTTTACTGCCAGGAATAACGTATTTGATTGGAGAGTGATGGAGGAACCCTCTCTCTCCGATCATAGGATTATAGAGTTTAGCATTGCGGGGGAAGTAACCTCACTGTCTCCAACTCGTAACCCTAGAAATACAGATTGGTCTAAATATAAGACCCTTCTGAAGCAAAACTTGGAACAGATCGAAAGTAATGGGGTCAAACACCCACTCTGCGATCTGGATCAAGAGGTCGAACTGGTCAGTGTGGCGATAACGGAGGCATTCCAATCAAGTTGCCCACTCTCAAAAGCTCGACCAAGCAAGGAAGCACCTTGGTGGAACAAAAATCTATCAAACCTCAGATTAGAGGTCCGTCGGCTCTTCAACAGGGCCAAAAGAGACCATAATTGGCAGGGCTACACCGAGAAGCTCACACAATACAATAAGGAGATCAGGAAGGCCAAGAGGCTTCACTTTCAAGCTTTTTGTGAAAAGATCACTTCGACTCCTACTGCAGCCAGATTGCAAAAAGTCATGGCAAAAGGGCAATCAGCCCCTTAATGTCGCTCAAGAAGCCAGAAGGGACATACACTGAGGGAGAAGAGGAGCGATCTGCTCTACTTCTCAAAACACAGTTCCCTGGAAGTGAACCCCTCAGTAGTACTGACGTAGCAATCCAAACCAAGAATCCTCGCAAGGAAGATTGGAGTATTGCTAAGAAGATATTTACAAGACAAAGGTTGGAATGGGCAGTCAACACCTTCCAACCTTATAAATCGCCGGGAGTAGATGGCATATTCCCAATGATCCTACAGAAAGGAATGGAGGAGATCCTTCCCCATCTCCTGAAGATTACAAGAAGCTGCCTAGCACGGGGCTTTATACCTAGCATATGGCAAAGAGCCAAAGTAATCTTCATACCGAAAATAGGGAAGAAAAATGGGACTGATCCCCGATCATTCCGACCTATCTGTTTAACATCGTTTTTACTGAAAACGATGGAGAAAGTAGTGGACAACTACATAAGAACAGAGATTCTGAAGGACAAACCACTTCATAAATGTCAGCATGCATACAGGGCGGGGCGTTCAACAGAAACCGCGCTGTATCAGCTAACTGAGGTCATTCAGAGCTCTCTGAACAATAAAGAAATCGCAATGTGTGCCTTCCTGGACATATCTGGGGCTTTTGACAACACCACACATGTGTCAATCAGGGAGGCACTCACACGGCGAGGAGTGAACAAGACCATTATCAAATGGATGTATGAGATGTTGAAGACGAGAATAGCTGAGGCCCAAGTAGGTGATCACACCACCTCTGTTAAAGCTACTCGTGGAACACCTCAAGGAGGAGTAATATCTCCCCTCCTATGGAGCTTAGTAGTAGACGAATTACTCCACAAACTCACGGAGCTTGGCTTCACATGTATAGGCTATGCCGACGACATAGTCCTAATAGTCCGAGGAAAATTCGCGAACACCCTATGCGAATTATTGCAGGAGGGCCTCAGAACTATTGAGCAATGGTGCTTGTCAGTGGGGCTTAGCATAAACCCATCCAAGACCACAATTATTCCATTTACTAGGAAAAGGAAACTTCCAGATATGAAACCTCTCACTTTAAGTGGAGACACAATAAGCTGGAAGGCTGAAGTCAAATATCTGGGATTAACACTAGATAGCAAGCTTCTGTGGAACAAACATATTGAGGCTACTGCTAGCAAAGCAATAAAGGCCTTAATGGCGTGCAGAAATCTGACTGGTAAGACTTGGGGATGTAACCCAAAAATACTGCGATGGATGTACGTCATGATTGTAAGACCGATAATATCATATGGGTCAATAGCCTGGCATGGCAAGGCAAGTCAGAGCAATACGGGGAAAACCCTCGATAGAATACAAAGACTAGCCTTTGTCTGTATCACTGGAGCCATGAGAACTTGCCCGACCAGGGCACTAGAGATCATCACAGATCTCACACCTCTCCAACTAGTGATAGACAGATTGGCGCATGAGGCCATTCTAAGACTATCTAGGGAAGGTTCAGACATGGTGGGAATTCGGATTCAGAGAGCTTGGTCATCTTTGTCCAAACACATCCCATCAGCAAACCTTCCCAGTGATGTAATGACAAAGAAAATTAGCATCGAGAGAACTTTCACCACGGTGCTAAGTAGCAGAGAGGATTGGGACAGGGGGCTCACAACCCAAGCTCTCAAAAAGAATACCATCAAATGGTACACTGATGGTTCTAAGACCACGACGGGGACAGGCGCTGGAGTGTTTGGGAATCGCACCAAATGCTCACTTGCGCTAGGCCGCTGCCCAAGCGTCTTTTAAGCAGAATTGCTTGCAATTGAGAGATGCGTGGAGGTGAACCTTGAAAGAAACTATCAGAAATGTGACTTTGCAATACATTCTGATAGTCAAGCTGCAATTAAAGCACTGAACTCTCATACCATTGACTCTAAAATGGTATGGGAGTGCCGAAGGAAGCTCAATGAGCTAGGCAAGAACAACAGGGTCTACTTAGTCTGGGTTCCCGGCCACTCGGGAATCAAAGGCAACGAGGAGGCCAACACACTTGCCAGGAAAGGAGCACAAACTCCATTTACTGGCCCAGAACCCTTCTGGGGCACAGATAAAAGCACCTACAAGAAGGAGTTTCTGGAGAAGGAAAAAACCGTAAGAGAAACGCTCTTGCGGGATACCCCTGGATTGGATCATTCCAAAAAGTTTCTAAAAAACTTTGATACTGCAAGATCCAAAAGGTATTTGGATCTCAGCAAGAACAAGCTACACCTACTCACTGGATTTCTTACAGGACACTGTTGCCTCAAGAAGCATCTAATGAGATTAGGTCTAGCAGAGGATGACGAGTGCAGATTCTGCACAAATTTTGTTGTCATAATTAGTGAAGATTTTGAAGGAGTAGTGGTTGTTTTTCTCCCCAATTTCTACGCTAATGGAAAAAGTACGGTTTTGAGGCAACCATTTGAACCGTCAATATTTTCTACACAAAAAAGGTACTGTTGGTTGTCAGCCCTAAAGCCGACCGTTTTCGAGAAAAATCAACTTTTATGTTGAAAAAAACACGTTTTTGTTACTTGTTCCAACGATTACATACCTTTCGTTTAATTAGTAAATAATAAATTGTATTTCATAAAATTTACCGTGTTTTTTCAACAAAAAACTTGATTTTTCTCTAAAACGGTCGACTTTAGAGCTCATGACCAATAGTATTATTTTTGTGTAGAAAACATTGGCGGTTCAAATGGGCGTCTCAAAAGCGTAATTTTTCTATTGGCGTAGAAATTGGGAAGAAGAACACCTACTACAAAAATGTTTTTCTAACTCAAAGCTTAGCTTATTTGAGTGGAAAATGTTTACAAAAGTTGTTTTCTGTACGATACCTCGAATTTCTATAATGGTGCATTTTAGAGGGTAAGTTAATATAAACTTTTTTCATATTTTTGGACGAGCTATTACATCCTCAAGGTCTGTGCATATATTATGAAACAACCTGTATAGTAAAATATAGTGATTTTTCGCCAAGTAGTAAATATATAGGTACTCAATAGTAAATATATTTTCTTTGTTTTTAAATTCGATCGATTTAAAACAAGTAAATGTTTTTCTGTGCATGTAACTCTAATAATAGAGCTGATCCAGCATAACTGTCAAGCATATTTCCTAGCGGAATAAGTTCCCCAATATTGGGGAATGGAAAAGAAACAAATAGGGTTACATTTGAATTATCAAACGTACATTGTAGCTCTGCTCTTCTGAATTTCAAGCTCATGATAGTATTTAATGTTACCATGAATCAGACATAAAATTCATTAAGTGTAGCTACTAAGGCAACCTCCTATAAACGTTGACTTCTTTTCATTGGATTATTAAATCATACAGGGCCTTACAAACTCCTACCACTTGTTCTTCAGTCCAGAATAAGTCTTTTTATGTACCTAAACTTATCTTGGTACAAAACTGCTTGGTCTTATAAGGCCATGAAGATACAATTTTAAAATCATTTTGCTGATTTTGCTGAAAAAGCCCATGGAAAAATTATTATTAATATTAGTCCATGAATATACAACTTGGGTTTCTTAATCATTTTACCTTGAATTTCTACGCCACTAGATGAAAAGGGTAGTGAAATTTTGAAAATTTTAAGTAAGTACCTCACATAATACAAGAAAGCGACTCTTACCTTAACAACGTTTATAGATAATCCTACTCTACCCAATCGACTGGTACTTAGTTCTGGATCTTACGTTCTAAAATTTCGTCTTCAACGTCAGGTATCCTTACAAAACGCCTGTCATTATCAGCGGTTTCAGGAGCAAAGCGAACGGTCTCCCCAAGACCAAGATTTGGAAACCTTTCAAAGTATACCCTGACAAACTCTCTACTTTTTACTTGACAATATCCAAAAACAAATATCATATCGGTATATTCGGCATAGGAGTAATGCAAGGCCATGATAAACCAAACAATTAACATTTATAGATTGATAAGATATATTTTTGAACAATTATAAGGATAATGTGTATTAACTTTAACAGTAGTCTTATTTAGATGAAACTACAGAAATGAACATTATTAGTTGTTGCACTGAAAAATACAAAATAATATTAATTCTATTGGTGCTGTTACATTTGAAGTTGTGCAGTTGCACTTAGATTGAAAACTTTTGGCACCAACTTCAGGAGTATTAGCATCAATAGAATTAACATTATTTTTTATTTGTCATTGCACCAAGTAATAACTTCGGTCCATTTTTTTGTAAAAA
Source organism: Crioceris asparagi (assembly GCA_958507055.1). Lineage (NCBI taxonomy): Eukaryota > Metazoa > Arthropoda > Insecta > Coleoptera > Chrysomelidae > Crioceris > Crioceris asparagi. Next base: position 105,386,736 of record OY293826.1, read on the forward strand.
ATATTTATTTCACTCTTTTGAATGTAACATTAACTAATATCTACCAATAAAGATACTATTTATCCTATTATCCACGTATATTCTTTGCTTGTATGTGTTATTATTAAGATCTCAGAACATCGCTGCGGAAATACGTAGAAGTATTTTAGATGTTATCATTTTACCAACTCTGTAACTCGAAAACCGTAACTCTAAGGAAAAAATGTTCTGTATAAACGTTGATACAAATAATTAGGTCTTTCATGTAAAATCCAAAAATTTTCAATTTTCGAAAGAAATCGCCTTCTCCACATAGCAAAAATTCTCATATTTGAAATTTTAACATGCTTCTTACTCGATAACCGTAACTCTTTTGTAAAAATGTTGAATTTGAACCTTTTCGGATATTGTCCTATCTTTAATTATACCACCTCAGATTTTCCATTTTGGACAAAATTTGCCCACTCCACCCACATTCGGGGGCGGTTTTCGGAGGGCAGGAGATTTCGGTTTGAGTTTTTATGAATATCTTACCAATTTTCAGTCTCCTCTTTCAAATGGAGTAGGTTTTCTATATACAACGCACGAAAAAAAAAAAAAAGAAGCAGAAAATCGAATTGTATACCTTCTCCGTTCGGGGTTCATCGGTCAAAAATACAAATCTTGAGATAACCACAAGAGTAACAGAGTTTGATCTAGTGTAGCTTTTTGTAGTAAGAGAGTTACTTGATCTCAATGAATATAGAAATCCAAAAAGAAGAAATGATTAAAAGTTCTATGCTCATGGATTAATATTAATAATAATTTTCACATGTGATTCTTCAGCGTATAAAACTGTGCAAACATACCAAATTTAGTCAAAATTGCATTAACCGTTTAGATTGTACCGCTAATAAATGATTTTAAAATTAAATCTTCACGGCCTTATAAGACCTAAACTAAGCAATTTTATACCAAATTGAGTTAATGTACTTAGAAAGACTAATTTTGGCCTGAGGGACAAGTGGTAGGAGTTTGTAATGACCTTTAAGGAACACCCTGTATATAACACAAATAACATTTCGAGATTAATTCAGATACTCATCCGATATTGTAGTCATTCCTATTAATTCCCCCTCATCTTGGAACAACAATCACAAGTATGCCAGCAAATATTGCACATCAAATGTTTAACTGACCCCGTTAAACCATCAAGAATGTATTGAAGCAACAATGTGTTCGAACTTATGGCCATATAAACACTTAAGATTGCCCTGCAATGAAATCTTAATAAAGCTGCAGCATGCTGTAAACAACTTCATCAGAGGTTAAATGATGGCGCACACTCAATTAGTCGAACAGATTCTTGAATTATTAAAACATCTCATTGACTGATACTTAGCACAGGTCAAATGATGATAAGATTGATATCTGGTGTCAATGACATTTTATAACCAGAATTCTTTTGAGGAATAATAGCTCTTGCACGTGAATTTTCTCATGTCACGTATTGACGAAAAATGCTTTAAATGAGTTTTTGATGAAGATAGATATTAGTAGAGCCATCTCAACAAAAGTAGGAGCCTGTTTTGATATTTATTCATTTCACTAATTCTTTTTTGGTATTACCAGATTTTCAATTAAGTTTATAGAATCGTTCTACCTGCACTGCTGAATACTGGATAACGACAAAGATTTTAATTTACTATCAAGACACCACAGACTACTTTAGATATGAGACAAAAATCTATTATTCTTGCTCGGTCGTATGTCCAAGCCATATACAAAAGATGTGAGGCAGGTAAGATAAGAAACTGTCTGTCACTCTTAAGAGAGTTTAGAGGCGATATACTTTGGCAATGATAACTGATGGTTGCGTAACTCAAAAATAACAAGCAGTCGTATATTTCGAATAGAATTCTAGGAAAACAGGTTTTACTATGAGCTAAAAAATGTGCTACACCAGCCACTCGACTCGTACCAAATATTATTCAGCTAGACAATTGTAGAATGTTCTTTCCTACAGTAGAAACTTAATGGACGAGATCAGCGCCACTAACTTTTGTCTTTCCTAGGAGTTACTGAGTTACCATCCGCTATAAAATCGGCAGTATAAAAACGACCATCATTTTGAAACTGCCCAATAACGATGTTTTCTTCATCTCTAAACGATTAATTTGTTCAACAAATTTGAGCGTGATCAAATTTTTTAAATTTGTTCATTTTACCAATTAACCCAGTAAACCCCTAGCGTGCTTGAATCGTGAATTTACGTTTTAATGAGATCTTAATGTTTATGTAATAATCATAATGGAATAACACAAGAAGAAATAAAAGCTTAAGCAGGATAGGGAAGAACAAGTATATAGAAGAACTGTGAACACAAAGAGAACAATATATAATACAATAGTAGAAAACATGGTTACATATGTGGTAATGTCTTGGGTTCTGAAGCAGAGGAACATATCTAATCTTAATAGTAATCTTAATACTTAAAAGTAATGGCGAAGATGTTGCCAACCAACACATATGGATAAAATTAGAAATGAAAAAATAAGTACAAAAATTGTATATGTTAACCAAAATAGCAAAGAAACATCATCAGCAAAAACCGATCTATAGAAAAATAACGGACTGTAGCCCGATAGGACGTAGAAATAAAGACGATGATGGGAAGATGAAGTTGACTAATGCCATGGAAAAGAGGTAACTTGAAGTGGAACAACAACAACAATGATGAATGGAGAGCTTGATTGAGAGAGAGAAAGCAGCAGCAGCTTTAGAAAACCCTTTACAATGACAGTTCATCTGTTTTATGAAAAAGATAAACATTACCTGCATCTAGTGAGTCTCTACCTATAGGCATCTAGGACTGATTGAATTAATTAATATTAACAAAAAATCCACTCTTTAGATGCTTGTTTAACAATTTGATGAATACAGTAACTGGCTGGGTAAAACAATATTATATATTAGAATTAAGTAATAATAAGTCTGTATTAGTAGTAGTTGTTATATAACGATAAATGCGAACGGGGAAAACAGTAGAAACTCGTCATCTCATTGATTGGTAAATATAGAGATAAAGTTTAATTATCTATACAGTAGAAAATTGACCAACTTTGTAAATTGAAAACGTATGAGAAATGCGCAGTCTTTGATATGATAAGATATTAAAAATAACTAACTAGATCCAACATGATCTATAATACAGTTTATAGACCATGCAGATTCAATTGCCAAATCCTGATTATATTATTCAGTTTCCAGAAATGTGGACATGGAATTGAATCAAAATACATGAAAAACAAAAACCCTAACGATAAACTGAATGCTCCAAGCAATTTCCTAGAAAAGGTCATCTCTTTGACGGGGCCAATGGAGCGTATGGATACAGAATTCTCTTTCTGGAGCTGGCTTTGAAGTTAACTATGCGTTAGATCATACGGCAGATTTGTGAAAATAGAAATATGAAAATATAATCACGAAGAGTTGTGCTTTACCGTACAGATTTTCCAGATCAATTTACTTCTTAGATTTACTCTGAAGACAGTTCGAACATAACCTTTTTCGACTATGCTTAGAAAGATGAACACCATGAGATACGGTCGCACTCTATTAAATAAAAACTAGAATATCTCAAACAATTAATAGAAAATATAAATTATAAATAGTAAACGTACTCCCATTTGGTTCCATTGAGAAAAAAATAGACCCTCAAAAACTTTTCCTGAAGGAGGCAGTTTTCTTCGAAAATCGAAACGTTTAAGTTGGACATTTTTCAAAATATTCTTAGATTCTACAGTTACAGCAGTGGAAAAGTCTGAAATATTTGTGGCTGCGCAATGTGGCGGGTTTTTTTTTTCGAAAATTGGTAATACGAGACAGCCATTTAAATTGGAAATTTTTCAAAATAATTACGATCTTCGAGTTACAGCAGTGGTAAAGTCTGAAATATGTGTATTTTTGCGATATTTTGAAATCTCTGAATAAGTATAAGCACCGTATTATCTTCTTTGGTGAACATTGAATTTTGACTATTAATGTACTACACTCAAAAGTGTGAAGTAAATATTTTTCACAAAAATTGAACCGACTTTATTAGTTGGTGTACTGAAAAATACTCAGTCACTGTCAAAATTTTATAATCTAACTATGACTGCACAACTTCAAAATTACCAGTACCAGTAGAGTTAAGATTATTTTGTATTTTTCAGTGCACCAATTAATAAAGTCGGTCTATTTTTTTGTGAAAATATACCCCCTTTTAAAGGTTATTATTTTATTTTATTTTTTTATTTATTTATTTATTGACACCACAAAAATATAATTTTGGTCTAATCTAATGTAAAATTTCTATATAATTTAAATGAGTACAAATTTAAACTTTTCAGTAACTTAATGAATCTTTTAACAGCACTATGATTTAGTAGCAGAATATCAACAAGTGAATTCCATGGTTTCGTATTCTTGAAGTCTAAGGTGTACTTTGAGCAATCTAGTGGAACATGTTGTACAGTTAGTTCTACGTCACATCTTTCGCATAGGTGTCTTTCTTCACGTTTTAACAGATAGCGTTGGGTAAGCAAGGTGTGTCAAATTCTGAGCCTACGAATAATCACTTCTTCTCGTCGACCAGTCGGGTACATGGATCGAGACAATTATGGGACATATTACAATTTGAAGACATTCAACTTCGTACTTTGTTGCCTTTAGTTTTCTTGCCATTTATTGCTGCCTGGATTCTTAACCGCAGTCTCCACATCTTGATGAAAATAGATTCTGTTCAAGACTTCGTGTATTTTACATACTAGAGGGTTAGAGGTAAAATGTGTAGCTATTGCTTATACTGCTGGAAGGGAATCGGTGCATACCATCCATTATTATTTCCATAGCTTTAAGAATGGCAACCAGTTTTGTCAAAAATATGCTTGTTGAACGTCTTAGTTGGTAGTGCCACTCGGTGTCTTCCAAATCAACTGAACCGCCAAGTTTACAACTATTTTTGGTCGCATCATTGTAAATAAATTAGTGCTATGTGTATTTCTCATATCTTTTTTATTAAACACCCGTAGAAACAATTCAAAATTAGGAATTGTTTTCATCCAGCGTAGTACATTTAATACATTTCTATTTGTTTTATACTTTCCATTTCTAGTTCTTCCACTTTCATGCTTATCATTTCAGCTAATGACTTTGGGGATTTTCATCTTCTTTTACAAAGTTGTGAATGATTCTGATCGAAAACGGCTTTGTAAGTAATATTGGTTATATTTGATGAGAGTCTACTTGCAAAGCAAAGCTGTAATTGCTGAGCTCTAAGCCAAAAGGGTATTTCTTCAGATTCCACCAGCATACTCACTATTGGACTTGCGTGAGAAGCACTTAAAGGGCTCTATTTTGGATAACATTGAGCGATCGAAGGTCTGATTTGTTTGCAGAAGCATACCTATATGATAGATCCACAGTCAAGCTTGGATATCACCAGAGCTCGATATACCTACTTTCATGAGGAAGGAAATCTCCATGAGCGTCAAAGTGAAGACGAGATATTATTTTCCTTCTCCATATTAACTTACTGTCAAATGTGAGACCTACAAAAGAATGTTGCTCTATCACTTCCAACTGATTATTTCCCAAAAATATACTTGGGTCTGCAGATAGGGTTCTACGTGTTGAATAAATTTGTTTTTTGAATGACTGAACTTATAAGTTTTACCTTCACCTGACCACTTTTTCAGTTCTTTAATCATCGCTTGTAGTTGTTGTGATGTTTCAATGCGTCTTCCTCTTGTGAATAATACTACATCGTCTGCATATAGGGAACATTGTCCTGTTTGGCAAGTAAGGGAAGATAACTTGTTGACTGCTATCAGAAAAAGCGTTGCCCTGATGAGTGAACCTGCTGAAACACCGTTTTCCTGCTCATACTCCCTAGATAAGACACCATTTAATTTCACCCTGAAGTACCTTTTACTCAGGAAGTTTCTGATAGATAGTAACATATTCCGTCGATATTCCAATCTACCAAAGTCTGGAGGATATAATATCTCCTTACGGAATTGTATGCTATCTAAATATCTAAAAAGACTACTTCCGCCTCCGGATCTGTAATAAAATCATCAGTAATTTATGTGTGTAATCTGAATAAATTATCACTGATGCTATGATAACGACAAAATCCTGCCTGTTCCGGTGACAATAAATTGTTCTTATCTATATGCCATACCAATCTATTGTTGACGACTTTTTCTAACACTTTGCACATCACACATGTCAAGCTCACTGCTCTGTAGGATGCAGGGTGCAGTTCAGGTTTTATAATCTTATGAAGCAGAACAATAACGGATTGACTCTATTTGCTTGGAAAAATTTGTTGTTGCCAGATGAGGTTGAAAATTTCTAGTAGCTGAAGAAGTGCTTCATGAGGAAGATTCTTCAAAAGAGCTACAGGGATATCATCTGGACCCGGTGCTGAATTTTTAAGAGTTCAGTATGTCTGTAAGCTCATCTAATGTTATTTTTGTGTTTAGTATATGGATTTTGAGTTCATGCTGAAAACGTTTGGTCTGGATTCCGTTTTCTTTTTATGCGCTAAGAAATAATTATTGTAATTTCCGTCACTAAAGTTCTGGTGTATATGTTTGGCTAATATTTCGACAATTTCCTTACTTCTCGTTACCAAATCTCCAGACGAATCTTTCAGGGCATTGTTATGAAAATTTGTATCGATTCCCTTCATCTGTCGCAATTTTGTCCATACTTCTATTAGGTTCTGTGTTGAAGTTTAATATATATATTATATATATTATATTATTATTGTTGTAGAAACTCCTGCCATCTGTCTCGTTCACTCTGTCTTAGTGTTCTTCTGGCAATAGCCTTCTTATTTTTAAATTCGAATTTACTTGGGATCTCTGCCTACGGTAGAGTTTGAGAGCTTTTTAGGAATGCTGGTAGATAAATAGTCCCATGAAAAAATAAAAAACGTTGAAAATGTGATGTGATTCTAAATCAAGTTAATAATGTAAATGAGAATTTTGTTACTACAAATATGATCGACTTTTCAGATGCAATACAAAATAATATTAATCACATGATTATAATTTTATCCAAGTTTGTGCAATATCAAATCAACTCAAATGTTTTTCGCAAATTGATAACATCATACGTTCGGTAACAATAAAAAAAAATTCCGATGGCCTGTAAAGGTAAATTTCTCAAAACTCATTGAATTGAAATTTGAACAACCTTTTTATTCGTATACCTACATTTCATTACATGTAAGTTGCCGTATGTATCATAGCCTTGCGGTTAGAAGTTTTTGTTTTGGCTGTTGAATATAAAGAAGACAGGGTTCACGTTCCACATCAAGGCTGATTTATTTTCGCATATTTCTCATCAAAAAATATACTTTATATTATTTTAATCAGGGTCTATATTAAGATCTCCAGAAAATGTACAATTACATCAAATTTATATTGAGTTTTCATATTTTATCAATATTTCTTATTTTTTCTTTATTATTTTTTTTTCTGTGCATTTTATGGAAAATTGCATCAAACAGAAGTTGTAGGTACTGTTTTTGATGATATTCACACTCCGGCTCTTTTTGGATAATTTTTTTAAATGTTTGAACGGTCGCCATTTTGAAACTACTTACCCGATATTGCCCAATAACAAACTCGGTCGAGATATTTAAGAGATTGATATATATATATATATATATATATATATATATATATATATATATATATATATATATAAAATGAATTGTAAATTCTTGACTGTCTAATTAATGATGAATTTTTAATGATTGGGGTTGCAGTCAAAATGCCAATAAAATTAAAACTCTTTAATCAATGTCGAGCTTTCGGTAACGCTTGTTACCTTCATCGGGACAAACTCAAATAACGAACAAATTAATTATAACAAAAAAATATTAATAATATGAACTACTTACAATCGTGAGATTAATGAAATTTACCAGCTACAAACATTTGTTATTATGCATTTAACTTTATGATTGAACTTTTATGTTTCATAATTACAAGTTACTATGGAATTACGCATACTAAGATCAATCTATGTATGTAGCTAATAAAAATGGAACACACTTCAGGAGTTAATCACAGGATATATCATTTAAAAAATGGATATAATATAAAAATATGGCATTATCTTGTATAATATGAAACAATATATTAATTTAGAGAAACATCAGATGGCACACTACGATAATTATCATTACATAATTTTAAAATATATGAGTAAATGGAACTAAGTCCATTTATATCCGAACGTTTATTCATAACGTTTATTTCTTTTTGAATATGAATCATTTCTAAGAAACTTCGTTTAAAAATGTTCTTTTCAGAACATAGAACAATTGAGTTTTCAAAATCTATAGTGTGCTTTTTGTTTATGGCATGTTCGTTCAAGGCACATGACGAAGTTTCTTAGAAATGATTCATATTCAAAAAGAAATAAACGTTATGAATAAACGTTCGGATATAAATGGACTTAGTTCCATTTACTCATATATTTTAAAATTATATAATGATAATTATCGTAGTGTGCCATCTGATGTTTCTCTAAATTAATATATTGTTTCATATTATACAAGATAATGCCATATTTTTATATTATATCCATTTTTTAAATGATATATCCTGTGATTAACTCCTGAAGTGTGTTCCATTTTTATTAGCTACATACATAGATTGATCTTAGTATGCGTAATTCCATAGTAACTTGTAATTATGAAACATAAAAGTTCAATCATAAAGTTAAATGCATAATAACAAATGTTTGTAGCTGTTAAATTTCATTAATCTCACGATTGTAAGTAGTTCATATTATTAATATTTTTTGTTATAATTAATTTGTTCGTTAATTTAGTTTGTCCCGATGAAGGTAACAAGCGTTACCGAAAGCTCGACATTGATTAAAGAGTTTTAATTTTATTGGCATTTTGACTGCAACCCCAATCATTAAAAATTCATCATTAATTAGACAGTCAAGAATTTACAATTCATTTTAAATACACTATGGGGTTTTATATTGACATTCAACATCGTTATGGAACTGCCGTCGTAAGTTTATTGAAACAGTGGGCCAATATTAACACCAAATTGGCAGCTCTACAAAACAGAAAAGTTTTTCTACTGAAATGCAGAACTCTTAATCTCTTCCCCAATCACATTGGAAATGGAATTAAAGCTATTGACACGATGATTGGACACAAAAGAGGTAGAACAGGTCAGAAAATTCAAAATTTCAACGTCAAACTGAAGAAAGACATTTTGAATATAGAAATTAAAGTAACCTTTAGTAACATTAATTTATTTGAAAAAGAATTAGACTCAGTTATAAAGAAAACCAGATTAACATTGCCTTTAAATATCATTAGCGAATATAGTCGAAGACTTTCTGTTAAATATAATCAAAAATTTAAGAAAATTAAAGATAAGAACGTTAGAAAATTGAATAATTTGAAGGATCAGACAATTTCTAAAATTAAAACCAATCCTAAATGGTTAAAAAATTTAACAAATATTGCATTGCCAGATGACACTAAACTAATTCTGCCATTAGGTCCAAAATTTTCAATTCCACCTTCTATTAAAGATATAAATATCCCATATATGCTGTCAGACCTTGAATTTATTCTTCAGAAAATTAATACAGATGACAAAGATTTAATTAGAGCTAGATATACAAATATTATAACAAATTTCAACCATAAGTATCATAAAAATTCACATATTATGACAAATAAATTTGATAAATGTCATTCTTTTCTTAAACAACATCCCGAATTAATAGTTATACGAAGTGATAAAGGTAATGTTACAGTTGTAATGTATAAAGACGATTATATTCAGAAAAGTCAAGAATTATTAAATAATGCAAAATATTATAAAAAACTAAATAATAATCCTACGTATACATTGCAGCTTAAGGCAAATAAAATTGTATCAAAATTAAAGAATGATGGCATGATCGATCAAGTTATGAGTAAAAAACTAAATTGCTACAACTCAAAGACACCTAGATTTTATGCTTTACCTAAAATTCATAAACAAAATCTAGCAATGAGACCTATCGTTTCATCAATTGATGCTCCAAACGACAATCTAGCTTCTTTTATTACAGACATATTAACAAGAGCCTATAACACTAATAATGATCTCTATATAAAAGATTCTTTTCATTTTAGTGAATTCATAAATGGATATAAGATTCCACTTAATTACATCCTTGTTAGTTTTGATGTGGTATCCCTATTCACAAATTTACCTTTTCCAGTAATTTTAGATTGTCTTAGAAGAAAATGGCATGATATAAAAAACTATTGTTCACTAAACTTTGAAATATTCAATATAGTTCTTGAATTTATTTTTGATTCTAATGTCCTTATTTTTAATGAAACATATTATAAGCAAATATTTGGTACACCAATGGGATCTACAATATCACCTATTCTTGTTAATTATGTTTTAGATGAACTCATACAGACTTCAATAGATAAAATATCTTTTCCGATACCATTTATCAAAAGATATGTGGATGATTTAATACTTGCCTTACCATCAGATAAAATTGATGAAACTTTAGGTATCTTTAACAATTATAATGAACATCTTCAATTCACTGTTGAAGTAGAACAGGAGCAAAGTCTTCCTTTCTTAGATATGAAAGTTTGTAGGGATAATACAGGCTTACTACGAACAAAGTGGTATAGAAAACCATACTGTAGCAATAGGTATATTAACTACCACTCGTATCATCCAAATAAAATGAAAATTAACCTTATTAATGCTTTAAAAAACAGAGCCATAAAACTATCCCACAAAACTTTTGTTAATGAAAGTTTATCAAAATTAAAAAGTATATTAATCGAAAATTCATATCCTATTAAATTGATAAATAAGCTCTTGAGTCATACCCAACCTAATTTAAATAATGTTGATAGAATTTTGGAAATGTCTTTAAATGAAAATAATATTGATCAATCACAACCTCGCTCAAATACTCTTCCTATATACAGTTCTCTCTATTTTATTGATGAATTAACCTATAAACTTATGAATGTTTTTAAAGGATATAATATTTTATTTGCAAAAAAGAATATAAAAGTAGTTTCTAAGTTATTTTCAAAAGTAAAAACACCTTTAAAAACAACAGAAAAATCTGGAATAGTATATGAGATCAAATGTAATGATTGTGATTTATCATATATAGGTCAAACTTCTAGGAGTTTATCAGGAAGAATTACGTCTCATAAAAGTGATATAAGATGTAAAAAGCCGTCATGTGCCTTGACCGAACATGCCATAAACAAAAAGCACACTATAGATTTTGAAAACTCAATTGTTCTATGTTCTGAAAAGAACATTTTTAAACGAAGTTTCTTAGAAATGATTCATATTCAAAAAGAAATAAACGTTATGAATAAACGTTCGGATATAAATGGACTTAGTTCCATTTACTCATATATTTTAAAATTATATAATGATAATTATCGTAGTGTGCCATCTGATGTTTCCCTAAATTAATATATTGTTTCATATTATACAAGATAATGCCATATTTTTATATTATATCCATTTTTTAAATGATATATCCTGTGATTAACTCCTGAAGTGTGTTCCATTTTTATTAGCTACATACATAGATTGATCTTAGTATGCGTAATTCCATAGTAACTTGTAATTATGAAACATAAAAGTTCAATCATAAAGTTAAATGCATAATAACAAATGTTTGTAGCTGGTAAATTTCATTAATCTCACGATTGTAAGTAGTTCATATTATTAATATTTTTTTTGTTATAATTAATTTGTTCGTTATTTTAGTTTGTCCCGATGAAGGTAACAAGCGTTACCGAAAGCTCGACATTGATTAAAGAGTTTTAATTTTATTGGCATTTTGACTGCAACCCCAATCATTAAAAATTCATTATATATATATATATATATATATATATATATATATATATATATATATATATATATATATATATATAAGATAAGAAGTAACGCTGCACTACGTGATTAACAGTTTAGTAGATATAACGGGAAAACAGCAAAAATTGGCCAATTTCGTAAACTCTATATTTCACATCAACGTTTCGACATAATACATGTCTTCATCAGGATGCTATAATATTAATTCTATAAGTATAAATACATAGAAATATAATAATTCTTACCAAAACTGTGAGGGTAGTAAAAATTGACAAATTTAGAAAAACATCAGGATATACATATCAAGAGTAATACCTGGACCGCTTTGCTGTTTTTGCTGTGTTCCCGTTATATCTACTAAACTGTATATATATATATATATATATATATATATATATATATATATATATATATAAACTTTTGAACCAAATGTTTTTTTGGACTAACTTATAGAAATATAACAACATACCGTTGAAATTTTCTCGAAATTCAAAAGTATGAACGATCGCAATTGCTACATTTCTAGGTAGGTATAAAAAATTTACCTAAAATCGTTTAACGGTTTTTAATTTTAGGCAAATTTCTTATAGAAATGTACCTGTTGCGATCATTCACACTTTTGAATTTCGAAAAAATTTCAACGGCATGTTGTTATATGTCTATAAGTTAGTCCAAAAAAACATTGTATTTCTTCGATATTGGCTGAACTATAAGATATATCATAAAAAAATTTCAACAAAAGTTTATTGATGCAGTCTGTTCCACAACCAAAAAATATTTAAAATTATACAGGATGTTCCATGAAAAAGTTACAGGGTGTCGACCTACTATTTTAAATAGAGCACCCTGTATTTTATATGATATTTTGATTAAGAATGTCTTTACAAATACATTTTGTCTGAAACTATTTTCTATGTAATGAACAGTTTTAGAAATAAACTAGTTTTTTTACAAAAACATAAATCTGCAGAAGGTCTAATGATGAGCTGTCATGTGATTATCTTTCAGTATTTCAATAAGTTTTTAAATGATACAGATTTAACATAGTATGGACTCTCTTCCAGCAGTTTTCGTTACAAAGTATGCCGTAGCACTTCTCAGTAAAAGAATGGTCAAATTGAAGAACTTCGAAGTACGATAACTTCGTTTTTTAAATGGAATGCTATATTTTTCAATATTTACAAAAAACACGATTTATTTTTAAGTCGTTTCATATATGATGTTTCTATAGCTAAATTAAGCCATTTTCTTGAAATTTTAGATTTATTCAAGAAACTACCAAATTTAAATAATTTTAGTACTAGCCTATTCTTGATATTTTAATAAGTGACGTTTCTGTCAGAAATTTACGTACTTCATAAAAGTCTTAAATTTGTTTCCAGTTCATGTAATTTTCATAAGTTTCTAATCTGAGTTTCTGGTATTTCGTTAAGTTCTCTTTTGAATAGTTTAAGTTCGTTATTAGACACACCAACAGTTTGTGGTTGATCTACGCCAACGGTTCCAGACCCCAAATAGTATTTCTTGAATCAACAAATACCTATTACGTTTCAAATAAGAAACTGTTAAATTCAAAATAAAACATATGTTTCTAGAAATAACAGGAAGAAATGCCCGATATGTCCTTTTTCATGTACCTAATAAACACGCTCACAAGTGAATAATTAAAAAAAAAAACAATAAATTTCAATAATTACTTACATTACCACCATTTCTAGTATGACAAATCCAAATGAAAATAAAGGATCCGGGTAACCAGTTTCTTCCTAAAACATGAAAAGGGTCCTAGGGTACTGACACATTTTCTATATTCTGCCCAAACCCTAGGAACCCTTTTCATGTTTTAGGAAGAGACCGGTTACCCGGATCCTTCATTTTCATTTGGATTTGTCATACTAGAAATGGTGGTAATGTAAGTAGGGGTAGCAAGGGGATATATAATTTTTAGTTTTCGTACGTATGATGGATGGAAGAATTGGGTAGAAAAACCTAATTTACTGGTAGTAGAATCAGGCGTTTCGGTATGACAAGTGCATATAGTTCAACAAAAACCGGGTCTGGGTGTAATTATTGGTTCCCCGGGAAAATAAAGAAGTGTTCCTGGGTATCCATGAACCGGATATCACAATACTGAAAACGCTATTTCTATAATAAGTGCTTATTCATTATAATGCAATTTTTTATTGAAATTTATTGTTTTTTTATTATTATTCACTTGTGAGCGTGTTTATTAGGTACATGAAAAAGGATATATCGGGCATTTCTTCCTGTTATTTCTAGAATCATATGTTTTATTTTGAATTTAACAGTTTTTTATTCGAAACGTAATAGGTATTTGTTGATTCAAGAAATACTATTTGGGGTCTGGAACCGTTGGTGTAGATCGACCACAAATTGTTGGTGTGAGAAGAGAACTTAACGAAATACCAAAAACTTATATTAGAAACTTATGAAAATTATATGAACTGGAAACAAATTTAAGACTTTTATGAAGTACGTAAATTTCTGACAGAAACGTCACTTATTAAAATATCAAGAATAGGCTAGTACTAAAATTATTTAAATTTGGTAGTTTCTTGAATAAATCTAAAATTTCAAGAAAATGGCTTAATTTGACTATAGAAACATCATATATGAAACGACTTAAAAATAAATCTTGTTTCTTTTTAAATATTGAAAAATATAGCATTCCATTTAAAAAAACGAAGTTATCGTACTTCGAAGTTCTTCCATTCCATTCTTTTACTAAAAAGTGCTACGGCATACTTTGTAACGAAAACTGCTGGAAGAAAGTCCACACTATGGTAAATCTGTATCATTTAAAAATTTATTTAAATACCTGAAAGGTAATCACATGACAGCTCATCATTAGACCTTCTGCAGATTTATGTTTTTGTAAAAAAACTAGTTTATTTCTAAAACTGTTCATTACATAGAAAATAGTTTCAGACAAAATGTATTTGTAAAGACGTTCTTAATCAAAATATCATATTAAATACAGGGTGTTCTATTTAAAATAACAGGTGGACACCCTGTAACTTTTTCATGGAACATCCTGTATAATTTTAAATATATATATCTCTAATATATCTTATAGTTCAGCCAATATCGAAGAAATACAGGAGTTTGGCCCACCCTGTATATATATATATATATATATATATATATATATATATATATATATATATATATATATATATATATATATAAAATAGATTTTTGTTGGGGATGCAGTCATTTAATAAATAAAATTCTTTGGATTATGCCAAGCTTTCGAGAATGTTTATTCTCTTCGTCGGGGCAAAATTCGTGAATTTATATAAAATTAACCACAAACAGGAAAGATTTCATAGTCAGCAATCAGAAATGTCATTAGTTATTTATTTATTTAAATCTCCCCAACAAAAATCTATTTTATCAAATAATAAACCAGTCAAGAATTTAGAATCAAATATATATATATATATATATATATATATATATATATATATATATATATATATATATATATATATAATAACGTTTATTAACAACAATATAAGAATAACAAATAATAGTTTGTCAATAAACAACAAATAACCTACGAGACTCTTAAGTCTGTATGTAGGTGGTAAAACATATTACATTAATTATTATTTTATCATCATCATATCATTATTACAAATTTAAGTATCAGATTATAAAAAAATAATAATAATAAATACACACCTATATAATTATATACATACATACATACATACACTGGGTTAGTTGTATCTAAAAATTACAAATAAAAAAAAAATTAAAATGAAAATGAAAATGTGAAAGAAAAAGCGCTATCATTTTTCAATAATTCTCATTATAGATTTCCTTGAATTTGTTTTTAAGAAAACATGAATCTCAGCTTTGAATTTTTTAATTGAATTTATATCTTTAATATTTTTAGGTAAATAGTTATAGGCTTTTGGTCCTAAATATATAAAGTTTTTTTGACCTATAGTTCTTTTCATGTATGGTACTGAAATATTTTGTTTTTGTCTAGTGTCATAATCATGAGTAACTGTATTTTGTATTTTTTTGTTTTCAAACTGATCTATTACAAGAATTTTGAAATACATTTGTCTTGGATCAATGGTGTTTGCTTCTTTATATAATACATCACTTGGAAATCTATAATCCCTCTTTGATATTATTTTCAAACATCGCTTTTGTAAAATTTCAATAGGTTTTAAATGTGTCTTTGAAATTCCTCCCCATCCTATTAAACCATATTCTAGATGTGGTCTAAAAAGGCTATTGTACAATATTTTCATATGTTTAAAATCCAAAATATTTGAAAGCAATTTAAATTTGTATACTATTCGCCTTAGTTTTTTACTAAGGAAAGAAATATGTCTATCCCATCTAAGATGGCTATCTATAATAATACCTAGATATTTGATTTCAGATTTTGAATAAATAACTGTTTCTAAACTTAAGGACATTTCTTTGAATTCTGGAATACCTTTGCCATAACTACAAAAGGGAACGAAAAATGTCTTTTTTAAATTTATGGAAAGAAGATTTGTACTAAGCCAGAGTATAATTTTCTTGAAATCATTTTCAATCTTAAGTTTCAATTGTTTCCAACTGCTATTTTCATAATATACAACAGTGTCATCAGCAAAACAAATAATTTTACCTTCTGTTTTAATTGAGAAAAAGTCATTAATATATATAATGAAAAGTAACGGGCCCAAAACAGTTCCTTGTGGTACACCACATGATATGATTTTTGTTCCACTTATTGATTTATTTATTTTGATTTGTTGTTTCCGATTTGATAAATAGGAACAGATAAGATTATGAGCCAATCCCCTTACTCCAATTTGATCCAATTTTTCAAGTAATAATTTATGATTGACAGTATCAAAGGCTTTTGTCAAATCCAAAAATATACCAATTGATGGTTCTTTATTATCGATTGAACTATAAATGAGGCCAGTCAGATCCTTTATTGCATCTTTAGTTGATTTTTTATTTCTAAAACCATATTGCATATCAGATAATAATTTGTGTCTTTCTAAGAAATTGTAGATTCTATTTTTTAATATTTTTTCGAATATTTTGGATACATTTGAAGTTAAGGAAATTGGTCTATAATTTGACATATCTGTTTTGTCTCCATTTTTATAAACTGGTATAACAGTGGATTTCTTGAATTCTTCAGGAAATATTCCAGTAGACAATGATTTATTAAATATATTGGTAAGTGGTCCACTAATATATTTACATAGAATTTTCAGTGTCTCATTTTTTATTTGATCTGGTCCTGGTGATTTGTTGTTTTTTAATTTATGTATTATATTTTCAATTTCATTCTCATTAGTCGGATATAATAGTATTGTAGATTTTGAAATATTCCGGATCTCATTTTTGGTTTTAGATTGTGGTTTTCCCATGTTTTCTACTAATTTATTACTAATGTTACAGAAGAAATTTTTGAATTCTTCACAAATTAAATTTTGGTCTTTAGTTAATTCATTTGAAGAGTTTTTAATAATTTTTATGTTATTTTTTATTTTATTTGATGATAATTCATTTATCGTATTCCATAATTTTCTGGAGTCATTAGTGTTATTTATTATATTTTGATAATAATCTTTTTTGACTTGATATATTAATTTAGATTGAATCTTTTTATATTGTATATATTGATTTTTTAACATAAAATCATAAGGGTATTTATTCATTTCTTTATAAAGTTTATTTTTTTTTATTTACTGATTTGATAAGTGATTTTGTGATCCAAGGTTTTCTTTTCTGCTCTTTATTATTTATTATTATTTTATTTGTTGCATTTCTTACTGCATTTTGAATTATGCTTAAAAAATTCTTAGTTGCGAAATTTACATCTGTTATATTCAAAAAATCTGACCAAGAGTTATTTTCAATTAATTTTATAAGTTTTTTGTTGTCAATTTGAGTATAATATTTAGAATGTTTCATATCATTAATTTTATATTTATTTTTAATGGTTATTTGTAAATAAGTCATATAGTGATCTGTTATATCCGACTCAATGATCGCTGACATTACATTATTATAATTATCATCTTTAGAGCTTAAAAAAATATGATCAATGCAAGTATTTGTTGTTGGTCTAGTTACAGAATTAATTGATGAAACCAGTCCAAATTCACTAAGTAAATTTAAATAACTTTGTGTTTCTTCATTCTCTTTAATAATATCAATATTGATATCACCTAAGAATAGGCTATATAAATAATCTTTTGGGTGTGTTTCTAACATATTTTGCAGATCATTTAAAAATGTTTCTACAGTGGAAATATTAGGTGATCTGTAAAAGGTATTCACGTAAATAATCTCGTTATTATAATTGATTTCAAGTTGAATTAGATTACTTTCAACTATTTTAATCAGTGTATGTGAAATGTACAAGTTTTGTTTTATGAAAATTATTACTCCATCATTTTGATTTACTTGCCCATCATTATATATAGTGATATAACCATCTAATTTATAAAATTGAGTATCTATAACTTTCCATGTTTCAGTAAGTACTATACAATCAAATGAGCTATTAATTTGTTCAAGAAAAATGATCAATTCATCAAAATTTTTGTTTATACTACGAATATTATTATGAATTACTTTAAAGTTGGTATTATTTTTATCAAGTAATAAAACATTATTGATTTCATCTATATTTTTCAGTTCCACATTTTCAATTTTTGGTATTTCAAAGTTTTTTATATATGTATCCATATAATTTTTTGTATAAAGAGATTTATTTTTGGATTTAATATTTTATAATTATTCAAATTCAATATATATATATATATATATATATATATATATATATATATATATATATATATATATATATATATATATATATATATATATATATATATATGGGATATTACGAAATTTGTTAACACGATAGAGGTCGCAGTTTTGATTTTGAAATTTCCTACAAAAATCAAATCAATCTCTCAAATATCTCGGCCCAGTTCGTTATTGGGCAATATCGGGTAAGTATTTTCAAAATGACGACCGTTCAAACATTTAAAAAAAATATCAAAAAAGAGCCGTTATGTAAATATCATCAAAAATAATTTTAGGTTATAGATATAATCAGTACCTACAACTTTTGTTCAAAGCAATTTTTCATAAAATGCACAGATAAAAATATAAAAATTAATGAAGAAAATTAAAAAATATTGATAAAACATGAACACTCTATCTAAATTTGATGTAATAGTTCATTTTCTGGAGATCTTAATATAGACCCTGATTAAAAAAATATATAGTATATTTATTGAAAAGAAATAGGCGACAAAAAAATTCTGCCTTGAAGTGAACGCGAACCCTGTCTGCTTTATATTTTACAGCCAAAACAGAAGCCTCTAACCGCAAGGCTATGACACATACGACAATTTTATGTAATAACATGTACGTATACCAATGAAAAGGTTGTTCAAATTTCAATTCAATGAATTTTGAAAAATTTACCTTTCCGCTGACTATAGGTCATCGGGATTTTTTATTATTATTTTTATCACTTTTAGGGAAAAATGTTTCAAGCAAAAGTTGTAGGGGCAGATTTTTTGAAAATATTGATAAGCCGTCATTTTGAAACAACTAGTCCGATCATACTCATTTACAAACTCGAACGAGATATTTGTAGCATAATGCAACATCTATCGTGTTTACAAATTTCCTTATATCCCATATATATAACAATTTTCTAAGCTTTATATAAAAATATTTTTGTTTTTTTTATTGACTTACAACAGACTCAATGCCGTTGAATTTTTTTAGAAATTCGCAATCAATCGCAATTGGTAGGTACCTACATTTGTATACGAAATTTACCTAAAAAGAAGATAATTGGTATTTTGGCGGCTTTTTTAAAGAAGACTTCAATCCTATCAAAAACTTAAATTATATTATATTCTTGAACTTAAATTGCTCAAGAACATGTTTTATTCACATCGTTTTGAGTAGAAGTTTCGAAATATTATTAAGTCAAAATTATAAGAAAATGTAAACATCATCATAACAAAACGTATACATTATCTTCCAGTACATTTAAGCAAACACATTGTCCAGTCCTGAATAGAGAATTGGATTTCTTCTAGAAAACCATTAGTGGTAAAGATTTTATGGCGATAATAATGTGAGGCAGCAGAGAGAAATTTAAATCGCAAATTTGGCATTAGTAGCCAGACCGCCGCTAATTCGGGCAGATTAAAAGACGAAAGTTGGAAGCTCTTCCAAAATGAACAAGGTTACCGCCATAAAAACCTCTCGTAACAGTATTTTCCTGCAATTAAACGGACAAAGCAGTTTATGAAATCTCATACGATGGCAAGTGTGGGTCATTGGTCGGCCGGCGGAGCCAGCTAATTACTCTAAGGGCCAGTCAATTAGGGCGTTTTGCCAGGCTGGGTGCTGATCTGCTGTTCCCAGCGGCCTCGTTCTGTTCCTAGTGCAAGATATTATATTATAATGCTGAATCCTTGCGTCTACCGGGAGCTGAAAGTTTCTGCAGGTTTTCATAACGGTTTATTATTTTCTAAGAAATTCTGTTCAATGACAAAAAGAGTTTGCAGTTGCTGTAACTGAATTATTAAAAAAATGGCGAATGTACGAATAGAAGTCATAACCCAAAGTTACCTTACATTTATTTAGCACAGCACATTACCTAAATATTTTTTAACTGAAATAATATTTTATTCTTCTTTTTCTTTTAAAATGAATGGTATTTTAAAAGTAAGGAATCATTAACATTATAAGGAGAAGTGAAACACTCATATTCACAATAAAAGTGACAGTGCTGATTATTATTAATTTTAAAATATTCAAAATATTGATCGTGATCTCCTATTATGTATAAGACTCAATAATTTAATTCCATCCGAATAGAAGGATGTGTCCTTGTTCTATCTTTAAATTAAAAAATATGCATTGTGGATTTTCTCTAAAGGCAAATCAAAACATTTGGGAAATCCATCTTACTTCTGTATTGAATTATAATCTACAAGGGATGTTTCTTGATAATACAAGGACTTTGTAGAAGACATTTTGAGGTAAAATAAATAAATTATAACATTTCTATAAAAATTCAATCTCAGGAAACAGTTTCAGTTTCATCATTATATTCTATTACTATATTTTCTGTTATTATCATTATCATTTATATGAAATAAATGTATTGAAGATAGAAATAAATTAGATAGTGCGAAAAGTACTCATAAGCTTATGGCTTGCAGTAGATAACTTTAGCGCTGATCCAACAAGCCTATCTTCTGTCCAAGTGGGCTGAAGTTCGCATGCAAAACTGCACCATATACTGAAATAATTATCCACCTATTAAAAAATATTGTAACATTGTTATCCATAATTCTTAGTTTTTGATGAAGCAACCATTTTCAAATGTGATCAATTCAAAAATTATTACTATGAACAAGGAATTTTCCAAAAATATATAGCTCCAGGTTATCCAGCAATAAATGGTCTGGTAGAGCGCAGTATGAAATCTACGAAAAACATATTAAAAGGCGCAAATATTCAGCTTAATAGTCTTCAATACAGAGCCCATATAGTTTAATGATTACTAACAGGCAAAATTTTTGTCGCTTTGTTTCGACAATATGCCCAACATATTCCTCTACAAAAATTCTCGCTAGAGACCCCTAATAAATTAAGCTGGCGTGCGAAATGTCGATTATGCGATGGGAACGTTTTGATTCACGCTAAATCATGAGACAATAAAATAATTAAAAGGAAGGACCGTTTGTCTTACAAATGGATGAGCTAACTGAACCATCCTCCACACCGAACATGTCGGAATATCAAAGTTAGTAAATATTATTGCTATAGTTAAATTAACTTTCCTTGTAGGTCTTTAAAAAAAACTTTATTACAAACGAAAGCTTTTAAAGATATGTGCTACATTAAAAGGTTAACTAAAGATAAAGAACTAAGCTACGTTTAACTTAAATTTTTTTTTTTTTGGACTATCGATTCCTATAGAACACTATCTTATTTTTATATTTTATTTTTATCCTAAAAATACAGGTGCAATATTTTTCAGTAAACTCGATATTCAGAAACGTTGAGAGAGGAGGACGCCCATTGTTTTTTTCATCGTACAATTAACATGTTTCACTCATGTTTAGTTAATTAGGGTTCAGAAATATTTCCATAGGCCATATTAGTCATGTTACAATCCATATTATTTCGCTATCATGCTAAACCGTTCGCATCAGGACACTAACCAGCGAAAAGTATTGAAAAAAAATTAAGAACTCGACAGGTGCTCTTTTTCCATAAGAGAAGAGAAGATCTCACTCTAACTATCAATAAAAATTCAGTTCCTCCATCTAAAGAATTCAGAAAAAGGCCATTAAAGTAATCATAATTGTCTATCAAAAAAAGGATAATACCAATAAATTGTTGAATTTGATTCTGGATCTAGTTTGAAGTGCCGAATAAATCGACCAATAATGACTAATTCCATGGAAAAGATCACGCTTATGCTGCCCAAAGAGACATCCATAAGAAATAGATTTTGGTTCAGACCAACTGTCGAGAAAACAGTAATAAAACCTGATGATGATATTCAGACATCTACTAAATCAAAACTTGTGACAGTATAATTATTGAATAATTGCACAAAATGATCTTCCTACTCAACATAGTCAGATTAGAAGAGGGATCGAAATGACGAAAGCGACAATACCAGAGTTTTATCAATCACTTTTAAAGTATGAAACCCTAAACACAATATGACAATATTATCGTATATATGCTGTATTCTTATTCAACTAACAATTCAAATATATTTATAACCAGCATTGTTCAACGTTTATGGATTTATTGATGGTATAACTGAGCTGAAATATTGATTCGTATCAATTACCCCTATTCTGTCTTCAAAATATCTACGAATACAATCCTTCGATTGTTTCCTTAACAAATTATGCTTTTTCTTCAATTTGAAGATATAAGGCTACATTTCTTACATGTAATTTTCAATGATGTAATACTCTCTAGTCATGCTATCTCTACCGGCATTATTTGTTCCTGAATCTCATAATTGGATAAACTGATTGAAATCGTGAAAAGACAATCGAAATATTATTCTTACATTACTTAGCATTTACACAGGATACCGAGTCCACCAATAACATTGCATAGAGTAAATGCAATAACTATACCAATAGATAATATTTTCTATATACATTTAAGAGTCATGGGCTCTCGTATTAACTCGTAGTAACTGTTTCTCGTTTGTCATTCTGATGACCACAGTTTGAACAGTTTGTGTGCAGTGGATCTTTTAATTGGTAATACCTACCACAGTCAAATAGGGAAAGTCTCAAGTTACAAAATATTCCTTAATGCTTTTTAGCTTCACTGATATCTTCAACAGGTCTTTTATATATGAGTTTGAAAGCCCAGATTATGAATATCTTATGAATAGTTGTATATGATAGCATGGACGACATTAGGTAGAGGAATATTGCTATCACAGACATAAGGGAATTTAGCTTCAAAATTTGCGATTTTTTGTCTAAATTATGAAAGATGTTATGTCACTTCGGATTAAACCAGAAGGTTAATGGTAATAAAATATTATTGATCAAATAAATAGAATTTTGTTTTCGTTAAAATATTTTAATCACATTGAAATAAAAATCATAAGCCATAAAGCCATATTAAATTAACACTGTGTGTTCTGGCAATAGAGAAGAAAAAAAACAAACATACAAGTACCTATACATAAAGCTACTCAACAATTAAATTACAGCATATCACAATTTCATATTCCATATCTTATTTTTAATTAGACGTCAATTTAAAAGATCAAAATATCTCAAAATTGTAAAAAGCATTATCTGAGTCTTATCAGGGTTGTTAAAATTTGCTTTATTTAGGGATTCAACGTTTGGTAATTTGTTGAAAAAAAGTGGACCATGATAATTTTTGGAGAAAAGGCAGTAACATTGTATGGCATTAAAGTATTAAGGATTGCTTTGGTTTTGAAACAGGTAGATATTATTTCTAACAAAAGTAATACACAAATATAATATGTAAAAGGAAGGTGATGTAAATTGCTTAATGATAATGAGTGTTCTTTTGACGTCTTCCCGATAGCCAAGTTTAAAGTAACTCTCAAAAATATTATGTCTAATCCAAAAACCCATGTTTGGATATATACGGTCTCTTATTTAATTTTGTCGTCTAAAATTTTTTGGAGAGAAAATTTTTTGGGGAAGGGAGGACATGTCGAATGTCGAATCCTCCGTTTAGAAAGTCTATCAAAAAGAGAATAGTATGCCATCAAAATTTCTGTCGATGATAAATCGTATTCATTGCTGATTACGTAAATGTTCTTTGCTAGTTTATGAAAAATGAAATCGAGATATTTAATTGATTCATTTGAAACCCAAGGAATGTGATTGATTCGATCTGATCAATAGCTGATTTTTTAAATGTGAAGAAGTAATGTTGTGTTTTGTTTATATTTAGTTCTATTATTTTATATATAAACCATTTATTAGCATTACCTTCTGTTTTCTTTATTTTAACGAATAATTCCTCGTAGCGTGAATTTTGTTGTGATAAGGATTATCTGCAAATTGCATAATTTATGCAGCATCTTTTGTCTGAAAATCAGTTACATAAATTTTGAATAAAACTGTCCCCATCGTTTTTTATTGTTCTAATTTCATAGGCTGTCTTATTTAACCCTGCGTCAGTACACTATGATACCCTAGCAAGTTGTTTTTTACTGTCATATTTGTGTAAATATTTTGTGATTTTCCCCCTCCTAGTACCTTCAAGTAAAAGTCTGCACTTGCCTACGCAACTACGCACTGCTTTCTGCCTTCTCGGCGAGTCAGTAGCCTCTGAAACTCAAACACGGCCTGCCAATTGTGTGACCAGACTTCGGTTAGGTCACACAAGATTAACACACGAACACTTGATCAATCGTAGTGATATTCCGATATGTGAAGTATGCAATGTCCAAATTACTGTGGCACATATTTTAACAAATTGCCCTATTTTTTATTTTATTTTGCCGTTTCTTGTGATGAAATTGTTTTGATTTCTTGGAAAATACAATTTATAACAACAATTAATATAAATCGCTTTGTTTTATTCTTAGCAGATGGGGGATTACGAAGCAGAGCAGCAAAACTTGCTAAACTTACGGGAGTATGCTGAAGCGTACGAAGAAAAGTTTCTGATATGACCATGCCGATCCGGAACTGACGAAAACCGCCAGAGAACATCGAGTAGATGCCATATTTGCCCACGAAAACAGATCGCAAGACGCACTATATTTGTATAAGATGTAAATGTTACAGGTGCTTGCTTAGAGCACGCTGCTCAAATATGTGTACAATGTAAAGCTCTAGATAGCCTGAATATTACATTATAAATATTTTTTGACTTATTTTGAAGTTTATTTGATAAGTTCCTATGGTATCTGCTTTGGTTAGCATAAGTTTTTTTAAAGAAAAAAATGGTTTCCGCTTTGGACAGAAATATATGTTTAATTTTTTCGTATTTTTTTATACTACCTGATATTTTTGATACATGGTGTAAGTTAACCATTAAAATAAATCAAAATGGATTTTTCTGAAAATGAAAAATTTTAAGACTTTTTATCGAAAAACTATATATTTTTTTAACTGGGGGCTGTCATACCCCATTGTACTAATTTAGTACTTTTTCGATAGTGTACAAGCGCAGGGTAAAGAAAACATATTGTTCTTGTTCCGATAAATAAGATATTCCTCAAATTTGAATGATATCAACTTCTCTAGGGTGCATTCATACATACAGGCCAGACTTGTATGCTGTGTCCGTTCGCGTAATCTCCGTATGTGTACAACAGCTGCTCTGATATAATATGTTTACAAGTTTGTTTTAAGTCTATTTGGAACCATCATTTGCTGAAACGTATTTATTATCTCTTATATCCTTCAAGTGATAAAAGTAATAAATGGGGGTCAAATATACGTTTAAATTGGGGCCTCCCCCTAATCAGGAAGCTCACAATGAGCGCCAATGGTACTCGACTCTCAACCAAACCACAAATTAGTTACTCCACCTCATCCTTCACTATCCAAAAGATTGATAAATAAAATGGGAATATAATGGATATTTCAGCCGATGCGTCTCATGAGGGATACCATCTAACATTGTGCGAAGTAAATGAAACCTTAGAAATTTGATACCTCTCCCGCAGAGCAAGCAATCGCATATGTGTCTATCTGGACTCCAAGAAATGTTTCGATGACCAAATAAAACAAAAGATAACGATCATCGTAGCCAACCAACGAATTCCTCTTAGAACATAGATATGTTACTCGGAATAAGAGGATAATTATTTATATCGTTCAGCCATTTATTAATCGAATCCACTCCTGTTCAGCCTCCTAAAGCCAAGCTAAATAGAAGAGAAAAATCCTGCCAGAATTAGATTTGGCATACGAATTCCACCGACATTCACTACATCACTAAGGATCACCACACACCACAAACTCTCCCAGATAGTTTCAACTCAAAGGCGGGCCAAAAAGCCATCCTTCAGTACTTTAAGGACATTAGATTATTCAACAAACTTTTAAGCGATGTGACTCAACCAAATTTTAAGATAATTATGCATTATTATAACTATTATCACAATTAACCTGTAATAATCGGGGTCGCTCGTAACCATAGTGGTTCAACAGCGACCTTAAATAATAAACAAAAGAATAGAAAACTTGTCTAGGAGGACGTCATGTGACACACAATCGAAAGTAAACTCGCAGAACACATTGCTTTTGTGTACACGAGGATCTTAACGACTATTTGCATAAAAAATCTACAGTCGATTTCCCACTTCGAAATACAAATTGGTAATCTAGAATGATCTACAAACTGCGGCTTAACGGTTGCTTCGAATATTTTTCCAATTATGAGCAAAATTGAAATTGGTCTTAATCTAGACATTTCTTGTGCGTTGTAATCTTTTGGAACAGGAATAACTTTTGTTATTCAAGACAATCAGAAAATTCATATAGTTGGATTCATTCAACTCTGTTAAGGGTGCGACATTATTATTTTTAATAGTTTTTATCAGTAAGATGTTTATCATATAGGATTTTTTTCGCGAGTTCCCGGTGAACTAGCGGGAACCTAATTGTACTTCCCGGTACGTTTTCGCGACATAAACGGTAATAGGGGAATATTTTCTGACGTCACTAATCTTATAAAACGGGAACTGATTTGGTTCCCGTCCTCTTGAGCATGGTAACTGGCGGTTATAAATGTCAAAAGTGCCAAACTGTCAAAAAATGTAATTTGGCTGCATGTCTTTTTGTATTTGATTTGAGTTTTTGGTTAAAATTAATCATATTTCATTTATTTTTCGCATCATTTTATTGATCATAATGAAAGAAGAATTAATGGAAATTGAATTAAATACCATTCATCCTGATGAGTTGAAAGAATACTCCTTTTATATCTGGTAATTCAGTCTGAGAGGTCGGTAGGTATTCGGATGAAAATATTGCTCATACAATTTTGGTTTTATTACACTTGATTCTCTAGTATCTCCGTTATGGGCGAATTAAAAAAAAACATCCAAAAATGGATGTACGGTTGGTAATATCACAAACATACAGACCAATACGTTTAAAATTGAATAAAGAAATAATTATTTTACTTAAATACTTTAATAATAGATAAATAATACTATTCTTTTAACATAAAACTTATCAATCAAAACTACAAAACAAAATATTTGTCAAAAAACTAAGCGTCATTATGATAATTTGATAACCGGACCATTTTCGCGATAAACACAATCGAGAATAACCTTCAAGTTTATTTTAAGGTGGGGATATAACCGCTCTATTACCGACACACGTTTTATTTTTCATTTAATTTATTATGTTCGTAGTTTCGTTGAAAGTAATCTTTAAATTCAAAATGCTTTGATAAATCTCATATGTTGATTTCATTTTGGTAAGATATGTAATACATTTTAGCATCCCTTTTTTCCTTTTAGTATCAATTTTATATGAATGGTCAGATAAACCTGAGTCCCACGCTTTTGTAAAGTACACTGATTGGGAAATTATCAAGGGTATTCTCATTTCTCGTTTTTTATTGAATTTCACCTGGAAATTAAAGGAATTTATTAATGAATTCCTTAGTCTTATAAGAGTTCCTATCATTGAAGCATATATTAAAATCACCATTCATTACAGTTTCCTGACATATATTCTACTTAACAATACATTGAATTTTCTTAAGAATATAGCAGTCTAGATGGCATCTGTAATATTAAGTATTTCATCGTTTAATTTTCAGCTAATAAATAGTCGGTATAGATTTCCTTTCAAGAATTAATATTGTTCCTTGCATGGGCAACAATGGCAAACAATGATCTTTTTTGTCTATTTTTATAAAGTTTTTATTGCTTTTCTTTATAAACAAAATATGTTATTATGGACCAGTTGTTTCATGTATGCAAAAGCTTTCCTATAAAAATTTCCATCTTCCTTAATAGTGCTTAATTTGCAATGAAGCTGGCAGAGGCATTTAAAAATTTACTTGAATTTCGACTAAAAATCCCGCAGAGCAATTAAAACAAAGCTGCTTACCCGAGAAGCTTCTATCTAGTCTGTATGGAACGCAATATTATGCTGTTAATAAAGAGCTAATGCAATAACTCTTTGAAAACGTACCTACCGAAACAAGTATTTGGCGGCAGTGGAACATCTAGACTTTCTCTCTGTAGCTTTCAGCTACGTTGAGATTCATGAGTCAATTTAGTTGCAATGACAATAAACAGGGGCCGAGGTTAATTTCGCGTGGAATGCTGCCGTTGCCTTCGCAATTCGCGTACAGCAGCTTAGCCTATTTGGATGTTTTTTCATGTCATTATTTCATTAGCTGCTGTTGTCCTCTCAGGACTTTGCGGGTTCCATAGGGAACACAGGCTTATTCATTTGAGAATGGAAGATGCTGTAAGTCTTACACTGAACTGAATTAATCGACTTTCTTGTACATGTAGGTATAAGGTGACTGGAATTAATTAGCAATGAAATATTAATTATATAATAATATATATAGTTCTTTAACATGGATACTATTTGAATTAATTATAGTTTGGTTATATGGAAGAAGTATATTTAATCTATATTTAGTGAGTCTAACTCTCATAGGAAGGGTTCCGTACAATTATTGTAACAGCAAAATTCCTATGTCTACCTATTACTTTTGATGAGATAAAGATGGCTGACAAACGGGGGATGGATGGACTTAGTATATGCTGTTATATTGGTAATAGAAATATATAATCTCTGAAAATTTAATTTGTCTACCTATTACGGTTCAAAAGATACGGCCTGCTCAAAGACAGATTTATTATTTGTTGTCTCTGCGAAACTAGAAATAAATTTCAGCCATATATACCTGCCAATTAATGAGATAGTGCCCGCTGATTCCGCTTGTCTTGGTCTTGTTACTAAGATATCATAAGGCAATATATCAACTCTCGAACATCCACAACCTAGCCATAAAATAAATTTGAGAGCTACAGGTGCCAAGACTAGGGAAACACACAATAGGGAAACACACAATCCAGGAGCACGTCGACACCCAGATGCTTGAAATGCAATGATAGCCACTTTAACTACAAATCCAAAGGCAAGAGCTCCCCGCTGTCACTGCATGGGTAAACACCAAGCTAACTACTCGGGATGTCCACGTGCACCGAAACATAAGATAACGACATTTAGAAGCAACAACATAAAGTACGCAGACATGACGGCAATTTCAACCGACAATATGAAAATCACGACACAAACAAACATAAGCAGCATCAACAAACCAAACACAGGTGTGAAATAAAATGACAAGACTGGAAACAGACTTGATATCTAACCAAATTAAAATGAAACAAATCAAAAAACAATGACATGCAACGCAAACAGCCTGACGAAAAAAAATACAGAGACAATTAGTTGATTGTTGTGTAATTACACAACTACCCAAAATCCAGACATACAAGAGACATTACTTAAACCCCAACATAAGTTTCAAATCCCAAACTTTACAAGACAGACCGGAAAGTGTGGATGTGTTGCAATTTTCATAAAGATCAGCATCGCCCACAGCATCACGCCAGACAAATCGACGGAAAACATCGAAATTATTATGAACGAACTAACACAACACGATGGACAACCATTAAAATAGGATTAATATACATATTCCTAACAAAGAAATAATAGATATTGAACTTGAGAACATATTACAGGACGACATACAAACAATAATAGGAGGCGACCTTAAGCAAAACGTGAAGACTGGAACTCAAAATACACGACGGAGTAACAGTTCGGAACTACATCAAAAACCGAGACAAAATACATGTACTAGGACCAGAGACACCAACGCACAAGAGTATTAGAGGAACAAATGACATTATCGATATTTTTATAAATAAAAATGTCTACTAATATTGCGATATATTTACCAACATTGACACAACTTCGCACCATAATCCAGTACATCTTTCGATAGGAGGTAAGATCATAAAAACAGACAACCAGATCAAAATCTACAACACAGGAACGACTACCTTGATACCTTGATTTGCTGAACGACCCTGATGGCAACAAAAAATTCTTCGGACTAATTAGGTCAATGTAAAATTACAGAACATACATTTAGCAACCGATAGATACAAGGTGAATGGCTTAGTCTACATAGAGCAGAAACCTTTGCCGGTTCTCTACAAGAACAACCTGGACGACACCAATCTAGGTCGAGACGAGAAGACAAAATGAACACTCTTATACATCACACAGAACAAGTCGCACGCTTCATACCTACTTCCAACGAGGAAATCAAAGACAAACAGGAAAGCATCAGGATGCTACAAAATCACAAACAAAATACTCAAGACCCTACCCGACAAAAGGACAGACAGACTCACAAACATATTCAACTCATGCTACAAAATGAAATACTTTCCCAAGAATAGGAAACATGCACATATAGTTACGTTTCAAAACCCGGGAAAAGACCGACGATACCCTCAAAACTATCCACCAATTAGCTTGCTCTTTGCAGCATGAGGAAAGTACTCGAACGAACAATGCTTCACAGACTCAAACAACGTTACCAAGAACTAAATATAATAACAGAAGTAAACTACAGCTTCAAAAACAAGTACTATACAGACCCTCAACTTTTACGATTCATAGAAAACGAAACAGAAGACTTTAACCATAATAAATCAACTTTAACAATACTTCTTGATATAAAGACGGCTGAAAGCTGATAAAGTCTGGCATGATGGCCTCATTTACAAATTGATAAACAAAAATTATCCGGCAATACTGATCAAGATCACAAAATAATTTTTATCAAATAGAACTTTCCAAATCATGCTCAACAAACATCTATCAACTACAAGACCAATACAAGCTGGATTAACATAAGGGTCGGTACTTTCTCAACACCAGTATAATATTTTCACAGATAATATTCCTAAGAAAATGGGCACTAGATTATATCACTATACCGAAGATTCTCCTATCACAGAAAATAACCTCGCAATTATTGCGTAAAAGCAGCGCAACAGCGGTAAATGCCTTATCTGACTACTTTGACAAATGGAAGATCCAAATAAACACAGACAAAATTTAAATAATCTTACTTGGGAATAAAAACGGTCACGTAACACTAAATTCACTTTTATGGACGGAACTACCATGGCTGGGAAAGTCATCTCACAGAAACAAAATAGACAGCTTTCAAAATAAGTTTTTCACAAGACGAAGCAAAAGCAAGTAAAAGATTTGAAACACTCTATGATAGTACACTCTGACCTTAAGGTGGAGACAATAACAGAA
This sequence comes from Crioceris asparagi, assembly GCA_958507055.1. Taxonomy (NCBI): domain Eukaryota; kingdom Metazoa; phylum Arthropoda; class Insecta; order Coleoptera; family Chrysomelidae; genus Crioceris; species Crioceris asparagi. The sequence goes on from OY293826.1 coordinate 105,418,591, forward strand.
CACATTGAAAAACTCACGACTAACGTACACAAAGGTATACAAACCCTACTAAATGCAGAACTCAATCACATACTCAACAGATAAATAACTAACACCTGCAAAAATACAAAGACATACAGACAACGGCAATTAAAAAACCACACCCAGCTCGCCTAAAAGAGCTCTCCCACCATTCAAAACAAGGAAATAAAATCATAGCCAAAACAAGACGTGCTATAATGGTACTACCAAATTAACAAGCAGAAACAACAAAAAAGAAGAACAAAGAAAGACTTATTTATATAACAAGTGAAGTATTTGGGGCATTTTTCATAGATCTGATTTTATTTAATTCTTATTTATCTTTGAAGACATCACTGAACCGATTGCAATAAAATTTTAGAAGCATATAATTTACTCAAGAGATAGTGAAAGAAGCAACAAAATAGATGGCATGAAAAATATTACACTATCGCATATTTCTTACAGATTTTATGTAACCGAAAACAGTTGCGCCTTAGGGTATAGGTGAAGTCTGCAAAATCTTTAACTTACAACTGGACTATCAACTGAGCTATAGAAGACAGGATATACCGAGTTATTCAGATTTGATGCTCACCACTGGGATCTCGTAAACCGTAAGAGCTACGAATAAGGTTACATGAAATGTAATGGGGATTAATATGCCACAAAGAAATTTGAAGTATCATTTTTCCTTTTTGAGAATTTCTTTAAAAAATAAATTTTCACATTTTGTTATGTGCTTTATAACTTGGTTGTTATGCAAAGAATTGAAAAACCAAAAGCCTTTCTCCATAGCAACTTTTTCTGTTGCATCCAGTATGTTATGAAGATAAGTAGCAATCAGAAAAGCAATTTTAAAATCCAAGTCCGTACTTTTTTTGAGTTGATGATGGTTGTAGAGTGACAAAACGTTGTACCAAAAAATGATGAGCACAACTGGATGCAACAGAAAAAGTTCCTATGAAGAAAAGCTTTTGGTTCTCCAATTCGTTGCATAACTACCAAGTTATTAAAGAAATAAGAAAACGTGAAAATTTGTTTACTTTTATTTCTCATAAACGAAAAATGCTACTTCATATTTGTTTGTGGCATATTAATCCCCATTTCATTTCGCAACTTTTCCCCAATTTAACCTTTTTCGTAAATCTTATGGTTTACAAGATCCCAATGGTGAGCATCGAATCTGAATAACCTGGTATAGGAGGTGAAATGCAGGATTTCTTACAACCAAATTAACAGATTCTTTTGAATTCTTTTGTCTTATGTAACACGAAGACTCATAAATGAGATGATATAGATTAATAAAGAGAAAGAAAACAAAGAACATTAAATGTTGTACTGAATAAATACACAGATATATCTCGACAAAACATAATGATTGAAATTCATCTCTAGAGCCTTCTACTTAGCTATAACCAAACTTTATATCATTTAAGGAAATATCGAATGGGTTGCATTTATCAATTGACAAAAAACTAGATTACAGCCCAAATTTGAACTACCTGATCTATCACGCTCTAGTTTAAACCCAAATTGCTCTTATTACATTAAACTAAACGGGAAATTTTCAAAAGCTCATGTTTTATAGCATAGCAAGGTGTACATTTCCCGCAGGTTATAAGAAATTTCAGATTTACCAGCTTATAAATGCCAAGTGGAAGTTGGGCTCGCGTAAGAAAGTTTCTATGATTAAGATTTTCGTATAAGTTTTTCTGAAAACTTCGACTGAAGGCCTATTAAGTATCTCTATTTTTTCATTTGTTTATTCACAGTTGTTTCGGAGATAGGGGTGCTGAATTATGGATTTGTGTGTTCTGTATAATCTTTCTTCTATGACGCTCATTTCAAGATAATGCCGAAACATATTCCTATTTGATTTGATAAACCACATGATGTGCCTGAAGAACATTTTTCTTTTAATTTTCTAATTGTATCTACAAAACTAAACCCCAGTATCCGAATTTATTTAAAATATACGTCCCTTTTGTCTATCACTTTACTCTGTATCAATAACAACTTTCTCCTCTTTGTAATTTCAGAGAAAATAAGCTGTGACAGAAGGACAGACAGATACCAAAGTGAACTTGTAATGTAATGTAATGTAAGGAACCCTAAAAATATTTAGAAATCTTGTGCTTACATATGTTATCCTACAGTCATTAGATACGGAATATCAAAGGTTTGCCGAAAATACATTAATTTGAATTGGAAATAGAAAGACTTATTACGAGTCTGAGATTTTGTGATTGTCTTTACTGTTCCTTTCCAAGAGAAGAAATCATTATTACAATATACTCACTTCCAGGGCTTTCCAAATAGATAATCCTTATCTCCCAACCCATTTTTCTCGTAATCAAACGTAGCTTAGATTTAGGAGAAATAATACCAAGAAAACTTTCAAGTAGGAATAAAGCAAATCCAGAACAATGAGATCGCCGTTTGAATTTCATTTTGGAATGTCTCCAATTATTCCAAGCAAAATATCTTGTAAGAACGAGAACAGGTCACGAGCTCCGCATTACTTTAGAAGCAGAGGCGACAGAGAGACAGACAGACGTAGCCTATAATAACATTTTTTGTAATCTATCATTTCACGGGTACAGTATTGTTTTAATTATCTCTGCCGCTAAAAATGTATTGCTCTCCATTAATTTATGAATCTTTATAATTAAGTTGCCGAACAATTATGTGGTGTAAATTTAGCTAACAAATTACTGCCATCATATAGACTGAGTGCGGCATCTCTGTCTCTCTCACACAGTTAATGTGTTTAATGAAGCGGTAGAGCACTTAACTTCCAGTAAATGTAAACACATTGAATAACACAGTGTCGAAAATGCGACGATGGGATTGTTCATGATATAATTAAATTCGGTTGATTAATTTTATGGTACTATAGACAATTAGCTTTGTCCCATCGCAAATGGCAAACGTGTGGACGTATAATTTTTTCTCCAAATCGTACAATGGTTAAGTTGGTGTTATGCCTGGCGCTAATGAGGATTCCCCCGTGATTAATTGGACAATCGAATGCGCATGCAAAAGAAATATATTCCAACTGAATTAAATGCGAACTTTTACAAAGTAAGCTTTAAATAAAGATTTGCCAGAAATATCACTTTTATTTGCTGTATTTTCTTCTCACGTTAAATATCTTTATTGAAATGGCAGTTGAATCTACGGGAACTTTGTAGGGTGGACTTTAAGGGTTGCACCAGCTCTGCTGTTTTGAATTCCGTATTTATTAAGCTTGGTACTCAAAGTGATATTTTTGTCACCAAAATAAAATCATCGAACAATTCGAAAACAATTTCTTGGTTCTAAATATAAAATAATTGTTAAAGCACATATGTTATCAATAATTTGCACCAAAAAGTTATATTATAATCAAATTATTTGAAAAACTTAATGTAGAAGTTTAATTGTTATCTGAAAATGCTGAACCAAAATTGAATAAGATTCAATATTTTGATTCTCAGAAAAACTTATGAAGTAGTTGGGTAGAACTGAAACATTTTTGCAGAAGCTCTTAATTGATCGAGCCAAGAGTGTTTTTGTAAACACCGACTTTTCTATAAAAGAAACTATACCTACCTAAGCGTTCACCATTGGCCTGTATGCTTAAAGTTAGCCCTTGAAGAATTGCTTTGAAATTTTGACACAACTTTCCATTCCAATGGGAGTATGGATTTATATATCTACCAGCTGTTGCCCGCGAGTTATTCCGCGTGAAATTTGGTATCATCTTGATATTTTCAAATGAAAATATCCGATTTTCATAAAATAAAGCATATATTATACTCCAAGTGAAAACTCTATCAAAATATTTTCCGTAATTTCGGAGATGTCTAATACCTTTTTCTTATCGCCCCTCTCCATTTTTCTACTGTTTTATCTTTATATATATAAATCTTCTGTTAGTGTGTATGTGACTAAACTCCTCCTAAACGGCTGAACCAATTTTAATGAAAGTTTTTGTGAATATTTAAGGGGACTCGAGAATAGTTTAGATTCACAAATGAATCTGACAGATGGCGCTGTTGTAGGTATGTCAAACGGCTGGACCGATTGGAATGAACATTTTTGTGTGTATTCGAGGGGATTCGAGAATGGTTTAGATTCACAATTGGACCTGATAGATGGCCCCGTTGTAAGTATGTCAAACGGCTATACCGATTGGGATGAAATTTTCCATTTATATTCCAATGGCTCTCTGGATGATTTAGAAACACAATTGAACCCGGTAGGTGGCGCAAAATTATTTAGATATCACAGTTTTGACAAGTAATACATTGGATGTATGCATAGACACAGTAACAGGTAGACTGCGGATTAGATAGCACGGCGGTGGCCCGGTAATTTCACATTTTGTCTCTATATCTAATGATTACGTTTGTTTTTTTTTATCTAGCGAGTGCTTTGGTAGTCACTAGCTACAGAACCGATGGCCCATTTTATTATTAAGGGACCTGTTAAATTGAGTTTGCATCGAGTAACAGTAACAGTACCGGAAGTGGGTGGATGATTGAAATATCTCCTTGATTCGGTCAACAAATTTTGGCATATATTGTTGAATAACTATAGGTAATAATAATAAATGAATTACTAACAGCTGTTAAAATCATAGGTAAAGCGATAAATCATATACAGAAAAGTTTAACTTTATGAAAGTTATCTTAGCAATAAACCTCGTTCATGTTGGGCATTACTGTAAGTTCATAATATCTAGGCTCAACAATATCAAAGCATGGGACGTGAACGTGCTGAAATTAAACCGATCAGTAGTCCGATGTTATTCCTCCAGATGAAGTAGGTACCTTAGGCGGATTGACAGAAGGCAAGTAGAACTCCTAACTGTTATAAAAGACTCACAGCTCCTCTAGATTCGGATAAGGATTCTTTCTATTCGGTCACCCGTTTCGGGTATCGTGCCATCATGATCTGTGAGTTTTTTCCTTATCTGCCGATCTTCTGCGGCTTTATAACATTCGTTGAGTGGTATGCCGGTTGGTTTCTCTAACGATGCGGACCACATTGATGATCTGCCTCGGCTTCTCGTTCCTTGTACCTTCCCCTGGACGGTGAGTTTCTCCAATCCGTTTTTTCGGACGATATGTCAAAAAAGGGATGCTATTTGCTCGGAGACGATGGTGCGCATTCTTTTTTTGATCTTTGATTGGCTTAGAATCGACTCTTTTGTTATTCTTTGTGTCCATAATATGCGTAACATCTTTCACCAACAGCATATTTCAAAAGCATCAATGGCGCGTTTATCCGTTTCCCTGAGTGTACAGCAATCTGATGCATATGAGAATACTGAGAATACTAGAGTTTTAACGGATTTTATCTTGGTGGACAGGGTTGTCATGACTTTTCCACATCTTAGTAAGCTTTGCCATGGCTTCTCTTGCAACTGCTGACTGCCTTTTGATTTCCGATATGTATCAACCTGAATGCGTTATAAGCGATCCCAGATACACGAGTTAGTTAACCACAGCTATACCATTTATTTCCTCGGTTTCTGACCTATTGTTTCTTAGTCGGTCGATAATCTTTCTTTTTGTCTCTGATCTGTTAATCGTTAGCCCTGCCTCCTGACTAGCCATCTCAACTCGCTGTAACAGTTCTGTTAGTTCTTGTTCGTTGCTGGCAAATAAAGTAGTATCGTCTGCATACCTAAGATTATTTATTGTTCTTCCGCCCACAGAGATACCTCCCTCCCAGCCTTCTGTAGCTTTACGGAAGGTACACGCCATAAATTTTGAACAGAAGTGGACTTACAACACAACCCTGTCTTACACCCTTGCCAACGCGGAATGATTCGGTCAGTTCCCCCCTTATTTTCACTTTCGCCGTATTATTCTGATATAAACCTTTCAATAGCTCAACAAGGTGTCCTGGGGTACCCATTCCGAAGAGACACCTCCACACGGAAGTTGTCCAGTCGTCATATGCACATGACCAATGTGCATATGACACAGTTAATAGAGTAATGTAGTGCCATTCTCTTCCGTAGCGATAATCATTTCAAGTGTAATGTTGTCCCCCCTGTGGATTTATGTGTTTTTAGTTAGTTGAGGGCTGCTTCGACTTCGGCTTTTAATATGTAAGGTTCAGGCTAATACACATTTGCTGTCGTCAATGTTGCGTTTTCTGTTGCTTCCGGGTGTTGCCGATAAGTTGCTGACAATATAATTTTCATCTTTTTATATGTGGTTTATGTCAGATAGGATAGTTCCGTCTTCCACTCTTATGCTGTTGTAGTTTGGGTTGAATTTCCGCGTTATTTGTTTAATACCAGATTGAAAACTCCCTAAACTGATAAACAAATCTACATCAGACAATAAAATACCTACTTCGACGCACTTGGGAACATGGGAGGACAATCTTATGGAAGCAATAAGTGAGTTGTTGACATATCCAAATGGCCGGCTTTGTGTCAACTTCTACACAATAATATAGCTTTTATTCTGGATATTTCTAGATTATGACGATTATTACTTTTTCCTTAACTGGTTTATTGATTTTTTTTGATTATTAATCAATAAGAATTAATGACAACAAATATTGTTTCCATTTATAGAATAGAAACTGCAATTTAATTCCAAACATCTAATGGGATTTTGCAGATGAAAGTTCATTCATTGACGTAATTTAATTGTTAGAGCAAATAAGCCCATTTCAAATTTATATAAAATATGTACGTACCTATCCACAGAAGTAGAAGTTTCTCTAATAATTTAAATAATTAAATGTTATAACATCAATTTACAAAACTCGTCTGGGTATAAAACTTTGTTAAAGTAGTTAGTTTAGTATACAAATGTACCCAACCTAACCAACTCTTGATAAAAGTCGATTTTGAATTTTAGTTCTCACAAAATTTGTACGTATTTTATGAAATTGCTGTAATTCAGTTCAAATAATTATTTACTCAAATCTAATATAAACTTTTTAGATCATAAATTTTCTAAAACATAACTAGGTACATATTCTGCCACAATCTAGCTAATGTTTCTCTGTGATCAACTCTTTTGAGTATATTCAAGGTTGCATGATATAATTGCTTTGGAGATGATGAAAAGCTATCGCAAATATATGTTTAAATTTCTTGGTCATATCATATCCTTTAAAGTGATAGTGGACACCCTCAACAATTCTCATATATTCATATTTATGTTTCATCACCTTAATTCTTTTGCTGAATTTTTCCCTCAACTTAAGATCATTTCAAATAGGATCATAAGCTAGTGCTAGTGCTTTATCAAGTAATAGCTTCTATACTTATCTACTCCATAAAGCTTTATTAACTTTAAAATGAAGGTAAATGGCTGCAACATCGCACATGTGTTCACCTAAAAATTACTGGTCATTAGGTACTTTATTCATACCTGCCTGCCTATGATAACAAATTCTAAAACCCCGGTCCGCCACTACAGGGTTTAAGAATTATGTTATGTCCACAATCTTCGACTACAAAATAAATACCATTTTTGCAAACAACGTCCAAAAAACGTCAATAACGAAACTCATACTGGCTTTTATATTAATATACCTCCACTTCATCCCTTAAAAGAAATGATTTTACGAAAATCACGTAATTCATGTTTGCTTATTTGTTTTTGGAATTTTAAGTCTAATTTATATTGTTCTTCTATACAACATTTCTACCTTCATCTTACCCCGTTAAGGGTTGCATTTCGAAATATCCTTCCTTATTCCGTGTACATGGTCTAAACAGAAACTCTGTGCAAGGTTTCAGCTGTCCAGGTCCAACGATTTGGGCTAATTGTTGATAAGACAGTGAGTGAGTTAGTTGGGACTTTTCTTTATTATAATAAATTACGATATTCAAATTATGAGTCCAAGTACCACGATTACTTTGTTTAAATTGGGCTATTATGACATTAGAAATATGTGACTGGACTTTTTTAAGACGTTCGAAAGATATCCTGAGTATCATTCAAGAATAGTCACCTCTTGGTTGGTCGAAGCTCTGATTATTATGAATAAATCTAGTAAAAATTAGGTAGATATTTGTGCAAAGTTATAATTTAACTGATCACAACAAGTAAGTGATGCGAAAGATATAAATGGAAGTTATCTTTTTATAGCGTAGTCCATATTATAATGATTGAAACTACTGGTCAAAATAGGCTAAATTTCCATCAGAAACTGAACTGCTGCCGGTAATTGGAGCTCTTTTTCGTTTTCCGTAATAGTCCCCTAAGTGCCATCAAAGTTTATTTGTGTTTTAAAACGGACATCCAGCCCATATCAAAACTGCAGACTATAAAAAATGTTGTCTCCCATATTCAAATATCACTAAATGGGAGAGTTTTGTTGCGGGCTCAAAAATACAGACCTAATTGTTTTTCAATTTTACCGGTCCATATATTCGATGGACGATACGTTAGGTTACAGAAGCAGTTTCCGCCCAAACATACATTTAAAAAAACACTATCACAGCGGGCATATCAAACATAAAATGTTGAAAATTGTAAATATACAGTAATTACACTTGTAGTGAGGGAAAAATAAACAGTCGGGAAGGATTTTAATTGCATTTCGAATGCGCATACGCTGCAGAAAAACTCCCTCTCGCCACGAGTTTCGTCATGTGTCTTCCTATTTGTATGCATAATTAGAAAAACATTCACAAATAGTATGAACATATAGTTCACTTGTTGTATCCTCAGAGAAATGGATTGAGGGTTAATTGCACATTGCACATACTCATAAAGATTTTAGATATCATGTGAATCGGAATTGATAGTGGCTTACTATGAGCTTCCGAGTACCTTCAGTACTCAGAGCATTTACTCACCTATTTTTATTTATAATGTCTTTTCGTTCTTGTTTGTAATTTTGAATATATGAATCTATGTGGATATTCTTGAACCTGTTTCTATTATATTGATTTTTGGTTTATCTTGGGGTTGAGGTTCTATGGTTAATAATTGGATTTGTGTTTTATTTGTTACATAGTTTTCGACGGGGGACCACTCGTCTTCTTCAGAATTTTTTTTTATATATTAATTGGGTAACAAAATCAACATAGTAAATTGGGACGCTATAACAATTATAGCTAAAATTATATATTATAGGTCATTGTACATTAAGAAAAACTATTACCTTTAAGCATGATGTCAACAAAGCATTATTTCTTTCGTTATTTTATATATATATATATATATATATATATAATCAGGTAGGCTTCCGCGGTTTATGTTTGATTGATGATTGATCCGGGTTGGACCGCGTGATTTTTGACGAGTTGTTCGACGTTTCGGCAACAATTTTGTTGCCATTATCAAGAACTTTAGTCTCTGTGGCGAACAGCAGAGATGTTAACTGAATTATGGGTAGCAATTGTAGGAGTATTTATTACTATGGACAAATCATTTCTGGGAACAACTATGGGCGGGGAATCATTGGCTGGTTGAATCGGGAATTCCCTAATAGGGTTTTGAGATGGGTTGTTAATGAGGGTAGCCGTATTGGGAATTAATGATTCTATGGTTAGTTTGGTAATTAGAGGTTTCCATGTGACGGGTAATCGTCGGCCGTCATCTCGAATATTCAAAGAATTGGGACGTTTTTCAATTTCTATTGCTTCTCTTATTATGCGGCTTTGGAAAGATTTTATGGGGGCTATAGTCTTGGAATTTTCTAAATCGATTTTGTGTCCAGAAGCTATGTGATGTTGGGCTAGGGCTAATGTGGAATCTAAATTTCGGAGTGAGAGACCATGCTCATAACCTCTGTTGGAAATACGTCGGTTGGTGTTACCCACGTATGTTCTAGGGCATTGTGAACAAGGAATACTCCTGCCGATTCGTTTTTTATAATGTCATTCGGAGACTTGAGGAAGTGAGATAATTTATTGTCAGCTGTGAAGATGGTCTTAATGTCTTGCCTCATTAGGATTCCTGCCATTTTGTCAGTTACACCTTTTACATAGAATAAATAGGCTCTTTTTCCACTAGTCAGGTCGTCATTATTTTTGGAAGATGTGGGCCGATGAATGGATCTATTGATTTGATTTTGTGAATAACAATTCCCTGATAGAGCTATGCTGAGTTGAGAAAGTTCTTCTTTACGGTGCTGGTCATCACTGAGTCGGATTGATCTATTGACGAGAGTGTTTATGACTGAGTTGATTTGGGCTGGATGATGATGCGAGTTTGCATAAAGATAGCGGTTAGTATGTGTCTGCTTACGATAGATAGTATGATTGAATGAGTTACCAGACTTTTTAATAAGGACATCAAGAAACGGGAGAGAGTTTTCTTTTTCGGTTGAGTGAGAGGAGCTCTTCACATATGAAGGAATATTTTCGGAAATGGGTCTTAGAGATTTAACTAGGTATTGTGCTAGTCGATGTGTGGGTGATCCGTAGGCACTGACAATAGGGCGGAGGGGTAGACCTTCTTTGTGAATTTTAGGAAAGCTGTATATTCTTGGTATACGAGATGACTTTTCACGTGGAATAAGGATTTCCTTAATGTCTGTTGGAATATGAGAGTTGGTTATTAAGGTTTTTGTTTTCTTTTCGAGATACGTGGTTGGATCCCTAGGTGTTAACTTATATTCGGATGATTCAAGTAAGTTCTTTTATTTTATAATTTTATTAGGTAGGATGACAATATCGGTGTTCTGACAAAGGTTTTTAAGGCAACGTCTCTCCATGGATGTGATATTGGATGGATTGGATCAAACATAAACCGCGGAAGCCTACCTGATCATATAATACACCTCTACGGTGAGGATATATTCCAATAAACGAAATTATTCTGCAAACTTGTAATTCGTAGAAGTAATCTTCTGTGTAACATCTCTTTCCTAAAATTATGCACACAGAACCAGAGAAAACTATAATTAGATTTGTTTATGTCTATCTACATCAAATATTTATTATAGTAATAGAATCTACTTTTAAAATGTTGTGTGCGTAGTCCAAGAAATGTTTCAATTTGTATTTTTTTTTAAATTCGAATGTGTCGTATGTACGATTTATATATACGACACATTCACTTTGTCAAAATCCATGTATAATAACCTCACCAAAGTATTCCCTGAAGATGGAAATGATTAAAAATTTCTGAAAGCTTGGAAAAACTTTATAGAGTTTTCTTTTTATAACATTGCTGCATCCCCATTAAACTCATTAGTTCCATTTTAAAACTATACAGCAAATATTCATTGATTAGAGAGAGAGAGAGAAATGCTTTATTGTCGAAAAAATATAAATTTTGAAGACAAAGCAAAAAAATACAAATTTAAAAATCAAACAATACAGAAACAAAACAAAGTCAAAACTAAAAATTAAATTAAAATTAAATAAATTTATATAATATAAAACAAAAATATAAACATATAAAGATGTAAAAATACAATATTATAAGTATAAGAATGTAACCTACAGCTGTATATTCAGTTAGAAAGTAAGTTAATATACAGCTGTATATTCAGTCAGAAGGTAAACACTAACTAAATCACAAAACAAAAACAAATTTTGTACAAACAATAAAACAGTGCGTGAGCTGCGTGCCTTAGTGAAAAAAGTCGTTAACTGCATAAAAGGCATTATCCTAGGTAGTAGGTATTTAATTGAAAGTTTCGTGTGACAGATGATTTTACATTACAAAAGACCCTTAGGATATCAAACAACAAATAATATTCACTAAACCAGTGGGTGTAAGAAGCTTAATATTAAGTATTAACAATTTTTAACATAAAATTCGCTTACTGCATAAAAGGCTCTCTCCAGTAAGTATGATTTCAAAACCTTTCGAAATTCAGGAAAAGATCTTATGGACTTGATTTTAAATGGTAGATGATTGTGCATTTTTTGCATTTTACAGTATAGAGCTTTTAACCAACTCTGAGCGAGGGGTTGGCAGATAAAGATCATGCTCCTTGTTTCTAAGCGGATAGTTGTGAGATGGCCTCTCTGGAATAGAAGATACGTGCTTGCGGATTAAGGATACAGATTCAAATATGAATAGGGACGGAAGAGTTAATATTTTAATTTTTTTAAAGTAATCCTGGTAGTGAGTCCTATTGCTAAATCTCAGTGAATACCGAACAGCTCTCTTCTGCAGTTTAAAAATACGTTCAAATTGAGTCGCACAACACGTACCCCAGAATGGAGGGGCGTATCGGAGGTCCGACTCAAAAATGGCATAATAGACTGTTCTAGAAGTAGACAAGTTGAGCTCCTTGGAAACTGATCTCAGCGCAAAGCAGGCAGAACTTACAACAATAGTGGTGTTATTAAGCACAAAAGATTGCAATGTACTTTTATATGACAAAACTTTGGTTTTAGAAACGTTGAGGCATAGGAGATTTGAATCGCACCAAGATTTAATCGTGACTAAGTCTCTAGATACAGTCCTATGAAGTGTAGTAATATCCGGGTTGCTCCACGTGAAACTTGTGTCATCCGCAAAGAGGCAGATTTCACCGCTAATGTCCACACTAGCAATGTCGTTGATAAAAAGCAGAAACAAAATAGGGCCCAGTACTGAACCTTGAGTCACTCCATATTCAATTCAGATTCGTCTTACTTTAGATTTACATTTCAGAATTATAAAGTGTTCCTTATTTATAGTGAAAAAATGTACAATATTCAATATAATGTTCTCATGGGAAAATGCCACTAATTGCGTCCTATTCACGGATTCCATAGTCAGCATACTCGGGACAGTGTAATCAGAAGAGTTCTGGATATGTTATCAGTTGAAGTACGATATGTTGAAATATGATATTCCTGGTAGGTACTGCATTGTCATCATATTGTTGTGAAGTCAAGTTCATGGGTTTAGCAGAGTCAGCAATATTGGTTGATATAACAGCTCCCATCATTTATAAAAAGTTGGTGCTATGCAGTAACTTTTAAGGTAGATTGGATATTCCAATGGGAGGAATTTCAAATACTTCATTATTTTCAATGATAGGTCTTCTTCTTGGAAGTAGACTTGTAATTCTTTTGAAGGTGGGTGATTTTTCTTCATTTTCTTCTTTTTGTCCTTTGAGTTTTTTCAAAATTTTCATTATGATATAAATAGTAATGATGCATAGAATAGATACTATAGAAATGTAAGTGAACCAAGATATATTTTTGGTCACGAATGGTTCGTTCATTAGATTCTCTAATTCTTTTGAATATTGCTCTAGTTTGTGGTTTGCAATATCCAATTCTTCCATGTTTATTTCATTTAGCTTTAGTGGTTCTAGTTTAGGAATGTTGATACTTTCAACTAAATGATCACAACATTCGTAAGGTATTATTACTGGATGAGAATTGTCGGCATAGTCGGTAGATTTTCGACTTTCTGCTTGGATTTTTGTTATTCCTACGAAGGCTTGACATTCGGAGGTAAACTTCACAATTGAGTTCATCATTATTGTTACTATTTTCGTGTTATGTTCAGGACAGTTCATGGTTATTTAAAGTGGTTCTGCTACGATAACTAGCCAAACATTGTCTTTGAGTTTGAACACATTGTAGCCTTGACTGTAGATTACGGGACTTTCACAGGTTTTGGGCACATTTTGACGGTTTTTCAATAACTGCGCTTAACACACTGCATTGTTGTCGATGGAGTAAGCGTACAAGTTGGAACACAACTTCTTATGTGGACCTATTTCTTTACAATTATTAGGCTCCTTTACAGGAATATACATTAGAGAATCATCATTTCGCGCAATGTATTTATGACTAATTGAAAGAATATGATGAAGGCCAGTTCTTTTATCCAAAATTGGAATAGGAAACAGATGATATAGAGTATAAAGTTGTTGTTCAACTAAAGGTATTTTCAAAATGAAGACAATTTGGTTATCTTGTAGATATGCTTCAAGCTCTATTAATTGCAGATATTGTGCAATTTTAGAGATTTTTACTGGTAAAGGGAGATTATTTCTCACAAGGTTTTGTGATATCTCTTGAAGAGCTTATACCAAGTTTTGTGGTGAAATAATTGAAGAGTGAATTATTTTCAATCTTGCAAATGTTACTGCATTTATAATGTCATTTAAATTATCTTCAATAATCAAATAATTCTCCGTTAATTTTTCGCATATTTCCAAAAAGTTAAGTTTGGCTTCAACAGTTTAAACTTGGTTGTTAATATCATGAATTGCTCTTTCAATTTTATAAATATCGTTATTAAATGTTTTTCTATCAATTGTTAAATTTTGTATTGTTTCGTTGAAAGTTCTAATTAGAGAGGATGATACTGAAATCTGATTCTTAAGAAGGTTTTCAATGTGATGTTGATCATTGTTTAGTTTTTCTATATTTTTTGTATAAAATTCACCATCTGTAGCATCTAAGTTGCCTGTTATGGTTTTAAATACGCTTCCTATAATGTTCACTAAACCTCTTTTAACTCGTTTTGTCTCTATGATGATTTCGTTGAATTTCACTTGTATGGATTTAGATATTTGTGTTAGTAAATCTACTCATGTCTGTACGTCAGAACGAAAAATATTCATAGCGTGATAATCTGGTTTCAAAGTATTACGTATAGTGTAGCTAAAAGTCCTGTAATGTTCTTGTGTACTAGTAGTGTCCACTTGTCATTGGAGATGATAATTCTTGTTTCATCGTGATAGAAGACTCCTATCGTGTTGTTTATAGGATCAATTTGAAATTGGCAAAAGGCCATATTGACCGATAGGGGGTACCTGAAAACATTTTAGTTTTCAGAATATGGTTTCATACGGTCGAAATTAACTTTTGTTTGTTGATTAGTATTAGAATTAAGTAAAATAGCTGAATTATTGAAAACTTCTAAAATTTCGTATGGACCATTAAATTTATTCTGTAACTTGTTCTTTAGTTGCGACTCTTTAATAAATAGTTTATCTCCTACTTGAAAATTTGGAATATTTTCGTGTACATGCTTATCGAAACGATCTTTAGCTTTCTGTTTCTTACTTTCAGTGCGTTCTCTGGCTATTTTATAAAAATGTTAAAGTATGTTATTCAGATCTCTAACATATTTTGTTAGTATGTCCCAAGACTAACTCATAAGGAGTGAAACCATGAGTATTATTTGCTGAATTGTTGTAGCAAATAACTGCGTACGGTAAAACATTGAAGGGATGTTCGTTAGGATATTCGGCGAGATTGACTCTAATTATTTCTAACAGAGTCGAATGAAATCGTTCGAGAGATCCGTTAGACTGCGGATGTCCTACGCTGGAAAATGTCATCTTTATGTTATACAATGTACACAGGTCTCTAAGTAGAGAATTATCAAACCCTCGGCCATAATCGGAATGTATTCGAAGGGGAGTGCCATAATGTTGAAAATATAAGAGAAGGGTATTAACTACTGACTTTGCAGATTTGTCTTTGATAGGGTAAGCCTGACTGAATTTTGTGAGTTCATCGCTTATTGTTAAGGCATAATTTCTGTTAGGAACTTCTAATATGTCTATATTAATACGTTCGAACGGTGTTTTTGGAGTTTCTGTGATTACGAGTGGTCTGTCGAGATTTTTCCTATATGCTTTATTTTTCTGGCATATTTCGCAAGTTTTTATAAAGTTCTCAACGTCTTTTAGCAGTCTGTTCCAGTTATATCTTTCTCTTATTCGACGAATAGTCTCGTTTATTCCTCTGTGTAAATTCATCTTGCCATTATGATTTTGGTCAATGATTAGGGAAATTTCGTCTGTATCTGGAGTTTTCGTCTGGTTTTGAAAGATTTTAAATTTGAGTTGTTTCTCTGAAGTAATACATGATGAATTTCTAGTATGGGTAAATCAATACTACTTTCAACACAGTATGTCTGGTTGTCCTGAAAAAGGTCTTGATCTTTGAAAAGGGCTCCAAATAAATATTCAGTTACTGTATCTGGATTATATGGTATTTCTATTATAAAATATTTTCTATTTTTCACAGTTATGCTAGATAATACATTAACTTTAAGATGTTCGAAGTCGTAGTTCTCTTCAAGAATATTATCAATAATTTTTTCTTGAATTTCGTTCAGTT
Organism: Crioceris asparagi; assembly: GCA_958507055.1. Lineage (NCBI taxonomy): Eukaryota > Metazoa > Arthropoda > Insecta > Coleoptera > Chrysomelidae > Crioceris > Crioceris asparagi. The sequence goes on from OY293826.1 coordinate 105,434,609, forward strand.
GGTTTTGTCTAAGAAATGTAAGAATATTTTTATTTATCTTATCTAGTAATTGTTCGTTACTTGATTCTATTTTCGAATAGTCCAAAAGGGATTTAGTCTTGTATAAATTTACAAATGTATCAAATTCTTTATACATGTTTTCTAGAAATTCAGGGTTGTTCTTTTGATCTTCGGGGATATTTTCATCTATGTTCTCATTATAAGTAAAAGTTGAATAAGGTGTTAGATTGTATTCAGATTGGAATTTTGATAAATTTTGGATATGATTAACTTTAATGCGGGAAAGTGCATCTGCATTTTTGTTTATCTTTCCGGGTTTGTACTTAATCTCGTAGTCATATGTTTCGAGCTTTAGTCTCCATCTTGCTAATCGACTACCTGTATCTTTTACTGAAAAAAGCCAAGTTAAGGGACAATGGTCTGTGATTAAAGTGAATTTTCTTCCAAAGATGTAGGGTCTAAAGTGTTTTACTGCCCAAACGATCGCAAGTAATTCTCTTTCAATGGTGGAGTATTTTGTTTCTGCTTCGCAAAGAGTTCTTGATGCATAAGCTATCGGAAGATCTTTACCAATTATTCCTTGAGAGAGTACTGCACCAATCGCAAAAGCGCTTGCGTCTGTTGTGAGAATGAAAGGCTCTTCGAAGTTTGGATATATGAGCACTGGGGTAGAGATAAGGGCTTGCTTTAATTCATCAAATGATTGTTTACAATCGGAATCAAAATCGAATGGAACGTCTTTTTTTAGAAGTCTGGTTAGTGGTTTTGAAATTCTAGCGAAGTTTTCGATAAATCTTTGGTAGTAACCGGCTAAACCTAGAAAAGATTTTATGTCTTTTTGGTTCTTAGGTGTTGGGAAATTTATGATACATTCAACCTTAGATGGGTTTGGTTTGACACCATCTTTAGTAACAAGATATCCTAGATAGGCTACTTCCTTGCGGAGGAATTCACACTTATCCAGTTGGATTTTCATATTTGCATGTCTGAGTTTCGTAAAAACGTCAGTCAGTCTGTTAATATGTTCATGTATTGATGGGGAATATACAATAATGTCGTCCATATAAACTAGACAACGCTCATTTTGTATACCGAGTAATATATTGTCCATTACTCTCTGAAAAGTTGAAGGGGCATTTTTGAGACCGAAAGGAATTCGGACGAACTCGAAATGTCCATTCTCGACTGAAAAGGCGGTTTTCTGAATATCTTGTGGATCAATTTCGATCTGGTGAAATCCAGAAGATAAGTTGATCTAAGAGGTCTGAAATATTTGGCAGCGGATATTTATCGTTAATTGTGATTTCATTGAGCTTACGATAATCTACAACTACTCTCCACTTTTGTTTGCCAGATGCGTCCATTTTCTTAGGGACGACCCAAACTGGAGATGAAAAAGGTGAAGATGAAGGTCTAATAATGCCTTGATCAAGCATTTTATTGATCTGGGATTTAACTTCATCTTTGTTTATTTGCGGATACCTATAAGACTTGGTAAATGTTGGTTTGTCGGAATTAGTTTTAATGGAATGTTTAATTTCGTTCGTAAAAGTCAATTAGTCTCCTTCGAGGTAAAATATATCTGAGAATTCAATACACAGATTTGTTATGAGCTCTGATTCATCATCGTTTAGATGCTCTAAGTTGGTTACGTATTTCGGGAATTCTGTCTTGTTGTATGTCGTGTTCGTATTCGTTAAGATTGTTAATAGAAAAATGCTGTATAGACTCTATGTTAATATCTGAAAAATAAATTTCTTTAGGAATTGCGTTTGCGAGAATTGTTGTTATAAATTCAACATTTTCATTAACTTTTACTAAAGCATGCGGAAGGCGTACTTTTTCTATTTCTATACCTGTTAATAATGCGTAAGTGTTTGATAAACTTCATTTCAATTTATAAACTTGTTCGATTCTTGGATCTATTCTAATTCTGTTAGTTGTTCTTTCTGTGTTCTTGGTTTCGATGTTTTGTACATTATATGAAGCTTTGTGAAGTTGGACGGTTTTAAAATTTGTTTCTAATTCTATAGTTTTAATGTTAATTACGCAATCATAATGTTCGAGGAAGTCTGAGCCTAGAAGTCCATCAAATTCTATATCTAAATTACAAATATAGACTTTGTGTGGATCTGTACGGTTAAAAGGAACGAGTGTAGATTCAGTGATGTGAACTTTTTGATTAGTGATTCCTTGAATTATTACATTCTCGGGAAATCGCTGGGGAGATTTTTGACAAACGTGAGGTTTAAAAATAAAAAGTCCAGCTCCGGAATCAATGAGAAATTTGTGAGTATTTGTCGAGTCTGTAATGTAAAATAAATTTTGTGATTTCACAGCGAGCAGAGGATTGGGGTTGTAATCTTGAAGATTGATTGGTTGAATTTGGGTTTGAAGCTGTTCTGTCTGACTTCTTCTCTGGAGGAGGATCTGTTGGAACTATTGGGCTTACGTGAAAATCCTGGTTTTCACTTGGATTAATTTCTTCTTGTTGATAGTTATAGAAGTTTTCTTGTGGATTGTAATTACTATATGAGTAATCTTCAGGTTCGTACTGATATGATTCGTCATAATAGTTATCGGATTGATTGTTATGGTAAGTAGGGTTTTGTTGGAATCTACTGAAATTCGGATTTTGTTGGACGACGCTAGTTACATGCCTAAATTCTTGAAGAAATGCATGGTAAGCGTCTAGACTTCAATTGTTGCACGTGTCAAGACGCTGACCAAACAGTATTTTAGTATATAAGACATATTCCCTTGGGCTATGCCCCACTTGTAATTTTGTACGGGAATCGCAAGGTACTGTGTATCGTAATTGTCCGATAACGAAATAGATTTAACTGCTAATTCATCAATGGCCCCACCGACAGAATCATTAATTTCAGCCGCCAAGAGCTACGGTGATGTAATTCCTAGATTCGACGGGAATCCAGATTCTCTCGAAGTGTTCATATGTCGCGTAGATAAATTCCACGCAAAATATGGTTCTACTACGGACGAAACACTGAACGAGTATACGTTCTGTCTAATCTTAAGCAAACTTAAAGATTCGGCAGAAAAATTTATTAGTACTAGGCCAGATATTTCTGCTTGGGACGATTTAAAAATATCGCTAAGAACGAAATTCGGCGATCACACAGATCGTCAAACAATAGCACATAAATTTAGATTTTTAAAGATATCCCACAGAGAAAACTTAGCCGATTTTATCGAAAGAATAAAAGATTTGCAAACTAAATTAAATTTAAGAATTAACGCTGATTGTAATTTAACGGAAAGTCAGAAGAAAATACATTTCGAAATTAATGATCAAACGGCGTTAGAAGTATTTTCTAATAATGCACCCCCAATGTTGCAAACCATTTTAGAAGTGAGACAATATAAAACTTTAGAGGAAGCAATACCTACGGTATTGAAGCATGTATCTAAACATACTCATAATGATACATTAGGTAAAAGTCAGCCAACACCTATTCGCAATTTTAATTCCTCGTTTCAAAATCATAGGCCAAACCCTATCCCAAGAAATAATTCTGTACCAATATTACCGACAATTGGAAACAATTATCAGCGTAATTTTAACCCATATTATAACGAATATCGCAACAACCCACACAATCAACAATCATCACCATCACCATATAGACCCTACTCAAATAACGCTCAAGCTAGCCAGACGCGAACTCAGCCAAATAGCTTCAGCGCGATAAATAGAAATAATAAAGTTCCACCTTTATCCAATCAGAACCCCTTAAATAAAGGATTAAATAAATTCAGTCAACCGCAATTTCAACAATGGAGAAATCCACAGGTACACATGAACGAAGTACCTACCTATAATACTGATGACATTAACGAGTACGAACAGAAGGATGATTATTCGCAAGAAACTGAAGAAATTCATCCAGAATATGATTATGAAAACGATCCGTATCAAGAAGCCGAAAATTTTCGATTACCGGCCTCGGAACCAAATTTTTAGAGACAAATCACAATATAATAAGATCTAGCCTTCCTTATTTATATATTAATGGACTAAAGATTTTAATAGATTCAGGCGCAACAAATTCATTAATTAATCCCCAGATAGCCCAGAAATACTTTCCTGATAGAATTAGAAATGAGCAATTTACAATTAAAACGATTATGAATCAGTCAAAACATAACCAAGTTCTATTTACTGATTTATTACACCCCGAACAGTTTTTGAAATTTTACATCATCAATTTTCATCAATATTTCGACGTATTACTAGGAAGTGAATCGTTAGAACAATTAGACATGATTCTCAATTATAATAATGGTAAAATTCTCCTAAATAACATTGAATACGATCTATTGAGATACGAACCGCAAGCTATCAATTATTTCCAGACGCAGATCGAACCGGGACAAAAGATTATTACCGTACCAACTAATATCCGAAAAGGAACAGTACTTATTCCTAGACAATCGATTGGACATTACATTATTCCCGATAATATAAACACGGTAGATAATTTCAAAGTCAATATACCTATACACGAATCAAGTTCGAAGACAGCACACACTTTGTATTTAGATAAACCCATTCTCGCAAACCATATCAACTTAAAGGAATTCGATGTCTGTCACGTACAGGCAAAGAAATGCAAGAACCCCGAACTATTAGACGGAAAATTAGGTCATATTACAGACGAACAACAACGAACATTAATTTTCAATGGACTCAACGAATACCGCGATACATTTTACAGAAAGGACGATAAATTGACATTTTCCTCAATTATAGAACATACTATCCCACTGAAAACGGACAGTCCCATTTTTACAAAACCCTACCGTTTTCCACATTCCCAGAAGATAGAATTAGATAGTCAAATTACTGAATTACTCGAACATAACATAATAACGGAAAGTACTTCACCCTATTCAGCCCCTGTCTTTTTGGTTCCAAAAAGGAAGGAAAGGATGGGAAAAAGCAATGGCGAATGGTTGTAGATTTTCGGAAATTGAACGAAAAAACTGTCGAAGATAAGTACCCTTTACCCAATATCAATAATATCCTTGATATTCTAGGAGATTCAAAATTTTTCTCCAAAATCGATCTCAAGTCAGGGTATCATCAAATTGAGATAGACATAAAAGATCGTCATAAAACAGCTTTCTCGACAGAAAACGGTCATTACGAGTTCTTACGCATGCCATTTGGACTACGCAACGCTCCAGCAGCTTTCGCACGGGTAATGAACGAAGTACTAAAAGGTTTAGTAAATAATATTTGTTTAGTTTATCTAGACGATATAATAATACTTGGCAAATCAATAGATGACCATTTAAGGAACTTACAAACGGTACTACAACGACTTAGACAATATACATTTAAAATACAATTAGACAAATCTGAGTTTTTCCTACAGGAGATTGAATATCTAGGTCACGTTATTACGGTTCACGGTATTAAACCCAATCCAAAACTGATCGAGAAAATTAAGAATTTAAGAATACCATCAACTCCCAAGCAAATTAAAAGTTTTTTAGGATTATCCGGTTACTATAGGAAATTCGTAAAAAATTACGCTACTATAGCTAAACCACTGACATCTTGCTTAAAGAAAAACGTGAAGGTTGAACACACACCTAAGTTTATTGAAGCCTTCGAAACCATCAAGGACATACTGTGTAATGAACCTATTTTACTGTACCCAGATTTTAAAAAGAAATTTATCTTAACAACAGATGCTAGTAACGTTGGTCTAGGAGCAATTCTTTCTCAGGGACCAATAGGATCGGATAAACCTATAGCGTACATTTCCAGAACATTAAATGATCACGAGATAAACTATAGCACAATCGAAAAGGAATGTCTGTCAATCGTGTGGTCTGTTAAACAATTTCGACCTTATCTCTATGGAAACCAATTTTCCATTGTCTCCGACCATAGACCCCTGCAATGGCTATTTAATATCAAAGAGCCAAATTCGAAATTAGTAAGATGGAGACTTAAATTAATGGAGTACGACTATGACATAATTTACAAAAAAGGTAAATTAAATACAAACGCCGATTTTTTATCACGGTTAGAAGCACACCCTTTACATGTGAACGAATCTACAGACGACATTTTATCCCTATTTGCAAACCCCGGAGATATCGACGAACGACCTTTACCAGAATTACGGGACTTGGAAGAAATATTACATACTGACAACGGAAAGCAAAATCGTGAGAAGATAAATATAATCTCCGATATTCAGATCAAACCCCCCGACGATAATAATGCTTCTCTTGAACAGAATAACCCAACAGAAAACATAAGACAAAGAACAATTTCGGATAATAACACCATACATACTCAGGAAAATGATGTGTCGGCAGAGCTAACCATTACGGACAAATCCCTAAATCAGTTTAAGCGTCAAATTATCTTCAAACTTGGAATCGATCCAAAAATAAAAACTATTAATGTCTTCAACAAAGAAAGAATAGAAGTCCAAATTTCAAGAAATAACTACCAAAATGAAATCCAGAATATTTTAAGAGATTATATGAACCCAAACATCGTAAATTTACTCTCCAGATGATGGTATGTACGAAGAGATAGCTACCATTATAAATAATTACTTCGACAACAATGTAAAGTTCGTATTCACCAGACTATTTCTAAGAGACGTGACTGACAGAAAACAACAAATAGAAATACTGAACAAACTACATAATGTTACACACCGAGGCATACAGGAGCTACAAAGAGAGATTGAGAGAATTTATTACTGGCCTAACTTAACACAAGATTGTCAATTCCATGTTAATAATTGCCCAATTTGCCAGCAAACCAAATATGAAAGAAACCCTGTAAAACATAAGTTAGAAACCACCGTGACACCAAAGGTCCCTTTCGAAATTATTTATTTGGATATATTCTCATGTAACAAAAGCAAGTACCTTACCTGTATAGATAATTTTTCTAAGTACTTCATGTACGAAGAACTACTCTCAACAAACATGGTAGAAATTGTACAAAAATTCATTAAGATATTTTCAAGATATAAATTGCCAAATAACCTAGTAACAGACGGACAATTCAATTCGAATCTTTTCAAAAAACTTCTAGATTCCTATAATATTAATCACCACGTAACTACCCCGTTACATCCTAATTCTAACAGCCCCATAGAACGAGTACATGGTACTCTCATTGAAATCATGAGAACTTTAACACTTCAAAACCAAAAAGCACTTTCTCATAATGTCTTTGAAAATACTGTTATTATTTACAATCGGACAATACATACTACAACGCACTTTCGACCCACAGAACTCTTATTTGGGCACCTTGATAATAGAGACATTTTGGAAATAGATTCAAAAAGACAATATAACGAATACATAGACAACATGCGAGTCAAAATTAAAACCATGTATGATAACGTCTATCAAAGAACTAAAGATGCTAAAGACAAATATATAGAAAAGCAAAATTTACACCGAATCGACCCTCCAAAAATAAATACTTTAGATGCTTATATTTCAACACGACCCAGAAATAAAATAGCACCTCTCTATAGACCAGTACACGTTAAGAAAGACTTAGGAACTAAGATCAAAACCTCCAAAGATCATACTTATCACAAGGAAGAAAGGAAACAAACAAGAAAATTTCAAAAATCTCTTGTTCCATGTGTTTCAGATGGACGTTTTTGCGACAACACTGACATTAATAATACTGATACAACACAACCTGGCAGTAGTACCTAAAATTGAGATTAAATCCCTCGAAAACAATCCTGGTATCCTACCATTCAAATTAGGACCAACTAGACTACAATACTCCCACCACACCTTCATGCATAATTACCCTATTAAAATCCTTGGCACTAAAATTTCAGAGCTTGACCATTTCATATCCGATTTTCAAATAAAAACACATAAGAAACTATTCATGAGAGATCATATAGAATTCGAGTACGTAAAGAATAAGGTAAGAAGGTTGAAAGAACAATTGTTAATGATTCACCCCGATATTCTTAATAATAGACATAGAACAAAACGAGGAATGATTAATGGATTAGGATCTGTTTTCAAATTTATTTCCGGTTCACTTGATGCTTCCGATGGCGAAAGATACGACAAAGCCCTAGATAATCTTAAAATTAATCAAGAAAATATTGTTACTCACTACAACAAACAATTTTCATTAAATCAAAAACTAATAAAAACCTACGAAGAATCTATTAGAAATACATCAAGTAATTTCAAAAGAATTCAAGAAGTTCTAAGAATGGTCCGAGGAGAAGACCAAAACGTGACGAATACTTTAACAATATTGAAAATTAGCATATTAGACCTATTTCAAATCGTTGATAAACTACTAAGAGCTATAAATTTTGCCACACTAAAAGTTTTACATATTTCTATAATAAGTGAAGAATCAATAAGAACGATGAAAAAAGAGTTATCAGGATATCATAGCTCTGATCACTACTATTCTACAGATAATATCCTATTTTTACGAACCATTCAGGTAGAATATTATATAAATGCAGAGCATGTAGTGTTTTTGTTACATATTCCTCTCCTAGATCCTAAAGTATACAACCTCTACCATCTATATTCCATTCCTACTCATGAATCCACAACTATTATCTCCCCTACCTCATATGTGGCCATTGGAGAAGACACCACCTACTACCTTAAATCAAAATGCCAATACGTTCAACAACAATACTTCTGCAAAATCTCCCACATCGAGAGAAATTACCAGCAAGAGACGTGCATTAGAAATATTCTACAAGTAAAGGAAGATCCACGTTGCCTACACGTCCCAGTTCAAATCACCGAAACCCTTGTGGAGATCATCAGCGACGAAAAATACCTTTTGATTGCACCCATCGATATATTGGTGCATGAAAAATGTGGAATTGAAGAAATTCATAAACTTAAGGGTACTTTTCTAATATCAGTCCCTTATTCCTGTAAATTCACTACCAAACAATTCGAGTTTGCCAACTTAGAAGGAGCTATTCATGAAGAACCTGTCTACTTACCACATGTGCCAAGTGTAGTGTCAAGTGTTAAGCCTATACAGTTAAATTTGAAATCTTTCAGTTTGGACCAATTATCCAAACTTACATTAGATAAACTGAGTGTTGAACCCATTTCTCTAATTGACAATAACCTTATGTGGACCCATTCCAATTTGTTTATTTATATATTAATAATAATTATTTGTCTAATTTTTATTATATACCATTTTCGAGTCAAATTGTATGCTAGATTTAAGAAACATAATCCAGACAGAATTAAGGCATTTCCCGATCCGTCTAAATAAAATGAAATTTTATTACATATTTTTAGATATTTTAAGTCAACTTTGTTCGAGCCCAAAGTTTCCTCTTAAGGGCGGAGGAGTTACATGCCTAAATTCTTGAAGAAATGCATGGTAAGCGTCTAGACTTCAATTGTTGCACGTGTCAAGACGCTGACCAAACAGTATTTTAGTATATAAGACATATTCCCTTGGGCTATGCCCCACTTGTAATTTTGTACGGGAATCGCAAGGTACTGTGTACCGTAATTGTCGACGAGTTTCAATTTTATAAAGTCTGTTGTAAAATAGTTGAATAAACCTTTTTTAAAAAAAGTAATTTCGGCTTGCACATCATAACTCGCTTGGTCTGATATTACCTATATTGGGATTAGGACATGTGACAGAAGGTCTATTTGTAAAAGATTGATTTTGCTGGAAATTATTTGGAGGATTTGGTTTTTGATGAATGTTTGACTGAAATTGTGGTCTGGCTTGGAAAGCTTGGAAGTTTTGATTGAAGTTTCGTTGGAAAGGTCTCTGTCTGCATTCATTAGTTGCATGACCAATTCCTTTGCAATTTGAACAATGTTTAGGAGGGAGATTAATTGATTTGCGTTGTTGTAGACCCATATTCTTGTTTGTATTATGATGTTTCTGATTTTCAAAATAATTTAATTGAAGTTCTCTCCTAATTCTTACAATTTGACCTAGCTTAGGTTCTAAGCCTGTCAAGAGTGTATTAAGGGCCATATTTTCCGCTAGACGTGTCTGCGCGTTCTTTTCTTCGATAGATAAATTTTGTTTATTTATTGAAGCGTACATTTTAGCTTCATGGGTTTGTAACCTGGTGATGAAGGTTAACGGAGATTCATTAGGTAGTTGCCTAATTCTCTGTAGATCTTGGATAAGAGATGATAAGTCTCTCATATCTCCAAAATAACTTTCTAGTAGCGTTTTTATATCATGCCATGTTGCGTGAATTTATTAATACAGCAGCGCGACCGCGAAGTTTGCTTTTGATATGTAAGATAAGGAGAATTCTTTGATTACCTATAGCCATTCCAAATGCAGTTGTACATGACAGAATAAAAGTATTTAGAAATATTTGATTACCATCAAATTCAGGAATTATTGAGAAAATTTCACTCAACTTGTATGGTTCAATATTATCTACGTTAGTGTTAGCATTAACACTAGCTAGTTATCATTAACAGAGTTATTGCCTTGTTGACTCATTTTGATTTTCATGGATCTTAATATCATAAAAATTTGTTGCAATTTATATTCTATATGTTTCCTTTTATTATTGAATTAAGAACTGTTGGTTTCTTATTTAAAATATAAATAGAATTTAAATTATTAAAAGACGAGATGATTCTGAAATGACACAGTAATTTCCACATGGAAGATGAAATCCAGTTCCGTGAAGCTTGCTACGTCAGGTGAGTACGTACGTATTCCTGGCGTCGGATAGACCGTCTTCGTATGTGTTGCAATGTCTTCTACTGGAGATCTGGGTTGACCACACCGAGTTAGTTGCCTTGTTCTGGGTGCGTAAAGGATATGCCACTTGTGTTGTCTGTTGCGTGTTTTCTTACTTCTTGCAGGTTTGGAAACCACCACAATCTTCTTGCTGGATGTGTAGATGAGATCCCACTTCTGACACCAATTTTTAGATTTCGTTTTATCAAATTGGTTTTTTAAAAAAATTATTTTGTTTATTTACTCCTAACACCACTTATTATTAATGATTTAATAATGAGACTTAAATTATAATTATCATACAAGTGACATTAACTGTAAGGTTAGGATGATTATGAAAACTGACATAGATTCGTCTTAGTTTAGATTTACATTTTAGAATGATTAAAATTGTAAAGTGTTCTTTATTTATAGTGAAAAAATTTATAATATGCAATATTATTATTATGGGAAAATGCCACTAATTGCGTCCTATTCACGGATTCCATAGTCAGCATTCTCGGGACGGTGTAATCAGAAGAGTTTCTGGATATGTTATCAGTTGAAGTACGATATGTTGAAATATGATATTCCTGGTACTGCTTTGTTATCATATTGTTGTGAAGTCAAGTTCATGGGTTTAGCAGAGTCAGCAATATTGGTTGATATAACATATATATAAATCAACATCTGTGTCTATATGCCTTATTGGCACTTCACTATTCGAGATATCCCAAGCAAATTTTGCACACGTGTTTATCATACCTTAAGTATAATTACTGTCATACTTTTAGTGCCCGTGGAACTCTATGTGGTGATATTTTTCAGTGCCCCAACTAATAAAGTCGGTCCAATTTTTGGTTAAAGTATTTATTACCATATGTGTATGTAGAACGTTATTAGAATGATCTGGTAGTGGCTGTAAGTGTGATTAGGCCTCCTAGGTGGAGGGCTCCATACCTGTAATACCCAAAGAAGTATCTCTATGCTCAATGGCTGAATTTTCAAGGATTTTTAGCTATATTTGTGCTGCAGAATGCCAATGGATTGTTTTGTGAGAGTTTGTTAGTGCAACTGGGACTTCTCATGATGTTCTTTCTTGGTGCATGTCTGTGGATGGATCTGTCTTGGTGTGGACTGGTTCTACGTGCGAGTAGGGCTCTGATGTAGAAGGGTTCCATAATCAAGTATTTTATGACTTTATCATTATTATTATTATTATTATTATTATTATTATTATTATTATTATTATTATTATTATTATTATTATTATTATTATTATTATTATTATTATTATTATTATTATTGTTCTAAATGCTACTGATATGAAAAATTTGTGTTTGCATGAAACTTTCTTCTACATTCCAGCTAGGTTACTGTCATCATCAATTTATTGGAGTAAACTTTCCATAACTATATATTTTTTAATAGACCTGCAAATTTCACTTTAAATTCATGTAGGCTGATACTCTTTGGTCTAATTTGCCCAGGCTGATAACCCCTTGAGAACAGAAAATTTAGAAGCCGTTAGTATTATAATATTGGACTCACAAATTCTTCTTACCTGATAGCCGCGGCAGAACCAATATCTAAAAACTAATGTAGGTAGGCACAATAAACTTGAGTTTTATTTCATTTTGAAGCTGTTAACCTAAATAAGTACATTTATAAAAAAATGCTAAATATGCTTGCCTTTAACAATGTCGGAGATAATTTTGGAGATAATCCTGCACGGTAAGAATGAATGTTAACTGTTTTGATGTGTATGTTCTTCAATATGTCATCTTTGTTGACTAGCAGGATAAAAAAGTTTATGTCAATAATGGTACTTTTTTTCGATAAGCTTATCTCATAACGTATTCAAATATTGATGATAAGTTTCCATTTCGCGGATACACTTGAATGAGTAATATTATTGGTATTTACTAAGATATATATGTATTTATATCAAAGGTACAATCTATTTTACATCTATGATGTCATGTAAATATTATTTTGGATCAATATATTACTAAAAAAATCTAGATGCTCTGAACCACATCGATTATTCTCAAGTTTCAAAGTCCTTGAGCTTCAAATTTGAAAATAAACATTCGACTGAACGTAGCCAATTATTCATCCACTTAAGCAAATATTACAATTATTCAAATAGAAATAAGCTACCAATATAAATATCAACTTTCCTTGTTGAATCGGACTCCAATAAAAAAAGTTCTAGATAACTGAATTATTCCATTATCATTTCTATTTTCAGGTTTTCAATTTCATCTTAAATGGTTTAAAATAAGTACAAAATAAATTATAATTGCTTAATTAACCATTCTATTCTCTAGCATTTTTTATTCAAAGATGATCATGGAATGACTGGACGAAGTTATCCTTATATGGGAATGTTTGTGATTCGAACAAATATTTCAATAAAGAATCTTCATTTCTTTGTAATTTTTAACCTACTTTTCCTCAACGCCATGGCACACAAGTTGGCCAAAGGAAAAAACGAATAATCTAATCAAGATCGCTCCGTTGAGAAGCCGTCGTTACAATTCCAATTCCCGTCTTCCCTTTCTCGAAGCTAATTAGATGAATGTAACGAATAAAACCGATTTTTTTAACAGCAACAATCTGATTAAATGTGATAGCATGCTAAAAGTAATTTGAATAAAACCCCTATCTGGATTCCCGAGCCAAGTATATAACAATAAATGTAGATGAAGCTCAAACTTGATTTCGCTCAAGAGAAAGGAGTTCTCTAGAATTGACAGAACGATTTACAAACACTGGAAATATTATTTTCATGTATTCCACATTATTCTCAATATTATGTAATTCTCGGTATGGCGGATAGCGGGACTTGGAATATATGAATTATATAAATGTCTGCGAATATCATGAATTCAACTTAGACAAAGACTATTCTCGAATCTATGTTCCTATTTGGAATCTGAATAATGTTTCTTCTTGCGAAATTATTTCACTGTAATAGGTAGATAACTAAAAGTAATCACAAAAAGGACTGTAATTCAATTATTTTTTTTCTATTTCTATGAATAATGAGAAACGATTTAGTATGAAAAAAACCATAAGTATAAAATCCATAATATCCTTGGAGGGGGTATTTTTTAAGAAATGTGAGACTGTCAAATAATAGAAGAAACTATCAAAAAATAAAATGGACATCATTTTTCTTTAAAAAAACATTTTACGATCTACAGCAGTGGTAAAATTTGAATTATATGTGTCTCCGCTGTTTTGAAATTTCTTAATAAAGTTGAACGTTGAATGATTTTAATGACTAAAAAATGGAAAATGAAGCCTTCAATAAAGTTCGACCAACTTTATTAGCTGCGTGTAAATGATAACTTATCTCGGTTTTTAAGCGTAAGATTGGAGTTTAACCGGGATTTATTAATGATGAAAAATCATTTATTTATCAAAATATCTCAGATTATTTACACTATCGACTACTATGTACAATATTTAAAACTGTTCACTCTGACAAAGTGACGTCGATAGGTGCGTAAGTATAAGTGAGTGAAGCCCACTCTTCTTAATATCTTATATTAAATAATTGATGATTTAACAGATATTTGATGTGCTGAGCTCTTGGAAGTTAGGCGTGCAATTAGCTCATCTGTAGGAAATTAGATAGGTATGTAACACAAGTCATTTGGGGTTCGTAGTTGGTTGCGTTATAGCTGCTCAAATATTATTAAAATAATACTTTTGAGTGAATTTCTTTTGAAATCTAAATACATCAATTAATTTCTGAAGCTATAATAGCCTAGTTTACAATGACTTTATTCAAGACAGTGGATACAATAGCCTGTAAGCGCCCTGCCAATTTCGCCACTATGCGTCGAGTTGAAAAAAAATCCGATTAGTCTTTTAAATAACTATTATACTGTTGCATTTGCACTCCCAAAGTCCCACAAACCTCATTAACATAAAGTATCAATAGACTGTGTAAAATATTCAAATAGTTCGATGCTTAGTATCGACCAAAATCACAACCAATCAAAAATAATTCGCCCCCATTGTCCCTTTAAAAAGTACTTTGGCTTTGTCGACAAAGTAGCTGGTTTCTAGTAGCAAGTACCACATTTCGACCCTTGCTATAGATGTTATTTTTTCTGCATCAAAATTATTTTTTAAATTTCTTTTTTTTTTTGTCATGATACACATCTTATCAACTTTTCAATGCATTCATAAGAAGTCGGTCGTAGTCATTTATAACGATCATCTTGAGAATCAATGGCGATTCAGAAGTTCTTATCAAGATCTTAGTTGGGATGGATAACTTACGAATAATTTAAGCCATTAGCCTAGAGAATTAGTTGTATTTCTTACAAGCTTTCATTTACAAATTTAAGTAGTGTTATTTAAAAAAATGTTTTGTTTCATTCTCATAAAATTATTTATAGCTATTCTAATATAATACCGCGTGGAAAGAAAATGTTTCACTTATTTATCAATAGTGTTATCATCAATAAATACATTATTTTATACCCTATAATGTTATACTATTTTATCCAACATAGTCCTGAAGATTCCATTTCCAAACAAAAAAATAATTTATATGAATTATCGGACTTTCACAAGCACCTTGTATAAATATTTAAATAGAAAACTTTTCCGTTGCGAACGAGCCAAGTATATCGATTCTTTTTATTATATATACAAGCGTCGTAAAAATAACAATTTAGTGCTCAGATGCCACAAAAAGTTTTTACGGAACTCCGTAAATGGCCAACCAAGTATCAGGTGTGAATCTCCTAATTGAAAATTTAAAATTCTTCCACGCCTAAGCCTATAAAAACGCAGTCAAAGATCTTATAGGTAGATATGTTTACCCAGATGTATATCGAAAATGAGGCCATTGAATCTGTTGATTGGAGAGGCTATGGAAATAATGGGATTGTAGGGACAAATCTTTCAATCTCAATTTCTTTTTGACCTAAAGTTAATTCATTTATTATCACTCAACTAAATTTTAATTTTGTTACTTTGTTGTCTCATCTAAATAACAAAAGCTATTGTATCTTTGATCGTTCATTTCAATAGAATATTCAGATTATCACACTTTACATAGACGGATTGTTTTTAAACTCATGCGAAACCCTAAGTAATTGAACATCGAGAATATAATAATTAATAAGACACAATCATTATCTTTTGTTTATATATAGGTATATATATAAATAACCAAGAAGTAACTCCTTCCAGTAATCAACTTTATTTAATATATATATATATATATATAGATATATATATATATATATATATATATATATATATATATATATATATATGTGTAGATGGGGTGGTTATTGGGAATGGCAGCATGAATAAAAGAGAACTCTTTCAACTCACTCCGAGCTTTCGGAATTGTTTAATTCCATTTTCAAGGGTACTATAAAAAAGTTACATTTGATTTCACATTCATATAAATAGATAGTAGTTACAACAGTATGTGTGTATGAAGTAGTTGAGTATAAATATATTGCTTACGTTAGATGAGGTTGCATTCAACTGATGTTTAAGTGCTATATGCATTGGGATGGACAATATTTATTTGTAATCATGTTTTGGATGAAACGACAAGTACGATGACAATATAACAGAAAATAATTTAAATTTATAGAAGAAAATAATTTTAAAATTAATAAAATGTGTTAAATATTTAAATTAAAATATATGTACAATAATAACAACAGAAATGGTCTCTACACTGTGTCAGGTGTCTTTTGTCTGTCTCAGTTCATTGACTGATGAGGAGAAGTAATGAATGTTGGATATGTTCTATGTAGTAACACTTGGAACACCATTGCGCGTAAATTGATTTTCCGATGCAAGTATGTAGGAATAGATAGCACTCAAGAGTTTGATATCTGTTTTCTTGTTTATGTTCTCTTTATTTTGGGTAATATATGCCATTTCCAGAAACTCTCTTTTAGTAGTATTACTTTCGCAGGCTAAAATCTTTGCTGTTTCATAGTTCATTTTATGACGAAGATTATACACATGTTGTGCCAATGCACATCTCTGCGGATACAATCGGCTATCGCTTTTGTGTGCTGCAATTCTGTCTTTAAGTAATCTACTTGTTTGACCGATGTAATATTTTTCACAATCATGACAATGAATGCTATATACTACATTAGAGAGACTTGTGAGAGGTGTTCGATCTTTAAGTCTTGAATAAACAGAATGTATAGTTAAAACGCTTCTATTTGCAATTTTGATATTATTAAAAGGCTTGAATATTTTGACTAGTTTAGTGGTTATCTCTTTGATATAGGGCAAGCTTGAAAATGTTATTAGTCGGTCGTTCGATGGTTCATATATATCATTAGTTTCATGGTTAGGGGTTGATGGTGTGCTATATAAGATTTTATTAATGAGCTTTCTGGGGTACGCATTATCCAGGAATAAGTTGTACAATATTTTCAAGTTGTTTTCATGAACAGTATGATCTGATATTTTGAGAACTCGGTTTTTCATTTGTTTAATAAGGTTTATTTTCACCTTATTGTTATGATATGACCAATAATTTATATATCTTCCAGATGCCATCGGTTTTCTATACCAATCAATAATTATAGTATTATCTTCCTTTCTTATTAGTCTTGTATCAAGAAAGGGTACAGATTGTCTAGAATCTTCCGTCTCGATAGTAAATTGTATATCCGGATTATAACTATTAAAAATTTCTAAAGTTTCGTCAATACTATTTCCCGGTAGTGATATTATTATATCGTCTACATATTTTTTAATAAAAAATAAATTGTACGGTAGAACTGGAATAACAATGTCTAGTAGATCATCCATAACATAATTAGCTAGTATTGGTGATATTTTGGCTCCCATTGGAGTACCAAAGGTTTGCTTGAAATATTTTCCGTCAAATGAAAAGAAAGTGTTATTGAAAAGAAACGTGAGGAGTTCAAAAAATGATGTTTTTCTCAAGTTGCAAACATTGGCAATGGATTCCCATTTCTTTTCTATTGCTTGAATACATGAAACAAGACTAATATTATTAAAAAGTGAAATCACATCTAAACTAGCCAAAACATAATTTTGAGGAAGTTGTAATTTGTTGAATTTCGTTGTTACGTCGAAAGAATCTTTAATGTAGTATTCATTGTCTTTATCGTATGCTTTAGTCAGAATATCTGTGAGAAAAGCCGAGAGAAACTGGGTTGGTGCACCAATTGAGGAAACTATAGGCCGCATTGATAAAGATGGTTTATGTATCTTGGGCAGTGTATACATCTTAGGACAAACACCATTATACGACATAAGCTTCTTTTTTTGTATCTCTTCTATTTGATTGGTATTCCTAAGGATTCTAATTAATTCATTACAGTTAGTTTGTACGGTAGAGGTCGGGTCTCTTTGGAGTGAAATATAGGATGTACTATTTTCAATGATATATATGAACCATCGAACGACCGACTAATAACATTTTCAAGCTTGCCCTATATCAAAGAGATAACCACTAAACTAGTCAAAATATTCAAGCCTTTTAATAATATCAAAATTGCAAATAGAAGCGTTTTAACTATACATTCTGTTTATTCAAGTCTAAAAGATCGAACACCTCTCACAAGTCTCTCTAATGTAGTATATAGCATTCATTGTCATGATTGTGAAAAATATTACATCGGTCAAACAAGTAGATTACTTAAAGACAGAATTGCAGCACACAAAAGCGATAGCCGATTGTATCCGCAGAGATGTGCATTGGCACAACATGTGTATAATCTTCGTCATAAAATGAACTATGAAACAGCAAAGATTTTAGCCTGCGAAAGTAATACTACTAAAAGAGAGTTTCTGGAAATGGCATATATTACCCAAAATAAAGAGAACATAAACAAGAAAACAGATATCAAACTCTTGAGTGCTATCTATTCCTACATACTTGCATCGGAAAATCAATTTACCCGCAATGGTGTTCCAAGTGTTACTACATAGAACATATCCAACATTCATTACTTCTCCTCATCAGTCAATGAACTGAGACAGACAAAAGACACCTCACACAGTGTAGAGACCATTTCTGTTGTTATTATTGTACATATATTTTAATTTAAATATTTAACACATTTTATTAATTTTAAAATTATTTTCTTCTATAAATTTAAATTATTTTCTGTTATATTGTCATCGTACTTGTCGTTTCATCCAAAACATGCTTACAAATAAATATTGTCCATCCCAATGCATATAGCACTTAAACATCAGTTGAATGCAACCTCATCTAACGTAAGCAATATATTTATACTCAACTACTTCATACACACATACTGTTGTAACTACTATCTATTTATATGAATGTGAAATCAAATGTAACTTTTTTATAATACCCTTGAAAATGGAATTAAACAATTCCGAAAGCTCGGAGTGAGTTGAAAGAGTTCTCTTTTATTCATGCTGCCATTCCCAATAACCACCCCATCTACATTTACAATATTCAGCAATTATTATTCTTCGTGAACTATATATATATATATATATATATATATATATATATATATATATATATATATATATATATGTTATATAAAGTTATAACTGAAATATTATTTAAAGTCATATAATAATAACAAAGTATTATTTTTAAATATTATATTTCATAATATTATATTACATCTGCAAGACGCAGTTCTAAGAAGATAACAAAGTGATAAGGGTGTTAATATAAAAGACCATTGTTAATTGTTTATCCAGTTTGGCCTCTAAAAGACATTACTGAGTGTTTATTAATATAATATTTCTAGAAGTTTCGATTTAATTTTAAGGGAATAGACCTATTGTATTTATTTACGTTTCTTTTTACATTTTTGATGATTAAACATTTTGGATTGTATAAATAATAGATCTCCAGCTAATGGCATCACTTGTGAGTCTATATTCATACAGCCATGTAAAGTTAAGATATATTTTATTTTTTGTATTAATAAATAATTGTTTTTAAAAAGTTAATTCCAAGTTGTGTGATTTAACAAATTGGCACAGTCGGTAGGATACTTCAACGTGCTAAAACAAGGCCTACTTCAATAGCAAGTTTCCCCTCATTATCACGGTGGTTTCCAAACCTTCAAGTGAAGAATCAACAGCTCCAAAAGAAGAAGAAGAATTATTAGAATCTGAAGAGTAGGATATTTCAACGTTGGTAAAACAAGGCTTACTTCAACAACAAGTTTCCCCTCATTATCCACGGTGGTTTCCTAATATTGGAAGAAAAGAACCAGCAACTCCGAAGAAAGAAGAATGAGACATAAGAAGTATCAAGAATCTAGCACGTGGAGAGAACAAGGAACTGGCCTAACTGTCGACGGCAGATTCTTCAACAACTTACAAAAGAGGTCCAACAAGGCTTCCTCACTCCTTTGTAAACCACATCGCAGAGAACAAGACAAATCAATGTACATCTTACTGTAAGTGAATTATCACGTATAATTAATATATTACTATAAAAAGGAAAAGTCTTTAAACTGTTCGATTTTCTTTTATCATATTTTTTATATATTTTATATTTAATTAAATCAAAATGGCAAATGAAAGAAATTCAGCTCAAGAGGTTGAGCTTGAACTATATAGAATTTCGGAAATATTTTGTATCGTACCTGAATTTGAAGGTGATCAGATATTTCTCTGAACATTTTTAAATGCATGTGATTGTGCTTATAATATGTCTACCAGAGACCAAAAGGTGTTGGTGATTCACATTAAAAATAAATTAAAGGGAAAAGCGGCCCAACTAATCAGCTCATGAAATCCTCAGACTTACGTAGAGATAAGACAGCTTTTAAATCATCATTTCGGTGATTCAAGAGACCTTACTTCTCTTATTCATGATTCACAAAGACTAAAACAATTATCGAATGAGTCAGCTCTTATATTTTTCAATAGAGTGCAAGTCTTAAATGCTAAAACGCATGCAAATATACAAAAAACATCAAATTTATCAAATGAACAAAAGGTTCCACAAGAAATTCTTATTGATACTATGGCTCTTAATACTTTATTAACTGGACTTGAACCCCGTCTAGGACAACTTATTCGTACTAGTCAGCCTGAAAATTTATTAGGAGCACAAATTCGCATACGAAGAGAATTGCAATTATCATATTTTGAGAACCAAAAATTTAATAAGCCAGATTCTAATATTGTAAGTAAACCTCCAAATATATTAAATGTTAGAAAACCCTAAATACAAACTGTAAAATGCTTTTCATGTGGTAAAAATGGTCATACTTCTAATCAATGTCGTTTGCAACAGCAAAGAGCTTTTACTCCAAGCTACAATCAGAATTTACCATTAAATTTCCAAAATCAACCACAAAATAATTTACAAAATAGACCAAATAGTAATATACCCCAGCAAAGACCTTTTCAACCACAGGGACAATCTCAAGTAAGACCCTCGGTGATTCAAAAGAATCCTAATTTCCAACAACGAGCTCATTTAATTGGCCTTAAGAGCGATAATTCTGATTATTATGATGAATACTTAGGCTCTGATCTGGATCATAATCTTTATGATATTCAAGATAATTTTGGAAATAATTTCCAGGAAGATGACAATAATTATTCATTTGATAATCTTTCTGAGTTCGAAAAAGATTCTCAAAATTTTATGTCTGCTGAAGTAATCTCAAATTTCCAAGAATTGCCAATTGCACAAAATAAAGAACATTTTTCTGAGTTTGAGAGAGATTCTCAAAATTTTGTTTCTGCTGAGGAAATTTCAAATTTTCAGGATTTTCCTATTGCCCCAGTCAACGAACATCCCCCAGATTATCCGACAACAGAGAATTCAATTTCAGAAACAGTTACCAAAATACAAACATTAAAATTCGAAGAGATGAACCCGAATGTAAATTTTCCCGAACAAAATTTTCTTTAAATCCATTTTTGACTGTTAATTCCAAAAATCTTTATTCTATTGAAGATGCTTCTAAAAAGTTGCTTATTGATACAGGTGCAGGAGATTCTATTTTTAAAGAAAATACTGAAGAATTTTGGGTTCAGATTTCCTAGAACATTATAATTGTATAATTGATTTGAATTCAAAACAATTGATAACTAATTTTAAAACTATACCTCTGTTTAAAGTTTCCGAAACATCACACTTGTCTCAAAATAATCAAATTTGTGAACAATATTCTGAATTCTTAGAATTTGAACAAAATATTGAAAATTGTTATAAAAAATAGCTCATATTGATATTTTTGCCATGCCTGGTGATTATTCATTAGCTCATTGCGTGGCAGAAGATATGCAAATGCAAAAATTCATTGCCGCGGAATTTAAGAAACGATTTGGAAATATAGAAAAAATATTAAGTCAAAATCAAAAACAAGGTGGTTTAGCAGGTTTGAAAATTAAGAATGCAAATACAACTAGATATATTTATTTTATCTTGTAACAAAAGAAACTTCAACGGGAAAACCCACTTATCAGACTTTATGGTCATCTTTAAAGAAATTGAGAGATCATATTGGTAAAAACAATGTTCAAAAATTAGCTATGCTATCTTATCTTTTTAGAAATTTAGGTGTTGAAATTGTTATTTGTTTGTCAAAGATACAAAATCGAATTTTTATTGATCCAAGAATTGAAAAAAAATTCAAATTGAAATGTAAATTAACAAACACAGATGCACTACTTTTCGGACAAGCAATAGAAAATGTTAGAATTCCAAATGCTTTGGTACATGTAAATGAAGAAGGTGAATTCTTTACTTCAATTATTAATTCGAATGCTATTCCAAAAATTGTTGAATTTCCAAATTTGAATCTAGATCCCATTTCGAATTCCGTATGATTTTTAAATTTTAATTGCGATAATGAAAATAAAGCTAAATTTAACCAACCTGTTTATAGAAAAACTATAATTTTGGATCAGTTGCATACAAATCATCTCAACGAAGAAGAAAAAGAAATTACCACAAATTTATTTTTAGATTTTTCTGATATTTTTTATTTGGAAGGAAACCAACTAACATTTACTAATGAAATTAAACATTCAATTGAAACTGATCATGCGAGACCTATATTTACTAAATCATATAGATACCCCCAAATTCATAAAGAAGAGGTAAAAACTCAGACGAACAAAATGTTGGAGCAAGGTATTATACGTCATTCTATTTCACCATGGTCATCCCCAGTTTGGGTTGTGCCAAAGAAGCTTGATGCTTCAGGAAAACAAAAATGGCGTGTGGTTGTTGACTATCGTAAATTAAATGAAGTTATGATAGATGATAAATATCCATTAACCAACATCTCTGATCTCCTTGACCAACTAGGAAGATGTCAATATTTTACCACTCTTGAGTTAGCCTAAGGTTTCCATCAAATCGACATTGAACCAAAAGATATATCCAAAACAGCTTTTTCAGTTGATAACGGTCACTATGAATTCGTTCGAATGCCGTTTGGACTCGAAAATGCCCCGTCCACTTTCCAACGCGTCATGGACAACATTTTACTTGGCATTCAAAATGAAAGATGTCTTGTTTATATGGATGACATAATAATTTATTCTTCTACTATTCATGAACATGTTTCTCGTCTGACTGAAGTTTTCAACAGACTTCGAAAAGCCAACCTGAAAATTCAACCAGATAAATGTGAATTTCTTAGAAAAGAAGTCATCTTGGACATATCATTACCCAAGATGGTGTTAAAACAAATCCAGCCAAAATAGAGTGTCTAAAAAATTTCCCGGAACCTAAAAATCCTAAAGATATAAAATCTTTCCTTGGTTTAGCAGGATATTATCGTCGCTTTATACCAAACTTTGCCAAAATTTTTAAGCCCCTTACAAGACTTTTACAGAAAGATGTTTCTTATATTTTTAATACTGAATGTAAAAAATCGTTCAATGATCTAAAAACTGCACTTACTTCAGATCCTATTTTGAGATACCCAAATTTCGAAGAACCATTTATTCTCACAACTGATGCTAGTGCATTTGCCATTGGCGCTGTTCTATCACAAGGTCCCATTGGTAAAGATCTACCAGTAAGTTATGCTTCTAGAACATTATGTAATGCAGAAACAAAGTATTCGACAATAGAACGAGAACTCCTTGCTATTGTATGGGCATAAAACATTTTCGTCCTTATTTATTTGGAAGAAAATTTACGCTAGTCACTGACCATCGTCCATTAACATGGCTTTTTTCCATTAAACATCCCGGAAGCAGACTAGCTAGATGGCGACTCAAATTGGAAGAATATGATTACAAAATTGAGTAGAAGCCAGGCAAAATTAATAAAAATGCAGATGCGCTTTCAAGAATTAAAATTAATCATTTTAAAGAATGTGCAAGTTTACAATCTAAAATCACAATTTTGGCAACTAATGAAACTAATGAGGTTACACCATCAACAAGTAAAGATCCTAATGATCCTATAGAACCACAAAAAAGTGAAACACTTATAGATGAACAGGATGAATTAATGACAGACGAATTTAATAGATTTGTTGACCTTTACAAAACAAAATCAATAATCGATTATTCAAAAATTGAAACATCAAATGACCAGTTACTGGATAAGGCTCATAAGAATATTGTCACTTTATTTTGGCAAAATAAACTTGAAGATTTACATAATAAAATTATTGATATTTTTGAAGAAAATTTTGATTTTCAAATGAATTTAGTAAATATTGTTTCTAGTAAAACTGTGATAGATAGCAAGTATTCAATAATACCTCTAATTTACGATCCAGAGTTTGTAGTTCAACAATTATTTTACACATTATTTAAAGAACAAAGTAAATTTGATCCTTCAAAAACTTATTATATAGAAAAGAATCTTGAGTTACCTATTTTAGAAGTATTCTCTGTTATTTTTGCTAATGTTGATTTAAAATTTGTAGTCTGTCAAAATATTGTTAAAACACCTGACCGTGATGAAAAAGCTATCATATTGGACCAGTATCATAAAGGCAAAAGTAATTTACATCGCGGAATAAATGAAACTATACGTCGGATAAAATCTAAGTATAACTGGACAGGGCTAACAAAAGATGTGGAACAATTTATTAAAACTGTGAAACTTGTCAAAAAGTAAAAATCTGTCGTAAGAATTTAAGCACTCCTCTGGTAATAACAGAAACACCAAAAACTCCGTTTGAAAAAATTAATATTGATATTTTTGAGTATTCAACAAGAGATTACCTTTCAACGATTCGAGATGAGTTAACTAAATTTACTCAAGCTTATCCTATTTCAAATAAAAAAGCTTCAACAGTTGTAAATACACTATTAATATTCTTTCAACATTTTGGAACACCTTTGAGAATTCATTGCAATTATGGTCGAGAATTTGATAATTCATTAATAAAAGATTTGTGTACGCTTTATGACATAAAGCTCACTTTTTCTAGCGTTGGCCATCCACAATCGAATGGTTCTTTAGAAAGATTTCACGGAACACTTGTGGAGATGATCCGTGCACGTAAGACAGAAAATCCAGACGAACATCCGTTTAATATTTTGCCATATGCGGTTATATGTTATAATAATACTAAAAACAAAACAACTGGTTTTACCCCATATGAACTGATTTTTGGTCATACGTCTAGTAGACCACCTGAAACTTTGTATAATGAGGGCCCTTACTACCAAATATATACGTGATTTGAACAACAGAATGCAACAATATTATAAAATTGCACGAGCAAAAACAGCAAGTCAGAAAGAAAAAGCAGAAATTAGATTTGATAAAAATATTTCAGGAAAGCTTCCAGAATATAAAGTAGGAGGTAAAGTTTATCTTAAAGAATCTCAAATTAAAGATAAAAGTCAAAATTTGTTCAATGGTCCTTTTGAAATTGTGTAATTGTTTGATAATTCTGCAATAGTTTTAAATCCGCAAACTAATCAAAAATCAAAAATTAATTTTGATAGACTGAAACCTACTATGAGTAGTTTCTTTGACTTCAGATTCTTTGTGCTGATAAATATTATATCAGCTCAGTACACACTTACTCCTGTTAACAACACCGTTGGAATCTTTTTCCATGAAGAATGTACTATCAAAATTACGAATGATAAATGGACACTTTTAGTTTACAAAGATCTGGGCCCAATTAAGAAAACAACTTACTTTAGAAGATCCGTCTCCAAGGTTTATAGCTTTTAAGTCTGAAGTTCAAACACACATAAGTTTATTATCACAAATTTCGAATTCTATAGGTCAAAAATATAAAGAAATTATAGGAGAAACTAAATCATATAACTCCAGGGCAAAGAGAAGTATATTTAATGGAATCGGAACTGTTTGGAAAACTATTACTGGTAACTTACATCAAGATACATCAGATGGAGAATATAATAATGATTGTATTAACAAATTATCTCATGATGAATTCAAATTTCAGTTACAACTTCTGTTATTAAAAATTTTAATAATACTATACAAAAATTACAAATTGATGAGAAGACTTTTAATGATGATATAAAAGAAATTCAAAATACTTTGATGAATATTGCTGATGATGTCGCATTTTATGAAGCACAAATAAGGATATTGAATATTTGTGAATCACTTATGAAAAGCTATATTTTCTTAGAAGATTCTCTTAATATAATTTTACTTTACAGTTTTGCTCGAATATGATTATTACATAGCTCAATAATAGCACCTTCAGATTTAATCAATTCATTACAAGATATAGCAAAATCTCTTGTAAGAAATAATTTACCTTTACAACCGTATACGTCAAATATAGCTAATTATCTTAATATTATTGAATTAGAGGCATATCAATCAGAAAGTGAAATAATATTTGTTCTCAAAATTCCTCTCACTGATCCAGAAGCTTATATACTATATCGACTCTATCCAATACCAATATTAGATGATCGAACAGGTATCTATCATATTTTACCAACTACACAAAAATATATTGCGCGGGATGATGATTCACTGCTGTCATTGCGAAACCTGGATCATTGCAAGACTCTTGAAATAAGCATAAAAATCTGTTCTAATCTCCTCCCATATCCAATTGACAACGATGCAATTTGCGAAGCACAACTATTACGAAGATTAACTCCGATGCCCAAGACATGTCAAACATCTCTTCTTTTTGTTAAAGATTATAATGTGTACCAAATTGATTTAAATCTATGGTTAATCACTGTTTCGGACCCTTTGCCAATAACGATTAAATGTGGAAATAGGGAAATTAAATCAGAAATTATTAAAACTAATAGTTTACTGAAATTACAACCTGAGTGTAGTGCCTTTATTGGAAGTACAAGAGTTCATGCTCAATACCCAATTGACACATATCAGGATATCAAGTATCGAAGTCATCCAGACACAATTCCATTTGACTGTTGCAAAGCTACTCCTGAAAAATTACAAATTCCTGAACTAGAACCTCTTAAGTTGAACAAAATTGATTCCGAAGATTTGAACATTGCACAACACAAACTAAATCAGTATTCAGAAGAGTTAGAAAAAATTATGAAACAATCTCCGATCAGTAAATATACGCAATGGTTCACCATTTTAACCATTGTAATAATAATTTTATTGGTAATACTTTAAGTGACCTGTAAAATTAGAAGAAAACATCATCGAATTGGAAAAGCTTTAACCAACGATTACCCACCATCACCACCAGGACCAGGTTCTAGTATTTCATTCCAGCAAAGTATAAGAAGAATTCTTCCTAAAAGAAGAGCAAGTATCCATGTCGAAGAACCCATAGAAGAAAACATCGAATTAAATCCAAATAAATCATTAACTTAAAAAGTTGATGCAAACTCCACCAACTTTTCCTAAATGGGGGAGTTTTTATATAAAGTTATAATTGAAATATTAATTGAAGTCATATAATAATAACAAAGTATTATTTTTAAATATTATATTTCATAATTTTATATTACATCTGCAAGACGCAGTTCTAAGAAGATAACAAAGTGATAAGGGTGTTTACGTGCCAGAGATGCCGACCAGTAGTCAGCAAGTTAATATAAAAGACCATTGTTAGTTGTTTATCCAGTTTGGCCTCTAAAAGACATTACTAAGTGTTTATTAATATAATACCCCAAAAAACATTCCCAATGTAAAACTTTTGGAGGTGAGAGCTATATTCAGCAAAATTCAACAAAAAAACTCAAATCTTTCGCATATGCTCAGTTAGAGCTGAACCACACCGATACAATTTTTGGTATGTTGTTTTGTATGAGAATTTTGTTTGAATGGTACATTTTCATCAAGTGATTCTATCGCTTCTCACCGCCCCCGAAATTCCTTCCATGAAATTGCGACTTGACGTATTATATTCATAATTGATTTTTTTCAAAAATTTCACTTGTTACTATTGACCAGGGGCAAGAGAAGGAAGTTGAAAAGATTAACAATTGACGATGACGATCAAAATGCGTTAATATTGCGAATCATAAATGCAGGCTGGTGAGGAAATGGAAATGCTCGAGTCCAGATTTACTGTAAATGTGGGTTATGAATATAATGCGTCAGGTTGTAATTTCATGGAAGGAATTTTGGGGGCGGTGAGAAGCGATAGAATCCCTTGATGAAAATGTACCATTCAAACAAAATTCTCATATAATACAACATACCAAAAATTGTATCGGTGTGGTTCAGCTCTAACTGAGCATATGCGAAAGATTTGAGTTTTTTTGTTGAATTTTGCTGAATATAGCTCTCACTTCCAAAATTTTTACATTGGGAATGTTTTTTGGGGACATGGATTTATTTTGGAAATCGGTTAGCTGTCACGGACTTTAATTTTCATAAATCATGTTATTCTCAAATACGTGTAGGTATACAAATATCTTAATACTAAAAAAAGAAACACAACCGAATTGTATACCTCCTCAGTCTGGCGAAATCGGTTAAAGACATCGAAAACTCTCTTGAGCAAAACAGCTGTTATCAGAATTTGAGTTTTGAGTAAAGTGTGGCATGAATAATAATACTAAGGTGATGTTATAATTATCAACAAAGAAACAAGTTTTATTGTTTTATATATATATATATATATATATATATATATATATATATAATTTAGAAATAGTTCACAATATAAATTTGAAACGCTCGTACTTTAGTATAATATTTTTTAATATTAAGGTGATGTTATATCCACTAGCAAAGAGAAAATGGTATATTTATCCAATAGTTAAAATTACAATAGTGAAATACAATATTAAATAAGACTGTAAATACCTATAGTATGAAGAAAAGATATTAATGTTAATGTTACATTATTCACTCAAAATTTCCTTCAATGTTTATGGTATATGTCGATTTTATTCTTGCTGGCTTTTGAACAATAACGGAGAATATTTTCTATTTTCAATTATTCAAGGAATTATACTTTTAGGCATTTGTTGTATAATATTAAGGTGATGTAACTACCAGCAAATAAGAATGTTGAATTTATTTATATACATATTAAAATTTTAATATCTAATGTTTCGTTCTTGTAATATGTATATTGTATTGAAATACTCGTAGTTTATTATTATGAATTATATATATATTATATTTGTTATGAATGGTATTTTAAAAACTTCAGGAAATTAATGAATGATTTCAGTATGATAGGTCTTCAAGATTCAAAATTAGTTTTTTTCAATTATTCAATATGCGCAAGCTCTTATCTATCAAATAAACGGTCTCCATCCTGGTCATTCTGTGGTAAACTTATATTGATGCCAACCCAACCTGGCGGTACATCCAAACATAACTGCATAGGGCGATTCACCGATTCCTATTATTTTTCTCATAAATATGACCCACTTAGTTTTACTCAGCACTACATATAAAAATCTAGGATCTCCTGGAAATTGATATATTTAATATCCTTGCACAATCTAGTCACGTTTTTCGACCAGCTAAGCGGTAAGAATTATGTAGTTCGCCTATTAATGAACTCCCCTTCTTGTCCAGATGAAGTTTTTCCTACTTGAACTTCAAATGTTGTGCAAATCTGCATGTGCCTTAACTTCAGAACATCCCGACACGAAAGCTTGTATACGATCCTTTGGCTTACATCAGTCAATGGCGATCTTGCACTTTAGTCCACCTAAATATTATCCATGCTATAAATTGACACTTCTACGAAAATAAAAGTTGATTTACCTATCTGAGGGTAAGGGAAAGGTTTCTGTTTCTCTTTAAAAGTTAATGGTTCTTGTTATATTTTGGTCCATTTGGACCAATTCTCTTAATCGAATTATTAAAATCACTGAATTAGAATGAATATTGATTAAATAACATAATTATCGATTGGTATCAAAAGTTTTTCAATATACGAGAGTTCATCATCTGGCGCAGTGCTGGTGTGTATGGAGAGTGTGCGTTTGCAAGCCACAATCATAGAGGCCGCAATGACAGGAATACTGTATATCTGACATAGGCTTCATACTGACACTGACATAACAAACCGATAATCTTGTATGATCCGGACAGTTTTCTAAAGCGGAGAAGGATAAGTTTCTACTTTGGGATAAGTTAAATAAATAATTTAACTGAAATATTTTCACGCGATGAGGAAACTCAGGTGCAATTGATGCAGTGTTCACCAAATTCTTCTGCAAGAGTATACTCTTATACCAGTATGTCTACGTTTGATAACAAGATGCTCATCAATATTGAAGGTTGCACAAACGTGCAGAAAATTATAAGCATAAACCAGATATTCAGGCATAGATCTTTGCGCAGGTTTGAAATTAGTCATGATATGGCAAAGAGATATGCTAGTATATATATATATATATATATATATATATATATATATATATATATATTATGAGCCTAAGCAAGTAATATTTTGGACCTCTGATAACATGGCCAAAGTACTCGGTTTTTATCAGCTTAATGGATTTCAGAAGCTCCCTTTCCGTGTCCATCATTCTAAGTAGAAGACGAAGTGTGTGTGATCCAAGGTATCCTCAGTATCTTCAGGATTCTACGGTTACACCATAATTCAAAGGCCTCCAGCTTATTGATGGTGGTAGCTTTAGAGTCCTTATCTCGCAGGTGTAGAGCAATGTCGACCAAACGTAACATTTTAGGATTCTTCTCCGATGACGCATGAAGAGATTTATATTGCGTAGAACTGGTTTCAAAGATATAAATGCTTTACGAGCTACTCCAATCCGATTTAAGATTTCTTCGTCAGAATATCCGCCTGCATTCAACCAGCTACCAAGACATTTTAAGTGATCAACATTCCCCTAGCACTTACCCGTCCAGAAGCAGTTATCCTGGGTCAAAATCCAGCTTTCCCACTACCATCCATTTGGTCCAGTTAATATTAATTTTTAAACATATTTGACGACTTGATTCATTTACTGTGTCAACAAGAGTCTGGAGATCTCGTAGACTTTCAATCATGATAGCGGTATCGTTGGCATATCCAATATTATTTATGGTTTCTCCTCCTATACCTTCTTTTTAGCCTTCCACAGCTTCTTTAAATATTTGCTCGGAATATACATTGAAGAGTGTAGACGACAAAACACATGCCTGACGTACTCCTCGTTTAATGAGGATTTTATTGGAAGTGGTGTCTCCATCTACTCTAACGGTAGCTACTTGATGGTAGTATAGGTATTTCAGTAGCTTTAGATCATAATTGTCCAGTCCTATTGACTCCACATATTCGAGCAGCGATTACGTCAAACTCGGTCAAAAGCCTTCTCAAAATCAGTGAAGCATACAAATGTTCTTTCGAAATTCACAGTTCATTTGAAGGAGGACCCGCATACAGAACAATGCATCTTTAGTTCTTAATCCATTCCGATATCCGTTAAGTTACTTTTGCATAGTGCGTGCATGCGATTTTGAAGAATACATAGCAGAATTTTAAGAGTTCGACTCATCAGGCTAATCAGTCCGACGTCACTACATTTGCAAGAGCTCTTTTTCGGAATTGTGATTCAAAAATTTTATTAAAGAAGGTTGTTAAGTGTGTGATGCTGTCCTCATCCAACAATTTAAGTAATTCGGCAGGGATTTGATCTGACCCAGGAGCCTTGTCGTTTTCACTTGTTTTATGGCTTTCTCAACTTCTGCCTTTAGGATATTCGGTCCCCCCTACTTAAATCCTCTCGGAGAGGGTGGTGATGGTCTACACGTTTGACGTCCTCGAAGAGAATGGACACATAGTTCTCCCATCAATAGTTTTTTTTTCGTTAAATATCGTTTTTATGTTATGTATTTTTTTTGTTTATTTCATAAGCAGAACATGTTTCTTTGTAGTGTCTCTTAATGACTAACAATAATTTGTTTGACCTAGACGATGTTTGTACTTTCTTTAGCTTTACTCTTAATGTGGAGCAGAGTAGATGGTGGTCCGAATTTATATCCGCTCAGGGTATGATTTTACAGCAGTAACACTGTTCCGAAGGCGACGATTAATCATTATAAAGTCTATCTGGTTTCGCATATTCGGGTTATTGCGTCCGTCCTGTGGAAGAAGAAATGAGCAGTCTTTAAACTGGATATTTATTAAAAATTTCAAAGATTTTCAAGAGGCACCTCACATGAAAGGTAGGTACCTAATTAATGTAGCGATAAAAGTATTTGAAATATACACTCCTGGTGATTTTATTCATATAACACAGAAGAAATTTTGAAATGATTAGTTATTTGATGTAATTCAAAAAGTAAAGCTCATTTAATGGCACACCGGGTGTCAATGGATTCCAGAATCCGATAACTATTGTTTGCTTTAAATAGTTTCAAACATTACATATAATGATTTCCAGTAATAAAAGCTGAAATATACTGGAATTAAAAAAAATATTGTGGAATTATGAAATAGATGTGCGCTAACCGATTATAAATCTATTTTATCAGTTTGATTGAGATAAATTCAAATATTTAAATAAAGTTTAGATATTTTTAGATATATCATAATGAAAATTGCTTCATAATTTCAGAAATATTTATTCAGGAAACCTGATTTTTGATAATAATACTCATGAAGTAAACTCAATTTTAATAAAGCATTTTTGATATCTTTCCTGAAATAGTTCTTTTGACATGCAGTATTATCATGTTACTCATAAAATACGTTTCTAACCAAACATCGGAATGTTAGATAACTAACCAACTCGAAAAAAAGCCTTGTCTTGTTGGCTGGTCTTACTCAATCAGATTCTCAGACAAGGTCGTAGAATAATAAGTCAACCATGATGAGTCAGGGGATTTTAATGATTATGGACATAGCATGCTGGTATACAGACGTGTCTGGAACGTGTAAGCGAATAATTAACCAAGTTTCAGAGCTTTACTTCGTGGTAATGCTCCCCCGATGTCCTGAAGACGTGACCGCTGATTCCCAAATGTATCGCTTGTATCACTTACCACCTTTAGAGAAAGTTATATGAGACCGGCATTAACATGTTAAAGGAAGTTGCTACCGACCCCAGCACTAGGTGTCTACATGAGGAAAAACTGTAGATTTAGGAAAATGTATTATTTGAGTTGACACAGTCTAGCATCGTGCCCATGGATGTAAGAAGTGGATAGGTACATAGATTCATACTTTCATATTAAAGATAGAGCTTATATCACGGATTCAATTAAGGAACAACTGATATAGAAGTCTCAGTTACAAACAGACTGACAAGTTATTATAGATAAAGTCGTTATTAAAGTATTGTTGCGTACTAAACAAGACTAAAATATCTAATAAGACATGAAAACTAAAAGAGTTGAAGACAAGTTATCACAAGTGAGAGTTTTAGAGTTTTAGCTTACGACGTGCTAACATATCAGAAAATAAGTTGTGCAACTTATGAAAATTACAGTTAACACGCATTATTTTTGACCAACTTTCCAAACAATTCGACTGTATGTCTGCATTTTTTGCATAGTAGAAAAACGTGCCCCGATTTTGATGATTTTTTTCATTCGAGGGAGGAGTAGGTATTAAGAATTGGTCCCATTAAAAAAAATCAATATTGGACATGACCTTCCTCTCAAAAACTACACCCAAAGGGGACGGTGGAGGCATTTTTTTCTGAAAATTTTAAATCCGAGACGACAGAATGAAAGAAAATTCCATATCCGGAAACGAAAATTGGACATTTTTAAAAATAATCATAGTTTGCCATGTTACAGTCTGAAATAGGTGTTTCAGCTATGTGAAAGGGATTTTTTTCCAAGAATCGGAAAATCGAGATTGGAAAATTAAACAGGGAAGGAAACTTTTAAATTGAACGTTTTTTCAAAAACAGTTACGGTTTATGAGTTACAGCAATCGTAAAGTCTGAAATATGTGATATGTGTATATGTGTATGTCCGCTATAAGGAAGGGGCATTTTTTTCGAAAACTGAAAATTTACGATGGCTAAATTAAAGAAGAGACTATATTCAACTGAATTGCAGTTCGGGATCCTTTCGGCTTTGTAAAAATAACAAGAAAACACAACATTCCGGTTTCAGAATTTTATTTTCCCAAAATAAAATTGTTCTGGTACGCCACTGACAATATAATTTAGCATATTATTGATTCCACGTGCAGGCTGGTCTGGTTGCAGATGTCGTCTTCTTCGTCTTCGGTGATTCAGCTGGTTATAATTTGATTTAGAATCTCACTGATTTTTGTTTTACGAGGTCTCTAGGAGAAATGAACTGCCCATCGTATGACATTTCCAGTTTATATAGGGAATTAGGTTGATCCCTCCTTTTTCCACTTATTTGAATTACATCTAACTATTCCTCACACTCCGTACCACATGTGTTTCATCTGGACAGATCCTTGGCATTCCATGCATGACTCATGCATGATCCGGTGGAGCAACTTCTTCTTCACCGTTGGTCCGACTATATGCAGCGAGTCGATCTAGATGTACCACATTCATCTTTCCTCGTGGCGTTCGTTGGATGCGATAAACGACATCGTTGAGTCGCGCCTGTATGGTGTAAGGACCTTCCCTATCGGATTGCAGTTTGGAAGAATGGCCAATCGTTCTTTTTGGACTGAATAGTCGAAACCGGTCTTGCACCTGATAACACTCGGAATTGGCGCGTCGATCGTATCGTGTCTTCATGCGGTCGCTGGCCATTCGGATATGTTTTCTGGCTTTTTCATGTACTTCTCGTAGTCGTTCTTGCAGCCGACTGGTGAACTTATCCGTGGCTTCCGTTGATGGAAAGGGCCTTCGAAAGAGCAAATCACAGGTTAACCTCAACTCTCTTCCGAACATCATGCAATCTGGGGTATCTTTAGTAACATCGTGCACCGCGGCACGATATGCCATTAGGGCCAAAGGAATATATCGGTCCCAGTCACGTTGGTTGTTAGACGTGAATTTCTTCAGAAAGCTGACGAGAGTATGGTTGAACGTTTCGACCATGCCATCGGACTGCGGATGCAAGGGTGTTGTTCGGGTCTTCCTTATTCCGAGTATCTCGCAGACTCCTTGGAACAAGCGGCTCTCAAAATTCCATCCTTGGTCTGAATGTAATTCCATGGGAATGCCGAAACGGCATAGCGTGTCAACCAGAGCCTGTGTCACCGTGGCAGCCTCTTGATTGGGTAGAGCATATTCCTCCGGCCATTTCGTAAAATAGTCCATTATAACCAATCTGTAACGGTTTCCATCATCAGTCGTAGGAAACGGCCCTGCTGATGGCTATCTTCTCAAACGGTGTGCCTACAGTGTATTGCTGGAGTCTCTCTCGGGTGCGTCTATGCGACATCGTACCCAATAAAACTGAGCTCGCGTTTTCTCCAATGTCTTGTTAACACCAAAATGTCCTCCAGCTAGCCCAAAGTGAGTTTCCACAAACTGTCTACCAGTATCACCCGTGACAGCAGCCATTAACACCTTTTCTCTTCGTGCTGGAATCCTAGCGTCCTCTTCAATGGAAACCCGGAGAATGGCATCTGAATCATATCCATCATCTAAGAGGATCTCTTCACTCTTGGTCTTCAATCTCCGCCCTTTTGGAGCTTCAAATGTTGCTAGAAAATCCAGCCCTATGATAACGTCGCCTCTGATGTTAGCTATCAAGATCACAGTTTAATACTCTCTAGAACCCAATCAATCTCTGACCTCAAGTTGTCCCAGGATTGGCAAGCGTTCCCCGGAGGCCGTTTGCATCACGCAGGTCTTGTCCAATGGTTCCCAGCCTCCTTTGATGATATCGGGTCGGACGATGCTTCATACTGCTCCAGTGTCTATCAAGAAGGAGCAAGTGGTATCCTCAATTTCTCCATCAACCGTCAAGCTTTGTCCTTTGGTCCCGACTTTTCTAAGATGACGACAGCCGATTGATTCCTTTTCAGTCTCTCGGTCTCATTTAGACTGCACTGGCCTTACCGATGTCCAAATCTTCGGCACCTAAGGCATCTCGAAAATCGTGTTCCATCGGTAAAAGGCGAAGTCTTACGTCGCCTAGGGCAACAGGCCATGAGATGTCCCTGTCCACCGCATCTCCAGCATCTTGGCACTGATGGGCCTTCCTCCTCCATGCTGCAAACCTTTCTGACTCTCACAGTTGGCTTGGCCACTCTCTTAGCAGCTTCCAGTTCAAGCGCATGAATTAGGGACTCACTAATCATCTTCGGACGCTGCATCCGTACGCCCTGCTGGATGTCACCATCTTTAATAGCATCAATGAACGCTGACACTCCAAGGCGTGCCCGTACTTCACTGGTGACTCCCTCCGGATAAGCCAGATGCGCCAACCATCCGCTGCCAACTCCTGTAATGATTTATTGGAACGTTGATTTCGATGTTTCAATTGGGCGTTGAAGATGGCGGCCTGATGTCTCTCCCCAAATCGAAGTTCCATCGCCTGAACCAACTGCTGGAAACTCCATGACTGGCCATCGGGAAACGACCTCAGAACCTCCATAGCACTTCCGCGGAGTGCCAATACCAGTGCAGTCGACTTCTCCATCGGGCTCCAATGATTAGCGCTACCGGCTGCCTCGAACTGCCACAGATAGGTTGTCCAAGAGGTGCTGCCGTCGTAGGTGGGGGCTTGGATTTTACTATCAGCTCTTGTAGAATGTCCAGAAAAGGTACGGTTTTCTAAGAAGTTGTGCCGCTCCACAACATTGCATTGGATGCTCTCCACTTCGATCTGCAGCTGCTCCGTTTTTGCCTTGGCCTCTTCAGCTATTGTCACGGCGGCGTTCGTTCTATCGTTAACCTCTTCCATTTTGCAGGTCAGGGCGTCCATAATGTTGTATGTATTATATCCTGTAGTGTATTAGCACACCCGGCAGTTTTATTGCAGTAAATAAGTCAATACCATTTATTGTGGGAAATACTATACGAGCTAATTCTACATGGGTAGTAGGATAAGTACAACAACAATTTTCATGACTAATGTTACACTCAAAAGTGTGAAATAAATAGTTTTTGTAAAAAACTGTTGGTGCACTGAAAAATACAAAATAATAAGAGGTATATAGGTGCTAGTACTTTTGGAGTTGATGCCTCCAACAAAAAAAACAACATCGGCACAACTTCAACAGTACCACAACCAACAGAATTCATATTATTGTAACGTGGATGCTTTGTCATGTACTTACTGTTGTTATTTCTTTTAGTATTCTATCTCCTTATCTACTATAGTTGTTGGTTGTATAGTTTATTAATTATTAGAATTAGTAGATCTATTCTCGATCCTTCCAGAAACTATATGTGATTGTACAGTTTGCCACAGTATTGTCAGTTTAACAGGCCTCTAGGACATTATTATGTGCGTCTAGATAATCATAGAACATTCTCGATGAATGTCATGTCAAGAATCAGATATATAAAGCCGTGACGATCACGGGTCGCAGTCAGTCTTATAAAGTCAGTATTATTGGGTCATTTGTGGAATCAGATATTAAAATAGTAATAGTAAAGACAGTGACAGTTTAGATTGTAAAGGTGATAAGTGGTGACAGTTGTACTACAACATAAAGTCGTGTACAAGGTGTTAAAAATAAACCATCGGAAGCAATCTGCGAACTTTTGAATATTACGCAATAGAACTTACTTCACAACGTTTAGCACAGGGTTAAACGTTACATTATATATTTCGTATTTTTCGGAGCACCATCTAATATAGTCGGTCCAATTTTTTGTAAAAAATATTTATTATCTGTCTCTTTTAAATATTTATGGTTTTCGAATGAATTCCGATACTTGTTTTCTGGAAATCTATTAAATTGCGATAAATTTTGTAGATTCCCCTCAATTTATGAAGGTAGCATATTATGTTTTGCTTCAAACATCAGGGATACTGTCAGTTGAAAAATACCAATCAATCACTATGCATCAAACTGTTTGGCAGAATATCTGAAAGGACTTAAATAATCTATTACGTTAGCCTGTTGGAAATATAATTTGCCTCCTATTGCCTCGGGAGTTGAACGCTACAAGGAAATGATTTATTTTAATTTATTCAAATGATGACTGACAGTTTACCGAAGCAATTGGCCGTTTCACGCCCATTGTTTTTATCTTTGGAATTTATCTTCATTTCAAATGCCCGTTGCCTGTACTAAATGAAGATTTCTTTAAACAAGCTATTGGATTTTAAATGGTCGTTAAATTTGGTTAAAAGAGGTTTATAATAGAGTAATTTAAATAAATTTCAACCACAACTCAACCGATAATATGTACATCTACCCTCACAAATTCTCATCAGAAATTTACTAAATTTTATCGTTGATTCTCAAAATTTCATTGGTAAGTTTTATTCAATTAATAATTTAACCAATATTGATGCTTAACTCACTTTCTGAAGAAACGTTCAAAAACAAAAATATAAAAATCTGTCAAGTGAGAGTTTGTCTCGTGTCTCTGGAATTACAAATTTTTTGAAAACTTACTCTCGTTAGATTTGCTGATAAGATGGGGAAAAGGACCATTTTCGAATATTTTCCTTAATGTTTTCTAAGCCATTTATCTTAAAATATTGATAAAAATGTATTTGACTGGACTCATTTGACATGTGACATGTTCTTGGACTTTTTTTCATTTAAACAAAAATAACCCCGCATCATACTGTGAGTAATTAACAGGGGACAGAAAACACAATTATATTTTACAATACATGTTAATGGCTTTTAGAAATTTAAACACTTTATGTTGATCGTGGTTGAGTATTATTTTGATATTATCACAGAGGGTCGTTGGATTTTCTTTTTTTGTTGTGGAGTGGGTAATCTATTAGAAGGTGTTTGACAGTGAGTTGTGTATTGCAGTTTATGCAAAGAGGAGTTGGAGTTTTTTGTATGATGTGGAGGTGAATGAGGCGTGTATGTACTAGTCGGAGACGATTTATGATGAATTATTCTCTTTTTATAGTTGGAAGGGGTAGATATTCATTGACTATTTGTTCGGTTTCTTTAAATTTTGATGTTGTTGTTTTCCAGTTAGATTGCCAGAGATTATTTATATAACTTCTTATTAATGGTATATGATCTTATGATAGAAGTTTGTTTTGTTGAAGAGTGTTCAGTCTGAAGTCGCTTTTCTGCCTAAAGTATCAACTTCCTAAGCCTGTCAAAATCAAATCATCTGATTGGCTTTAAAAAACAAGTATAAATTTTTCACAAAGATAAATGGGAGAATATGTAACTATTCTAAATGATACTTCAGAATAGTATTTCATTTCACTTGGCAATGACGATGTAATTAATTATCTTTTCTCTTTTTTTTAGATGTATTGAGCCTAGGCTTCCGGCTTCGACTTTCTACAACATGGACTGTTCCTTGAGATAAAATACCCGGTCAAACATAGAGGCTAGAGTGACATATCACGTCAACCTGATGTTTCACGAACAGTGTCGACTATTACGATGTCTATCTATTTGGTTTGATTCAACTCCGTCCTGCATTAACTTACGACGAATCGTAAGTGACAAAAATAGTAAAAGCTTTTCTGGAAAATCCCAATCAATCTACTAATAGCAACAGTGTCCTTAATGTAGATTTCGCAATACTGTCGTTTCACGGCCATTATTCACATAAGATATCACCTCTAGCCTTCTATGTTTGGCCGCTTGCAATTGTTGGGAGAATAGGAGGACTAGCAGTCCAGAAGTATAATATCTATGGCTTCCATTCATATGAATAATATCAGTTTTTCATTAAGAGCTTGCATAACCAAACACAATTTGTCGAACTTTGCAGAGATAAACACCTTAGATGCTTAAAGATTCTACAGAGCTAAATAATAAAGAATTTTAATGAAGTGGTTCAGACTCAACGCAGTTTTTTTGTTTTTACGAGACTCTCAAATATTTATATCATAGTTCCTAACTCAATGAGATAAGATGTAGTGAAAATCTTCTAACTATATGGAATTTCGAGTATCGTAACGTGCAAGAGGAACAGCCGCCGGCATTAGCCACAAAGTGGCGGCGTCCTTTTGATGCTTATGTGCGAGCCATTGGGATCTTGAGATCGGCCACTGACAAAGAGTGCGATGGCCGCATGTCAACATCCTCACTAGGATGCCGACAAAGGATTTCGAGAAAAGTCCAGTGGCGGCTGGTGAATCAAAGACCAGAAGCGGCTCGAATGATCTGGAGTCCTTTTCGGGTATATATTAGGGAGAATTGTCGGCATAAGAGACATTGCAAAAAGTCATTGTGCTATAATAGAAGAGAAGAAGTGTAAAGTTTATTCAATAATTGTAAATTAGTCTCACTTATCTGCGAACCCGCATATGCAACAATACTTTACCTAGAATTGTTCTTTAAAGAGAACGTATCATCGTTATCAAGAATACATAAAGCATAAATATTTAAAAAAAAATTGGACCGACTTTATTTGAAAAATACAAAATAATATTAATTCTATTGATACTGGAAATTTTAAAGTTATGCAATTGTTTCGCTCAAAGATCGAACCAAATAGAAAATGTTCTCCAATTTTATTTATTTCTTTTATTGTTTTTTTTGAGTTTCGAAAGTCTTGTAAATTTTAACATACCTATGTGTGTTTCTGCTATGTTTTATACAATTTCTCTATACAAGTGAACGTTTAATAGTTTTGATGATACTCAAAAATGGGATTTGTTGAAACCGGTAATTTATGGCTATTATCTTATTATTGATAGGTTTTATAGTAGGTATTTTAATGGGGCAGATGTTATTTTTCTCTCCGAAATATGTACCTATCAGCCAGTTATATTTTCATAAACATATTATAATGTAAGTACCTACCCTGAGTATTTGTTAGTTGTTGACAGAATTGGTCAATCTACCTATAATTTATATTACATCACTTGAGATACATAGTTACTTTTTTATTATCCTTACATTTACGTGTTTTCTGTACCTATATATTTTTCGTTTGTTTCACATTATATATTTGTTTGTACTTCAAGATCAATGAAAAATTAAAAGTTGTGCGTTCCTTACACCTTTTCTTCAATTCCAAATTTCATTTTATATTGAAATCTAGTTATAAACAGGGCTATTACTTGATGGGTATCCATAGTAAATTAAAACACTATAATAAATTTTGAATCATCCATTTTTTTAACATGACAATTGTTTCGATACAATGCGCCTATCTCAAATGTGAGTTTTAACCATATTCTACGATGATAAGTGCCTACTTAAATTATAAGGATGGTTAACAAATATCTCAATGACTAATATTAAAAACTAATTAGGTAAACATAATATATATACAGTAAGAGGTCATTGGGGATAGTACTCAATGTTTACTTCGATTAATTTCTAATGACTACAGTATATTCAACTTAAAACATTTTTTCTGGTATGTAAGACTTTAAAATTATCAATAAATATTTGGTTATTTTAATATTATTATTATTATTATTAGATAGGGTATGTGATTCAGCTCTTTTGGTCACTGATACGGGAGTAAATGTTTGCCAGTTTAACCCTTGACCATGAGTTTAACCTACGTAAACTTTCGAATAATAATCACCGCAAATGAGTTGATAAACACTAGGGGTGATTGCTCGAATGTTCAGTGGCCGAATTCGTTCTTTGAACGTAACATGTACCTATACTCCGAGTTCACTTCATTTTATCCCAAATAACAGTTAAATTATTTAAAAAGCTCTACGGCCCCATCTTTAAACCAGTATGAAATGGTACGTCTATGTAACAATGAAAAAAAAACAAGAGTCATTAAATCATTTATTTGCTTTTGAAGCATCAAAATATCCTAGGCGTGACAGAATTGTCATATAAAATATGTTTATTTTACTGTTAAAATAATAGAAAAAACATCTGCTTAAATAATGAATGAAAAGCATTACTTCTATAAATAAAGTGGTTCGGATATTCGTGTGGAACGTAAATGTTGGAAATTACTATTAAATGTAGATACAATAATGTCGACAGGGGATGATACGCCGAACTGTATTAATAGTCTGAGATCCCACTGCAAATTCCTGCAGCTATATGTTTTTTACATCAAACCTGGTTTAAATGAATGATTATTGCCAAAAAATATATTACAGCCGGGTAGCCTAACAAAAATTAGCCGCAATTACCTTTAAATCGCATTTTAAATTGCACATTGACAATCAGACTGACAGGCACATTTATAAGTCTGACGTTAAATATGACCTAACTCTGCATGTAACAGATTGCTGTCATAATAGAAAAAAGGATCTATGGGCTAGTTGCAAAGTTACTTCCTACATATTCGAAGAGCATGGGTTCAAATCCTGATCTCATATTTTTATTTTTTTATTAAAAGAGGAATTAAGCTAAAATAAGTTTTCCATATTTTGATCTGGAAATTATTTAGATGCATTTGTTTATTCATTGTCATCAGTTCGCATCGTATATCAGCTGAAACCGATTGGAAAAAATAAAAACATTGGTCATTCAGGGAAATATATTTTAAATATGAAGAGAGATCCATAGCTCAAAGTGGAAGTTGTGAAGTAGGCAAAGTGGAGAAAATCAAAATCGAACTTCCACAAAAGTTTATTTAATAATAAAAAAGGTTAGTACATGTTTCGACCCTTCAGGTCATATCAAGCATATCAGAAAATGTAACACAAATTAAATTTAAGAGGCTCAAAGCCTAGGTTATACAATTGAAAAATTACATGGAAAAACTGATAATATTTATTAAAAAGTAAAAAACCCAAGACCGTGTAGCGAAATTGGTTCTTTGTTCTAGAAAGTGGAATGTTGTACTTTCTATTTTCCTTTCCAGCTTCAAAAATATAATCCCACGATGTCAATGTTCTGAAATATTATACCACAAATTCAAAAATATCCTTTTGGCATTTGTTTGATAAAGTACGCACTTTTAACTTATGGCAGCTGTGGATTTTTTTTATTCGCGAATACAGCTTTCTAGTTTGACAACTGACTAAAATTATAAAACTCAGTAGGTACAACTACTACGTATAATGGCTATGGAGAAAATCATAAGAAAATGGAAAGTCGAATTTTCCATATTTTTTGCTAGTGTCAAAAATAAAAATTAGTCTTCAGAATGATGAGGATACTTTTCTGAAGAACAATTTTCTAAATTCCAAAATATCCCATTGCCATTCTGCCATTTGTTTGAATATTATGCAATTTTTTAACTTCGTTTATTCTTATTGCCGCTTTATAGGTTTTCATCAGTTGATAACTTCTTTGAAGTAACAAAGCTTGTTTGTTCTTAACAGTGTGGCATCTGCTTTAATTAGAATTACAATATCCAGTAGAAGTTCTGCGTCTTCTACTTATTGCGAGTTGTGGAATAAAACTTCGGAAGGTATTATTGAATCTGTAAAAAATGTGCTTTTAAAATGTTAACCCAACCTACCGACCTGAATTTTGCAAACAAGACATTAAAAAAATGAATCTTACCAGAACTACAAGAAAATCTAACTACATTTTTGTATTTAAAAACAACATAATGAAAATGGAAGATTACTTATTTCGAATAATTTAAAGAAACTGGCAAAGTGTGGACACTCACACGATGGGTTCCCTACCATCATAAAAGACCTATCTATACGGAGTGTCCGAAGTTATCGTATTTAGGCAATATCTCGCTTATTTGACAAGATAATAAAAAAATGGTAAAAGCCTTTACCTATGACTTCCCTCAACAAACCACCCCGCTTCGAAATGGAAACAACCTCGTCGCTTCTACCGTTCTTATATTGACACTTAATATTTTGGACACCCTGTATATATGATTAACGAAAACCCTTACATTGCATCGCCGGTAGTCCTTCAATATGGATACACCTATAATACCTATACACACAAAACAAACTACATATCTTTTGAATATGTCATAGACGATATTGGGCTCGAACGCCCTCACTTGTTCTCCGATCTTGGAGTAACCTTCGATACAAAGCTCTCTTTTCTGCCTCACATCGAAATTTTACTGATCGCCGCAAATAGGATGTACGGTTTCATAGCAAGAACATCTCGTGACTTCTCAGACATTACTACATTGAAGATCCTATACAATGCCCTCGTCAGATCGAAATTGGAGTACTGCTCTATCATATGGAACCCACTAAATATAACGTATATTGCGAAGCTCGAGTCCGTTCAACGACGGTTTTTGAAACTTCTCTCTCGCCGCAGGGATTTTCTCACATAGCATTATTAGACAGACATAATATGGAGAGTTTAATCACTCGTCGTGATTGCGATTTTGTAATTTTCATTCATAAAATGATCAACGGTCAAATCAATGACCCACACATTTTATCATATATGAAATTTATAGTTCCTAGGCTGGCATCTAGAGCAGAGGATACCTTTCACCTTCCTACGTCAAGAACAAATATTTTAATAGCCTCCCCTCTGTAAAAGCTTTGTAAAAAATGCAATACTGCATGTCATCAGTTGGACCTATTTCATTGTTCATCTCTGCAATAAGAAATGACCTTCGAATATCTATATGTAAACTAACCATGTAATTAGTATAATATATTTCTTTTCTAATCTGTAAGTATATTGTAGAAATAGTCAGATAAATTGTTATTCCTATATTACTGTTCTGTAATTGGGTGGGAACCTGTAGAACAGTGTATTGATAATAAATAAATAAATAAATAAATTAATAAATAAATAAATAAATAAATAAATATGCATGCCAAAATTCGTTGTCCTATGTCA
This sequence comes from Crioceris asparagi, assembly GCA_958507055.1. Classification (NCBI taxonomy): domain Eukaryota; kingdom Metazoa; phylum Arthropoda; class Insecta; order Coleoptera; family Chrysomelidae; genus Crioceris; species Crioceris asparagi. Next base: position 105,479,480 of record OY293826.1, read on the forward strand.
AGCCGTTATTGAGCTACAACGCAAACACACTACAGACAGACAGACAGACCGACGGACTTGAGATACCATGATTTTCGTGATCTAGGGCTGTCAAATGTATTTTTTAATAAGTCATTAGCAAGGGATTTTTCCCTTGTTGGAAGTTGGTTCCAAAAGTTATCTAACTGCAACTGCACAACTTCAAAAGTACCATCACCAATAGAAGTAATATTATTTTGTACTTTTCAGCGCATCAACTAATAACGTCGGTCCAATTTTTTGTAAAAAATATTTTTGTATAGACATGTATTAGAAAATCATGATCCGAAACCCAGAAACCGATTTGACTCAAACAGCTGAGTTGAAATAAACACTAAAAATGGTAGAAGACAAAATTAAATAGAAAAATAATAATGATAAGTTTGCATGATGTGAGAGTTAAAAATAATAATTAGAAGGGTTCTAAAGTTTATGTAAAAGCTGCAGCTGTCATTTATTGACCGACTTCAAAACAAGGAGAAGGTATACAATTCGGTTGTATGCTTGCTTTTTTAATTCTTTTTAAGGCTGTTCGCGCGTTTTGCATAGTAAACGTACTCCGATTTAGATGATTTTTGTTTCATTTGAAAGAAGAGAGTTAAGAAATGATCCAATATTTACAAAAACTCAAATTCGAAATCTCCTTCCCTCCAAAAACCGCGCCAAAAGGGGTCGGATGTGGCAATTTTTCTCGAAAATTGAAAAGCAGAATTAAATAACATTCTATATCCGGAAACGTTTCAATTGGACATTTTTAAAAATAATCATAGGTTTCCGCGTTACAGTCTGAAATATGTATTTCAGCTTTGTGGAAGGAGCAAATTTTTCCGAGAATCTAAAATTCTAGATTTGAAAATTAGAAAGGGGACCATATCCGTAAACGTTTAAGTTGAACATTTATTCAAAAGAGTTACAGTTTCCAAGTTTCGCAGTGGAAAGTGCAATTTTTTACGAGAATTGAAAATTCGAGGTTTGAATATTAGAAAGGGGACCATATGCGTAAACGTTTAAGTTGAACATTTTTTCAAAAGAGTTACGGTTTCCGAGTTTCGTAATGGTAAAGTCTGAAGTATGTGATATGCGTATTTCCGCTATGTGAAAGAGCATTTTTTTCTAAAATTGAAAATATGAGACGGCCAAATTAAAGAAATGATTATATGTAGCAACATTTAAATTCAACTACAGTTTTCGAGTTACAGCAGTAAAATCCGAAATATGTATATTTCCGCCGCGATGTTTTGAAATCTCTGAATAATAAATAACAAGTACAAGCTAAGCCTATATCTTTTTGGGTATTAGTTCAACAATTTTCATGACTAATATTACGCTCAAGAATTTGAAATAAATATTTTTAACAAAAAATTGGACCAACTTTATTAGTTGGTGCACTGAAAAAACAAAATAATATTAATTCTCATGGTGCTGGTAATTTTGAAGTTGTGCCGTTGTAGTTTGTTGTTGTAGGCACCAAGTCCAAAAGAACTAGCACCAATAGAATTAATATTATTTAGTATTTTTCAGTGCAACAACTATTTAACAATTTTTTGTAAAAAATATTAATTTCAAAATTATTTTAAAATCTTTATAATAATTGCGATAAATTTTCTCGATATATGAATATAAGAGCTAAGATTTATTATCTGCTGGAATTCATGAAATAACCTTTAATGCCCTGCAACGGGATCACCTTACTTATCACTTTGCAATCTTTCTGGGTTAATGTTCAGCTCATCTCTACTGGTCTTTCTTACTTAAGGATGCCTAAGTTTCCTTTCGATTTGCATCGTTAGCGACCAGTAACATCCCAGATCCTCCTTTTCCAAGGTGCTTTTTTTTAAAAAAAGTACATATTCTCCATTCATCCCTATTTTGTGGTCTATATGTCCAATGACTTCTTTCTTCTTTTGTCCATCTCCCTTGTCACATAGTGAAAAGTCATCCTCTGGCTTCTTGTTTTATGTCATATATCAAGGACTTGCCGGATTGGACTTTGATTTACATAAATTTAAGAAATAACTATTCTCCCGTTACGGATTGATTATTAAATCGACCCCAAGTGTTGAGAGAAAATGCCAAAGCATCAGAATCTGCAGTTTTGCTCAAACAAAGAATTAAATTAATTTGAATAATGCAGACTTGCTCTTCCATCTTGTCAATAGTCATCTAATATCATTTTGCTTATCAATCTGAGGATAAAGCTAACGATAACAAACATAGAATAGCAAAACTACCGCTACATTATGATTGGATTAGCAAATAACAATGTAAACTTAACGTATGTATCTCGTTTAGTTGGAAATATAAATACAGCCATAAATCATTAGCAGAAAGTCAACGACTGATAAATATCAATTATATCAATTGACTATTGCTCCCATTCCATCTCATCCTTATGTCTAATTTATTTCCTAGCTATCGATAGCAGAAAAAGCATATCTGCGATCTGTTGGGGAAATTAGTACCGATAATTTGAATGATTTAAGAAAATACAAACAATACCCCAACGTGAACTGATTATTATGGGAATATTTGCTTGAAGTACTGTATTTATAGTGAGCCTGCCAGCAAAATAATGTTGTAAAACATTTACAGTGGCGTGGTCAACTAAGAAATGTGTTAGATTTGTAATACAAAGATCCGTAAAAGAGTGTCTGTGTACAAATGAGCGCATTTTGAAATGTATTTAAAGAAAACACTCTATAGGTAGGTATTATCCAATGAATAAAATATATTCATAATCGGTGCAGATTCTCTACGTATTGGAACATACATAAAAGTAAAATTAGGTTGGCTGCGTCATCAACACGGCCGGAGGGTGTTGGGCGTGACAAGGTCTATGATCTGTGTGTACGGGTTTTCATAAATAAAAAAAAATATTCGTTGTGTTTATAATAACTAGCTTTTCCTGCAAAATTGTAAACAAAGTAGTATCTACTACAATAATTTTGAAGTACTTTTTAAATGATTAGCAGGGGTTCAAATTCTGTTAAATCTTAATCCAATTTTTTTCTAGATTCATGAAACATTTACATAGGTTGTTATTGCCAAAAATCAAATTAGATAGTTGCACAATTATATTTTACAGATCAAATAATAACTAGCAAATTATAATAATCAGAATAAGGAGTTGCTCAGTAGACAGTATTTTCTTACTTCTAATTGTATAACCATCATTCTCTAAATTTTTATGAATATTTCCTTATTTTCAAATAGTAACATTAATGTCATATAATTAGCCATCCCAATAACCATACCGCATCATATAAATACTGTTTTAATATTATTTTTAATACTTACCTTGAAACTATTTGTGTCTTTCATACTTTGCAGGAAGTGTAGGTACACTAAGCCATGCATTATCTTTACTTAGTATAAAATGAAGTCGCTTCCGCTGTCTGTTGATCGCTTAGATCTTTTAATAAACTTCTCAACGGATTTTAATGCAGTTTTCAGCAATAGATTGTATGATTCAAGAGGAAAGTTTATATGTACAATACATACAATTATGGTTCAGAGAAGCCGAGAATTTCAAAGATTTGTAATGTAATATCGTAAAAAACATAATTGTGGGCGCTTACATAGCAATCGTTGGCTAAAGTTCTCGAGATAGATCAAAATTATGTATACTGAATTGTATATATTGTTTAAAAACATGTACAAAAAAGTTATGTTTTGTTATGTTAATCTTTCAAGATTGACTCAGAATAACTATTTTAGTGCTAACCGTGCGAAGCAGGAGCGGGTCTTGAGTATTAAATAAAAGCATAAATAATACATTATCTCTATATATTTCTTACCTACTTTATTTTACATAAATACAACCGCAAGCCTCTGTCGCAATTATTGTCACTTCAATGTGAATTTTCAAATTCTCTATAACTTTTCATATAAATAACCTACCCAATCTATTATTATTATTATTATTATTATTATTATTATTATTATTATTATTATTATTATTATTATTATTATTCATATATTGGGTCACCATGTATATACGAATTATGTTGAACGTTGAAATTTCATGTCATAGAATTCTTTTCTGGCATGACCTTTGGCAGCGTTTATCTCTGTTATTTATATGTTTTCTCAATAATCGTTCTTCCATAATGCCATATAAAAAAGAAACATTCATGCATTTGAAACAATATTTTTCTTTGAACACCTAATTTTTGCATTTTTATTTCTAGCTAAGGTGTCATTCTACGTAGTAATAAAATGACACTGCATTATAGTTTTCTGGAAAAAGGCGATGATAGATGGGTCATCTTTACGCCCATGCATTTTAGGTAATTACCTTTGAATATCATTTAGTTAATTGCCGCAAAATTTGGTTAGCACGTCAATGGTAACGAGGCCATAATAATACATTAAGTTGAAAGGTATAAGTAGGTACTAGAGCTCTACGGCGTATGTACTGATTGGAGCTGATTACTACTATTAATAAGCAGGTTTCGGGCAAGAAAGGAGCGTCCCCCATATCCAAGGAAAATCTGATACGATGATATAATTGAAAAATATACTGTATCTCTTAGCACACAAGATGAAAGGACGTATACAATTAAGGAAAACTCTTATCATGATAATTCTAAGATCAATGAGGAAGTTCGTATCAGACGATCTTTCACTTCAATTTCCTGTAGAACATGTAATTTTGGAGGGGGCATTAAATCTAGACAGTAATGTTCATTTTCCATTCATATCCTTTAATGAAAAAATTCAAATTTCTTTATTGGTAACCACATTTTTCAAATTTCTGTATGTAACATATCCCTACCAAAATTACATATTCAACAAAATGGTTTGTTTTGGTTATCGTAATCCCTCAATTATTTGTCAATAACAAAATCGATAAATCATTGGAGGAAATAATTGATCAGAAATTCCTTTATGTTCGGAAAATCTACTGGATACAATTATAGAATGATTGTACTTCATAATAGAAAATGACAGATATAAAATGGTAATGAAACTAAAAACAATGAGATGGATTATAGAGGCAGTCCTTGAGCCCTGATTTATTTACGCAGCGCTTTTCCAGTAAAAGACCGCTAGGAAAGTATTGGCTATAAAGAACTGCCCTTAGAGCAATATCTGGAACAGATATTCTCCAATTAAGAAGACTGGTAGATATCGAACCACAGGAAATTGAATGAATGAATGAAAAAATACAGGATTAACTGCTCATACAAATGGCTGGACGGACAGCTGAGCAAAAGAATATTCACGGACCGGTAGAAAAGTCATACTGGAAAAGTAGCAGGAGTGTACCATAGCCAAAAGAGCAAAGGATCTATCCAGAGCAATAAAGATTTGATTTTCGCCATCAGCCACAACCAAACCATGTTGTTTGAAAACTATTCTAAGATTGGAAGTGACCTCGCCAATCATAAAAAGTGATCCAACAAAGCGCGATATTAACAATTATTGTACAGCTGATTCTCAAATTGATGACCGGAAGAAAACTGTGACTGTGACAAAAGCAAATTCTGCGTCAACTCTGACAATTCATATGAATGGAGAAGGAAGATCTGGACTTGAGAAGGATCAGAGCCATGACGAATACTATTATTCTACCTGTCAATCTCCGCTGCTCAAGTTTATCCCAAATTCCTGATGCCGCCTTTGTGATCTAGATGGGAAGACTGCTAAACAGGTACTTACTGTCACTGCCCGCACTCACAGAGATGCGAGTAAAGACCAAACGGCGTAAAACCCCCATTCACATACAAGGAAGTCCCAACCCCTCAAATAACAATCATGGTAGAAAATATAATGAAACGATATTATCTTAGATCCAATGTATGATGATCTAATACTTCTTCTTCTTCTTCGGTTAGCGCTACAACCCAGGGTGGGTCTTAGCTGACTGTACTACCGTCTTCCAATAAATTCGATCTTCCATCAGGTCTGTATCGAAAGGAACGTTCATTTTCAGCAGGTTTTTTTGGATGTTGTCTCTGTGTCTAATGCGGGGGTGGCCTAAAGGTCTTTTACCTGCTGGAGTCTCTTCCCATACCAGTTTCACCAGCCTTTCTTCATGGAGTCTCTGTACGTGGCCGACCCATCTCAGACGTTGAGATTTTATTTCCTGGACGAAGTCACTGTCATTTTATAGACTTTTGATTTCAGCATTAGTTCGGATTCGATATTGTGTTGTGTTGGGGTCGTAATAAGGTCCGAAGATTTTTCTCAGTTCGCTTTAGTCATTGTCCATGTTTCCGATACATAGGTAGTTATTGGTCTAAAAATACTCTTATATATATTTACTTTGGATATCCGTGTCAGAATTTTTGACATTTGGAGATTGTTTAAAGAGTATAGACAACGATTTTTGGCTTGGATTCTTCGTTTTATTTCTTCGGTGATATCATTATCTACTGTGATTGTTGCGCCTAAATATTTGAACCGTTCTACTGTTTCAAAGTTGTACGTGTTAATTGTTACATTTCTTCATATTCTGTCTCTTCTTCCGAGTCGTTTTACACACATGAATTTGGTTTTCTCTTCATTGATCATAAGGCCCATTTCGCTAGTTGTTCCTTCTACTTTATTGAATATATCTTTCACCGTTAAAATAGAGTTACTGATTAGGCCAATGTTATCTGCATAAGCCCGTATTAGTTTGGGGCCCTCAGTTGATAGGAGTTCAGTTTTTCCCGTCCCGTCCGCCCGTCTTATGACACTTTCCAGGACAATGTTAAACAACAGAGGTGACAAAGCATCTCCCTGCTTAAGCCCATTTTTTATTTGAACTGTTCAGATAGCTCGCTGCCTATTCATACCTTCGATCTACCACCATCAATACATAGTTTTGTCATCTGGATGAGTTTCTTTGAAATTGATAGTTCAGCCACCATTGCGTTCCATACTTGTCTTCTTTCCACACTGCCATACGCTTGTCTGAAGTCTATAAAGAGGTTATATGTTGTTCTGTTGAATCCCATCCTTTCTCTATCAGTTGTCTTAACGCAAAAAGCTGATCGATAGTAAAACCCGCTTGGTATTCCCAGAGTGTCTTCTGCGAATGGTGTTAATTTCTCCATCAGAATATTTCGCATTATCTTATAGGCAGTATTTATATCAGTGAGATACCTGTGTAGTTAATGCACTTCGACTTGTCTCCTTTTTTATGGATGGGAACTATTATACTTTCTTGCCATTTAGCCGGTATCTTTTCCTCTCTCCATATGCGCTTTATTAGCTTATGTATTTCTCAGTGTAGTGCGTTCCCTCCATATTTGAGTAGTTCTGATGGTATATTGTCGGAGCAGGTGCTTTGCAGTTTCTTAGCTTACTTATGGCTCTTTGTACTTCAGCATAACTTGGCTCTTCTACTGGTAAGTCCGCCGTCAGGTAAATGTTTTCTATGTGTTGCTCTTCTCGATCCATATTCAGGAGATTATTGAAATTGTTTCTCCAGGTTTCTATTATTGTTTCTTTGTTGACTATAGTGTCTCCGTTTTCATCTTTGAGAAACCCAGCGAATCTGGAATTGGAGCCTGGTTTTGATCTGCTCCTCTCCATCATTTCATATATTTGGCGTTCCTTCTCTCTTTTCTTTCTCCTTATCAGCTGTCTCGTTTTTCTGCGGTATTGAGTATATTCTTCTCAATTCTCATTTGTCTCGTGCTGCATTAGGATATTCCTCGCAGCTTGTCTTTTTTGGAGTTGTTGTCGGCATTCTTCGTCAAACCATGGCTTTATCCTTTTAGTTTAGGTCTTTTCAATAGTCTTGTCAGATGTCTTTGTAATTGTATGTTCCAGAGTGCTCCAGAGGTCTTCAATGTCAGTCTGTTCTATATGTTGTTCCAATTCTCTTTCTATTTCTTGCATGTACCTTTTTTGTTCTTCTTCGGTTTGTAGTTTGGTCAGATTCCATTGGTGGTCTGTGTCTCCGTCTACTCCTCTAAGGCTCCTTACATCTGATATACTACATCCTCAACGATGTGGTCAATTCGGTTTCGCTTTATGTGATCGCTTGGTGTCCATGTTTGTTAGTGAATATTCCGGTGCGGGAACATTGTAGACTTTATCAGCATGTTATTTGCGGCCGCTAATTCAGTTAGCCTCTGTCCATTGTCGTTTGAAATTTCATGGAGACTGTGCAGCCCAATAGTCGGTCTTAGGTTGAGCTCCTTTCCTACTTTGGCAATAGCGTCTCCACATAGAATCCGCATATCGTGCTTAGGTAGTGTTTCTATTGTTTGTTCCAAAAGATCCTAGAAGGTGTCCTTGGTTGCTTCATTCTTTTCTTCCGTTGGAGCGTGTACCGATATTATCGATATATTATACAACTGTCCCTTGAGTTTATTCCAACATAGTCTTTCATTGATTGGTTCAAATGCCAGTATATTCTCTAGGAATTCTTTCTTGATCACGAAACCTGTACCAAACTCGTGCTTTCCATTCCGGCTTCCGCTGTAAAATACTACTGACTGGCTGATTTGCATGTTTCCGTTGTCCAGCCATCTGATCTCTTGTACCGCTGTGACGTCCAGCTGTTGAATAGCATAGGTCGCAGCCCCGGCCCTATACCAGCTCTGAACGTTTCATTTTCAAATGTTCATTTTCCGTATTCGTTGCGATTGTCGTTTTCCATTCGAATCAGTCCGGGTCCAAGGCAGTGTTCCAGTTTGTTTTTTTTATGAGGGTGGGTAGTTGGCCCCCGCGCTCAACCCTCCTCCTTTATCCGGGCTTGGAACCGGCAGTGTGGTCTAGTGAGCTACTTAGTTCACCCACCGAACCACACAGGCGGAGTTGGATCTTATACTTGTTTCATCTTAAAAGATGGCTTAAAATGTATTACAACCATGCGTGTCTACGACGACAATATGAAAGTTTACTAACTATAATAGCGAGAGTGCGGTATCACCTCCACCTTCACCAGTAGATACATTATCTATTGGTAAGTACTAAGTTATATAAATGTAATAATTTTGATTATTTTGAAATCATGTTAACCCTACCCTTCCTTGATACCTTGTTGACATATACTACTTTCTCAGTGTGCTAAGTTCTTTGTCTTGAAACGCTGAAAAAAATAAATGTTTACACGACTTGATCAGACAATTTTTATATTCGATGGAATTCGTTTGAAAACGGTAATAATATTATATAAGTAGACAAATAAGATCTCTTAAATCGATTCTGTAAACATCCCAAGGAACTTTCACCTTGTAGGTGCTCGAAATGACATGCGTTAATTGAACTGATTTGAAGAGTTTTCAAATACCTCTCCAGTTAAAATAAGTAAACTTCCAGATAAAAAGTGCTACAGAATATTCAGAGAAACTTGAATCTAATCCGATTTATTTCTTTTTCATAAATTTTCTAAGCAAGGCTATATATAAATTAAAAGTACTGAAGTTGATAATTGAAGATGAACCTCAATTATTACAGAAATGTTTTTGACATTTTCAATATGTGCTATGACCATGACATTCGTTCTTATTTGTAAATAAATATTTTTTACAAAAAATTGGACCGACGTTATTAGTAGGTAACTAATAACGTCGGTCCATTTTTTTGTAAAAAATATTTATTTCACACTTTTGAGTGTATCATTAGTCACGAAAATCGTTGAACGTTCACTAATACCAATCAAGATAGTACTTATCCTATTACCCACGTATATTCCTTGCTTGTAATTATTATTGAGATCTCAGAACATCGCTGCGGAAATACGCTTGGATATTGTAGTTGTTACCATTTTAACATCGATTTTACTCGAAAACCGTAATCCTAAAGGAAAAATGTTCATTATAAATGTTGCTACAAATAATTATGTCTTTCATGTACTGCAAACAGATTTTCAATTTTCGACAGAAATCGCCCTCTCCACATAGCGAAAATAGGTATATTTGAGAATTTAAAAAGTCGAAAACCGTTACTCTTTTGAAAAAATGTTCAATTGAAACGTTTCCGGATATTGTCCTATCTGTAATTATACCAACGCAGATTTTCAATTTTCGAGAAAATTTGCCCTCTCCACCCCCTTCGGGGGCGGTTTTCGGAAGGAAGCAGATGTCGGATTCCCGTTTTTATGAATATGGGACCATTTCTAAAGGCTCCTCTTTCAAATGAATCAAAAATCATCAAAATCGGTCAACGATTACTATATGAAAGGCGCGCACAAACCAAAAAAAAAGCACACAGTCGAATTGTATACCTCCTCCGTTTAGGGTTCGTCGGTCAATGTTGCTCGGATATTATATATATATATATATATATATATATATATATATACTACTCTAAACAGTGACAAGTGACATATCAGTAAAATGTAATTTCAGCTAATTATTTATTTCATTGGAATGAGGGATGATGATAAAGGGTCCCATTTGAAAATGTTGAAATTGAGCGTGGGCATTGAACAAATTTTTGTCCTCAAAAATCACCCCTTCAAATTACCAATACCAACACAATTAATATTATTCCGTATTTTCCAGTGCATCAACTGATAAAGTTGATCCTACTTTTGGTAAAGTATTAATTACTATCACTAGAGTTCTTATTTTTAAGAGGATAATCTAGTTGACGATTCTCATTACCTATCTTATCTCAGTGACATCAATATTTTTCCAGCGATAACCATATCTATTTTCATATGTACAACACTCACAGGGTGATATAATTTTACAGTAGGTATTTCGCAACCTTCTTGATATTACATTAAAGGAGCAGCTGACATTATTTGACTACACATACAGATATACACACTGCATGAGAGCCGCATTTCCATTTGAGTCGCCGTATCCGTTCTGCAGCGGAATTTCAAATATCGACTTGTGCATATCCCTTGAAAGCTTCGACGGCGACCAATGCGAACAAAATGACTGAAAAAAGGAAGTATAAAAGGCAGTAAGTAGTAGCCCTGTCACGACATATTGCGCTGCGCCTCCATGAAATGTGTACACAAGAATACATATGTAATTTTGCCAAGGACATTATAACAGTTCGTGTGCAGATATAATACAGCCTACCTAGGCATAAATGGTATTATACCGTCGTAGATGATACTATGAAAATGATGGACAACCCTTGTCGTTTTCAATTGCTCAATCAATCTCTCAAATGTTCTCTCATTGACTTGTTAATGTATCATAATGTTTCTATTTGAAAATGACTGAGTAGTTGGGTAGACTGATAACACATTCAATAAGATAGTATTTACGCGCAACAGAATCAATTATATAAAGGAAGTGTGTCATTATTTTAGAAAAAAGCAGGGACCCGTCGCTTTTTGATTCTTTTTGATTTTTGATTCAAGTGGGGCACTTTTTTCGGTATTTTTGACTCCACCACTTTCACACCCTAGTGAGGGTAAGAATCAACCTAAAATATTTAAATAGCATTGAATACGAATATAAATACGGTAATCGTTAAAATCACGTGGTTTCATTATCGTCTCTGAAATAGCGTATACGAAAGTAAGGGTCGTTTTGGATAAAGTTCGGTCCTAACGCTAACGCTAAACGGGTGTTGGTAATACTAAATCGCAACCTTTCCTTTGAAGTGGCCATGGTTCGCTCAATGAAATACGGATAGATATTAGATATAAAACTTACAAAGTGAAATAAGCCAACAGCTTTCAATAGTTGTTTGTTTCAATTTCAACTTGAAGCTGGCGCGAAGGTAAAACTGACAGCTCATACCAACAGTCTACCAACAGAATATATATAATTTTCCTACTTACCGTTAACGTTAAACCAACACGCTAACCTAGGCAGATTAGCGTAATACGGTAAACGCTAATCATAGTACACAATGCGCAAGCGCAGAAGCACAAGCACGTCACATGATTTTAACGCTTACCGTATTCGCACTTACAGTATCCAAAAACTCTCTAATTTTCATAAAATTTATATTGAGGCATTTTTTTAAACTCTTGCTGAATGAAACATAACAAAAACAATTCCAATTCCAAAAACGATTCATTAAAAGAGCTATGTTTTCTTTCTAACCACTATTAAATACTCACTATTCTTTATAAAGAATCGATACATTTTTCATATATTTTACGGATTAAAATTCCATCATTCTTGCATCGTATCAACTAAATCCTGCATATTCATGGAAAAATGTATTACTTACATTGAAGATTTCTACTTGGGGTAAGATGGATTGACTGTTTGTCAATAAATTGGATGCAAATAAAACTGACATATCATCGTTAACATAAAAGCACGTCCAAAATTGAACTGGGACCTACAGTGTAATGAATTACTTGACTGACAGCTTGACGGCCAATAAAGGCTTTAGTCGTGAATCGTGAACATGACTCTAGCTGCTTACTCCACACCACTCAAGGAACGGCTCGAATTTGACACCTCTCTCTACAAAAGATCCAAGATATGTATGTATATATTTCTCAACAAAACTTTCTCATAGAATGAGATTTATTAACTGATAAAATAATACAAGTTTACGGAGAGTTTGATGTCTGGTCAATAGATGATTATATTTCAGATGATGTCCAATGATTGCAAAGCAGACAAATCGAAAATATTATGATATGCCCATATATGACTATGTTGTGCTACAATGAATTATATTATCTATCCTATTGTGAAGTTCATATTAGTTTGGGAACTACTTTCTTTCACTAAAGGTATTTGTTAATAGAGCAAAATAAGGTGAGTAATTGATAAAAGGTGTTTTATCTATACTTCAAATTATCCTTAAACAAAGTATATAAATTATATAATTCAACTTGCCCAAAAATGATTTACCACCACGCAGATATATGGCGAAATATGTTTTGTTCTATATTTGCCATACTGAGTTTAAGGATATAAAATATACCTAAACAGTAAGTACAGTTTTTTATCAAAAAAAATATTTGCTCATATTTTACATGACATACTACAAAAAGAGTAGGTACTTCTGTTAGGCGTATGAACACATTTTATTGAAATGGAGCTGAAAAATCAAACTTTAAGCCTTTTTAATCTTATAGGTAAAAGGTACCGTACTTGACCTAGTATGGTTCTGCCTTAAGAACTTTGGTATGTTACAGTGACTAACTTTAAGAATAATAAACAAATCTAGTTCGGCACTAGCTTAGTTTCAATGATTAAAAAAACTTAACTAAACTATAAATGCTTTATATTCAACAGTAGGGATGGACGTGATAGAAAATAAATATTTTGTACAAATAATTGGATAGACGTTATTAGTTGCTGCACTGAAAAATACAAAATAATATCAATTCTATTGCTGCTGGTAGGTAATTGTGAAGTTGGCGCCAAAAGTTTTCAATCTACAACTTCAAAAATACCAGCAACAATAAAAAAAATTTTTTGTATTTTTCTGTGCACAAACTAATAACGTCTGTGTTTTTTTTATAAAAAATATTTATTTCACACTTTTGAGTGTAACGTTGAACGTTCACTTATACCTACCTATGTATATTCTTTGCTTGCACTTGTATAAGACTTAACCACCGTTGTAACTCGAAAATCATATCTAACTCCATGGAAAAAAATGTTCAATATAAATGTTGCTACAAATAATCTGGTCTGTAATTTGGTTGCCATAGATTTTCAAGTTTTTATGAAATTGTCCCCTCCACAAAGCGGAAATACACATATTTGATATTTTAACGTTGCTATAACTCAAAAACCGTAACTGTTTTGAGAAAATGTTCAATTTAAACGTTTCCGGATATTATCCTATCTCAGATTTTCGATTTTCTAGAAATATTGCCCTTTTTGGAGGGAAGGAAATTTCGAATTTGAGTTTTTACAAATATGGGACCATTTCTCAAGTCTACTCTTCAAATTAAATAAAAAAAGATCAAAATCGGAGGACGTTTACAATATAAAGCACGCTCTGAAACCAAAAAAAATAGCAGACAGCAGAATTGTATACCTCCTACGTTTCGGTTCGTCGATCCAAAATACCAATTCATAAGAACAGATATGATGAATATGAATTGGGATAAACTTAACAACAAAAATCAAATACAAAATGAAATTCTGATAGGAGTTGAACTTACATTATAGCATATATATGTGATGAGGAAAATCAGCGAATATTTTAAAGATGTTCCAAATAAGAAAATGGTGAGTATGAGTATCTACATAATTTATTAAGTGAGCGGCAAATATATGGAAGAAATTTTATTAAATAAAATATTGCCAAGAAAAACTCTCGGACCATAAAACCTTGATCATTTTTGAAAGAATATTGTTTTTTAGCTGTAATATTTAAAAATATATAAATATCTCATGTGATTTAAACATTTCAGATCTGCTTCTTGGATCACCCAATATATGTCATCATATTTCTAGAAATATTCGCATTACCTACTTTATTATCAAATATATGTTCAATAACAAGACGAGTAGATTTTTTACACCGAGGGGAACGTTCTATTCATACATTTATTATAATAACCTTTAGAAAACTTAGATTGTAGATGTGGTGACCTTCTTCTCCAATTAATTAGAGCTCCGTTTATCCATCAGATTTATAAGGAGTCCTGTATTCCTTCCCGAGAATGTGAAACCACACCCTGCCCTGCCTCCAAATTTAGAAAGATGCGGGCTGCAGTTTACTCTTCTACCTTGCAAAACCTACAGAGGTAGAGGTTTTCATCTTTCAGGTCGATATTATACATGTGCTTCCTAAGAATGCAGTTCCTGTCAGCATCACCACCAGTTATCTTGCCGATTCTCGACTTTGTCTCTGTCCTGGGGTTTCTTGCCACCAGCACTGCGCCTGTTTATCTATCCACTATTGTATTTGATGTTTTGAGATCTCTAAGTAATAACAAGAAAAAGCAAATAATATATGTGGATAAGTACCTACTATCTTCTTTGGAAATATTGAACGTTCAACAATCTTTGTGATTAATGTTACTCTCAAAAGAGTGAAATTATTTTTTTACAAAACATTGGACCGACGTTATTAGTTGGTGCATGGAAAAATACAATATAATATTAATTATATTGGTGCTGATACTTGTGAAGTTGGTGCCAAAAGTTATCAATCTAACTGCAACTGCACAACTTGAAAAGTAACACCAGCAATAGAATTAATATTATTTTGTATTTTTCAGTGTACCAAATAATAAAGTCTGTCCAATTTTTTGTAAAAAATATTTATATAATCTATTGAAATCATATACTTTATTATTTGGAGATTATTTTTTCAATAGAAAATCTTCTGCTAAAATTATATCATGCTTACCGTTAATTAGTTTTGGTATCTTACGTATTTGTTCTACTGTGTTGTTTACTATAGTTGTACCATATATTCATTGTTCATTAATTCATTCTAGAATTAGTAGATTTATCTTCGAACGTTCCAGAAGAGTACATTTTCTCACTGTATTTTCAGTTTGAAAATTATCGATGGTTGTCTTGTCAAGGTTCAGATATATAAAGCCGCGTGGATCATGGGATATAGTCAATCTTAAAAACTCAGTCTATAACAAGTGAAATTTTTGAAAAAATATAAAAATAGTTTTTATTGGGCGTTTAAGATTTAAACTGTACCAATGAGTACCTACTATTGCTATCCTTTTCTCCATTTTAATTATACTTATGTAGTTATGTATATGTGTTTGCCAGCAACAGCAATTCCATAACAAATTACTGTTTGTCTACCACAACACAAAATTAAACTTTAAATTAACAATAACGTCTGACGTCTGACAATTGCGACATAACCATAGACGATCTTCCAGAAAGTACCTATATATGGACGTATATATACGCTCCATGCTCGTGTGTAATTCCAGTGACGGATCCCATTGTCGTTCCATATCGACATTATAATGATCTTGGTTGAATGAGATTGAATGAGATAATTATAATTACCAATATTGGATCACACTTGGAGCTTAACAGGCGGCGATAAGTCTGCGATCTAAGTACGAATTCGAAATTTCAAGTCTCTAGACCGTATGGGGCCTGAGAAATCGCTGCGGAGTCCATTGATACAAGAACCGAAAGTAATAAAAACTATTTAAAAATAAGTAAAAGTCAGTATGATTGAAAAGTCATGTCAAGTAGTTCAGTCGGTAAAAACGGTGACAGTTTAGATTGTCAAATTGACAAATCGTTACAAAACGTACTACTACGGAACGTGGTGTACTGGGTGTTAGTAATAAACCTTTGGAAGCAAACAAACAAACTTTGGAGTAAATTACCCAAATGAGCCCCCACAATGTTTAGCACAGGATTAAATATTACAATATTTTCAATCGCATTTATCATGGACAATTCTTTTGACTTTTTTTAAGTTCGAATCTTGTCATTTTTATACCAACATTACTTACAACAAAAGAACTACTACATATGTACACACAAAAACGGACAAAAAGACATTTTCCTGAGAAACATTATACTGTCGGGAACTGTACCTTGAAATATTGAAATGTGTCCAAATTACATTTTCGGAAAAGCGGACCCATCACAATAACTTCCTGTAGGTACTAGGAATTCAAAAATGCTTCATTAAGCTCTCTCATCGAATTGCTTGCTCATTTTGGAATGACTTAAGTCATTGATTCATTTGAATATTTCTCAACTGCAACCTTCTGAAGTAACTGTATACCATAAATATTTGTAATAGTGGGTGATACTAACGGTCCTATTTATATGCATAATTCGCCATACACAACATACTGATAGCTTTACGACATTAAAATATTCAAATACTGGCATATTAGGTAATATGAAAAAGATTGCTTTCATAATGTTAGTAAAAGTGAGATAACCTGATTCAAGCAATGGATGTTTTATTTTTCTTGAATAGATTTGCATCAGTTAAATATCCCGATTTTTGTACAGGTCAATGTTGTATGTCATAAATTAATTAGTTACTTTGAAAAGAAGATTTGGAGATGAAATTTATTCACTCAGTGAGAACGTAAATATGCTTATACGTTACTTTCTATTCCAATATAAAACGATATACATCCTTGAATGAATAAATAGGTAAATATTAATAAGCGAAAGAAATTTCAATCAATACTAGATTTATTTTCTGTTTAATTGCTGTTAATCTATTCAATAAATATGTTATAAGTTGTATAGTATCTTCGCTGACTTACTACCTTTTGATAGAAGCAACACTATTGAATTAAATCAACAAAGAAAAATCTATACAATTATTAAAATACGTGCAAGACATATTTATTGTATTGGTACTCGAAATAAGAAAAGTGAATCAAACAAAACGTAATCACAGCATTTTATATTGTAAGGATAACAAGCATTTTGAAGTCGGTGCCGAATGTCTTCTCTATACATTCCTATAAATTATACTGTATATCTTAATTGTTTCATATTTGATTATTACATATTCACTGCTAAACAAAAACCAGAGTCGTACAAAAAATAAAATGTAAATGTATATATAATATGAGCTTCATTATAAATTGAAGAAATGTCTAGTTAAAACATCAGACTCAGGTAATAATTAATTCACTAGGGAGTACAAATTATAAAATTCTATTATCATCGCTATTTTACCATTTGATTTGTTTGATATTTTGCGATAATCGCAACAGACCTTGTGATATTGATAACCATATTCATCTGGCCACAAAATTAATCTTTAATTGAATCTTTATTTTCAGTAGCCACATAAAGCCCATTTGTTTGAATTATATGATTATACCATTCCATACGGGAATGTAGAACAAATCATAGGCTCTGATTATTTTTATAATATCACTAAGCAGTTATCAACCAAACAATACTAGTGACCACGAATCTGAGGTTTCTCAAATATAAAACAACAGTATTCTACGCTGTTCTAAAGAAATACCTCAATTAACTTTATAACTTTTCATACAAATGATTTGTTCTTTCAAAATTACAAACACTCATTGATTGCATACAATCACAACCACCAATTTAATTAACAATAAATATTTGTGCCATCATTAGCTGTTATCAGCAAACCATTGTGAGAACCGAACAGTCATTCCGTTAAATAATAGCCTATTAATCTGATGACATTGGTATTCAAATCCTTCCGAAAAAACTCCATAATATTTCAATGCCAGCAAAGAGCAACCCTAGCATATTTAACACGATTCTCGGAGCTTTTATCTTTATACAATCAATAACTTGCCAAGCCTCTGAAATCAGTCCAGCTGACCATTTGTCTTTCTAACGCGATACTATCACCATTGAGTTGCCTGGAGAAACGGTCACAAAAAAGCGGTTCCTCATGCCATTAAACAAGAGAGCGTAGGTATCGAATGTCGAGGGAGGATGTGTGTGATATTTGTAATTGGAAATTATTGATTGTTGTGAAAAAGTTTCTTCTTATCAAGAGACACGAGGCATCATTTGAAAAAAGAGGCAGGTTTTTAATAGCCTTCTTGAGTATTTATCCATTTTCTTGAAATATTGTTTATCGAGATCAAAAAACGTTATTCAAAGTGGGCAATATAATATAAAACATGTCATCACATGAATCATATGAAATCACATAATATAGAAACATAATTTTTTGGAGCACAAATATTTTATTGAAAAATATATAAAAAATATTCAAAATGTCTGTATATTTTGGGATTCACTATTCAAACCCTATATAATAGAATATGGAAATGATGGACGTAAACTGATAATTTCTGGACTGTTAATCAATTCTCGGTTTCAGTTCGTTTGAATCATATGTCCATTCTTGTTATAAGAGCTCCTTAAAAGAGATAAACTGCCACAGATGCACATGTAACCAAAACTTGTCTAAATACCTATTCTGCAACTAACAATAATTTTAATTGATATATTTGAACTTTTTTCAGTCCATTGTCAAACAGTTTCAACTGAAGAAAATAATCTATTACTTTCTTTGAAAAGTTCACAGAATCGTCTTATAAATCAATACATTCGTCTTGGAAACATATCATATTATATAAAGTGACATAATCGCACGGACCTGACAGATCAGTAATAGACAAGGTATGTAGTAAATAGTTTTTACAAAAAATTGGACCGACTTTATTAGTTGTTGCACTGAAAAACACAAAATTATTTCTATTGGTGCTGGTCGCTGGTAATTTTGGAATTGGTGCCTACAACAACAAAAATTCAAAATTACCAGCACCAATAGAATTAATATTATTTTGAATTTTTCAGTGCAACAACTAATAAAGTCGGTCCAATTTTTTTGTAAGAAATATTAGTTTCACATTTTTGAACGTTCACTAATACCCAAGAAGTTGTTATTTATTATTCAGAAATCTCAAAACATCACAGTGTAAATATACATATTTCTGACTTTACTGTAACTCGAAAACCATAACTCAATTTAAATGTTGCTACATTGAATAATTTCTTTAATTTGCTCGGAAACCGTAACTCCTTTGTAGAAATGTTCAATTTAAACGTTTCCGGATATGGTCCCATCTTTAAGTTTGTCTTCTCAGATTTTCAATTTTCGAAAAAAATTGCACCCTCCACCTCATTTGGGGGCCATTTTTGGAGGGAAGAAGATTTTGTATTTGAGTTTTTCGAAATATGAGACCATTTCTCAACTCTTCTCTTTCAAATGAAACAAAAATCGTACCTACGTTTACTATACAAAACGCGCAAGCAGCCATAAGAAAAAAAAAGCAAACATACAACCGAAATGTGTACCTTCTCTTTTTTTTGAAATCGGTCAAAAATCACAATTATTATCAATCTTCACATTTAGATAGTGTGACGTTATTATAGAATCGATAGAAGACATCCTAATCTAATCAAAATTGACTTTTATTAGTTATGTTGTAAAATTTTCACGCCTCAATTAACCAAGGAAGTAGAAAAAACGACCATGACCACATGCTGCAAGGTAATTAGGATAATTAAAGAGAAACTGTATCACATTGGAATCCACATACAAATGAAAAAACGAACTGAGGTGGGTAGCACAAAAGATGAGTAAAAGTTTACAGTGCTTTTTAATTAGAGATGGGTTTCAGAAGAACAAAAAACGTTGACCATGTTAGAAGAGCACTTTGTAAAGTGACAACTGTATTGTAGAAAACATTCTTCAACTACTGAACATACCGTAAGATATCAAAATTATCGAAGTGGACCTGGGTGTTAACTACATAATCTCATAGCCGTTACCAAGAAGTTATTTGTTTGTTTAATAAGTTATCCATAATTTATAAGAATGATAAATAAGGTGTTTTTCAACGAAATTCACATATTTATGGATATGCTTCTACTTATATATAGGTAAATTATAGCCCAAAATTGCTCCATCAGCCAGTATTTGCATAACATATTTGTAAAAAAAAATTACCATTATGTCTTCAAAAAAATACATCACACACTTATATAAATATATGTTTATTATCAAGGATAACCCTGTATAATGAAATATGCGTATCTAAGGACTAGATAACTCTCCTGTGAAGAAATAATAATTACGGACTTGCTTGATTATTTTATTTATAATGTAGGTATGTATCCATATAATATTAAAAATAAATACATATTTAAATATATTTCAGAATATTTGTGCATCGAAATACAGACACTCACTATACAAGAAATTACTTTTTCTTGAATAGAAAGAGCAGTTGTATTGATTATCTTTGTGCCTGTGAGATAATCTCAAACTCATTTTGTCCTCGTATAAGCTTGGGGCGACAACAGACTACCATAGAAATTCATCAATTATGTTTCCAAATTAGTTTGGTAGAATTTTCTGACGTAATGCTGGAAACAACGGTCAAACTGTTGATATGGAGATAAATCTCTCTCTAACTTTTACCTGGTTGAATTAGGCATTCTACCATTTCAACAGACTCAACCGTTTTGATTCATTCAGTTTGTGCATCTAGATTTCAATATACATTGATATATTTACCAGTTAGCTGCAGTCTTTTCATATTGAACCCGAAAACAACGGTTTCCATGCGGGAGGGCTATTTGCTATTTCCTGCTTATTTTAAACAAGCTTTTTGACGTGATACGCTATTCGAAATGAAGCTTCATGCCCATAACTGTGAGCACGAATAAATATAACAGCTACAAACTTTTAAATTTATTTATTTAAATATAAGAAAATATTTGTTCTATAGTTATTTGAACGATTTTTGTCGTGAAGAAGGTAATTAGCCATACCAAAATCCTGACAAATTTTATGGATAGTTCAATTATTTCGTTGCTGTTTTAGGCGTTTTGAGAAAATTATTCACAATTTAGATTTGAAAATTTGGAGCTAAGAAATATACATATATACATAAATAAAATGTAGCAATTACGAATAGAACTCATAACCCGAGAATTCCTTAAATTTTCATTATAATGAAGCTTAGTAAATACAAGGACTTTGTAAGATAAATTATGAGCTAATGACAGGTATATTATGTTTATGTTTATTTATATTCGTTTTTTTTTTAAATATTGCGGTAAGAATCTTGAATTTGCCAATGCACTAGCTCGGAAATACTTGAATATTATAGAAAAGTTGCCACTCAAATTTCTAAATCAATGTCTTCATTAATCTTATCAGAAAAAATATTTTTTGGACAATTCGAGTTTTAACCGCAAAAGCCTGTGTTCAGATTTGGTAACATCTTACATAAATTCAAAATATATATTGAGAAAGTGACGAAATAACAGAAGATATTCAACCAATAATGATTAATCGTGATACAAATGAACCGTATTAACGATTAAAGGTTTTTATGTACCGCCATGATGATTCTCAATAGATTATGCAGGGTGGTCCGAATTATAATGGAGAAACTTTAACAACGTATTCTGCAGTTAAAAATAATTAAAAAAGTTCAAATAAACTTATCTCCAGAAACGCTTCGTTTTGGAGATACGGGGTATTGAAATAATGCGAACAAAATCTTTTTTTCTTGCTTAAAAAAAACTTTTCTAGATTTTGTTTTCAAACTTAGTAGGTATTATTGCCACTTAAAAACAAATTTATAGCATGATAAACTTGTTTTTGTTTTACTATTGGCGTTCGTGAGACCACTTTCATTATTTTAAATAATAAAAACATACGCCAATGGTTTATTGCAATTTCGATAATAAATTAAGATATCCTGAACAATTCTAAACAAAAATGGTCTCTATTGTCTTTCCGCTTAAACAAAGCCTTTCCGAGAAAAAAATATTTTTGTTTGCATGTGCACCTAATATTAGCAAATTAAATTGAGATGCTTCGCGCTACTTCAAATCGTTTTTATTTACATAAGATATCCCGAAATCATAATAATAACTTGTGAATTTATTATTAATTAATATCAAAAACTTAGAATAAATTAAAAATAAAATTTATTAATAAGAAAATTAGTACATAACAGGAAGAATGGAAGAACTCATCAAAATAATCAACATCAAATCAGGGCGGCCGTGAATTCGGTACACGGAAGATGTCGTGAATGCATAGAAACAAATGGCATAAATTTCGAACAGCTCCTGTAATTTATTAGTATCATAAATATTTATTTCTAGTTGTTTCAGTTATTATAATTTCTGGAAATGTGATGTACCTAAATAAAAACGAACTAAAATAGCGCGAATTATCTTAATTTAATTTGCAAACCTCAGATATTAGGTGCACATGCAAACAAACATTATTTTTTACAGAAAACGGTTTGTTTTAGCGAAAAGACTAAAGTGGCCATTTTTGATAAGAATTGATCAGGATATCTAGATTTCTTAATAAAATTGCAATAAACCCTGAGCGTACAATTTTTTTATTATTCAAAATAATTAAAACGGTCTAAAACAAAAACAAGTTTATCAGCGTTTTTTTGGTATAGGTTTATATGAACTTCTTTATTAATTTTTATCTGCTGGATATGCTGTTAAAGTTTCTCCATTATAATTCGGACCACCCTCTATATTACCGCATCATGATTTTGTTTTATTTATACATATTTCCCGATATAAGACATTTATACTTAAGTTTAGGAAAAACTGACCATATCCGTACGCCAGTGATCGCTGAATATGAATGAAAAATCTATTACATACTTTCCAAATTGATATAAGTTATAATAATGTCGAAATATCTGTTATATTTCGGCATTAAGACAATAGAGTAGGTACATAATGGAATAGTGTATTCAAATGAGCAATGTAATTACGTCATCACTTTGGGACTTTTTAGTGACTTGTTATTGGATTATTTTTAATTGAAAATACATACCTATATAATGAATAAAGAGATTATTTCAAAGTTCATCTTCATTATGATGTTACTACTCAATACAAAACCAATCGAAATACTAGTTCGTTTATTTATTTCGAACGTCGAATGTGACAACTTATTCTCATAATCTATTAAAGATTAAAGAGGTGATCATCTGATTCTAATTAGTGTCAATTTTACAATTTGACTAGGATCTAAATTTTAGGTGTACCTACAAACTGACCTCTGGGACGTAATACAACTGATTAGTTAGAGTGCAAGTTCGTGAAACTTGGATGACTGACTAAGAGCCTAATGAAAAAGTTTGAGTGCTACAATCAAGCAACACCAAAGAAAAAAAATTATATGCAAGTGCAAACATACGCTAGCTACAAAATCGAGGTCAAAATAAAGAGGAAATAAAAAAAAGAAGAGAGTAGTGCATCCTGTATAGTTGATATCACTCTCAGGAAAGCTCCATAAATCAGAGGGCCTTATAAATATTCAAGACTGCTTTCAAAAAGAGTCTCCAGGATTTGATTGGAAAGCCTGTTACGCAACGCCATCCTCCGAACTATTCGAAGGATAACATAAAAACACAAATAACATACATAATGCGGTCATATAAAAACATGAGTGTTAGGAGGCAAATGGAAATAAGTTATTTTTATATTTAGATTATTCTTTCCATAAATTTAGTTCTTTTATACTGCGCTCCAGAGCTCTTCATAAAGATAGTCAGAGTGCATAATGTAGACTAAATAGGTCATCCAATTCATTGTTTTACCTTATACATTCTATTTAAAATGGTAGAATCATAGAAGATTGGCGATAAAATATGTAAGAGGCTAATATTATATACATAAACTGAGAACTATTTCTAGATATGATTTTAAAAGCCATTAAAAACAGAGAATAAATCTATAAGAGAAGAAATCTATAATGTCGGATATTATGATTATTTCAAAATATGAGTGTCATCTTCAAATAAATCTATACTAATACTCCATTTCAAAAAGAGAGAGAGTATAATAGGGAATGTATGTCTATTGGTTAGGTTTTCACGTGTAAACCTTTGAATTATATTTGACAAATTTTGGTAAAGAGATAGAATGGATATTGGATTTCTCTGCAATATGCACTGTGATCTTTCAATTTATTGAATTGTTATGTCAAATATGACAAGAGACATTAGTTGCCGACAAAGGTGGGACGTCTCTTATTCAATAAAAAACAAGTTTTGTCACAATAATGCATGCTTAAAATCGTCTAGTTCTCAAAAGATAACCGTTCATTTAGGAGATTCTGACGATTAAGAACAAACATTTTCTTCTGCCAAAGGTATATGAGTTGATTGCTAATATCCTATCTATCTATACAAAACGTTTTTTTCTTCTGTATTGTAATTATCTACATCATTACAAGAATCACAATTTTAAACAAAGATCATTCAGTCGATTCAAGTAACCAACTGTATTACGTCACCGGTGAGTTGGTATGCCTAAAATTGTCAGCATTGTCAAATCGTAAAATTGACAGTTGAGTACCTGTTTAATAGGTTATGTTAATAATTTGTCACATCCGGCGTTCACAATATTTTACATTGAGAAACAAACTTGTGTTGTGATTGGTTAGGTACAGGCAAGTAAAGTTATAATTAAACGTCATTTTTGGCCGACGAAACCCCGAACGGAGGAGGTATATAATTCGACTGTATGCTTTATTTTGGTTCGTGTATATAGTAAACGTAGGTAGGTAGGTACTCCGATTTTGATGATTTTTGATTCCTTTGAAAGAGGAGACTTGAGAAATGGTATTCATAGAAACGCAAATCCGAAATCTCCTTCCCTCGGAAAACCGCCTGGAATGGGGTGGAGGGAGCATATTCTCTCTAAAATCGAAAATCCTATATAGCAGAATTAAAGACAACATAATATCCGGAAACGTTTAAATTGAACACTTTCTCAAAAGAGTTACGGTTTTCGCTATGTGGAGGGGCGATTTCTTTCGAAAACTGAATATCAACTGATAAGAGGTAATGGGGACATAATTTACGAACATACCTACATTCCGATTTTACATAGACACATATCAGAGAAGAGAACTTTATTGAAACTAATTAAATAAACTTCAAGATTGTCGGCAGTAGGTTTTGAAATTACTGGATATGTATACCCTCAAAGACTGAAGAGTGAGCGAGTGAAATAAATAACTTTTCTCATAAACTAGCACCTTTAATGTTACAAGTAGGTAGGTACATTTGAAGTTGGTCTCTTGCACAAGTTCGATGTTACTACTACTAATACGATAAAACATATTTTGTATATTTTAGTTTATCATATAATAAAGTCAATCCTAGTTTTTGTGAAATTTTATTTATATTATTATCCATAAATATTCTCCACCACGCAGGTAGGTATCTGCGAACATAAAGAGATTCTCTAAGTAAAAAACTGGATCTCTCAAAAATATCGACTAAGTGTGGGACCACATTGTACACAGTACCCGTGTCTGTGTATGTATATAAAAACACGATTTTATCGACATCCACTTTTAGAACTTAACAAATTTATGGTCAGTTGGTGGACCTGTTTTGTCACCCGACGTATATGGCTGTCTGTATGTATTCGAGGATCCATACGATGGCGACCGTCCCATTTGGATATTTTCTCCATAAATATTGTCAGAGGGTCGGGTTCATTTCCGTTAAAATTTTATCGAATATGGGCATAAAAGTCACAAAGATGGTACAGAGTTTAATTATTGTAGATATAAATATGCCACCGAGTTCATATAAATTCTGTGTCTGTACAAGAGCACCGGTTTTTTGATCAGATGTTCAAAAGTATTGTGTAATTTGAATGGCAACTGTTGGAGTTTACTCCCTCATTTATACTCAAATGGATTCATTGCAAAACGGCAGCATAATAATGCGCACAGGTTGTGATAATAATTTAATTATCTCCTAATATGTATATTTAACTAAATAACTTTCTTCAGAATACTGCTGTTGTGAGTCATAAGATGGTAAAATTAAGATACCTATTGATCATACAAATATGCCATTGAAAATGGAACTCAGAATATAGAAGGCTGCTTGCTATTTGTACTCACTCATCATTTCGGAACTTCCCGGCTCGGAACTAGGATCAAATTATTCCCAGTTGAGAATTTCAGGTAGAAATCAAACAATACTATTAACAGGCACAAATAAATCAATATTACGGAACCTCTGCAGAATTCATTAACTAGCAGATGGATTTTGAAGTTTACTCTCAATTGAAATATGTAGTATATATTAGAATATTTCATCGCAGATTAAAACAAAACTGTAATGTACATATTATTTATTCACACTAGTCAACCACATATTCAAATCTATTTTGCTGCTCTTACATATTTAAAAGACGCAAAGTGCGAGTCGGAGGTTTTTGTAACACCTGTATTTGTAATTTTATTATATTATAACAACAGACAACAGAAACAAAAATACACAATCTGTAAAAATTTCAGCTCTCTGTCTATTCGGTAGGGTTCATGAGATACAGCCCGCTGATAGACAGACGGATAGTCGCAGTCGGGCAGCAGAGGCTTAGTAATAGATTGTCGTTTTCACCATTTTGGTATAAACTCTTTACAGGCAGATAAAATATTTGAAAATGATTTCGTGGGTTTTTTGACTTGCAAATAACCATATTAACTCAACAAATAAATTAAAAAGCCAGACATTCAATTTTATTTACATAAGGTATAAGATTAAAAAGGAATAAAAAAAGTTACTCTGGAAGTTTCACAACTAACGTAGTAAAATGTGCAAATAAAGAATTTATACTTGTGTTGAAACATATTACAAATAGATTTCTTTAATCCAGAATCAAAAAAATCTCAATTAGAAACTGGATGATTGGTTCTTAATTTTTACAATGATATAGTTTAACTTACAATCCTTACAATGTTACAATCCAATGATTATAACGATCTAATTGAGGAGGATTATGTATTGGGATAGTTGCAAGGCACATGCTGGAGTTTCACACAACATTTGAGGCTCAAGTAATACTTCATTTGAACAAGAAGGGGAGCTCATCAATAACCGAATTGCATAATGGCAAGCAGACGTAGAAGACATTTTTTTTAAATATTAAGGTGATGTTATAACTACTAGCAAAGAAAAAATGCTGATTTTATTTATGTTTCATTACAATAGTAAAAAACAATATTAAATACGACAATAAATACCTATAGTATTAAGAAAATATATTAAGGTGTTAATGTTACATTTTTGCAAGATAGACATGATGACAATTTTATCATTAAAAAAGAGCAGGTGAGTAACTGGAAATGCTCGAGTCCATATTTACTGTAAATGTGGATTATGAATATAACACATCAAGTTGTAATTTCATGGAAGGAATTTTTGAGGCGGTAAGATGCGATTGAATCACTTGATGAAAATGTACCATTAAAGCAAAATTCTTGTATAAAACATTATAACAAAAATTCTATCGTTTGGTTCAGCTCTTACTAAGCGTATGCAAAAGATAAGTAATAATAGAAAAAGTGTCGACTGTTTTCTTAACAGATGTAAGTTTTAAGTGAAAGAAAGAAAGTTAGAATTAGGCAGTTTTGATAGCTACAGTTTTATAATAAAGAACAAGAAAAAATGAAACTATACAGTGTGCTATATAAAAATATTTTTTATTATTCTGCTGTGATGGTGCACATGCTGATAACTTGATGGATTTCAAAGAATTCTTATTTGCCTTTTTCGCAAACCTATCAGGAATCGAAGAACAAGCAAGTTACGATACTTTTTCAACAAACTGTATATGCACTTTTTTATTCCTTCTTTTCGGATGGCTCAGAGAATTTGAAAGTATATAACTAAAATTTATTTTACTTTTTGATGGTTCAAGCTCGAAGTATTTCTCTTTCATTCCCTATAGGGTATGTTTATTAAGAAATCATGTTTTTTTCTTGGATTATGTAATAATATCTTAAAAGTTACCTTTGGAATTGAGGGAAATGTTTAAATTGAAGCACATTTTTTAAAACAACGCAAATATCGAATAAAAAATCACATTGTTAGCCTCTCTCATCTTTTTGGGAATTCAGTTAAAATAACAAGAGATTAATATTTAAAACATAAGGTTCAGAGTGCTGCTAATGAACATATGCCATGAAAATGGACTGGAAATATTACAGACATAAAGTGCACAACAGATCTCTCAACCAGTAAAATGCTTCCTGAGGTGCTATTTTGCTAATTACACTCTCGTGGAACACTCTAGGGATATACTTAACAATTTGTATTCAAAACCTTTGAAATGAATCTCCCTTTTAGCAAAACGTAAATAGAGAAAATTAAATAATGAATAAATAACTGAACAATTCTATTTTTTTAATATTATGTTAGGTCGCATTAAGGTCATATGAGCGATTATAACAATACGATGATATGGTATAATCAACTAAAAGCGAAAATTCCAAATTAGTTACAGGGGACATAAAATAGTACTACTATAGAGTGATTACCTCTATGAAAAATTCGTCATTAATTTATATCTCTATCATACACACCTTCCTACAACTTACAGAAATCCAACACATTCGCTGATAGGGCCAATGTTTATTTTGTTTCCTCTCGGGTCATTCTATATTATATGCTCTACCTACCATTAGCAAAGTACCGGTTTCACGCATTGTGCAAATTGGAAGCAGTTGGTTTTGAGAAACTTGGACTTTAGTTATATTTCTAGGACCTAGTCTTGTTCTTTGCAAGATCACCTCCTCCTTGCGTTTCAGTGAAGAATCTGAAAATTTTTCGAGCACATCTTTTCTGATATTCTTTTGTACTCATTTCTATTTTGCAGGACTGAAATTGATAATAAGTAAGTATAATTATCGTGATGGTGAGCAAAATATATTTTAAACAATGATAAATTCAATACAACCATTCGGTTGGTAATTTTTAATGTGGTAAATTGGAGTAACAATTTACATTATATATTATAATAACAATAGTATGCCGCATATTTAATTATTATATTCATGAAATCAATACGAAAAAAAAATGTTTTGTTGGCATGACAACTAACTGATTTGAATTTTTTTGTCTCCAAATAAACAAGTGCCATGAAACGGGTCAGGCACAATCGTTTGGAGTTAGCTGACTACAAAATGTTGGACAGGGCAAAAATTAGAGCAATAAAATAACGAGCAAATGTCGGGGATTTTGGATACCTGCACGGCAGAAAGGACAACAGCAGCGTTGTTTACTCATACAATTTTCAAATAAAGCCTATATGTAATCTAGGATACAGGGCTGGCATTATTGTTGTATATTTTCATTGTAGCATTTCTATTGCTGATTGGAAAAAATCGAAGCTGATCGCAGCGAAATGTGTCATACCTATGGATCTCTATACAATAGTCAATATAAAATTGTTATAATTAATACTGAAATACCTGCATTTTTATGGCTATCACATGCAATCGCGAATCGAATATGCCTGAACGCAGCTCTTATCTATCACTTGTTATGTCAAACGCGCATTCTTAATTAGCACATACGATAGCGAAAATAAAAATAACTTCTTAGTTTGTCACCTGCAGATTTGTAGCTGTGAGATTTTTTTCCATTTTTATTTTGCATAAGTATAAAGATGAACTTATCCTTAACTTCAAGTTAGAGTTATCATCCTTCAGAGTTAATTTGTCAACAAAAAAAGAAGCTGAGGTAAGTTGTTATTTCACTATTAGTTAAAATACATAAATATATAATATATATAATAGGTAATAGTTTTTCGTTCCAAATACTGCAAGATGAGTACGCCAAAGCCCAAAGGTCTGTGTACCATTTAATTCAGACGTTTACAATCTGGCTAAGTTTTTTATTGAAAATTTATGACTTAAAAATTAAAATAGACAAATATCGTTGACATAACCTAGAAATGCATGTATGATCATCTTATTTTTCGATTCGTTCGATATTCGTTTTTGAAAAAACTGATGATGGATTCTCGGGGTTGAAACCTCGGAAAACAGTTTAAAATTATACCGCCTCCCACCTTTATTTTCATTGGATTGTTCAGTCGCTAAAATATGCATTACGAAAAACACCTAAACGGCATATTCTCAATGTGATACGAAAAAATATATTTTTTTCCAATTTACCCCCTTTCAAACATGATCTAATTTAACGCTAAAGAATTAACCGTTCCGTTAAGGGTATCTACTCGTGTGTACTATCCTTAAAGACATTTTTTTGTTTAATCGACTTAAAATGTCCCAAAACGCGTGAAAAATAATTTTAGCGAAACAAATTCTGCCTATCAGTCTGTTAGTTCTTGCGATAACTTTCGAAGGAATTAAGCTATTAATGACTTCAAATTTGAAAATAAAAAATATGTAAAGAAGTTGTAGCTCTTAAGATATAGTCATTTTTATAACTTTCACATGGGAAATTTAGTATCGGTAAAAAACTCCAATTTTATTTGGATTAATGGTTTTTTAATAACTCGTCGTGACTCTTATTCCTTAGATGAGTAGTTTATCGTAATTGATTTTTTTAATGTAATAGTTTTAAGAAAATCCCTTCATAGGTGGGCAGTTATTTCTTTTCTTTTAATTTTTACTTGTAGAATGTTTTATTTAAGTATTTGGATTTTTATTAGAATTAATGTTTTAATCTTCGGGATTTGGTGACGATAATTTTAATTTTTAATTTCTCTCCACCTAATACTTATAATATCCTGACTGAAGATGAGTCTATGTAGGCTCAAAACATGTCTCAATCCCTAAATTTATTTTTTTCATAAATTGTGGAGATGACTTTGCGATTTAGAGGAATTTGAAGATTTGACAACATTATCAATTTAGTAATTATTTGCAAATCGCATTTTCGTACCTTCCTTAGTTTTTAATTTTTTAAATTATTCAGCGATAAAATGTGATACCTTTTGGATGGGACAATTATAAAATATAAATACTTTTCACTTGGCGTATGAAAAGTTATCGTGCGAAAATATGTAATTTTTCACAATAGTGCGTTAAATTGAAACTTTTCACACTGGAATGAGTGTGAAGAATCAAACTTTCACACGCATGAAGAATAGTTATTTATACAAGTGCAAAAAGTGGTTCTGCATTAGAAATAATTAATTACATAAATGTAAGTATACATGGTGGCCGAAAAACAAGAAACGGCATACAACTTATTTTTAAAAAATTGGAACACCCTGTATATTATTGCATTTTCGGATAGAAAATTCTCGATATGATTCATGTATGATGTTATTTACCGATTTTCACCTGTTTAGGAAATATTGTCATTTGGAATTCGACCATATAAGCCATATAAGAGATAGAGCAATTCGCTATTTGTGATAGATAAGAACTGTGTTCAAGATCGCTCGATTCGCGATTGCATGTGATAGATATGAAAATACATCCCGGCTACATAACTAGTCGTAAGGTCTCGTCAGAGGAATTTTGTGCGACCTGAAAACTCTGAAAACAGACCTTGGTCAGAAGGTCATAGGAAATTTACTTTTTTTACTCGTCACTTTTCTAAGCAGATTTTTTTATCGATTATAACAAATATCTATAATGTCTATATGCACATACAAATATTTTTGAGCTTCACTTTCAATACCTTTTAACATTTAGATGTAACTGTTGTGAATTGATAATTTCAGGACTTTACATCAATTATCAGTTTAGTTCGTTTGGGAATTTTGTAATTCTTGATATTGTTTGTAATTGAAGATAAAATATAATACCCACCACTGCAGAGTAATATGCAGCCATGGCATATGAACAGGACATGATAGAGAAATTTAAATTTTTTTAATTATTATGACTAAACACATTTATATAGTGTAGTTATCTTTTTAATGATGATTTTTTTTATTTTTTTTTTTTCGAAATTTCGAACCTTTTTATTTATTATCTTTGATTATTATTGCTGCGTCAATCCATCACTGACTTAACAGGTGATCTGAATATATTTATTATTTATGACATAAAAACCAAATCTCATCTGATACTAGCAAAGAAATGAAGAGATATCTTTCTCATTTGCAATAGCATACTTCGAAAAACGTTTTGTTTTGGATCGTTCGTTTGAAAAATCATAGTAATAGTTCATAATACTAAATAAATATTTAATATAATTGTAACAGAGCTACAAACTTTAGAATATGGCGTAAAACAAACAGAAAATATTCAAATGCATATTCTTGAAAATTTTGAAACCTTTGAGGTGGTGCAAGAGTTGGATCATCTCTATGACGTATTTATTACCCGCCAGGCGCGTCTTTAATGGGCAGATAAGTGAGCCATGAGTTTTTCAGAACTGGCTAAGAAGCTAACTCTATAACATGACAGAAATTGAGAATTCTGGGTTTGGGGATGAGCTTATCTAGCATGAGTGATTGAAAACTGAATCTTGGCTAAGGGCTTCCAAAACGGTGAAGGTTTTGGGCGTATCCATGTAAAAGGCGTGATTGTTCGCGAAATCAAGCTCTATGTTGAGTTGACAATCCTTTTTCACTAATTTTATGGTAATTGTGTCAGGTTATAAACAGTTTTTGCTATAATCTTCTACGGTGACAAAACCTCAGATTTAGAAGGTTTATAGTGTGGTTTAGGGTATTAAAGATAAGTATTTCTAAAATTGACTTTTAATTATAGTCAATTCTAGTGCCATTGAGAATCTTCTGTCGAGCTTCTTACCAAGTCTGGTCATTCTCGGAAATATTCTATGATTTGAGAATTATTCTTAATAAGCTTCCAATTTTACACTCCAAAGATATATATTCTGATAATTTTTGCATCATTCACTGATAAATGAATGAATTGAGTCGACGAGAGTTTGCCGTTACGTCATTAAAGCGGATAAGATAAAACACATGATTTGAATGTGGCTTCATTATCTCCTAAACATTAAAGAGAGACAACATACTTAGTATCACATGTCAGTAAGCAAATAACTATTATGTTTTGATGTCCATAAATAAATATAGTTTAGTTAGAATAGTTGCCTTGTTACATCAAAGCATATCTTTACGACATCCATTAATGAACTAGATAAAAATGTCATGCTATGACATATCAGCACAACTGTTCTGACTGAACTATAGACTCACTGAAACTAAATCAGAAAACTATATACTAGCATACCATGATGACGTATCAATTTGAGTGAGTCTTGCCTGTTTTATTTATGAGATAGTCTGATATGTTACGTTTATTGTTCATGTACTACTAATTTAGAATGTGAACAAGTTAAACCTGTCTAATTATATACTACCAGGCATTTCTTTGGTTATATTCTACTAGCCTTATATAATATGGATTAGAAGTTGATATCTAGATTTCTTTTTGAGGAAAACAAGACGAGAAGAAGTTTAATATTCTTAATACGATTCAAAGTCTTGATATAGATATTTAAAAATGTTAAAATAAGTCAAGTTCCTCTTGTTTCATAACTTGGTCTTCTTATAATAACATTTGTTCTTGCGACGTCAAGTCTGCTGACAATTTACAGCCCCCACGAATGAAAATTGAGTTAGTCACTTATAAAACGCATGTGCAACATCCCTCGCTGATGTACCGCAGAAAATTGTCAGCTGGAGAAACAAAACCCAGAACGCGACACCAAATAATTAAATTGTGCACTCCTTCTCTCCCAAAAGGGTTATGAATTGTGACAGAGCGATTCCAACCCCCGCAAGGAGATCCATCCATCTATTAAACATTAGTTTTGTTGAGTCTTTCAAATAGATGTCAAGTCATTGACAGTTGATGGGTTTGCTGAGAAGGCAAACGAAAACAAAAGGGCTATAGAAAATGTGATGATAATCGTCGAGATATAAAAGTCGTTACTGTTTACTAGAGGGGGAGACTTTCGTACAAACAATATCAAAAGTCTGCATCGCTATATGCCTGATTGAGGAGACAAAAGATGAGTATTTTGATAGAAGCTAGGAAATATCTAGATGGTAAGGGATACATTGGAAATAATATCCAAAATTTTGTGTATTTCCAAAATACTGGCTCATACCATTAAATTTCTTTATCTTTTTTGGAATATGGAGTAGGTAATCAGACAAATTATAAGGTAACGTGTGAAAAGACTTTGAAATGATATAATGAAGATATATGAATTGTAGAAAAAGTGGTAAAAATAATGATTTCACTATTGAAATTATTGCAGATGAGTAAAATCTTCGTAATTTCCTTTTAAATGATTTCCTTAGAATTGATTTTAAGACTATCAAATTTGAGAAAGAGTTGATTGTTTTTTAATCCGTTCAAGAAAATACTTGATTTTATATCGAGTGATTAAAAAGAAATCACTACTAGTGTGCCATGGAATTTAAGATAATGGCTTTACATGAGTAATTTGAATTTTCATAATATTTAAACTGTTAACTTTAATAATCTCTTGACTGTGCTCTTCAATTGCCAATTAGAGTCTGTTTTGAATTATTCAGATAATCTAGTTCTCAAAGATTCTAGATGTCTGCCGCTTTGTACTTCCTCTCGCAAGGCATCGAGAAACCTGTGATAGTGTTCCTATTTCTACAGCTTTTTTTGGAATTGTATGATCTTTTATCATAAGAGATATTGGTGGTTTCGAAACCATTAGGCCTCCATGTCTGTGCAAACTCTTTAAAGGCAGAGAAGTCATCAACTCTAAACAGCATTCAAAGAAGAAGAAGAAGTCACTGATAAGGAATCGAAAAACAATAATGTCATGAGATAAAAGCTTTGAAAATAAGCGAAACTAATTAGGGTAGAAACTGACAATATCCAGAAAATCCTGTAACTATCAATTACTTTTGGTATATAAAAATTATATATTTTATAGTAGAAGAAAAATAACAATAATTTTTTCATGCATTCTACGTTAATTATTTTAATGACTTAACAATAATAAAAATAATAATAAATACAAACGATTGACAACACATTCCTGTGAAAATGCCATAAAAGCATAACAAAATGTAGGACTGAATAACTTTTTTGATTTTCAGGATTTTTTGAAAAACTACAAAAAAAAATAAATTTCTCTGAGTTCATCTATGTCATTTGTGGTTTTGTGGAACAACAACAATTTACAAAATTTATTTTTCAGAAATTAGTTTGATTGCTTGAGAATATTTAAAGAGTTTAATATAAAAAAAAATTGTTGTCACAACAAAAAGCTACAAGCGATATAAACAGCAAAAATTATAGGAGTTTTTTTTAAATACCTAATATTTCAAATTAATATGACTTCAAACTAATCTAGATAGTCTGCCTAATTGATTTTCAGTTTTGATTAATTTACTTTGCTCAATTTCTAGCTATCAATAGAAATACTTAACTATAAAGAAAATATATAGATATATATTTGTTTGCTTTCTTATCTAGGTTTCTTTTCTATTCTAGTTTCTTTGTTTCTCTTATTTCTAATTCCGTTCCTTGTTCTAGAGGTGGAATTTCTTAATCCTATCTTTCTAATCTTTATCCTGAAGTTAGAAAGTTCTAAACTAATCTTTCGCTATACTTGTCCTAAGGTAGGAAAGGCAAAATAGAATTTTTGGCACTTACAGTTTCGATGAACTGTCGGCTGTAGGTTTGGAACTCCTTTTCCCGAATTCTCCAACTACTCTCTAGATTTTGTCCAGTGAAGAATTTGAGTCTTCAACGTTGTTGTTTTCAATTTTCTCGTGTTGTTCAGCAGCACCTGAACTATCCTACAACGCCTGAACAATCCTACTGACTGCGCCAGTTAGATCTCTTCTCGTTGGAAGCAGATTTTTGAAAACAAGTTTTATTTTCAAAATACGCTTTTTACAATATAATTTGAAAATTATTATTTAGAACAACTCAATGCAATTACAAGTTAATTGTGAATTCTATGTTTACATTCTTTCCTTATATTTATACTAAAATAATGATGACTGTTGTTTATCCCTTAATAACTACATCATGTCGGGGGTTCTGCAGCATGTAACTAACGATTGTAAACACATTCCCGGGAAATGCCATAAAAACATCAAAAAATTGTAGGCGTAAATCATTGTTTTTCGTTTTCAGGGTTTTTTAAAAAGCTACAAACTAATAAATTTCACTACAATTTACGTTTGTAGCCTACAAGAATCTTTTTCAATTAATATTATTTTCAAGTCGGACTCCAGCGTAACAGAGCTTTCATGTAGGGCACTTCGACAAACCTTCGCAGATTCAAAACAATCTAGAGATAATACAGATTCTAGATTTTTTCCAAATATGAATATATTTAGCTGTTTGGAACAAATTTTGTTTGGCAATTGTGAATAAAAAGTTTAAAAGGAAGATAATTTTAGGGCTGTTATTTCGAACGTTGTATTTGCTTATATATGGTGAAAAGCAAATAGTCATAAAGCATATTTTATGAGTGCATAGTCCAACTCGAGTACGTATTTATGAACAGGTTTATTATTAAAATTGTTGACATTTAAAAAAGTCTCGTATTTTGAACTATGCAACAATACATTGTATACTTCTTGTGAATAGTTGATGATGTGTGTACATAATAGTCATATAATATTCCTAGATAATATGAAATAAATTTATACAAATTCACGTAAATGCATCCACAAGCGCACAATAGGCTGACAATTTTATACGCCTGTATGTGTCGGAACAATAGAGTCGACGACTTGATGCCGTTTAATCTTTTGTTTCACATTAAATTAATTCGCAAATTTCAAATTATATCATGGTAGGCAGGCAGCGTTTAATTTCGTCGGGTTTTGTTCTCCAAAAATGTTTTCAGTTGCCAAAACACACAATGGTTGTGTACGATACCACAGGGCAAAGGTATTTTTTCATCCCGCCTACTGAATAATTATTATTGTCGACTGTGACGAAGTGTTGAGAATTTATTATGGGGATATTTGACTCATTTATTTCATTGTCACAATATGCTAATGTGGCATGCCAGCCGATATGTAGGAGTATTTTTTCCTTCTTCATACAGACGCATAAATATAAAGTGATTCCGTTGTTGTTGGAATAGATCAGTTACACAATTGTGTCGCTTGACTTTTAACTTATGGCAACTTGTTTTCTGAATGGATGGATTTTTGCAGATATCCTCAGCTTATATGAGAATACATGGTGTGGTCTACGATTTTCCTATCGCACTCATGCAAATTTAACTCCAGTGATTCTAATTTGGTTAACTGTAGCTGAATTCAAGATTTTTTTGTCATATTGTCACCCTGTTTATCTGGAACAGTTGCGTTATTTTGTTAAACTGATACCATTATGTAGCTAAGACAGATAAAAAATAAATATTATGGGTCAAAAAGACAAAATTATTTCTCTTCGAAAATGGCGCAGTGCTTGCGAATGCCGAAGTCTCACACACAACAAGATCTTCAATTATGTCCAGAGATGAGAATTTAAAAGATAGTTCAGAGCTTCTAGAAAAATACTTCTATCAAATTTCATCAAAACCTTTTGAGCTGTTTCCAAGCCACGGCTTTTAGTACTGTAAGTTTTTAGGCTATAAAGACCAAGATGCCCATTTTCTGTCACAGGTTTACGAGCTCGGTATCGTACAAACTAAAAATAAAGCAACAAAATTAGTCAATCTGTTCATAAGATAATCTTTAGACGGAAAGGCTGGCACAAAGAACCAATGGATGAGAATACATTTTTTGGTCTCTAAAATGTCAAAATCTACTAAACATTCCACCCGCTACTCTAGTAGGTACTAACAGCAGCCATGTCTATCTGTGGTATCTATTTTCTCTGCTTGATTGGTGTATCTTCTAGCTCTGGTTATAGCGAAGAGCGTGATATTTTTTAAGAGCCTTTTGAAAGCCATTTGAATCAAGATCGCATCTATAATATACATTTTTTTAAATCCACCAAAATATTTTTTTACGAATATAAAAAAAAAATTATATGGACTTCAACGTTTAGCTTGAAAACTTTTGATGAGTAGATTTCGCTTTTTATTTAAGACTTTATAATCTAATCTAATTATATTAAACGAGCAATGCTTGTAAGTATATTTATATATATATATATATATATATATATATATACGCAAATTTTATCTCGGAATCTGGTCTATCGATTTCGATGAAAATTCATATGTATGGGTTCTAGACTGTATTGAATCGATTGGTTGTATTCACATTCACAAGAAAAATCGTTTCGTTTCTCATTTTACGAGTTCTACAGATTGTATGTCAGATACCAATATGAACCCAATAACATCATAGGTAAAAATAATCCTATGGTAAAAGTTTCAGTATGTATAGTGTTAGGGGGTTGAGAAGTCGATTGGTGATACAGCTGAGTTTTGGTATATTTATCATTCATATTACACATTCATATTTATTGTGAAATCTATAACTTACGAATATGTGAACAATAGAAGCAGTATTTACCGATCCCAATACGTTTTAACCAGAAATATGCACATTTTTTAATAAGTTTAAATATCTTAGTAACTCTTATAAACCCATCTTAAATCCTGTTTAACCCGAGCAAAGCTCGGTCTCCCAGATATTATATTATATAAACGCGATCAAGAAACTATATTGGAATAAGGATATGTTCTTACAACACTACAAATGTAGCTCTATACATTAGTAATTTTTAAGTTACGGGGTCGTGAATTAATAAAGGCGAGTGATATTGGTACCAAACAAAATAAAAAAGTGAGCAAGAAAATACACTGATCCGTTCCTGAGATAATGCTGTCACAGACAGACAGACGAGCAGACAGGCAGACAGACAGTAAGACAGACAGACCAATGGCTGAAAACTCTGAAACGTCAACATTTGTAAAAATCTCGATACCGAAAATTTTACAAGATTACAAAACTTTCCTTATACAGCTACTATAGTAGCGTGGGATAGTAAAAAGCACAGTCCAATTGTATACCTCCTCCGTTTGAGTTTCTCGGTCAATAAATGCGCAATGCTCGATGAACTAAATAAGCGTTCAGTTGCAAAAAAATCAATTTGAGAGACTTACAACGACATCTCAGAGTGCATAATTATATAATATTTTATGTAAAAGAAATAGTAAGTTATTGAACAAATACCAGAGATATCCGTAATATCACACTACGTCGTTTGTGGTTTTTGGAGAAAGAAGCATTTTTTACATTTAGTCCATATAAAATTTGGTAAAAGAATTGTCGCCACTACTAAAAACTACATACGATTGCCAACAAATTTCTGTAAAAATGCCATGGAAATATCCAATGATGTCAGAGTTAATATTTTTTATTTCCAGGTTTTTTTAAACTAACTAAAAAAATATATCAATTTTACTTAAATTGGTGTCAATGATTAAAAATCTTAGTAATAATAACTTAATTAAATCTATTTAATTTAAATTGGTTTTAATCTTTAAATATATTTAGTAAAATTTGATCTTGAAAAAAATGTTTTCACTACAAAAAAATACAAACGATTGCCAATAAATTTCTGTGAGAATTCAATAAAAATATCAAAAGATGTCAGAGCAATTCTTTTTTATTTCCAGGGTTTTTCTTTAAAACTACAAACAAATAATTTTCACTAATATTATCTACGTCGTTTACAGTTTTAGAGCATATTTTTTTATATTCGTGTTTTAAGTTTACAAAGCTCTACGTTGCGGTTGTTTTTGGGGGAATTTCTATGTATGTAGGACCCATCATTTTGGTTATCTCGAGAACATATAATTAATTCTATTGACATCAGACTGATATTTAATTTTAATTTTGAATAATAAATTATCCGACGGACTTTCTAAAGTTTCCAAGATATTTGGCATGGGCGTTAATCCATTGGCCTGTTATTAAAATTGATTTTACGTCAGGAATAGAAGGAAGAAAAACTATTCGCTTCTATTGTTTGTTCCACGAATCATGGCTATTGCGTGTAATCATTCACGAGCTACATCACGCTCTACGTCTCATCGCATTTCATTATCATGAAATTCTCAACTACGTTTGTCGATGTTGTTTGTAGCAATGATATCAGTATTTCAGGCTTTTCTCCTTCAATACACCGATAGGGCACTGCACGTATGCCCGAAGGCAACGCCATCTTTATTTTATAGGCGTCACAAAGTCATTGTGACATTTCAGATAATTCAGAAGTATAAATATTTATTTTATAACTCATGCAATACATTTTTGTTTTGAGTTTCGGCATTATTTTTGATAATAAATCTTTCATATTATTTGCTTATTTAATCAACCGATATTTTTTTCCTAATTATTTGAACTTCCTTGAAGCGTATAAGAAAATTGAAATACCACAGCTTATTTCGAAATCTTAACGCCACTGATTTACTCCCGTCAGTTGAATTGGCAGACGCCAACATTCGTCAAACAAAGCTATACCTACCCTACCGATATAATTTTGTCAAATAGCCGGAAATAATGGCCCTGTTTGCGACTGATGAATTTCCATAAACGTATATTCACATGGACGTCAAAATGACAGTAACCATGACAACGCTACCAGTGACATTGACAAATATCGAATTTTTGTGATTGCTGTCATTTTGACGTTTTTGTGTATATACACTTAAGTAATGGATTCCATCCACTTGAATGGAAATCCATCAGTCGCAGTCATAATCATTCTTGCATTAACTGTCTAAACTGACAAAAAGATAGCTATTCTCAATTGAAGTAAACCGATTGTAAGAATTATTATATTACTAGATGATACCAGAAACTTCGTACGCCCGTCGATAAAGCGAATCACATATTAATGTATCATATAATCCAGAGCCTGATTATCCAACATTCTCTAGAGATTATGAGAAGATGTGAAAAAATCTCTTTCCTTTTCTCTCACATACAACATGTTCGATAAACTCTCGGAACCTGTATAATTTTCTATGCAATTACTTCGACCCCCGAAAATACCTGGGGTTGAATTTTGAGAAATCTTTCTTAGTGAATCTCTACACACTCCAAGATTCATATTCTTATATCCAGTCGTTTTTACGTTGTGCGTTGTCCGTCAGTCACAATACTGTTTGATTATTCTTCGCGATGTATCCATTAATAAAATACAATTTAGGACCTTTGTAAATGATGTCTATGACATCTTACCGGTTTTTGGTTTAATTCAATGAAATTATTTGTTAAATGATAGCTTATTTATTTAATTAAACCAGACAAGAATGCAAAATTAAAAAAAGGTTTATATGTTATATATAATTCCATTAGGGAATAATGAAGAGGGATTAATTGTCATTATTCCCTCTTTCACGCCAATCACAAATACTCAAATTGAATAATGCCATGGAAAAAATATAAACACACTCAAAAGAGTGTTTGAGAGTTTGCATTGAGATGGATGAAAATGAAGAATCTTTTAGTTGTACACATCCAGATATTATATATTAGTCGTAAATAAAGTAGAGCACTAATGGTTAACATTATTGATTCGTAGTATAATCGACTATTATAATTCTAGAGCATGAATTCTCACAAGTCAAAATATTTTTCAACTAGAAACAAAGGAGATATTTCTTCATTATCTTTCATTTTACCAGAGTTAATAATAATTTTCAACCCAACGATTTCTTTATTAAGAATCATAAATTCCAACACTAATAAATATATTATATAATAAGTACAAATAGTTTAAATGATATACCTAATCATGATTAATACTCGGCTCCTTGTAGTAATTGTCAACACATCATAATCAAATTCCATCAAGGATCTACCAACAGGTCATAAGAATACAATAATTTATAAAATTATTTTTAGTTATTTTAGGTTTTGACAGCAACTTCAATTTCATTGGGATGAGTTTAAAAATTTGTGATTTCCAAATTCTATCAAAGCCGCTGCGGTATTTTGTAGGCAATTTTTGTTTGATCCCCCACTCGTAATTACTTCATAAATATTTATCTATCAATTATTGTACTTCGACGTAGATCCATATCTGACAATTGTAGAATTAATTTAACATGTTGCCAGGTAACAGTGGTCCATACATATTTAAATTAATCAATCAGGTATGGGAAGAGCTACTCCATTCCTCGTGTCGACTGAATGTATTGATAGGATGTCAGTTTGCGTTTTGTTTCTAGTTAATCAAAAACTTGAAGTAATTTGGCCCCACGTCAGCACCAATTGCCATAAAAGAAATAAAAATTTGGGATTAATTTTACAAACCACTCAATATAATTTATATTTTCATGATTAATATAATTCAAATATTTATTTTAAAAGATCTAATTTACACCAACTAATACTGTGTATTCAGAAGAAACGTTATATTTATTATTGTTCCAGGTAAGAGGATACTATGGTAAATAGTAGTACATTAGCAGATGTTCCTTTTACCTGCAATGTTTTATCAAACATAAAATCACTAATAACCTATCGACTACGAAAATGTGTCTGCCGAAGAAGGGCTCCTTGTAAAACTAACAAATTTTTGTTTGTAAACTGGATGTTTGAAAACAGTGGCGCCTCAAATCAAATATACCTACTCGTATTTGGTCAGCATTTGTCTTAGCTTCCTGAGCTGTTTGTGTTACCTACAAAGAAGTCAAATATTTGTCTTTTTTTGGTGCACACATTCGATATTCCGGTTACCCGACATTTTGGAATCAGAAGCAGAATGTGTATTTTTGAAATAGGCTTTTCTCTAAAGCCGAAGGTATTAAAATACTATGTTATGGAATATAGATAGATGTTAGCCGATAATACCATCAAAGATACGAGGAGGAGAAAAATACCAATAAATTTACCTAAAAAAGTGTCATTACCGTATTTGTAGATCATTTCGCAAAATAAATAAATAAAGTCTTTTCCGCTTAAAGGGCCGTTTGATTTTTAATTGTGTTAATCATTCAGACATGAGCATAAAATTGTGTTGACTTACCAAATCTATAGATATAATAAATCTTTCGAGGGTTTTCTCTATTGTCGCGAACTATGTTAATAACCACAAATTGAAAAATGTGTGGGTTTTCGCCATTTACATTTACTAATAAAGTGTGTCCCAGTTTTTGTGAGAAATAATATATTTCATATGAACGTTCCACGTTATGAAGAAAACAAGAAATTTGCCAAATTGAAGAATATATGTAGCAACATTTAAATGGGACATTTTCGAAAAAAGAACGGTTTCCGAGTTACATCGGAGGTAAAGTCTAAAATATGTGTACTCCGCGATATTTTGAAAACTCTGAATTATTAGGTATAAGAAATGTATTCATTATCTTCCTTCATGAACGTTGATTGATTTTGATGACTACTGATACCTTACATTTGTGATTTTTAAAAAATAAAACCTATTTTATTAGTTGATGCATGAAAAAATACAAAATAATTTATTAATTGTATTGGTACTGGTACATTTGAAGTTGGTGTCAAAAGTCTGCTATCAAACTACAACCGCACAACTTCATAATTGCCAGTACCAATAGAATTAATATTATTTTATATTTTCAGTGCATCAACGAGTAAATTCGGTCCTATTTTTGGTAAAAAAAACTTATTTTTATAAAAAGTGTATATCGACCCCAAG
This sequence comes from Crioceris asparagi, assembly GCA_958507055.1. Lineage (NCBI taxonomy): Eukaryota > Metazoa > Arthropoda > Insecta > Coleoptera > Chrysomelidae > Crioceris > Crioceris asparagi. Next base: position 105,523,187 of record OY293826.1, read on the forward strand.
GAAGAAGCACTTCAACTGGTTATGTTTGCAAACAACTGGCTTGATAATTGTGAAAGAAAAAGATAAATGAAAAATCGATGTTAAATGGATTTTGTTGGCAACAGCCCTTCTAGAGCAAGAAAGTTATTGAAAAACAAATAGGAGGTTCTTCCCAATCATAGAATATAAAAAATGTTGCACAAGGTTTTCTTTATCGGTTAACTTGGGAAAATGGTCTGTTTTGCCTGAGAATTGACTTGGGGTCTTCAAAAATATATTTATAAATCGATATAAATTAGATTTGATCCTGATGACCAATTTGTGTCATAACGTAATTACATGAAAATGGCCTGATATAAACCTGTTGCACCATGTTTCACATCTCAGTGAATAGTGATTTCGCTGCCGGACCAATGTAATTCAAGGTGTAATTAAATAATGATGATCAAATAAAGTTTGCACAAAATTTGATTTGGCCAATTCTTACAAATAATAATAAATTAAAAAAAAATTGCTATCGCTTTTAAGGCCTAACATAAGTACCACTTACTGATAAACTGAAAATTATTTTTGAATAGAAGGTTTATATCTTGACAGTGACCTTTCGTTTTATTATTTTTATTTATTTTATGTACATTACCTAGGTATATATTTTGATTAATCTAAGACTGAGGCTCGGAAGTTTCAACTCTTGGCAAAGTTTCGGGAGTTCAAGTAATATCAACTTATATGTGACATTTGTATAATACTAAACAATTTAAAGCTACATTTCAATGATCAAATTGGTAATATAAAATAAATCAAATTATTTTTATGCTATTTTTGTAAAAGTAACCCCAATTAATTCAATTAATGTATAAAATAGTAGCTTGTCCATACTTTTAACTTTAAAAAATATATTTATAAATTGCCACCTAAAGTAATGCAATCAAAAATGCATATATTCAAAATATTAAAATTGCTCACTTAGATATCATATGTATCACAGAATGGACATTATGAAGGAAGAAGTGAATTGAGTTGACAGTGTATACAATCAAAAGTGTTGTATTGTTGACTTGATTAAATCAACAGTTTTTTGTGAAAATCCATCTACTTTGAGGAGTACTTACAAAGATAGTGTAGATCAACCCCTGTGCTAACATTCTGTAAGTGGAAACCATTCCAATTAATCTTTAGTTGTTAGTTTTTTAATTATAAAGCACTGTACGACTCTCATAACCTTCAAACCAAATATCAACATCAACACCACGTACCTGAGACTTCTGACTACAGGAGCTCTCAAAATGAAAACAATACTAATAAAACATATTCCGCTGCTCTGACACACTATCAACATCTATCTAAAGACCAATCCATAATCTTTTCCTTTTGGGGAACAAAATCGGGCCGAAAAATATGTTATTCTCATCACGACTATCCAACAATCGAGTATGTATGTACTACCTGGACAACCAAAAAACAGTGGACAACTTTATGACGAAAAACAACGGCACAATAATTATAAATGGAGAGACACTCAAAAGCTCGCCGATACATCACTCCGTCCGAAAGATTAGTGCTATCTAACGTATTTCCTACCATTCCTACCAAAACACTTACCAAAGAACTAGAAAAACTCGGCCTTAAGCTCCTCTCCCCTATTACTTTCATTAGAATTAGCTCACCGCTCCCAGAATATAGTCACATATACAGCTTCAGACGACAAGTTTTCATTGATCCCGAACAATGTTCAATTCCTGAGTCTCTAGTTGTGAACTCTGACGACACATCATATCGAATATTCCTGACACAGGACAACTTTAAATGTTTTTCTTGCAAGAAACAAGGCCATACGGCGGCACAATGTAAAACCCCCTCTCTTTCTATAACAAGCACAAATACTCAAGAAAACAGCTCCGAACCAACTATGCCATCTGTACCCATAAAAGAAATAGAGGAAAACGCACCATCCAAAAACAAACGAAGTTTCTAAGAAATTATCACCCCTCCCACAACAGCTAATATCTAGCCCGAAAGGCATGAGTCATCGCTTCCAGATCCTTTCATCAAACCAATAGACAAAAGATCAAATAACAAAAAACACAAAGCTAACAGAAGCTTTATCCCTGCCGATAAGCTAGCTGAGTCAACAAAAGAGTTTATCACCAGCCACTCACCTTCATTTATTCTCAACTTCACACAAATTACAGATCTATTCGACAATGTGTTTGGATCCTCATAACCCATCAATATAATAAAAACCTATACAACCGACTTCACCGCCCTAATAGATATGCTAACTAAAATCTATCCACTATTTAAAGAAAAATCTATAAAAGGCAGATGCACCAAACTGAGAAAGAAATTACTAATGCATCTACAAATAGACCAAGACGATAACCACTCTGATCTCGAAAGTGACTCTTCACAAGAAATCTCCTTCTAATTCGAACAAAAACTATACCTAAATTCCAGAGCTAACTTTCAGCTATTTAAGCGCACAACATTGCTTCTCGTCCATACTGCAGTGGAACATCAATGGCTACTATAACAATCTTCCAATGTTTCAAATTCTAATATCAGAACAAAAAACAGACATTATCTGTCTTCAAGAAACAAACTTTAAACATGAAAATGAATAAGTTTTAAGAAATTTCCGAAATTTCTGCAAAAACAGGAATAACCGTCAAAGAGCAAGTGGTGGTGTCGCAATTCTGGTAAAGAACTCCTTAGCTGCAGACCTGATACCAGTTGATAGTAATATCGAAGCTATAGCAGTGAGGATAGAAGGAAAAATACCTTTAAATATATGTAGTATTTACTTACCTCCCGGAGAAAGTATAGAAAAACCAGAATTAGTGAATGTACTCGATCAAATTCCAGAGCCTCGAATCATAACTGGCGACTTCAACGCTTACAACTTTGCATGGGGATCATCACATATCGACTCATGAGGACGAATAGTTGAAGAAATTTTAGAGCAACTCAATTTATCTATTTTGAATGACCTACAAGATTCAACGTTCAATCTGGAGAATCGACTCCCCTTGACCTTACTTTCTGTGATCCTAACACTCCCTACCCCTTAGTAATCAACAACTATGAAGCTATTCCTAATAATTACTCCCATTCTCCTAAATGGAATATAAAAACTGCAGACTGGGATAAATTCTCACAAATAATAAACACAAAAATGAACTCCTGTGAATACACCGCGTAGATGAATCCTTCCATATCTTTCTAAGCTGCTGAAATATCAATAAAGAAAACACGAAACATCACTCAACACAAACCTGTGCCATGGTGGAACAAAGAATGCGAGGAGTCAAAAAAAGCCACCAAAAGGGCCTTCAATAAATACAAAAGAAACCGATCCATAGAAAATCAACTAAAATTCATGGAACTCAGGGCTAAATCTAGATTTATAGTAAAAAACTCCAAATGACAATCTTTGAGAAAATTCATATCAACTATTAATAGCTCTACACCAATGACTGAGGTTTGGAAAAATGTTAAAAAAGTCCCAGGGCTGCACACTAGCAATTATATAAACCTTCTTCGAACATCTGATAATATTATTACTGATGATTTTGGAATTGCAGAAGAGCTGGCAAGGACTTACAACGATAGATCATGCTTAGATGACAGAGAAGCCATACATGCTAACCAGACAATCGAAGTAACAGAAGGCAATAAAATCGGCGATAACGAAAAACATATCCTGAACTCAACCCTCTCTATATTGAATACAAGGAGGCACTACATTCTCTTCATGATACTAGCCCAGGATCGGACAACATTCCAACTATATTCCTGAAAAATCTTCCCCAAAGTGCTCACAAGCATCTGCTCAAACTCTTCAACGAGATATGGACAGGCCATACATTTAAAGCAATATGGTCAAAATCCATTATAATACCCATACTAAAATCTAAACAATCCAAACTCGACCCCGAATCATACAGGCCTATATCGTTGACTTGGGCAATGTGCAAATTACTGGAAAAAGTTATAAATAAGAGGTTATTATGGATTCTAGAAAAATACAACTTAATACCAGAACAAAGTGGATTCAGGCAGAATAGATCAACAATTGATAACATCTTAGACTTGGAAAGTGACATCCACAAAGCATTTGCTTTGAAACAATACTGCCAGGGTATATTCTTCGACACAAAAAGATCTTTTGACATAGCCTCCAGAGATCGCATCATCCGTAAACTTCAAACTTGGAACATTCAAGGAAACTGCCTATCTTTCATCAAAAATTTTCTAGAGAACAGGACATTATCAAGCGAAAAGACTCTTGAAAATGGAATTCCCCAGGGCTCAGTTTTTAGTCCTACTCTCTTTATCATTGCTATCAATGACATCCTACAAAATCTCAAACCACCCATGAAAGGACGCCTCTACGCTGATGATCTTGTTATAACATGCAAAACCAAAAACATCAACAACTTGCATACCATGACACTAGGCGCCCTAGTAGATCTAGAACTTTGGTAAAAAAAATCTGGTTTCAGCTTCTCAGCTCCGAAGACCCGCTGCATCCTTTTCAGCAAGCGTAAATCCAACAATATACCGCCTCTCAAGATAAACAATCAAGACCTGAAATACGAAACATCGATATTATTTTTGGGTATGACATTCAATCAAAAACTAGATTGGAAAGACCACTTAAAATCCCTGTTCTCCTCGTGCTATCAGAGACTCAACCTACTTAAAACCTTGACAAGCAATGAATGGGGCTCGGACCGCCAAACACTACTCAAGTTATACAGAACGCTTATTCGATCAAAATTGGACTACGGCTCAACTGCATATGCCTCAGCTAATAAATCATTGCTGGAAAAACTAGATAAAATATATAACTCGGCGATATATTGCCATTGGGGCATTTCGAACAACTCCAGTTGAAAGCTTATATAGTGAAGCAAGCGAACCTTCCTTAGGAAATAGAAGAACATTCCTTAGCTTAGCATATGCAGCAAAAATAAAGGCTCAACCAAGATATCCCGCCTATGGGAATACCATAACGGATAAATTCAGAAACTTATTCGACAACAAACTGAGATCTATGAGAGGGTCAGAGACTTCTCCAGCAAACTAAACATCACCCTTCCAGATCTTCTCCCCATAATCCTTACCTCATTTCCCCCATGGAATCTACCAAAACCAATATGCCTTACGGACCTCTCCAATTTACCTAAACAATCCACCAACCCAACAATCATCAAAAACAACCTTGAAAGCATACTAGAGAACCACAAGGATTATACCATACATTACACTGATGCCTCCAAAACTTCCGAAGGAACAGGAGCAGCAGTCAAAGGTCTTGATGTAAACCTTCAATTTAGATTACCCACATATATTTCTGTTTTTACTGGTGAATTGTATACCATTTATCGTGCGACCATCCTAATCAACTCACATGACGAACGGAATTTTCTGATCCTGACCGATTCACTAAGTTTAATAGAAATCTTGCAACAAATCTATACTACTCACCCATTTGCAATTGAAATCAAAAACCTACTCTACCTAGCAGAACAGAAAGCAAAATTGATCAAATTTATCTGGATTCCATCACATATAGGGATAACTGGAAACGATGAAGCGGACAGAACAGCAAGAGAAGCCATAACCGATTCAAATTCTGAAATATTATCTCAAGCAATAACAAATGACTTCCGATGTAAAATAAAAGACAGCATATTGATTGCATGGCAAAACCAATGGAGTCAGTCTACTTCTGAACTCCACAAAGTGAAGCACTCAGTGAAACAATGGCAAAACTTACCAACCTCTCGCAATGACCAAGTGCTCATTACCCGTCTACGCCTCGGACATACTCGGCTTACCCATGACCACATTCTGAACGGAAGAAACGCACCGATTTGTGAAACATGCAACGTACAATTAACAATTCAACATATTTTTGTTAATTGTCCACTCTATACCGCACAAAGAAATGCCCACAAGATACAGGGAGATTTAGAAACAATACTAGGTCCATACTGTATTCTGCAAAATATTAAATATTTTCTAAATACTATAGAGATAAAAAACAGATTTTAATATTGTTATTTATACATCTTCGCTAATAAATAAAATGGTTGATGCGATAGAATGAAATACAAATAAATATTTTTTACAAAAAATTGTACCGACTTTATTAGTTGGTGCACTGAAAAGTATAAAATAATATTAATTCTATTGGTGCTGTTACTTTTGAAGTTGTGCAGTTGCAGCTAGATTGGTAACTTTTGGCACCAACTTCACAAGTACCAGCCCCAATAGAATTAATATTATTTTATACTTTTCAGTGCACCAACTAATAAAGTCGGTCCAATTTTTTGTAAAAAATATTTATTTCACACTTTTGAGTGTAACATTAGTCACGAAAATCGTTGAACGTTCACTAATACCAATGAAGATAGTAGGTACTTATTCTATTACCCACGTATATTCCTTGCTTGTAGTTGTTATTATTGAGATCTCAGTACATCGCTGCGGAAATACGCTTGAATATTTTAGTTGTTACCATTTTAACACCGATTTTACTCGAAAACCGTAACTCTAAGGGGAAAATGTTCAGTATAAATGTTGCTACTAATAATTATGTCTTTCATGTACTGCAAACAGATTTTCAATTTTCGACAGAAATCGCCCTCTCCACATAGCGAAAATAGGTATATTTGAGAGTTTAAAATGTCTCTATGTCGAAAACCGTTACTCCTTTGAAAAAATGTTCCATTTAAACGTTTCCGGATATTGTCCTATCTGTAATTATATCAACGCAGATTTTCAATTTTCGACAAAATTTGCCCCCTCCACCCCCTTCGGGGGCGGTTTTCGGAGGGAACGAGATGTCGGATTCCCGTTTTTATGAATATGGGACCATTCACATACGAATTGTATACCTCCTCCTTTTGGGAAGTCGGTCAAAATAAAAAAAATATGAAGGAAGTGTGATTAGGATTCATAGAAAGAGTCACTATTATTTATAATAAAATGAAAAACTAAGAAAAAAAAATTTTTGAGTTTCATGATAAAGTTCTTATCTTCTTATTTGTATCGTTCTGATGTGTTGTGAAACTGTGTAATACAGGATGATTCATTGGGCAATGGGCATACGGCAAGGGTAGATAGGGCTCACGTAGCTAGTTCTAAAAAACTATATTTAATGAGTCTCTGATTTGTTATAACCAAGATTTATCCATTAAATCCGTTTTTTCATTTACTCATATCTTCCGAACCCAACCGTATATTTTTTTCATATTTACAGCAAAAAGTCTTCGTCCTGTATGGTACCGAATACCGAACAAATAAAAATAAAAATCCAGGTACGGACTTGTAAAAATCGAAAAAATTGAATCACTTCAAAACAACTGTATATCAAAATTTTGAAAACTCGTTAGCAAGTTTGGAAAGAGCAGAAAAAATTATGTCGGACCAAATGTGTTTGGTACTCTCGCATACAGTTTTAGTACTTATTAATTTGAGTCAAAATTAATGTTTTCGATGAACGGGTAGTACAAAATTGAGAATAAATATTTTTTACAAAAAATTGGACCGACTTTATCAGTTGTTGCACTGAAAAATACAAAATAATATTAATTCTATTGGTGCTGGTAATTTTGAAGTTGTGCCGTTGTAGTTTTTTGTTGTAGGCACCAACTCCAAAAGATGAAACGGAAAACGGACCCTGAATATGTAGGAAATTGGAATTCGACTAAACAAATCAGCCTCATATATATAAATCAGAAGCAAGATGATTAAATGGACACTTAGATTCATCACAGTGAATGTTCAGCTAAGTGGAATCACCCAAAGTGGAAAGTGGTAAGTGTAAGCTGCCTTTTGGTTTTATATATATATGATATAGCGAAAATACTAGGTGTGTCTTTTCTGAAAAATTACCCAAAATTATCTCAGAGTGGCCTTGTGTGAAAGTGATCAAAAGTATTTCCGGTTTATGGATATAATTTGTAACTTCAACTTTTGTATAAAGCTGTTTCCATAAAAATAGTGAAATTAGAAACGCAAAAAATCGGTAATACAGAATATAGAACGCGCATTTATAAAAGTATCTCAGTTCAAAAAAAAATCAAAAAGTCGCTATTGGATAAATGTCAAAAATATTTCTGGTTTATAGATGTTATAGCTGCAACTTAAGATAATTTGCGTTAAAAAAAACGTAAAGTTTACCTTTCCTGCCTCAGCTCTTTAATGGAAATCCTAGAAGGGTTCAAATGACTGTACAGGGTGTTTCGAGATGTTTTGAAATCAGGCTATCCTAGAAGATTAAGCAGAACTCGCTTTTTACCATACTACTTGATTTCAATATTTTTATAAAGTTCAAAATAAAGATCGATTAGAAAGGTATTCACCAGTTCAATTAATTAAGTAGGTAGTTTGCTAGCGTTTCTTTTTTGATCATTGACCGAAAAAATTATGTTTCCTTCCAAATTGCTGTTTGGATATGAAAGTCTCGCAGTTTCAGTCTCCCTCTCCATATGAAGACCAGGTTGGTTTTGGTATTGGTCTTGCATCGCAGCATTGGTCTTGGTATTGGGTTTTGGTCTTGCATAGACAGTTTTGGCCTCGGTCTTGGTCTTTCAAGACCAAGACCAGTGTTGCAGCATCACTAATTCGAATCTGTCAAAGACACAAGTGCTCTATCAAAATCTGATGTGTCCACTCAAACGCCATTTTTACCGCTCTCAATCAAAGTTCACCTAATGAATGATCAATGGCAAAGAAATATTTTCTATGCATGACCGGGCGATACAGTCCACATTATACATACATTTAGCAGGCGTAAAATGTCATTTTATCGCCCGTTGACTACTATAACGCCCACGAGCGGTAAAGTATTTTTTTTGAAACACACATGAAGTTGAACAAATTTTATCTATTACCATGAGAATATTTGGTACAATAAACAAAATATCAATTTATTAAAGAAATTATATCATAAACAACCCAAGTTTCTTAAACTTATAATTTTATATTATTAACACAATTTGAACAATTATGTATAGAAATATTAGGATTTGCTAGCTTGTTCTCTTGTAAGTTGCTAGAACACTCCGTATGATTTGGGTGACTAGTAAAAGGCATGTCAACATTCAAAATTTGGAGATTTTCATTTTATTTGCCACAGAGTCTTCAATATATCCTTCTGTCAACGTTTTAGACTTTCAACCAGCATGTCGCTTCATGTTGAGGACATCCTCACCTGCGTTAGCTAACATAGTCGTTGAGGATCGTCTCAAACAATGTCCTGTATAACGTTTTAGAGTAGGCAGTAGTAAATAAGTTGCTATTCTAAAAGGAATTTGACCAAATGTATTCTTTTGAACCATCTGATTGGAACATTTTCTATTATTATAGGTAATACATAAAAAAACATAGTATTATTTGTAGTAAGTAATGAAGCATCTTTTCGATATAAGCCGAGATAACTAGCTGATTTCTGCTCTTTTTCAACCACATTAAAATTGAGAGAATATGGCTTTCAGCATTTGGACTTTTCCACAAAAAGAGCAAGAAATACAGTTTCCGTATAGTTACCATCTTTAACATTATGCAATTTGCATCAGGTCACAAATTCATCGTAGACCTTGTCGCATATTAGATATATGAGACATTTGTAAGATAAAAAGGTTTTTGTCTTATAGACTTAGTTTCTATGGTAATGTTTTCGAATAGGTATATGGATTATGGTTTTAACTCATAACCCTGTACAAGATACAATAACATATACGTATAGAAACTTGAAACAAAATTTATAATACCTAATTTATAATAACATTCATTAATAAATAATTAGTCAACTGGTCGTGCATAAAATGTTGTATGTATTTCGGGCGCAAACAGCGATTATGGACCATACACGTTAATATCCCTCGTTGCTGTCCATAAGGGTCTGTTTTACGTCCTTGACACATAAATAACTTTTTTGGAGTCAGTTAGCTTTGAAATATACACTGCCACAATAAGTACTCTCCTAACAAATTAAAAGCACAGAAATAGATGACAATATCTCGGCCGAGCTCATGTAGACCAACAGATACTCAATAAATATAAATTGATAAAGAAAAAAATTTATTTTGGTTTATATTGGTTGAAACATCATTTGTCACTTTTAGCTTCCTATTTGTGTTTAGCAAAGACAAGTTCTGATTTTCAGAGGCCTTCTGCGAATGATTTTTTTTTGATCGCTCGATATATATATATTCAAAATCTAGGAGTTCCACATATTATTAAAGTAAAGATTCCACTCCATATAATGAGAAATGAGTAGTTATCAAAACAATTCAAACAATGAATATATTTCAAAACAATCATTATTCATTATTAGATCGAACTTCAAAATTGCCTGAATTATCTCTTAACACCATCTATCCGAATTATTTGACAGTGGATTGAATTGCTCAAACAGAATATATATTCAGAAGAGGAGACTCGCTGAAAATTAGTAGGCCGAGACGATAAATGTCATCAAGAAAACAACGAGTAACCTAAATAATTCGAGTAAGCCGAGCATGAGATGCGTTTGAACTGAAACAGAATGTAATATAATTTGAAATATTGTTCTGTTTTGTGGGTTCGTGGTTATAATATGAGTGAGCATTTGTCTTGTCATTTCTGAGATAAACAGAATTAGGTATCTATTCCAGTAAGTTCGAAGAGAAATGGGGAAAATAAGGTTCCACGCGCGGGGTCGACTTTGGTTTATCGATTTCCAGATGAACCGTCAATTTCTGGATACTCATTTGCTTTGATATTTTTGAACAGACTTATTTCATACTTGGAATAAGAAGTCGATAATTGTACAGGTGCATCTTTTCCACTAAATCTACAAAGTTATAATGAATATTCTCATTGTACATTGATTTTCAAAAGCTACGTTACTGCGCCTCTAATCCTCGGGTGATATGTTGAAAATGTTCAACTGTTTGGGATCTGGAACCATTGGCGTAGATAGAACATATAAACCAAAATCTAAATTATCACAAACAAACCAATGCATACTTTCACCCGACAATTGTTTTGCTAACAAAGTTTGCGTCTTTAGACGTAAACTTCACTGATTAGTTGACTTTATAATAAAACTAGCTTCTGACCGCGACTTCGTGCGCGTGAAAAACTGCATTCAAATCCATGCAGACAGAAGCGGCTCAACGACGATTCAATTCCATTTTGTAGTTTTTTTTGAGTTATGCGTGTACAAACATACGTACAGACAAAGAGATACGGTAAAATAGAAACTAAATTCCAAGTTAAACATCTAGCAAGATATCGGCGAAAATTCCTCTCAATTCTATGTCGTAGTCTTTGCGTGATGCGCGTACATTAACGACCATGAGAGTGACAGAACTCCGGTTCTAGATATCGGACAGCAAACAGATTTCTTATAGGCACTCTCCAAATATGTCCGAAGATCTTCTAAAAATGTGATTCAAATCGATCGAGCCGAATAAAAGTAGTTCGTGCACAAACATAATTTGGATTGTTCTTTATATATATATATATATATATATATATATATATATATATATATATATATATATAGATTTATCTAGAGACCTCACCCAAAATAAATAAATAAGTTGTGTGATAAGAGAAGTAGTAGGTATTGTACTCAATGAAAGTATGTTATTCCTCAATCTTTAACTAGTTAATGTTCAGCCATTTATATGTGTAGGTATCATGAATATCGATTAGTCTTAGTCGGTCATGTGGCATTAAGTACTCTTGGAGAAAGCTGTTTGTATTAGCGCCAAATTATTGCATATTATTTTTACTTCAAATATTATTGAATTCATTATATTTTATATTGCCTTAAATACCGAATAAAGTTCTAGAAGTACATCGTATACTTTGTAACTTCCAGTTTTTATTGCCATTTTTCTTGCATAAGGTGAAAATACATTTGATATGATTCTTTTATTGATTTATATTTTAAAATAAATATAATTTTTCACACTTATGAGTACTGCGTGGTACATTATATATCCTTAAAATATACTACTTTATTCACAGTTTTATGTTCACATTTGAGAAAACAAGTTACCTTTTAAGATTGTTACCAACACAACGTTTTACAGCCGTAAACTTGACTAATGTCCTCCTGTTAAGAAACCAGCTGAACAAATTGTTCGCTTTAACTCAAGAGCTATTAAATTTTTGTTTCTGTCCAATGACAGGATGTGCAGACAGCCCATCTTTATCTATATATGTATGCTATCCGTCCTTTAGAGATTCTTTCTAACCACTGAAGAATATACCAGACACCTGGGTCGGCTTCGTTGTGTTACGTTACGGCTCGCGTTTTGAATAAAAACACACTTCGAAGGAGTGAAACTTGTAAGCAGTTAAAGTTTGTAATAATAAATTAGGAGAGTCAAAAACGTGACACTTTTTTTCAATTGATTAATTCTCTCCGCTAAGAACAATGACTGTGTGGCATTTTTGTCTACGGCTCAACTTTGATGTTTTTTATATATTTTTGTTGGTGCTGGCTTTGGTATAATATACTGAATTAATTAAAATTACACGTCAGTATGAATTCATTTAGGCGATTTATTGCCAACGAGCAACTTCCAACTAAATGTTATAAAATGTATATGTTGATATTTATGGATACATTAATATTTGCGTTTTAGATTGATGAAATAATATTATGCGTACACGCTCTATACCAGGACTATAGATGGTACCTTAGACGTTTAAGGAAAACTATTCGTAGGATTGTTCTGAAAATTGTATTATGTATATTATACCTACTGATCTATCGACTGAAAATATTTTCAGCCTTGCGACGTCATGGACATTTGTAATTGATGGCTATGAAATCTTTCCTGTTTTTGGTTAATTTATTACAAATTCACGAATTAATCACAACAATTACAAAAATGGATTGGGGATACTGTCGGAGGACTGGGACTTAAAAAAAGCATACTCTGTTTGCTCACCGAGCTTTCGAGAAAATTTATTCTCTTCATCAGGGCTAAAATTAATACAAAACGATGTATAAATTCAAAAAAAATTCGATAAATATATATTAGACTTACTGTGCAACTTGAGGTTTAAAATATGTTAGTTAAACTACAGTATGGAAAGAGCATCCTCATTACATATAATTACAATGTTTCAATACCAATATTGTAATTATATGTAATGAGGATGCTCTTTCCATACTGTAGTTTAACTAACATATTTTAAACCTCAAGTTGCACAGTAAGTCTAATATATATTTATCGAATTTTTTTTGAATTTATACATCGTTTTGTATTAATTTTAGCCCTGATGAAGAGAATAAATTTTCTCGAAAGCTCGGTGAGCAAACAGAGTATGCTTTTTTAAGTCCCAGTCCTCCGACAGTATCCCCAATCCATTTTTGTAATTGTGTAATTGTTGTGATAATATATATATATATATATATATATATATATATATATATATATATATATATATAATAATGGAGATGCTCTACACCTTTGTGCTTTTATTTAGTTGGACACAACCACCACTAGAAGCGGATCACGTGATTTCAAGCTTGTTAGCTTTCATCAGCGCCACATAAGTGGAAGCTGTATCCAACTAGACAAAAGCAACTGGAAGATAGTCGGAATTTACCAGACCAGATCTACCAGCGGGACACAATTCGCGCCACCTAGGTATCGAGAGCCTAATTACGTTTAACGTAAGGATATGTGTAAATTGAAGATTTCTATTTCATAAATGAAAGAATATATAATATATAATAATGGAGATGCTCTACACCTTTGTGCTTTTATTTAGTTGGACACAACCACCACTGGTAGATCTGGTCTGGTAAATTCCGACTATCTTCCAGTTGCTTTTGTCTAGTTGGATACAGCTTCCACTTATGTGGCGCTGATGAAAGCTAACAAGCTTGAAATCACGTGATCCGCTTCTAGTGGTGGTTGTGTCCAACTAAATAAAAGCACAAAGGTGTAGAGCATCTCCATTATTATATATTATATATTCTTTCATTTATGAAATAGAAATCTTCAATTTACACATATCCTTACGTTAAACGTAATTAGGCTCTCGATACCTAGGTGGCGCGAATTGTGCCCCGCTGGTAGATCTGGTCTGGTAAATTCCGACTATCTTCCAGTTGCTTTTGTCTAGTTGGATACAGCTTCCACTTATGTGGCGCTGATGAAAGCTAACAAGCTTGAAATCACGTGATCCGCTTCTAGTGGTGGTTGTGTCCAACTAAATAAAAGCACAAAGGTGTAGAGCATCTCCATTATTATATATTATATATTCTTTCATTTATGAAATAGAAATCTTCAATTTATATATATATATATATATATATATATATATATATATATATATATATATATATATATATATATATATAAATTTTATCTCGAAAACGGCTTTAAGGCTTTTGATGAAATTTGGTATATAGTTAAGGTTCTGATTTCTAAGATTATCGATATAAGTGTTTCCCCTGACAAAACGTGAAGGTGTCACCTTCGAGGTCTATAAACTTTTTCTTGAATGGTTCGGCAGATTTGGATAAAAATTTACGAAAAGGGGTCTTAAGACCCGAGAAATCGATTGGAGATACTTGCATTTTCAATGGGTGTGACCCTCGAGGTCTATGCAAGCTTTTTTTGGAATAGCTCCTCGGATTGCGATAAAAAAATCAATATGTGGTTTATGGGTTGACAAGTGATATAGCTGAGTTCTGGTATGTTTCACATTCATATTTAGTTTGAAATCTGTAAATTATGAGCTATGTGAACGATAAAAGCAATATTTACCGATCTTCCGATCGCAATACATTTTAACTAGAAATATGCACATTTTTGAACTAAGATTAAACATCCTTAGTACTTAACTCTTATAGACCCACTCTAAATTCTGTGTTACCTGAGCAAAGCTCGGTCGCCCAGATATTTATTACATAATTTGCAAAATAATTCACGAAGTGTTTGTTATACATTGGCGCATCCAATACTTGTCTAATAACATGTGTTTTAAAATCTGTTTTGACTGTTTGCTCAAGGTGAAGGGCAATAAGCTGGTATAAATAAACAACCTTTATTTTTTAATCAAAATTATTATGTTTGCAGCAGCTTTTCTTCGAATTGATATTTGTCTACTACTATTCATCTTGACTAGCGTCAAGTTTCCCAGGACATAAATGCCTCAAATATTATAAATGTTGTGATAACAGTAATCTTTTGCGTAAAGAAATAATCATTGAAAACGTCGTCTAATTTTAATTTTATGTCTTATCTTTTATTTGACCCTAAATGACATACAAAATATTATAGTTGTGAAAAAAATTATACAGTGTTCCTGAGATAGCGCAAACGTTCGGTTGATTCATTTGAGAATTCTTGTGGTTGATGAGTCTCGATGGTTTATTTATCACGATGGATATTAATGTTTGTCATTGTGCTATTGCAAATGCAATCAAGTTATGTAGATTGTCGAAGATCTGGTGGCGGTGGAAGAAGTAGATCTTCCTATAGTTGTGGGTATATTTTTCCATGTACTTATTTGGTTTTCTTGATCGAAAACGTTTATTAAAAAAGATAAGGTCTAGTCAGGTTAGCCCAGAGTCGGTTCAACTCTTTTGAAGGCGTAAACTACTCTTTATATGCTATTGGCAACAAATTAATTATAGATAATACCTATAATCCATTTAAAAAATAAAGAGTATACTAAATTAGGATAATAAAGGGATATACGTATGTCTTCTGCTATATAAGCATCCTCATACAAAAGTTACCCTTTTATTATCGTAATTTATTAGTTTTGAGTCAGAAAAACATTGTTGTTAAGTCATGATTGGTGAAGATTTTGAAGGAGTAGTGGGGGTTTTTCTCCACAATTTCTATGCTAATGGAAAAAGTACGGTTTTGGAACGCCCATTTGAAGCGCCAATGTTTTCTACACCAAAAAGGTACTGTTGGTCGTAACATCTAAACATAAAAATGATTTTTCTCCAAAACGGTCGACTTCAAAGCTCACGACCAATAGTGTATTTTTTGTGTAGAAAACATTGGCGGTCCAAATGGGCATATCAAAGCTGTAATTTTTCCATTGGCGTAGGAATTGGGGAGAAAAACACGCACTACTCCTACAAAATCTTCACCAATTATGACTAAACACAAAAAATTTCTGACCCAAAACTTAGCCTATTATGAGTGGAAAATGCTTACAAAAGCTGTTTACTGCAAGATAAACGATTCCAAGATATTCACAAAAAACATTTTTTTTCTTTCAATTTCAACACCCTGTATCTCGAAAATGGTGCATTCTAGAGGATAAGTTAATATACTTTTTTTCCATTTTTTTGGACGAGCTATCACATCGTCAAGTCCTGCGCATATATTATAAAACATCCTGTATATTTAAACCTAATGAAAATAATTGCTAACACCGTATTAAGGATATATATACGTATCTGTTCTCTGCTACTGCTACATCTACCTGATTGTTGACAAATATTATTATTATTATTAATGCGTTAAAAATGTACCACTTTCGAATAAGAGCGAAGTAGTTTGCATGCTTTTTAAATAATAAATGATTTTACAATTATGATCATAATTAATTTGTTAGTTTCACTTAGGTATTTATCCGATATTTATATTACTGAGGTATTTAAAAACAGGTAAAATTTTAGCACCGGCAACACCGTAGATTCTTGAAAATAATAAATTGTGAAATCCGTCTATTTGGTTTTACATATATTGATATTATAATTATTAGAGCCTTTTACGAGTTGAAAACATTTTCAAATGATTACTTATAATTGTAGGATTGTATTTAATACAATATGTCGTTAATTTCAAGCCATATTTTTAAATTAATCGGGAAAAACCATTACGTGACCTTGAGAATCCAACATTTTTCTGTAAATAATGCTTCTGTAGCCAGAAGTGAGAGATAAACCGCTCTCACCTCTGCAAACTACAGTTTGCATTGATCAGCTATTATCTAAAGTAACCAAAAGAAAATTCCATAGGTAACTAATATCTTAGATATGCTTAGAATGCTAACCCTGCAAAATTGACACGTCCCTTTGACATAATAACGTAAACACAACAGCAATCGAATTTAAACTGTAACAGAACTATTTTAAAGGTCTCTACTCTCTCTATGTGCTAAATATCTGATATGGATGTAGAAAGAAAGTCGCGTAATGTTGGTAAACTTTTGTACTGAATAAAAAAATAATTATTATTTCTACTATATGCTTTGATTTGTATTGTCCAAGTGTTTATTCTAATACTAAGATTTGTACAAAATAAACAGCGGTAGAACAGTAAACTTTTTCAAAATAACAAAATAATCTAAAATGGATAACCTATCCTATATCAACATAAATCGCGCACGTGAACATTTTTTTATCAGTGATTGCATAGTGCTCATCTGCCCTTCAGAATCAAATACCTATAGCTTTTCACCTAAGCTTCCACATTTAGATCCATTGAAAATTTGCCTGATCTAAAAATTCACATTGCGACTCTCGTTTCATCACCGCTTGTCTCGTCTGACTTATCATCGTATGAAAGATACCAAGAGTCTGATAATTAGATTTTGTCTTCAACCTTTCGCCTCTTTTTATGATTATTTATTTATTATTTATCCTGATAGCAAGCTCATACGTCAATCTGCATATGTCTGTAGGTAATACCAGGATCCATAATGTATTTTGTCGATATCCAATCAGTCGGTGAGGTCTTCTTGAACCTTAGGCAGTCAAATTGGTCTTCGACCCATTTGATGCACGCATTATTCTTCAGATATATACAAGGATTAAAGCTGTTTATTTGTACAATTCCCAAATTCAGGATATAAAATTTTATAATATCACTTCTTGTATGCAAAATCATCCAGCAAGGTTGTACCATTACCTGTTTATTATAGCAGTTTCGGAAGGCGATGTGGAAAACTTGTTAAAACTGAATCAATCCTCAATTATATTGGCATCTATTGGTAAATAGTATAGTTATTTGCTTCGCACAGGATCAAATTTTGTTAGAGAGTTTTCGTTTTATTATTTATTGAAAACTGTTAATATAGGTATAGTGAAATCATTCGTTATTCGAAATTAGGACACTTTCTATTCTAAACTATAAGATGAAAAGCACGACCATCTTGTTGGGCCAAATTCATCATCTAGTCCACGTCTAGCTCGTCAGATTTATATGATTTTGGTCTATCACTGATTTTACGTTTATTAGAGAAGCCAGCTTCCTTTCATTACCTTTCGTATTATCTAAAGACAAACTACACACAATTAAGCAATGCCGATTATCATTATATACTTTATTATTTTCCAGCGAGGCCTTCCTCCCATCCATCCCCATCGTATCATCGATCTCCTTCTTACCATCCTTCGCCATCATACCACCCCTCTCCATCCTTTCACCCGTCTCCATCCATTCATCGCTCTACATCCTTTAACCCTTCTCCATCTTTCCACCCTTCGCCGTCCTTCCACCCATCTCCATCTTTTCACCCCTCTTCATCTTTTCACCCATCTCCATCTTTTCGGCCATCTCCATCCTTTCATCCGTCTCCATCCTTTCATCCGGCACCATCTTTCCACCCGTCTCCATCCTCCCACCCATCTGCATCGCGCCTATCTCCTACACATCACCCAGCTGTAAGCCACCCAGCCAGCTTATCCTACCCATCATATCATCCACCTTCATCTCCACCTGCATATAAACCCCCAAGCGCACCACCAGCTTACAAGCCACCAGCATCTAATGGACCCATCGGACCACCTAAACAACACAACCAGCTTAATAATGGACCACAACCAACCGGTAGGTAAATCACTTGAAATTTCTTTGAATAGAGAAAATATATTCTAGATAATTTTGTATAAGTTTTCATGATAAGAATTATGATTTTAGAAAATTTCACTGTTATCGTGTAAAGTTTTCCGTGTTCAGTTTTCAACTAAGTCCAAAAAACATATTTTTGTCTGTCTTTGCCAAGCTTATGTGAGAAACGGACGGGCAAATTTTATTGCTTTCCTTGTGTTTTGCTAGCCTTCTATCAATGCCCATATCAGAGGAAGACAGAAAAACCAGCTATACTGAAATGAATCGCATACTATTTTGACTGACGACCCAAACAGAGAAGGTGTATAATTCAAGATGTTAGTATGTTATTTTATGGCTTTTCGCGTCTTTCAAATAGTAAACCTACTGCAATTTTCATGATTCCTTTTTCATTTAAAAGAGGACTATTGAGAACTGCTCCCATAAAAAAATCGATATTCAATATGTCCTTCCTCAAAAACTACTCCCAAGAGGGATCAATTTTTTCAAAAATCGAAAATTTGAGACAACAAAATCAAAGAAGGAACCATATCCAGCAACGTTTATTCTGGGCATTTTTTTAAAAAATCATAGGCTTCCGAGGTATGTAGCATAGATTGAAATATGTGGGTTTTCGCTATATGGTCTGGGATTCGTTTTTCGAAAATTGGAAATATCAGATAGTAAATTATATGTACAGCAGTGGTAAAGTTTGACATAGGTATTTGAATTTGCGGGATGTTTTGAAATCTCTTGAACATTCATAAAAAAATCTGTGGACAAACAGTAGAATTATATACCTCCTCTGGTTCGTCGGTCAATTAAAAAAGGTTTTATTGGAATCCAATATATTCTTCCCCAAAAAAACATGCACCACAGTGGGTCGAGAGAGAATTTTCAACCAAAAATTGAAACTTAAAGACGGAAATATTAAAGAAGACACTATATCCGGCAACATTCAAATTGGACATATTTCAAAGAATTTAGAGGTTTTGATTACTCATAAAACTAGGACAGACTATTAGTTGGTGCACTAAAATGCAGAATAATATTAACTACTAGTCGTTTTGTGGTCAAAATTCGACCGAAACTCATAATTTTTTCAAATTCAAACGTTATTGAGGTTTTTTCGAAAAAGATATAATAATTGTATATAATTTTTGGCAATTTCTTTCTATTACGTCATTTGCAAGCTTGTACATTTTGTCTCTCGGTTTTTTGTCTCCCTTCTTTTCGCGTCTGTCGACAACACAACCTCGAGATAAAATTTAATACTTTTTCCCTTGTATAATAAATAACTAGTTTTTTTTAATAACTAATAAGGTCGAGTTTTCTTTAAAAAAAATTATACCTAATACTATCGGTACGAGATGTTTTCCCACTTGTACTGCTGGCATCGAAATTTCTTTACACCTTACACCATTCGTTCCTGGCTACATTAGACAGAAATATTTACGGTGTATACTAACCCACTGTCAGGTATTTCGAAAAAATACGTTTATGAAAACTTTAATTGTGTCGCCTTATATTATAAGCCAACATCGCATGATAGCTCTCTTAGCAGTTTTTGTCTACCACATCTCCCCATAATATTTTTTACAAAAAAATGGATCGACTTTATCATTTGTTGCACTGATAAATATAAAAGAATGGACCGACGCTATTAGTTGGTGCACTGAAAAATACAAAATAATATTAATTCTATTGGTGAAGTTGTGCAGTTGCAATTAGATTGATAACTTTTGGCACCAACTTCACAAGTACCAGCACCATTAGAATTAATATTATTTCGTATTTTTCAGTGCATCAACTAATAACATCGGTCCATTTTTTTGTAAAAAATATTTATTACTCACTTTTGAATGTAACATTAGTCACGAAAATCGTTGAACGTTCACTACTACCAATGAAGATAGTACCTACTTATCCTATTATCCAAGTATATTCTTTGTTTGTAGATGTTATATGTTATTATTAAGATCTCAAAACATCGCTGCTGAAATACGCGTAAGTATTTTAGATGTTACCATTTTACCACCGCTGCAACTCGAAAACAGTAACTCTAAGGAAATAAAGTTCATTATAAATGTTGCTACAAATAATTAGGTCTTTCAAGTGATACCCACAGATTTTCAATTTTCGAAAAAAATCGCCCTCTCCACATAACAAAAATACACATATTTGAGAACATAACATGCCTTTATTTCGAAAACCGCAACTCTTCTGAAAAAATGTCCAACTTAAACGTTTCAGGATATATCTTTGATTATACCACCAAATATGGGACCATTTCTCAAGCCTCCTCTTTTGAATGAATCATTAAAATCAGAGTAAGATTACTAATATGAAGCGTTCAAAAAAAGCAGACAGTCGAATTGTATACCTCCTCCATTCGGGGTTCCTCGGTCAAAAATACCACCTGCTTTACATAATATTTGATTGCCACACTAACTCTATCCTCAAATGTTATTCTTTCTTTCTGAAGTAATTTCTGCAAATCGCTTGAAAAGGTAAATTTATTGGTTTAAACTAATTAATTGTTCGAGAGAAATTTTGTCTGTAGATTTTATCTTCAATGTACTTCTCGTATTTATAGAAATAAAAAGGGAGCAGCTAAATCCTTGTACATGTTGTCTCAAGGCTTGCTTTCCTAGGATGCGTGGAGCGTTATGCAAGCAACGGTAGCATATCGCGCCTTAGTTGCTTCTAAAGAAACAATAGGGCCCGCTTTCCTAAGACGCACGCGTCACGCAACACCTGCAAATTTCGAAAATCACACGCAGAAGTCGAGCGACAGGCAACTTCAACGTGGTTTGGTGCCAAGGCTTGCTTTGCTAAATTTGTACCTAACCTAATCTATATAATTGAAAATGTCAGGCAGCGATGAACTGTTAATTGAAGTAGTTAAAAACCACCCTGTCTTTGATAATCTGCAGAATAAGGATTACCATAACAATCAGGTTAAAGAAAACGCATGGAAAGCGATTGCTACAGTGTTGGATAAAAGTGGTATGCACTAGAATTTTTGCTCGTCTTCAAATAAATATATTTTATCAGTAGTGCAAAGCAACCCGTTCTTGGAACATCTTGTCTTCTTCTTTCCGATCTAAGTAAGCGAGGCACGCAAGTTCATCTTCAACTGCATCTTCAATAAACGTATATAATAACATCTCTTCCTCGTTCATCACTTCCGTCACGCACTTAATCTAGCAAAGCACTGCTCCCCGCGATGAGCAAAGATTTGCGTTCGCAATTCGAGACGCTTGAAAAATTTACTACACGCGAGTCGCACCAAGCGTCCTAGGAAAGCAAGCCTAAAGGTGAATTATATCAAAGAGAACCTGGAATGTTCGATACTGCTTTGAAATTTGACATGGTAAATAGCTATATAGTTGAGCGTGTAGACAAATTATGATGAAAAGGAATGATACAATTTAGTTTAATCAATAGTAGTCATTGAATACTTTATTATTTTTCAGCGAGGCCATCATACCAACCATTTCCATCCTCCCACCCATCTTCATCGCACCCATCTCCTACTAATCACCCAGCTGTAAGCCACTCAGCCAGCTTATCCTACCCGGCATACAATCCCCCTGCATATAAGCCCCCAACGTACCATCCGCCATCATTAAATGGACCCATCGGACCACCTAAACTACACAATCAGCTCAATAGTGCACCACAAGGACTTGGTAAATTATTTAAAATCTGTTGTTTTCAATGAAAATAATAACCTCTTAGATTTTTTATGAATGAAACATTTTCTTGCTTTTTTACAGGAACTGGAACAGTGAGACCAATTGGTTTTGTTCCTCCTGGAAATACAGGTGAAACAGAAACAAGCCGGTATGAACATAAGCATCCAATTATTCAATCCAATGTTCTTTTTTATAGGAAGTGGGACTGGAACCAGTAATTCCCGACCAATTGGCTTTGTACCACCAGGTCAAACAGGTAACATTTTACTCCAACTTTATATGCCTACTATTTTGTTTAGAGTTTTATTATATAGTAATAAATCTCTAAAACTTCTAGGAAATAATAATCATGCTGGAAAGCCAATAGGACCACCAAAGACGTCCTCACCTGTAGGGAATCAACCACCATACAATCCACACTATAATCCTCAACAACCTCCTGCGTACAATCCAGCAGGATATGGTCCTCCAGCTTTCAATCCTGCTGGATACGGACCACCTCCAGCCTATCATTCTGGAGGATATGGATCACCTGCGGCATATCATCCTGGAGGCTATGCCCATCCTCCCGCCTACCATCCTGGAGGCTATGTCCAACCCCCCGTCTATCATCCTGGAAATTATGGCCCTCCTACAGCATATCATCCCGGAGTCGGAAGTAGCAGAATGACAATCATCAATAACAATAACAATAATCACTATAATAGTCATGGTGGTGGATATGGATACTCCCCACCAGTGTATCACTACACATCTCATGATACTGGTAGTGGATCATTGGGATTCTACTTAGGCTATTCCATGGGCAGGATATCCACTCCAAGCTACGTCTATCATAGTCATAGATCTAGTTTTTATGACAGTAGTCCCCGATACGATCATTACACGGTCCACCATTACTATCATAACAGTGAATCCATACCTAGAGAGGCGGAAATTAGACCGAATGCTGTCGTAACATGTGTTGGTGATACTGCATCCTTTTGTCCTGCCAATACAACATCTCTTTGTACCAACAACGGTGCTGTGATGTGTGTTGCGAGTGCAGTGTCGACGGTACCATGCATGAACGACAAGCAGGCAAACTGTGTAAAAACTACCATTCCCTGTGTAAATAGCACTTCACCAGAATGCAAACAAAGTACTCAGAATACAACAACAATCAGTATTCCTTGCATATCTACAGCAAAAATTTACGGTTCTGTATCTTATGTCAATAACTCCATAGTTATTTCCAATAGTACCACAAAAATGAATTCAACTACAACACCGCTGCAGACAGGTTTTACAACGAATAACAGTTCAAGTTATTCATTTGATACAACTACTGTGAGTAGTATAACAACAACCCCAACAAACATAAATACGTCGACTGTGAAACCTGTGGATGAAAAGAAAGAAGCTCCAGAGGTATTTTGTGTTACTATACTGGCATTACCTGCGCAGTCGCCTCCACCTCCACCACCACCTGGTGAAATTCTATTTCAAGAGTCGAAACATTTATTTGGAGAATTTGTTGTAAAAGTTTTGGGTCTTGACTAATGACTAAACTTAATGAGTGTGAATTCATTCAATTATTATTTCGCATCTTTCCTCATATTGTTTTTAACATAATATAGTTATTTATAGCTTACCTACTTGCCACAAGGACTCTCAATGAAACATGTGATACTTATTTAATAATAAGATCAGAATTGTTTTTTTTTATTATAATATGATTATTGTGTCTTATAACAGTTACTACTGCCTTAATTAAACAATTAATATTTGAAATCGATTTTTAATTATAGCATTATTTGTCAATCAGGTCTCAAATGATTTCTCAATTTTCACAAATTAAATATTCAATTATCATTCTGATCTTAAAAAACTTCAATGCACACAATATTTTAATCCAAAATTTGAGATCTGTATGTCTTGTAATCTGCATAAAAGTCTACTAGCCTATCGAATTTGAAATAAAATATCCTATATATTTTTATAACTTTGGACTACTAAAACTTCGGCATATATTTTTTATAACTCAAGTTAATTCATTTCTATCCATCAATCATAAGAATAACAGAATATCTACAAGTAGAAACATAAAGAATGTTTTACTTAACTAGTTGCTCAAATTGAGCTATACAGTAAGTAAAACGGTATTCAAATTCTCTTAGAACATTACCAATAATTCTTCGTGTTATATTCCGCGTCTCTTGTCGTATCTTTGCCAGCAGTTCTTCTTCATCATAAAGTTTTTTACACTTTACTTGTAAGGTAACCCCATAGACATTTATCACAAAGATTTAAATCGGGATATTTATGATTGGGGTATTACTGAGCTATTGTGGGAAGTAGCTCATTCCTTAAAAAATAAATAAATAAATAAATAATAATAATAATAATAATAATAATAATAATAATAATAATAATAATAAAATAAAATAATAAATAATAAATACGTTTCACCTGTTAATTTATTCTGAAAAAAATATATCTTCTACTATTTCGGCCCATACATTGAGCTGTCTCTTAAAAATGGGAATTTTCTGCTGCCCAATATCGTACATTTTGACGATTAACGTGACTGTTGTGGTGACTGTTTATAGAGAAAGTTTGACGTAAATGACATCGACATCGGAGGTGAAGCAAGTATCAAAATGAATTTCGGGTTACACTTGTGGCGTAAATACTGCACGTAAGAGTTGTTGCCTAGATCTTTGGCAATAAAGTACCTGCTTGATACTTGTTTCAAACTGGAAGATTATTTTGAGACATTGATAAAAGTAATTCTTCTTTTAAATACACTGGTTCTCGAGTTGGAGGGTTGTAGATTTGTTGTTTCCGTAATTTTTTTACCCTACAAAGTGACATAATTAACAATTATAACAAAGTAGAAGTTTTGATTGATTGAAATATTTAATTGATTGAATCAATCAAAAGTTCTTATTTCTATTTTTCTGGAATGGTGACTGTCGTACTCAACAAATCTATTTGGCTAGGTCACTGTTTTTTTTTTGGTGCATTTATTTATATCTATCTGATTTACTTACCGAAATGTATTCCAGTCAATACGAATGTTTACACAATATAACTAGACATAGGTACCTAGCTACATTCTATTGATTCCCTTTGCCCAAGAATTTATTTATAATTCAGCATATCAAACGGTTGCACAACGTAAAGCAAATATGAAACTTGTGGACAGTTTCAGATTGTATTTACTGTGGTTTCCATTCAAATACGGATTTCAAATACGCGATAGGTAGGGAACAGAGTTGTCATATTTCAGCATCTTCTCACAAATATATTTTATTATCGTCGATGGGGTTAATAGAATATTACACCATTAACTTACAATAATAGTTATCTTGTGAGATTTTCTTTCTGCACTTTCAATTTTATTTATAAACTATATAGAATTATAATCTCTTGATCATATTTTTTTAAAGATTGCAGCTTACTTAGGATTAGAAAGTATGAATCAATAAACAACCATTGAATCAATTATGTAATCACTTCTCCGGAATATCGCTAATAGTAAATGAGTAGCAGTAAATGGGTAATAGGTACCTATATTTTTTAGATATGTATATTCTATCAACACAATTAAAATAGTTATAAGCATACATTTAATAACCATATTGAGTTTTGCATCATTCTCTAACCAGACATTCTTCCAATTATTAAAAATGTGACTATTTTTTCAAATGTTGACTACAAACATTGGCTGATCTATGATGCATCAGATTGAGTCATTAGTCTAAAGGCGACCACCAAAAGAAACACGCGCTATTTGTCGTTATTAATGACAGAGCTCATTGTCGAAATTAAAAAATAATCCATTAAATTATATGTATGTCGACAGACATATACACATGTGGAATTACAATATTGCTTTCCACTAAATCTAACCATGATCGAATTTGTTTAGCTCCATGATGTTAGATGGAAAATAGTGCAAAAAATCATTGAAAGTATGATCATGTGATTGACATTTAGATTTTCTTGTTAGCCGGTCGGTTTTTGTGACAAATCTGATTTACAATTTTTGGCTTTTATAGTAGCTGTTAATAGCTGAGTAGTCTTATTCTGAATAAAAACAACATGAACTCAAATTGGGTCCTACTCGTTTTATTTTGGACTTCCTGGATTACTTGATACTGCTATTTATTTATTATTTAATTTATAAATTTATAATTCCATTGACATTTCAAGCATTTTCCTTATTGACTGGCGTCCAACTTTATTTCGTCCCTTTATCCTGTTTTTTCCATAATTCTTTGAAGGTGGCATAGCCAGCTTAGTTATCTCTCTTCTGTTTTACTCTAACTGCATTTCTTATTTTATCCATTTTTGTAATTTCTTCGATGAAAAACCAAAATATCCTCTCTTCTGCTGTTAGATATTCTATTTTTGTCCCTCCTCAGTAGGTTACAAGATTCGTTGCCGTACATAAATTAAGGATCTTTCTGATTTAGTCTGCTTTTTTATATTTTGATATCTTTTTATTTCCTAGGAACTTTTCTTTCAGGTTTGGAACTGTGAAGTTTATAGTGCGTTCATAAAGTATGAAAACGCTTCAATAACTTCTAAAATATTAACATATTTTTTTAATTTTTTTAAATGGGAAGGCCAAAATTTCACACTATAAAAGGCGAACTGTCAATTTTCTGAGCTCAAAAATACCAAATACATAGGTATTAGCATAAAAATATATGAAATACAGGGTACTAAGAAATTCATATATTTTAATTTGCTGCCTTCAATTTTCAATAACATTAATATGCAGTGGTAACTAAGAGGTTATTTATTGTTGTTTAGGACTCCGATTCGAACGCATAATTGTTTTTATAATATGCCACTATAATTTGGCATTGCGATATCAATTATTATACACGAAAAGTACCTATTATCGAGAGTAGACTGAACGAAATTATCAAAACCTTCACTATTACCTTTCTTAATCAATAACAATTTTATTTCCATATTCCAGTCATTTGGTATATATTTTTCTAAAGTCGTTTGATCGATTTATTCATTTTTATAGAATTTTTGATCTAATCTTTAGGATTAGGGTTTGGCTTAACAAAATTTCATATCAGAAATCAGAAATCTTGAATCCATCATTATATCCAACTAATTTTGATTTAACTTGCATCGTAAAACTTTGGAAATAATGTTTCTTGTAATCATTAATTTCCTATTTCAAAATAAGAGTGAAATTAAAACACACATTAGCATTTTCTTAACATTAATATTTGATGACAATCATTTAAGAAAACGATAATCATAAATAAATTATATTTGACTTCGCCTGCACCAGAATCGTTTGAAAAATGATACATTACACCTACCTGAGGCTCTTTGAAGTCTGTGTGAGCAAATCTCCTCTTCCGCCACCTTCTAAAGATGTTACGACTACGCGACTTGTGTCGTTAATTTTAATTTTAGATAAACTCAAGAATACAGTAATTAGGACCAATTAGTTCAAGTATGTGTCCTATTTCAAAGACTAGGCGAAATCGTAGGGGGTCCATTCGGGAGTCGTTATATATAATTTGTTCTTGGTTCAAAAGAGCTTCTCGAGTTCTACAAGATCTCTCTCTGTATGTATATCCACCAGCATGTTGTTACTGCCGTTTCCAGCTTATATGCTCATTATGACTAATAACTTGGATACTGAAAGAGAAATGAGATGTTTTGAGCCAAATTATAATTAGGTAGGTGCCATTTTTAATACAGACCTAATTTTGTTGAGAAAAGAATATAATAGTAACAACAAAATACAGTTATGAAAATTTTCTTAGTTAACAAAACAAACTTTATATTTTACTATATTACTGCTAACTATTTGGGATTTATAATAACTTATAAATATTTGGCTAATTTAATTTTAACTTTTAAAAGTCACGTCTTCTAAATGACCTCCACCAACTTCAACACATTTTTCAATGTTAGATAAAAAGTGTATCATTACACGGCGTAGCAAACCTTTGTCTATTCCTTCAACTTCTTCTTGCCATTAAGCCGGGGGACCTCGAAGGCCATGGCAAATCTCCGAATCAAGAAAGGAATCGGCCATTAAACATTTCTCGCAGGACCCTCATTGCGTTTCTGGCGGTATGAGCTGTTACCCCATCTTGTTGGAATGGTAAGGCATTGTTTAGTAATCCTCGTCTATTTAATTCTGGATTAAGAAATGTCTCTACGAGCTGTTCTTCGACGTCCAGGCTTCTTCAAATTTTGTACAGAACCATTTTCATGCCAATGACCAACCCATAATTTAACAGATTTATGATTTGGCGCGTGACCACTATTGACGACGGAATGCACGCCTAACTTCTTCTATCGAATTGCTTCTTATGTAAGTTTCTACACAAAACACACGTTGTTGGACTGAGTAATCCATGAAAGTTCAAACGGATGTTGAAATAATGTATCAAAGCAAATAAATTCAATAATTATTGATGAAAACTAAAAAGCTTCTCGTAGAAAAATGACGTTCCACGAAATTATTAATTTAAAATTTATTTGTGATGCGCCTACTTGATTAATAATTTACTTAAATCCCAAAAAATACTGAAGATAATCCTACAGAGAACAACCTATTTAGTTATCTCGTAGGGAGTTTATTAA
Source organism: Crioceris asparagi (assembly GCA_958507055.1). Classification (NCBI taxonomy): domain Eukaryota; kingdom Metazoa; phylum Arthropoda; class Insecta; order Coleoptera; family Chrysomelidae; genus Crioceris; species Crioceris asparagi. Next base: position 105,552,324 of record OY293826.1, read on the forward strand.
TCATATAAAATGGGTGGTCTATTAATTTGCTAAAAAATATACTAAAGTAGATTGCGGCAGAACAAATAAAAGTAAAATCACTTTGAATAAAAGCTAAATATTTATAGAAGTTACTGGTGGTACCTTAATTTAATTGAAATATTTACCTCCTCACATAGCGGTGTAGAATGTAGAATGGGTTTATTGCTTATATTGGGGCTAATGCGCCAGCATCTCAAAATTCACTTGGCCATTTTACCGCATATTTTTTAAGAGCGAATAAAAAATGGAAGTGTTATGACGATTTGAAATCATCGAAAATTGATTGTATAGACACACAAAATGCTTATGTAGAATCTCTACTATATGTAGCCACAAGTATACCCAATGCATAGGCGGAACCACGTCCAGTAGATAATATTAGGCCGTTTAGTTACAAAAGAGTTTTGTTCTATTGTGTTTGGTCTTGTTTCCAGTTTATTGCTTTGTTTATATGTCTTGTTCTTACACTTGTTAGAAGAATTATTAATCCTTAATTTTTTACGTTTGTCCTTGTTCTTTAGTTTACTTGACTTAGCAGAATACCGTGTTTGTTGTTATGAAATCTAAAATAAAATTAAGGGTGCTGACAAAAAATTCACTTTTATGTGTCTGTTTTACGTCCTTGTAACCAACCGACGTATTAACTGGACTACTGGACGTCATAATTATGTTAAGCAGAATATTGCAAGGAGAACCAGTGAAGTTATTGAAAAGGATGACCTGCTATAAAGAGGTGAAGAAGAGGTTATGAAATGTTCCCGGATGTTATACGGAAACCTGTATGACTGTTAGAATTATGTTTTAATAGTGATATTAATTATTTTTATGTACATGTCAGTAGGTGGTAAAGGGTAAACCCGCATATTTTTTACCGGCACAATGCAGCACAATGGGAGCACGACTGAAAACACATAAGAAAAGTTGAATTTTCCAAATTTAACGGGGGGCTGAGTCAAGCTAGCCCCCCACATTTGTAACACCCATAAAATTATTTCACGTTTTCGGATTTTGTTTTGTTTTACCGGCACAATGCAGCACAAAGTGAGCACGATCGGATACAATTTAAATTTTCTAGCTTGAACGAGGGGCTGAAACACGAGTTAGCCCCCCATCAAAAATATACATAAATATATGCTTTATTAAGCAGCACATTTCAAAATTTTTGCAGCACATCACAGCCCAGTTCTAGCACAAGTAAATGAGCACTTTCTGTTTTGGTTACATTTAGATCTGGGGGGGGGCAACTCGACTGAGATGTCTGATCTCATAATATTCTCAGTTTTCTGAGTAGATAAAGACTGGATAATAATTTGTTTGTTAAATTATCTATGTGACAATTCCTGGTGAATTTACTGTCTATATAAGAGCCCAAAAGTTTAAACGGGTTGATTTTATTTTCATTGTTTTTAGTGATAATTAAACTCTGATACTTTTCCATATTCATTTTCAGTTTTATGGTGTTAAAATATCTAACCAATGACTTCGTAAAACCTTCAATTATGTCCTCAGTAGAATAATTATTTTTTGGAAACAATACACAGGATATTTTTTTAAAAATATGATTGCGATTGCGACCATGAAATCATAAAGTACCAGCAGCCGGTATAGAAGCCCTCTTTGAGCATCTAAGTATTCCATTAATTTTTTAAATAGTTTCCTCTTCCAGAATTTTAATTTATTTTTGTTTAGAAAGCTTATTTCTCATTTCCAATTTAGTAATGAATTTCTACCGGAAATATTATCGTATTTTTTACAACGGTACATGAAATATTAAATTCGGATTAAATATCAAAAATGCATGTAGGTGAACAGATATGCAAGCATTTTTAGCGCAATGCGACTATTATCGACGTCCTTTCTCATTTATGGTTAATCCAATACTGAACACTAAATCTCCTCAAATAGTCGATAAATCTAAGGCAGAGCAAACCATTTTCCGCAGGGGTGTCTGAATCATTGATGCCAGAGTTGCAAATCCAAAAATCCTGACACTCTATGAAAAATCACTACACTGTTTCAAATTTTTTCTTGTAATGAAACATAAAAGAAAAAATATTAATATAATAATAAAATTAAGGCCTAAAAATAGGTACCTCAATAAAAAATAAACATAAAGCTTACCAGGAAAATCAATCAAAAATCCTTTCTCGATTTATCACTACTAACGGCAAAACTGACGAATGATAGTAAACTCCATACTTAAGATGTCTTCCTATAAATTTTGAGTAGTATATTTTGTATTTTTTCGATCATTTTATTCGGTATAAGTAAGAAAATGCTCAGAAAATCGAACCGAGTGTTCTTATAAGAGTTTTTTCATTGGATATACGGAACCATATTCGATCTTCTAGAATTAAACTGATTTCGATGAAGCCTTGTGCTAGATTTCCTGAAACTATTTAATTGATTGCTTCTTGAACGAAATTTTGCTTTATAAAGTTTAGTGCATTTTGAATTTTCATAAACTTGAATGATAATACTTGTAAGGCTTTTCGACAGACTGACAATAGCAAAGTCCCGACAATCTTTTCGATTGACATTCGTCCAACGAATGAACGATGTTCACCATCAGCATTGCTAGTTCAGTTGAATTATTCTAATCCAATTAGAGCGCCGCTTACGCAACGCAGCCAATGGCTTAAGGTTTAAGCCAGTGTAATAATACGTTTACGTTAAGTGCAGTTCGCTCTGTTGCGTCACCGCTAAAGATTTGTTTTTGTCCGACTTCTGCGAGACTTTTATTGGAGTTTGTTTCTTCGATGCATTTGGCCGTGTTGCATTACTCAACTTATGTTGTATATTATTGTATACCTACATATAGTGTAGCGGAGATTTAAATGGCAGAGAGAGTGTCCCGGCCACGAGATTTCCTTGAAGCATTTCACTCTTACCTTACTATTAAAAGGAGGATAAATTCCAATTTTCCAATTAGGCTTAAGTAGACCAACTTAGTATTTGCCGTTTAAACTACATAGTCGTGATTTTGTACACGGTGCATAACTCAGAAATCCTTGTAATTAATTCAGATTATAAGCAGCCTTTGAGATCAGTGAGGTAATTTTTTTAACCTTCTTAGAGTTGAGAATATGAAACCGTTAGATTTATCAAGAAGTTGTATGTGTAAGTATTAACGTTAAATTATATATCTTGATATGTTTGAGGTATTTTGATTAAAATTTAAATAAATTCAAACTATTAAATTTTTGACATGTTTTACTTTCCTACGCTACTATAGTAGCTGTATAAGGAAAGTATTGTAATTGTGTGAAATTTTCGGTATCAATTTTTTTACAAATATTGACGTTTCAGACTTTTCTTAGTCTAATAAAAATATTTTCAGCCTTTGGTATGTCTGTCTGTCTGCCTGCCTGTCCGTCTGTCTGTCTGTATGTCTATCTGTGACAGCATTATCTCGGGAACGGATCAGTGTATTTTGTTGCTTAATTTTTTATTTTGTTTGGTACCAATACCACTCGCCGGTGGAACTGAATGAGAATCCTGTATACACTGGGTGCTGAGCTATAGCCAAAAAACGTGATTTGCTCAAGACTGTAGCGCAAAAACGGCTCTAAGGATTTTGATTAAACTTGCCTAAACTATTCTTCTGAGAGCCCTTTACCACCCACATACAGCACCATCTCTGAGAAAAAGCAAAAGAAAAGTTATGCTTGAATAAAATTTTATATTTTCCAAATGTTCTACATATGTCTTTGGATTCTCACTAAGGGGTTCATCTTGCAAAAAAATGTAATATAACCATTGTTGTTCGTTTTGATCGGACGATTTTTTATTCAATGGAATTTGCCTGCGACCGGTAGAAAAGTTGTGAAAGTGGACACACCAGATTTTTTTACCTTGATGTATTTTAGGTTGAAACAAAATATTTGATCAGTCAAAGGCAGTTTTTGGGAGATTAAAAGAAAATTTGACTATGCTATCATTTTTACTTTCCTACGCTGCTATAGTAGCTGTATAAAGAAAGTATTGTAATCGTGAGAAGTTTTCGGTATCGAGATTTTTACAAATGTTGATGTTTCAGAGTTTTCTAAGTCTAATAAACATATTTTCAGCCATTGGTCTGCCTGTCTGTCTCTCTGTGACAGCATTATCTAGGGAACGGATCGGTTTATTTTGTTGCTTTCTTTTTTATTTCGTTTGGTATCAATACCACTCGCCGGTGGCATTGAATGAGAATCCTGTACACACTGGGTGCTGAGCTATAGCCAAAGAACGTCATTTGCTCAAGACTATAGCGGGAAAACGGCTCTAAGGATTTTGATTAAACTTGCCTAAAGTATTCTTCTGAGAGCCCTTTACCATCCACATACAGCGCCATCTCTGAGAAAAAGCACAAAAAAAGTTATGCTTGAATAAAATTCCATATTTTCCACATGTTTCTTCCGATTCTGGCAAAACGTTTCACCTTGCGAAAAAATGTTACATGACCATTGTTGATGATTTTGATCGGACGATTTTTTAATCACTGGAATTTGTCTGCGAGCGGTAGGAAAGTCGTGTGAATGGACACACCAGATTTCTTAGAATTCCTTTTTAAAATTAAAATTAAAATATATCGATTTTTTAGGTTGGTCGGTCAAAAAAATTGTGACATTGGAGTCGGATAAGGCAGCTTCGCTTATTTCGTTTAATAATATCATATCCCGTCATACCTACTAAGACCACTGTACCTTTATATTATGGACTGTAGACGAGGACTGCACTATTCAAAGGGCAAGTGTGCTAAAAAGAAGGTACCAAAATTGTGGACTAACAAGGGTTCCTAAGAGATCCGCATTAGCGCTGATTGATGATATTGTACAGACCAACGAAAGGAAGAAATAGTATAGATCTACAAATTGGATATATACTATTTATACATGTCTACGGTGATAGTGTTCTTTCGATGTTATGTATGGTTTATGTTTCTGTGATTGTGACAGGAATGATTATAAATTAATGTAATGAGTGATTATATATTTATCGAGATCACACAAATATTTCAGAGGATTCTGATTCTGACTTGGAAATACTGCTGACAAAAAAGAAAATACCTACTGGAATCGTAATCTTATTTATTTCTAGTAATAAATATTACAAGTTTCGGAAAAATCTTCTTCTACTCTCTTTGAACGGCATTTTTGAAGGAAAGAACATACTCAATAATTAAAATCAGAGCCCGGTTAGACGTTTAGTATGCAAAATTCCAGGACGTGTATAAAAAAATATAATGGATATCAATTTGAACAGCAATCTAACATCAATTTTTTAAATATTCCCGCTACCCCCTAGCTAACTGAGTACATTCTATATTGCAGCGCCATCACTATAGGTACAGCAAAATTGGTTCCATTTTATCAACACTAAGATTGCACTCCTCCTATACCATCCATAGTATATACAAAAAGATTAGATTATTTTAATGTAGGTATTCTCAAAAATATGGAGTATCAAAAGCAGAACTTATCCTAATAAATTATTGAGTTTGTATAAGTCAATAATCCTTATTAACCCTATTAAATTAACTATTGTTTTGGAGCCCCAAACGTTCAATTGAGAATATAACATTACCTACACTGATCAACTAATTTCAGGACTTTAATAATCAATTAAATATTTTAAAATTGATTTCACTTATTTTAAGTTAAATATCCACCAACAAAGAGAATGAAGAGTAAGCCATTTTTTGGTGTTTCTCTAGCACGTTAATCAGATTTTTTTGTTGGTTCATATTGTCTTCTATATAAGTAGAACATTATTGTAGATAAATATCTTCCACACATCAAGTGAGAGGGAATGCATTTCGTAAATAATAAACTCATATCCGTTCGTGCTTTCGAGACAAGACATTACCAACCACGAGCCCTCTCAAGATGTAATAGCAGCATCTTGCATGTGCTCATCAAATTGAAATATTTCACTACCTTATAACCCTCCTGAGCACCACCACCACAAACATATATCAACTAACTAATAACAGACTCAGTGGAAACAAATTATTACAAAATACCATATAAATCCAATTTGCCGCCAGGTCGAAAAATTAAAATATTTGTGACAACTGCGAGTCTCTTGGTCGGCCATGTGTTGAAATCGGATGCGTTTCCTGTGAATGATGTGACATTTCGAAAATATATATTCTCACTTTGTATCCCATTAATGGTTACAAATTTCCTAGGGATTTATGTTTATTTTAGTAGGGAGATTGAGGATGTAGGGTGTGCATAGGTAGGTAGTTAGGTGAAAGCTATGTTTGTTGATATAATATTTTGTTTAGATCAAAAATGATGCGTCTACAAACATACAGAAAGAAAGACAGATGCGATAAAATATAGCCTATATTTTAAGTTAGACCTCTAGTAATACATCGGTGAAAACTGCATTCAGTTCCTTGGAGTAGTTTTTGCATGATGCGCGTACAAACATACAGACAGACATACAAAAATTATATTTGGTCCCATCGATAGGGCTTACTGTTCCTAACTAAACAAAACGGAGCTTTCCTGAAAATTTCAACTTCGTAGCTCCAGCCGTTTGGCCGTGGGAATGATTCTCGGTCAGTCAGTGAGTGACTGGTTTTCGCTTTTATATAATAATATCTGGGCGACCGAGCTTTGCTCGGGTGTTGGGTAACACAGAATTTACAGTAGGGCTAATAAGAGTTACTATGGATTTTTAAACTTATTAAAAAATGTGCATATCTCTCTTTTGTAAATTTTTCTCCAAATCTGCCGAACCATTCAAGAAAAATATTATGGACCTCGAAGGTGACACCCTCGCGTTTTGTCAGGGAAACCACTTATATAGATAATCTTAGAAATCAGAACCTTATTAAACATATTTTCAGATATTGATCTGTCTGTCTGTCTGTCTGTGACAGCATTATCTCTAGAACGGGTCGGTGTATTTTGTTGCTTTCTTTTTTATTTTGTTTGATACCAATATCACTCGCCGGCGGCACTGAATGAGAATCCTGTATGCACTGGGTGTTGAGCTATAGCGAAAAAAGGGGTTTTACTCCAGACTATAGCGGGAAAACGGCTCTAAGGATTTTGATTAAACTTGCCTAAAGTATTCTTCTGAGAGCCCTTTACCACCCACATACAGCGCCATTTCTGAGAAAAAGCACAAAAAAAGTTATGCTTGAATAAAATTCCATATTTTCCACATGTTTCTTCAGATTCTGGCTAGACGTTTCATCTTAAGAAAAAATGTTACATGACCATTGTTGTTTGTCTTGACATGCTCAAAAAATGAGTGGTAGCACGATTTGATCATAGGATTTTTACTTTACTACCGCTATTATCGTCGCTATCTAAGGAAAGTATTGTAATAGTGTAAAATTTTACATGTACTGGAATTTGCCTGCTAGCGGTAGGAAAGTCGTGTGAGTGGACAAACCAGATTTTTTTTTGTTTAAGCTTACTTGAAACCCTTTGAGATTTATGCAGCTCTACAAAAACTAATTATAGGTCCTTGTACTTACCAATAATAGCCCATCATATATAAAACAAGAAATTTTAGCTATTCTGAAAATAATTTTATTTCATGAAATCGTTTTCAATTGATGAGGAGTAAAACTATGATCTCTAATTTTATAAACAGTTATCTCAATCAGCTTATCTTCAACATGCTTAAGTTAATCTTTTCTCTTGTCAATCTTTGTCAATTATTATAGCTGCACTTCATTATTTCTTTCACTCATGCATCTATTTTCTCGTTAAGGGATGTTTTCTTTAGGTCTGAGCTTATTATAGTCGTTTGTATATGAATTAAAATCACATGTTTTGAAAACTTCCTCTAACGTCTTCCAAAATTGATGGAATTCATTATTTTAATAATGAAAGGATGCGTTAACATAAATGATTAGATTCTTGTTCCTGTCTTATTGGCGCCGCCGTGTCCGCAAGACAAGCGGAGACAAAAGTTGATTTTAAATTTACAATTATTCCCGGATTATCATTTAATACAAACATATCCGGAGTATTTTATCAACCTCAAGCTTATAAAGTTATACTTAGATTTACATTCCTTAACTTTTGAATATTACATATTTACATGTACCTACCTACCGGACAAAGTAGAGCGACTCATATTAATAAATGAAATTTTCAAATGTGTAAAATTATATTGGCAACCGCGATAATTAGAGAATATTTATCTTAAAGCTGGATATTTTTCAAACGTCAAATAAGCTGTTACTCAATAATTTATTAGAAACAGTGCTCATTAGAATTTATTTTATGTTTCTCGAAGATAATGGGTTTACCATAAAGTTAAGCCATGGACTAAAAGGAATTTCCGCTGATTTAGATATTGCTACTAATATCACAAATAATAATTCTTTCGCAAACTTTATTTTTATTGTTATAAAATAAAATATATTATCTCAACTATTTGCTATTATTGCTATTACCTATTTACAGAAAAAATATTTCAAAAGGTAATCCAATCGGTACAGAGTTCTAGCAAATAGAAGTAACCACATTTTTAGAAGGAACGAGTATGGCTAAGTTTTCAGTGGATCCATAATATTTTAAAGTTATAATGAAATAGGGCTCAATGTGATCCATGGTTGTTAAAATCAAGAATAATTATAAAAACTCCCGAAATTAGTGTAAGCTCAGGATCTTTTCAGTGTCTTAAATTTGTACATACCTACTACAAATTTGAGCTGGAAAAAAGAAGAAAAAAATATTCAGCAACGAAACTTGTTACATTTTAAATTCTAATGACATGATTGCTCAAAATATTATGTTGCCCTTTGCTGAGTGTAAGATGACCATTACCTGAAACAAATATCTCATCTTGTTCAGGAGTGTCTTCAAGACAACAATTTCCGAGTTGTGCACAACTACCAGACTTCAACACTGAGAACTCGTAGAAAGAAGTAGGAGCACATGAATCCTAAACCAATAGTATTTAATGGAAACAAATAACGAAGTCAGGAATAATATGACGAATATATCTCTCTACATTTAATTATTGGAGACTGGAGCAGAATGGGATTATTGAAAAAACTTAAAAAGCAAATTTATATTTAAATTTTTTGTAATCAACTTGATATATGGGCTTATTTTTTTAATTATTTGGTAATAAGGAACAATAATCAGTAATAAAAAATTCAAATTTTGCGCCATGTCCGAGACAGAATGTGAAATGGTATAATGTGAGAACAAGAACATATTTTAATCAGACTGTTTCACAAATTTGAGCTTTATCAATTTAATTTACCAACTTCAGCACAAGAATAAAATACATATTTTCAAATAAAATTCATTTCAAACCAGAAAACGGGTAGCGGTAAACAGCATCCAATATCTAAATTCAATTCTAAAGCTATGGGTTTCGGTTGAAAATACTGTTAGAACCGTCCTCCCCAAACCTCGTTTTTCACCGGTCTTCCCTACATCAATATCTAAAAAATTATAGCCAATATCCTGTCCAATAATCACATTACTTTTGTTGTTCTTGGTTATTAATAGAAATTAAATTTATTTCAGGAAAGTTGCTTTACACTACACGTGCACTGTTCAAATAAATTATTGCGTGGAAGCTTATACCAACTAAATATAAAGTTTTTAATTTCCGCAGCTGCCAATATTAGTTTGGAAATTTAAAATTTCAATTTAATCATAATAGTTAATTTACTTGTCCGATAGGTATGTGTCATGTGAGTAGCTTCAAAATCATTGCTAAAGCTTTCAGATAATAATCAATGTAACTTTGATATGTTTTGACTACTTTAAAGGTATAATTATAAACAAAATCTATCCCCAACACATTTAAGAATTGCATTAACTATGTCATATGGAAGGAGTGATTAGGTAGATTCTACAACTTATTAATTCTAAGTAGAATCACTTTAACTCGATCCAGAATTGATGAAGTGTATAATTAAATATAATCTTTTATCAATCACAGCCAATTATAGTGAATTCATCATCCCTGACTTATACATTTAAGCGATAATATGTTCATAGAAATAATCAAAGAAGCTTTGCCCACATATCCCATGTGAATCTTCATCAAGATCTTGCACTGCAAACATCATCTTTTCAATTCCCGCATCGGTCTTTATTGTTATATGCGTATCTCAAATATTAATTAACTCTAACGTTTTCGAGTATTTATCCTCTTTTGTGAAAGAAGAATAGCCTTGTTAGAAACATATTAGTATTGGCAGATGTTTTGCAAATAGTCTCGCGATACCATCTCTGAAGAATCGTGAGGTAGATAGTAGATGTAGGATTGACGGAACACCTGTCAAAACGGTCGAAGCGCCAGGCAAGTATTTATCGTAAAGATTTAACTCTTCTTATTTATGGGAATTCTGGAAAAGGAATTGGGAATCATTTGAATCTAAATTTTACTTGGTTAACAGGTGATCAAATAGAAGATACTGGAGTCAAGTTACTGATGTATTCAGATTTGTTATTCCTTCTAGTGACGCTTAGTGGCTAGCAGGTGGGATGGAAATAAGTATAGACGCAAATAAATATTTGATTTAATCTTCTTGAACCCAGTTACTCGCGAAATATTCTATAATAATATAATTGTTTGTAATTACTTCATATTTATTCTCAGTAAATGTCTCACAGATTCTGATCTATTTTATTTTTTTAATTTTTGAAAAAGAATGCTATCGTGACCAAATTTGGCATTTCAAATATCATCAATCATTTAGTTTAAAAAGGTCAGCAACCCAAAATAACTGAAAAAGTGATCATTTTTGAGATGGGCACACGTGTAAATTGTTCAGTAGGTACAAAGGAATTTCGCTTAAGTTTGTTTTTTCAGTAGTTTATATATGAAGACTCTGTATTTATCAAAAACCTAGGTACTCATTAGTTAGTTATAAAGTAGGTAATTTTGGGGATAAAGAGGTCAAACTCTATTGTTTTTGTAGACAATACAACGTAAAATTTTAAAAATATATACAAGCTGCTCCTAAATTTCATTTACATACGCAACGGGGCAGTTCCTTACCTTATTTTATGATTAAAAGCTTATATAATCAAAGGTTCGCAGAAAGTTTCTTCTATTTATTCTTTATTTCTCTTGGTAAACATATGCAGGCATAAGTGACGATTTTAAATGCGACCTGTCAAAATTATTAACAAGAAGAGATTATTTAAATTAAAATTGAGCCTACTATTTTAATTGACCGACGAACCCCGAACGGAGGAGGTATACAATTCGACTGTCTGCTTTTTTTTGTTTGACCGCGCGTTTTATATTATAGTACACGAACTCCGATTTTGATGATTTTTGATTCATTTGAAAGATGACGATTGTGAAATGGTCTCTTATTAACAAAAACGCAAATCCGAAATCTCCTTCTCTTCGAAAACCGCCTACGAAGGGGGTGGAAGGGGCAAATTTTGTCGAAAATCGAAAATCTGAGTTGGTATATTTAAAGATAGGACAATATCCGGAAACGTTTAAATGGAACATTTTTTCAAAAGAGTTACGGTTATTGAGATAGAGCCATGTTAGTTTCTCATTTTTGCTATGTAGAGAGGGCGATTTCTTTTGAAAATTGAAAATCTTTCGTTACTACATGAAAGACATAATTATTTTTAGCAACATTTATAATGATCATTTTTTCCTTAGAGTTACAGTTTTCGAGTTAAATCGGTGTTAAAATGGTAACATAAAATTCTGCGTATTTCCGCAGCGATGCTTTGAGATCTCAATAAAAACAACTACAAGCAAAGAATATACGTAGGTAATAGGATAACTACATTGCTATTTGTGAACGTTCAACGATTTTCGTGACTAATTTTACTCTCAAAAGTGTGAAATAAATATTTTTTACAAAAAATTGGACCGACGTTATTAGTTGGTGCACTGAAAAGTATAAAATAATATTAATTCTATTGGTGCTGGTACTTGTGAAGTTGGTGCCAAAAGTTATAAATCTAACTGCAACTGCACAACTTCAAAAGTAACAGCACCAATAGAATTAATATTATTTTATACTTTTCAGTGCACCAACTAATAACTTCGGTCCAATTTTTTGTAAAAAATATTTATTTTATTTAGCGAATTACAGAGAATATATATTCTTTTCTTGATAACTGTCAAAAAAAGAAAAAAAAAATTTCAGCACACTGTATGTAGATCAGTGAGAAAGCGTTTGCACACCTATGTTTATATAAACTTTTAGTAATGAAATAAGCCAAAGAAATACCCTTTTGCATATGTGCATAATATTTGGAAACACCCTGTACATTCATACACTTTTATTTGATAAGTCCATGATGTAATTTCTTCTTCTTATTCACCCAAAAAAATAATCCCAGTACCTAAAATAATTCATTTTGTTCAAGTTAAGGAAGAGCTTAGGTGTAATTAATATACAGTGAATAGTGGCATTGGTAAATGTAATAAACCTGTGTAAACTCTTATAAAAACTACCCAAGCATTTAGAAATAGAGAAATACCTACCTACGAGTTAACCCATCAAACTAAGTTGAGTTCTTCGAAGAACCTAAAAAATCAATAGGGTTTCGAATACCTATTTGCTTCATTCGAAACTCTAATCTTGTTGCCAGATTATCAGTTTCGCCTCTTTCTTGTAACAGCCGACAATTTATTAAGATGAATCATTTTTCAAGCTACCAGAAACAAAAATAAATCGTAGGCTTGTACTTATATAAATATACTGCAACGGAACTGATTAGCTATTATTACTATTATTTCTACAACTCTTGAAACTACACAATCGACATAAATTTTATTTGAATATTCAAGAAAATAACCTGGCAACACTATAACCTCCCTAAAGTAGAATCTATTTTTTTTTCGCATTATTTCCAATCCTCAACTTACGGTAGGTAACCTATACCAGGAATCTCAGTGTCATCTTTTTCATTGACCTATACGAGCCATAAACTAGATTGGCGAAAATTTAATTATTCAATTGCTAACCTCATGCAGTTGGGTTTGTAACACAATTTCAATTTAAACAAATTGTAATACACCTTGATAGTTCAAAATTAATGAATAACAGCTTCATTTATTTTTATTTTTTTTGATATTCAGTTGGTTTCAAATATTGCACTTGTTTTGAAACAAGTAAATGGTAATGGAGCCTTATTGTCGAACGACGTGAAGTGTGTTGGTGGATATATGCGCTAGAGCTCTAAGAACTCGTGTTACCCCTAGGCTTTGTCTTGCCAAGAGAGGGGCTCCTTCGAGACGAAGACAACAAGATCACGTTATTACACAGCCTTAAATTATTAACCAACATCGTGTATCGTGTCGTGTATAGGCCTTTAATTTGCATCTTAAACAAGAATCTTTGTTGTTAAATAGTAGCCCTATTAGACACAGTACGTACCATGACGTCTGTTATGATTCATGAAGTCATAATTAAAAACCTTATCTCGTAATGAGATTTCACTCTTCTTGTCCGAATAGTTTCACGATTCCATTTGATGGTTGTAGTAGACATTATCGCGCTGCTGAAAATAATTAGTCGAGCGATGTGTTGAGGAATTTTCCGCGGTGGAGCGTTTGGCAATCTGCATTTCATGGTGAACGTTCAATGGAATCAATTAACAATAACGAACCTCCATGGAAGCTGTCCGGAGGCACCAGATCGAAATAATGATTGAATGAAAAGACATTCCTATATTTTACTACCAATAATAGTAGAAATACTTTCTAGAGATAGTAAAAGAATTTTTTTATATATATTCTTATCACTTCAATGTGAGAAAACGAATGGAAATTTTATTCCTTTGTAGAAATAATTTGTAAATTTCATGACTAACATTTTTTGGATAAAATATGCTTTGTGAACTTCTTGGAACCCGACTGGAAAATAATAATAACTAGTGGTTGCCCAGAGGCCGGAATTCGGCCGTAACTGATAAAATTTGAGTTTGAACATTATTGAGGTTCTTCTGTCAAAGACCATCTCTATACTTATTTTATATAATTCAACTATCAAAGTAGAAGTATTATGAAAAAATATAATGGCCAAAAAAAAGAATCCGGGTCAGCTGTAAGTTTTCTAAGAAGGGCCACAAAGCTACACCATTAGAGCATTTTTTTCACTTTCCGATATATCGATGACACTATTAAGGGTTCTTCGACGTTAATATAGTTTATTTAATTTAATGTATTTGTAAGACGTATTATATATTAATTTCAGTTTTCTGCACTCATTACCCATATAAACTTTAACTAATCGTCGTAGTTGATTGAAATGATTATTTTTTGTAGTTTTTCAGAAAATCCTGAAAATAAAGGAAATATATTACTCCTCCATTTTATGATTTTTTGATTGGATTCTTACAGGAAATGTGCAAATAATTGTTTGTAGTAACATCATTTTTTTATTAACTTCTATGGACATTTCTAAGCATTCTAAAAATGTACATAAAATGAATTAGATGACATTTTTGTTGTTCTATGGACTACAAGCTAAGTAGATGATTTTTGACCGAGGAACCCAAACGCAGAAGGTATACAATAATTCGACTATATGCTTTTTGGTTTGGTTTGAGCCATGTATATAGTAAACATACTGCAATCTCGATGATTTTTGATTTTTGAAATTTCCTGAAAACCGCCACTGAAGGATGTGGAATATGGGCAATTTTTCTCGAAAATTTTAAATCCAGAATGGCAGAATTAAATACAAGACAATATCTGGAAACGTTTCAATTGAATTTTTTTTCAAAAGCGTATCAGCAATGTTAAAATTTGAAATATGTCTAATATCGCGGAAGGGGCAATTTCTTTCGAAAATTGAAAATCTGAGAATTGACCATATTATTTATAACAACATTTGCGTTGATCATTTTTTCCATAGAGTTACCGCAGCGATATTTTACAATCTTAAAATAATACTCCTAACACGTACAAGCAATGATACCTACTTGGGTTCATCTTTGGTATAAGTTCAACGTTAAACGATTTTCGTGAATAATGTTACTCTGAAAAGTGTGTTTTTTTAAATGGACCAACTTTATTAGTTGGTGCACTGAAAAAATGCAAAATAATATCAATTCTATTGGGGCTTCTACTTGTGAAGTTGGTGCCAATTGTCTTTCTTCTATTCAACTACAATTGCACATCTTCAAAATAAAGTGGGTCCAATTTTTTGTAAAAAATATTTACAGTGAAGTTTATTTGTTTTAAAGAAACTTCATAAGCTAAAAAATGTACTTCTAAACTTTTCAATGATTTAAAAGCATTTTCAAAAGAAACGTTAACATTATTATTAAGGGTTATTTTAAGTTTATTTACTAAGTCTCTATCAACTGCTCTATTTCTTTCTACCCGCAATTTTGCATTATATGGCTTATTCAAGAATGTAGAGAAACAGATCTGAAATCTCTATTCAGTTTCCTATCCAAGCTATTGTACTTTTTTGACTTACATTTCATACTGCAAAGCCCCACTATCACGAATTTAAGGAATTTATTTCTAATTTCCTTCCCTGTTGAAATATCAGACGTGCCGCAAGAATCTGATCACGAATCTATTATTTTTACACCAATTAATAATGACATTTCATCTGGTTTTGAATATGTATCTTATTTATTATATTAGAAAACTGTTTTATTATTTTGCTGTCTCATCGTGGGTGCTATTCGGATTTAATCATACTTCTATTATCATTGACACCTGGTTTAGACTGAATTAATTTCCAATCAATGTTGTTAACGAAACATTCCTTTTTGTGCTCTCCTTAAAACCCGTATTCAATTAAACAAAACTTCAAATAGTTATCGAATTCTAAGAGTTGAAAGACTCTGAACTTAGATACATTTTTCTCATTTGCCTTATATTTTGGGAGTCATGTAAGAACTTAATTGCAGAGCCGCATGACTACCTACTTGGTCTTCTTTACGTAACTTCCAAATACTTACATGACTTCTGTTAATTAAGATACGTGAATGACTTTCTAGACTTACCAATCTTAATTTATGACTATGTTGCTTAGTCCCCTAACACTGACGCTTACCCTATATTCGTTAAGATAATTATACGCATACTCATCTCATTACACTAATTACAATTATCTTAAAGAGATTCAATATTATTATATCTACACCATTGGATAGATAATATGTGATTATATATGTTTGTCGTTTAATACCATCGTGGCTTGATCCAAGCTAATGATGCTAACCAATGTATTTTGATATAGGGTATTTAACTATAAATTCTGGAATCCAACTAGCCATGTTGAAAAATTATGATGATCGCATACTCCTTAACACCTTAATTAACTCTTTCCTTCCAAAGATAAATTAATCTTGGGACCAGCTCCATTCTGATCTCAGAATTATTGATTTATAAGTTTGCTCAAAAATAAGGTACAAGAATATCTACCTACTTCTTTTCAATAATAACAAAAAATCAAGAGAAATAGTATTTAATATACAGTGCGTTGAACAAACGCATTAGTATCGCCAAAATGGTAATAGATGCGGAGAGGTTGAGAGAAAAGTTGAGGAATTTGATGGTCTGTTTTCAAAAACATTGAAGAGGATTACCTACATCAGATGTGACTACCTTAACTCGATTAGGATTTCACAGATAAAATATAAATTTTTTCTATGCACAGAAAATGAGGCAGCTACTACTAGAAATAATATTAGCTAAATTCCATAAATGTAACACTATCGAACTTATATCAAAGAATAAACCAAACATAATAGTAATAGTAAAAAATCAGATAGTACGGCGGGGGCCGGTAATTTAATTTCTTCGCAGTCAAATGAGCGCTTTTATTTTTGATCGACTAGCGTCAATTTTTGTTTTGAATATCACTAGTCACAGAAATAATAGACTACTCTATTATCTGGGGACCCGTAGTCAGATATCATAAATGTTTTAAACATACTTAACCAAGCGTAACCCTGCATTGCTTGTAGTTGTCAATATATTTGCTGAAAGTACACAAAAATTCATACATAAACATAAACATACCAGACATGTATTTCGATTTGACTCACTTTAGTCTGATGACCAAATGCTTTCGTAATGAGCTAGTACCGTTTTAAAATGATTCTTTTAAAAGGTTTCAAATTAGTAGAGACAAATAGCCGTATTCATTATCAAGCCTCAGTTCGAAAAATGTCGAGAAATATATAAAAATGGATTATTATCTTCCTTATAATAAAATCTGTTGAAAGATTAATACTCTACATATAAATATGAGCTTTAATTTGAAATAATTTCGCTTACTAAGCCTTTATTTTAACCTGAAAATGTTCTATTTCCATGGCCTTAAAGAAATTCATATGTTATTATCTTCTTTCATATTGACAGTTCTATGTAGATGAGATTACATTATGTAATCTTAACATTAGAAAAAGTAATCAACAATATTTCGTTGCGATTCTACGGCAATCCAGTTTTTTAAATTACGTATCCTGTTTGTGTTTAATCAATTTGCATTGAGAACAATAGTCCTTATTTTCACTCTGCTACTCTCGGATCGCATGTTCGGCCACAAATCGAATCGAATCTGCGTCCAATTTACATCGCAATGTTTTTCTAAGATAAACTTGTTCGATGTTTGATTGAATTAAAGAGAGCTCTGATTCCGTTACACGTTATATCGATCTTATATAACCTTCAACAACCACCTATCAATCTTACCTATATCGAAACTAGTACATGTTTTGTGATGAATTGAATAATAAATATCTATTATTTTTTAACTATCTTTAACCAATATTCATGGTTATAATCATATTTAGGTATAACGAGAATCATTGTTTTAAAATAATATAGTAAACGTGCGAGAGTTGCCGCACTTTTATAAAATGTATTACAGTATTTTACTGTCAGCCCATAAACTCAAAGACATATACTATACGAAAATATAAAATGATAACAAGAAATAATCTCTTTAATAACATAAAATTAACATTTTATTATAAGAGCGATAGGGCGTCTCTCCTCACCCATATGAGAGAGATGCCACGCAATAAGAGGAGAGATGCCGTGGTATCAAAATCATTCAAATATACGTTTTTATACTTCAACATTTTTTAGTTGGCATACAAGTTTCATGAAGCCATTCCAAGCATTTCACGCACTGCAACCAATCATCCTTCTTAGTAGTTTTTCTGTAGGTACTCCTCTGTACATTTAGCACAATAAAACTTTTTCTTTGGTCCAACTGATTTTGCCAATGGTTCATCGCTTTCGTCCCATTCGTTATTTTCAAATTTCTTTTTCCTTAGATTATTAGAGATTTTGTGGATTGTCTGTTTTTGGTTTTCTTAGCACCTTAACTTTTTTTGCCACATTTTCTGGTGAATTAAGCACTTCGGCTGACTGTTTTCTCTTCTTTGCAATGTTCTTGGTGGAATGTTGTATCTTCTTTCTGCTTCACACCTCAAACATATAGCCCCCAGTATTTGCGTAGGAGGTTAAAAATATATATCTGATAAATAGATAAATTTTCTAACAGTAATAGTTTTTGCCTTTTTTCAACTCCGAATGATGTAGGTAGATATTGATTAGCATCACTGTGGTTAGGTTTTTGACTCTCGGTTTTTTTTTTTTTCATAAGGAAGTTAACTTTGAGTATATTTGATGTAATAGTTACCTAGTTTATGAGAAATACTCTTATTATTAGTACAGAAGTGAATAGATCAAAAATCAAACTGTAAAAATCAACCAATAAATCCCTATCTGAATAATAGTGAAGCATTTAGTGCATCTTCAGACAAGAGGTAAATCAGTAAGGAAGTCCATCATGTTTTTCTATAATTATACATAATTATTAATAAATAAGATCATAAAATTACTCAGTGGAGTTAACAGTAACATTATACAGAATCCGAGAAAATTATTTATGTTGTTTTCATTTTGGGGGTTCCTTACATTCGATGAAGAAGCGAAAACGTCTATCACAGCCTTTTTTGCTAAACAGAGTTATGTGACCCAATCATGGACAAAGAGTGTAAATAATAATTAAAAAATAATATAATAATAATGATAGATATTTTTTTAATATACTCTCAGGAGTAAGTGAGTAGTTACAAGATTTCGAAAAATATACTGAGCTTACCGGAAAACCTATAAGATAACTTGACTTCAAGGTAATTACAAGTAAGAAAAAACTTTTAAGACAAAATTTGCATAATCACAATAAAAGTTCCACATTTTTTGTAGGATAACAGATATATGAAGAAGATAAATTGAAATAAGGTAGGTACATATTTTGCCCTTTCATCATCAAACCTTACAATATATCTAACAACTTGTAAACTGAAGGAATAAACAGCAAAATATTATTTATTTTGTTGATTATTATTTTATTTATGTTATAAATTATTATTTATTTTGGTGTTAGCTTTTATACCCGATAATGCTCTTGAAGGTTACACCTATAACTGTATTATAGATTAAATGAATCCTTCAGATGATTCTGAAGACTTCATTTCTCTCACCGGACATGGATGGATTTATTAAATATTTCTATTATCAAGAGTTTGAACTATTTGGCCTATATGGAGATATGTAGGGTGTTTTACGTTAAATTGCGAAATGGCCGATTAACTTAGCGATGCCCATATAAGTATTTCTTCTGAACTGTGTTTGATAATAACAGAAAAATCATTTCTATTAAAGTATTTTTCTTACCTCTGATATTAACGCCAGTATTAGTATCATAAAAATATTACACACAGAGTAGAGACTAGGCCATTCCTATTCAAGTATATATGATCCATGATTAAAAAGAGATAAATCGTGCCCACGTTTGTCTTTGTTTCATGCACGCTTAAACCAATTTTATTTTCACGTATTATGAACGTTTCTAATGACATGAACAGAAATCAATCATGAATCATGAATGCAGAAAATTAATAGAGATAGTTATTCTTGCTTCATTTTATGTCTCTGTCTCTATTGAAGTTATACATTTTCGATCCACTTGCTTACTCTATGTAGTAAGATATTATGCAAATATTAACTATAACACTGTATAGAAAACGTCAGTCAGTGTTTGAGGGAAAAATTTATGTCGTGCCTAGTCGTATTTTATAGGCTTATCGTTTTGAGATTTAAATAGAAATAATTCATTTTTAATAGAGGTGTGTCTATCACAGACTTCGAATACACAGTGGTAAAGCATCCGATGGGGCAAAACGTGTAAGGGGTTTGTTTTTATATACACAAACATCTGTCGCCCCACCATTAATTCGTAGACACAAAAGGACAGCAAAGCTCCTAGGTCCTCTGGAAGTCTTTTTAGGATGCACTTTTATTGTGAAAACTAATGTGGGGATTGGTCGCATGTCAAAACATTATGGGTAATTTGATAAATGGAAGTAATAAATGCTTTGAAGATTAAAGTCTTGATTAAATTGCAAATTAGGGGATCCGTTGGTTATGTTCAAACTGCAACTTTTTAATATAAATCCATGATATCGCAGGAGAATAATCTCTTTCTGAATAGGTGAAGTCAACAAGCTTATGTGGGACAACCCTTATCTGTTCCGTTAATTTGAGAATGCAAAATCAACATCTAATGGATAGGTAAATTTTTTATTTACTTGGGCCTTGACCGTCTATGCTTCAAAAACATATTTTTCTTCTTCAAATGCCCTATTCTTCCAAATTATAGAGAAATATTGATAACTAGGTTCTTTTTTCTTACACAACTTGCATCTATGCTTTAAGGCCCTATTGAAAAGTGCAGAATACATAACAAAGAGCAACCATGAGAACTACAGGATAACCAAATACAGAATGGTCAATTATTTCTTCATTCTGAAAAATCTCAGCCTGGCTCGTTTCATTCTGTATCGTCATCTTCCTTCTTGGTGATTGCTGATTATCAGAAGTGACAAATTACTTTCACATGTCTTAAAATCATTAAATTTGGACTAATTCTGACTTTGGATGGATACATTTTTAAATCAGGTATTTCGAAAGCAACTTTCATCTAACAGATTTTAATTATTGGATTTGGCTTGGAATAAAATTAATATACCTAGAATTTTTTTCACCTGCTAAAAGTGCTCGGATAAAAAATATTTATATTAGAGCTTCTAAGCTATTGCGACTGAGGTTTTTCTACACGAACCCTTGCACATCATTTTAATATAAAGGAGGTGGAAAAATTGATCTGTATATTTTCGGTAACTAGTTTCTATTACCAGATCAATGTGATTACGTCATGGCCTAGGGACTTTTTAGTGATTTTTTTATTGGCCTTTTAACTTTTTATTTGACATTAAGAATGTATAGATAATTCATACAGAATTTGATTTTAAATTTATCTGATTGAATAGTAAAGCGTCCGAAACCCTATAAAATTGTATAAAGCCTTTGGTAAAGATTTCCGAATGACTGACACTATTGCAGAGCACGTCACAGAAATGATTTTTGGTACCTTTGAAAGCAACTCGATATACCTACATGCAAAATATGTACGCATAAACTGCGCCTACCGAAATTTTCACTATAATAACTATTCCTCATCTATCTATAACCTTGGATTCTGCTTCAGCACTCTTACTAGAGATTAGAATTAAATTATAATACTTCCATATAGGTATAAGAATCTCATTTCAAATAAAAGAAAGATAAAATTTGAATAGTTCCCATATTATAATACAAACACCGTAACTTACTCACATGCCATTCTAACGTGCCTGCCAATGAAAATACACATACTTTTCAGCAGTGACCTTACTCTAGAACGGATCGCATGTCGCTATGCTGCTGAAATTTATTTTATATATTAGATATGTTAAAAAGGGCAAGTGCCTGATGGTGAGATAATATATAGTAACATTGCGTGCTTCTGAAACATAGACGATATAGACCTGTCGACAGCTCTATGAAAAATGCAATTACAAAATAATAAATTATGTCCTCAGTCATTATTTTTCAAACACATTAACCAGTTTGTTTTCGATAACGTAATTTGGTGATTAGCTCAGACGTAAATATGTCACCTATTTCCAATTAGGATGGTTCCTCCTGTAATGAAAAAATCGGATTTATTTCAGCTGTTGTTTCTCAGCCAAAAAGTTTGAGATGGTTATTAGATTAATTGATACTAACTTTTCGATATCTTTCGTTTTAGTGAAACTACAAAAATATCCTTCCTACAGAACATTAAAAGATGAAAGGCACAGGTTCTATGAAAGATTAAAAATAACAACCCTCTACTCAATCAAAGTTGTTTTTTAATTTAAGTATGAAATAAAATAATTATATGCTGTGCCCACTAAAGCACTCAGACGACCTTCCTAATGAAGGATCCAGGGTTTCCAGAAGAATAGAAGAAAATTTCGTAACCTGGAAACCTCTTTTGCGCTATTTTAGTAAACTAAACATGTTTTGAGGGTATCAGGTACGGAGCAACCATAATACTACGAATAGATAAATATTTTTTACAAAAAATTGGACCGACTTTATCAGTTGTTGCACGGAAAAATACAAAATAATATTAATTCTATTGGTGCTGGTTCTTTTGGAGTTGGTGCCTACAACAACAAACTACAACGGCACAACTTCAAAATTACCGGCTAACACCTAAGGCCAGCTTACGTATACGTATTTAATACTTGATAATACTAAGGATTGCTAGATTCGTAAGAAGACATGTTGATCGGCATCCTATCTCGTTGATTTGAGAGATTGCACTACATTCAAAGCTGACTTACATTTCACTACAGTATGTTGGACAGGTTTTCCCAATTGAGTTTAGAGTCAAATATTATTTCCAACAATTTCACAGTTTCAGTACCGTGAATTGGATTTCCCTTGATATATAGAAGTTGGTCGTGCTGGGGTCTACGAAGCTGCAGAAATGGACGCAATGTGTTTTGCTCTGTGAAAATTTGAAACCTATATTTTCTGCATTGGTAACAATAATTTGGTTTACTATTTTTTGAAGTTTTCGATCTAATTGTGGGTCCAGAGAAAAATATGTACAAATTATCCTCGTAGATGAATTTTCCAGTACTAGTGTCAACCGAATATGCCAGATCGTTGACAGCAACTGCTAAAAGAGTCACACTTAGCGTAGATCCTTGTGGCTCACCATTTTCTAGGAGTTTGGGGAGGCAAAGGTTATTTTCGACTCGAATCCTGAATGAGCGATCTTCCAAAAAAAATGAAATAAGGAGAGGTAGGTGCCCATGATTTGCCCAACTATGTATTGTTTGGAGGATGCCATATATCCGGGTCATATCATAAGCCTTTTCCATATCAAAAAATACTGCAACCATATGTTCCCTATCTCGAAAGGCATCCTGGATCGTATTTTGGAGAAAAACTAGTTATGCTTTTAGAAACCAGTCTGTTGAGTAGTTTTCAGTCCATTTGATTCCAAATACCACACAAGTCTATTATTCAGCATTTTCTTTAGAAGTTTTTCTAGACAGCGTGTGAGACTTATTCGTTTGTAACTGAATGAGCCTAGAGGGTCCTTACCTTTTTTACTTGAGTAGGACCATATTTCATTGAATAACTCCAAGAGAAGAGATTGGAGAACTGGCGTCTTATTATTGGAATGGTAGAGAGCGTGTTCCAGGTCTCTCATTGACAATGGCATTTTATATTCTACGGGTTCAGTAATATCGAATTCTGTTTTATTCAGTCTGCTGGAATGAAAATGGTTATCTGTAGTTCTGTGAGCTGCTCGAGTTCTCGAATTCTATTGCTTAGCATTCCACTACAGGTACAGGTTACTGATCTATTTCCAGCTATACCTCCTAGTTTCTGCCAAGTTTCTCTTATATTTGTATTTATGGCCATTGAAGAGACATAGTTATTCCATGAAGATTTTTACTTTGTAAAATGGTACGACGAGCCAGTGTTCTAGCTTAACATTAGGGAAATGATCAGTATGATAGAGGTCGTCCGCTACTATCCAGGCTAGACATGGACAAGAGAGGTTGAGGAAATTGCTAGATCTATCGCTGAGAAGCTCCGCGATCTGCTATTCAAGAAAGTTAAGGAGCCTGTATTGAGTAATATCAAGTAATTTCTATCGAGGATACGTTCAATTTTTCATCCACGTGCGTCGATATGTTCTGATTCCTATAGTGGATTATGGAAATTGAAGTCGCCTACGAGGTAATTGTGATATTATGTGTTCTGTATCTCGGATGTGCCAGGTAGTATCTGATAAATAGATGTTACAAAAGTTACAAGAAATGGTAGAGATAAACGAACGGCAGCAGCTTGTAAATCTGGATTTAAATTGATATGTGTGAAATGTATGTCCTCTCTTATGATGAATGCAATTACTTCTAGCTCTACATCATCATCCACGTCTTTCCTAACTACAGAGTAATTTTTTAATGAATATAGCTGACATGGTCTAAGATGTGTTTCTTGAAATTTCTTGCATATTGCTTCGGTTTCGGATATTAATAGCTTGAGTTCTTGTTATATTGAATGTATCGGTCCGTTGCAAATCCACTGGACGATATTATTTAGTTTGAGTAGAATTTTATAAAGGGTTAAGAATGTACGTATAATAGATAAGAATTGAAGGTAAGTAAGTATCACAAATAAGCAATCAAGCTGCCGACGTTTCACCTTGCTGTGAAGGAGTAATCCGAGGTTTAGGCCATCCTTTGTTTTTCTTTTGACTGTATGGGATACGAATTGAGTCATCTTCAGAAGATGCGCTTGGAAAATTCCTTTTTCGTTTTTCTGAGATGTGACTATCTTCAAAATATGTCACCTTTATTTTAATATCATGTATTGCAGATTCTTGTTTGAAGGTGGGACAGTTACGTGATCGTGCACTGTTATTGCCATAAAGAACTTTACCACATACACATATCTGATTTCCAGAGATGTATGTCCAAATTTTTGGCATCCGAAACATCGTAAAGGTGATGTAGGGCCGTACAGTGCCTTAAAAATTTCGGGATGATTTGGTTTATTGAAAGTCAGAATAGGGTTCGCTGCTTCGCTGTTTCTTTGATTTCATCATTCACTTTGGTAAATATTCAGTGATTTCTTCAACTGAGCAGTTCAGGAGATCTTTATGAAAAATAACTCCTTTACCTGTTTTCATCGTTTTATTGGGTAAGAATCCCAATGCTATATACGCTATTTTTTTAATATTGCTTAATCTGTTTGATTTTGCTGCAGTTTTTTTTTTCGATCAGCAAACCATCATTTTATATTATTTTATTGATTTCACTACACCAACTCATCCCAATATACTCTTCTCTATCAAAATGGACTGGTTTTGTGAGCCACTCATCTTCTCAGCACGATTGATTTCCACCTTAAGATTACGAGCTTGGGTGTCGCGGGTTCGCCAATGTCCTCAAGTACGGACTTTCCAAACACCTAGGGCTGCTTGTTTTCGTTCCCGGTTGGTATATGCCTTCCCATTAACCCGCCAACTTAACCGCTGAGGGCTTCCCCTATCCGCCACCCCAGGACGCGTCCGATGGAAGACAAGCGACTCCGCACAGAATTTGCCAGATTATGTTGATATTTACGTTCGATTCTCCCGTACCCTACAAAATTAATAAGAAAGCAACTAAATCATTTTATCCTGGCACATTAAAATACATCAGTTGAAATCCAGATTAAAAAAAAAAATATCTCGATTGCCAGACTTTACTTGTGGCAGCGCTAGAAAGGTAGAAATCTAAAAAATCGCATATCATCAAGTAGGATGTTTCAAGGGGTTACAGCCGTAGATATTCATAATCATGTCTTAGTTCTGTGGTAGTTTAGTTTTTTTAACTATGGAACGTTATTAAACGTAACAATTTTTCTATAAAAATAAACTAGAACCGAACTAAGAATTGCTTACGAACACAGATGCTCGTCCTTTAAAGATTATTTAAAAATTTTAAAGCAACTTTAAGTTCTGTGAAGTTTCCGTCAGTTGGTAATTTGAAATGATTCGAATAATTTGTTTATAATATTTTCTGTGTTCCACGGAATTCACTACCTCATTTAAGCTGTTGTTAAGAAAACCCTTGAACATTTGTCAGATTGATTTTAAATAACAGATAGAACATTAAGGTTATAAAATAAGTAAAGATTTTATGAGAATTATTCAAAAGCTTTCAACAAAATTGGAATAAGTTTACGACAAAGCATCGGTAACACTTAGTTTAGATATTTTGATAAAAAATTGTTTTACCATGGTTGTCCTTATTAATAATCCTATTGAAAATTCATTTGTATGTATTCTTCTGATTGTATAGACGTTTCTGAGTAAATCTAACCAGTTTTTCATCACTAATTGATAGAAAAGCAAAGGCCACAGATTTAGTGACCATCCATTAAAAGTTTTTTACATATTTGGAAATAACACTTGCTCAGGAAATCCTATACATTCCCATTTACTGGCAGCCAGGGGTATTATATTCCATAGAAAGAGAGGTAGGTGTAAATATAGACCTTGAAATTTATGGGTTAGCAGGAATCCAAACGTGTGGAAAGAATACGCAATAAAGGCACATTAATCACATGAAGCATATTCAAATTTGTGTGACTCATATCATATTATACAGAATAGAGCAATGAAGCAGACGTAAGGTACATTTTCCCGTCACATGTTGCTTGGCCAGCATGTGTAAATGCAGCCGGAAAATGTCCGATATGACCCATTTCTATATTGATTAATATGGAGGTACCTTATGAGGAATTACCACACATACAGCAATTTGTGAGCAAAGAATCGTACACCATGAATTTTTCATACGCGTAATATTATATATAATATTATATCTAGTACGTTGGACATCATAAATGTCCGCTCGTTTTACGAATTGCGGTTTCATGCTGTGTCGCCTCAGAATGTTAACACTCCCGAAATGAGGTTGTAATGTGCGACTGTCTGGATGATATATACTTTATAATATAATAATACATTTGTGAAGGCATTGTATTTTTGAATGACTATCTACATTGAAGATTACATGATGAAGAAGTTCAAATACTATTTACATAGAACTCCAGAAACATAGATGAATGATTAGGTATCTGATTGTATTTCATGATGATGTTTCAGTTTCACTATGAAGACAAGTAATTCAATCTTAATAATACTTTAATTTGGCTGAAAATCGATACTTGTATGAGTTCAAAATAAGGAATGACTATCAGACACCTCTCAACGCTCTGCGGCAAACTGAAGATAGGAAAAAACCTTGAAATCATGATATTTGTCTGGTTGGCGGTGCTTTGTTTGATAATCTATCTGGTTGTTGAACATTTGTAGTGGTATACTGCAATAATGTGACAATGTAATAAATTGTACGTATAGCCTAACAGGTGTTGACGTTATTTAATGGCGGAAGAGGTCTTTGCATCGCAGTAGTTGTTATCGGCACAGTTAGACGTTGATTTTGACATCCAGGTAAAGAAGATTCTTTTGTTCAAATATTTTTTTTTAATGTTCTTCAAGATTATAGGATTCAAGTCTGGTTTTGTTCTATATTCGGGGCTATTTAAACTTTCACAATTGTTTTTTGTTGAAAACTGAATACAATCGAAATATAATTAATTGTTATCGAATATTTCTCGTACTGGCCTATAAAATTGAAATATTTTGCACGTATGAGCACCAAAGTAGGAAATAGTGTTTTATAGTCACTTACTTCAAAGCTTCCCTATGTTTCAAATGCAACAATAATCAAAATTCTGTTTTTGCCAACTTTTTGACCAACGAACCCAAATGGAGAAGGCATACAATTCGACAGTTTGCTTTTTTTTGGTTTGTGCGCGCGCTGTATATAGTAAACCTATTCCGATTTTGATGATTTTTTAATCATTTGAAAAAGCAGACTTGAGACATAGTCCCATATTCGTAAAAACACAAATCCGATATCTCCTTCCATCTAAAAAATACCCCCGAAGGAGGTGAAGGCGGAAGTATTTCTCGAAAATCAAGAATTTGTGACGGCAAAATTAAAGATTGGACAATATCCGGAAACATTTAAACTGAGTTACGGTTTTCGAGTTACAGCGATGTTAAAATCTCAAATATGTGAATTTTCGCTATGTGGATAGAACAATTTCTTTCGAAAATTGAAAACCTGAGGCAACCGCATGAACGACCAGATTATTTGTAGCAACATTTATAATGAACATTATTTCCAGTTAAAGCAGTCGTAAAAGGGTAAAATCTGAAATACTTTTCCGCGGCGATATTTTGAGATCTCTAAATAATAACAAGTAGGTATAAATAAAGAGTATACTTGGCTGATAGGATAAGTACTATCTTCTTTGGTATTAGTGAAGGTTCAACGATTATCGTGACTATTGTAACATTCAAAAGTGTGAAATAAATATTTTAAAAAAACCTGGACCCATGTTATTAAATGTTGCACTGAAAATTACTAAATAATTTTAATTCTATTGGTTCTGGTACTTGTGAAGTTGGAGCACGAACTTATAACGTCGGTCCATTAAAAAAAAATAAGCTGAGGTGACCGACCACATCTGTAGTTTTGGTGAAAGTGTAACAGTCTAGAAAATCTATATTTTCAAAACAGCAATAAATTTCTCAAAAATATGGTAGTTGTAGGTACAAAAAATAATCTAGGAAGTAAATTCTAAATCATTGCATGCTTGAAATTCCTATAACAAATCTACTTCATAACAATGCATGTATATTAATATGCAGGAAGTGATTTTATTTATTCCTGTAGACTAGCCAATAATATGAATATGAAAAATATTATAATCCATGTATTCTTTTCCCTTCCATTATTATATAAATTAATTAATATACCAAATTATAAGCTAAATAATAACCAACCAGATAGGTATTACAAATCACACATATGTTACTGCTATATATCATGGTGCACTAACGAGCTTTAGTGGTATACCATGTGCTCTGTAACCTCCCTCGATAATGGATTAGTTCTGTCAATGGGTCTTATGGTAATTTCGTTGTGTTAACGGAATATCTCCGATTGTTAACTAAAATCAACTTTTAAACAAAATAAATTTTAAATTGTGAAGTCGACGTTCATCGAAAGAAAATCAAAACTGTCAAAAAAGGTTATGCTGAACCTGTCCTTTTTAATAAAATATGATTTATGATTAGAGCATCATAATAAAAATTTGTACAATAAATTTATTTATTTTACTTTCATCTATTAGCTGATGAAAAAAAAGTTATCATTAAATATAGAGGCAGATTTCAATAGGTTTTAATTACTTAATCAACTATCTTTATCATCGTCCTCTGAAGAAGATGATGGTGATAATAATATAGTGTAATGAGTGGAGCCCGGAAAGAAGCTTAACAAAACATTCTGTGGTCCTTTCGAGACTAAAATGTGTAACTTACCGGAACAATTGGTATTACCTTGAATCACTTATCCCTAAAGTCGTCAAACGATCGTCCTGTGCAAAAAAAAGTTATGTGAAATTTTGTGGTCTTTTAAAATTCTGCTTCTGTCTGGCAAATTTGGAATATTGCATTTGTGGCCGCATTGTCCCTAAGAAATTAAGCATTTAGGAAAAACAGTGCAATCCCCCATGTTTTCTAACTTTCGAGAGCGAATATATCGGCTCGCCACCTACCAAAAATGCAGCAGTTTTAATACTGTTTTATCATAAATCATTCATTATCTCGGAAACTGAGCCCTAAATTGAAGAAATGCTCTCTTTAAAAACTACTGTCACGTTCTTTGCGGTGATAACGGTTTAACATTTATATTTTTAACATAAATAATAAGCATGCTGTAATAATAAATATATAACTAAAAAATTGGCCGAATCCATCGCGCTGCTACAAGCGGCAGGCTCGAAGATCAGACTCTCGATCGTCCTCCCTCGCATCTCTCACCCTCACGTTCAGATGCGACATACAGAAGAGGGATATAAAGGCGGTTTTAGTATCCAAGAGGCAGCTTTAATGGCACGCAACTTGCGAACTGGACCTTTGGATATAAAAAATGCATATTTTGTCAAAAAAGCTCCAATATAATGAGTAAATAAAATTAATATCTAAAGGAAATTCTACGATTCTTAAGCGCATTGGTTCCAATGATCTAATTGCAATGGAGGTGAAATACCATCCCCGATGCTTTGTAACAACTTGGTCAAAAGTAAAAAAACGCACCTGTTCCCTCAACTTCTAAAGAGGATCCACAAACACAGCAAGAGCACATTACTATGAATACGCTATTTGAAGAAATGGAAAATGGTTTTACAAAAGGGAAGCGATTTTCTGCAACTGCCATTTATAACAGATATGTGGAACTTGTAAGAGAGATGTCTAAACGTCAGTTAATGAAGCGTGTTAAGAATTATTTTGAAAATCGATAGACATTGCTCACTCAAAGAAGGATAACGAATCAGACATAATTACGTCTGCGAAAGTCACCAAAGATTAAACATTACTGATGTATTTGGAAAAAAACATCAGATTGTGACACAATACCTACATTTAGTGGCTCTTCAGATTACTCCGTACTTCATAAGATTGTCAGCAATATTAAGCAAGAAATAGACAACATTCCAACGTTTTCTAATTTTTAAGAAATGAACATCTTCAGTTTTAAACAGTGTATTCCAGAAACCCTTATCTGGCTAGTAACTCTGATTTCTCAACAGGCTGAAAGTGTGAAAGAACTTGACGAGTGGTTTATTAGTTTCAATGAAATCGGGTTAATGGTTGACAAATTTGGGATTAAATCTGACCAGCGTAGTCAAAATATCGAAACTGGCCATCTTGGAGGAGGGTCTCGACAGAATACCACTCCTCGAGACCAGCTCAGACCACATTGCACCCCTATTCAGCAAATGCAAATACCACGTTTGATGGGAAGAAACAGACCCAAGCACTGTGCCGACAATAGACGTATACACTGATGGGTCTAAGAAGAGGGACAGTACAGGCATGGGAATCTTCAACCAAGACCTGCAACTATCTCTACAACAACCGCTCGGAAAGTATTACAAACGGCATTAATGGCAATAGCTCGAGGGGCTAATGAGGTCCGTATGAGCAAGGTGTGAGGACGAGTAATACGCTTCTTTACATACAGCAAAGACGCCTTAAAGGCGCTTGAGCAGGTACTACGCGAGAACCACGCTGAACTGCCACCACGAACTGTCACTCACGATGGGAACGAGGGCAATGACAAGGCGGATAAGCTGGCGGGTGCTGCTTCATCGGGAACAATGTGTGGGCCCAAACCGGCGGTACCCATCACACTGCACCTCATGGCCAACCTCATTAAAGAGGACAGACCTCAGAGACTGTCAGAGGTGGAACTCAATTCTGGGCTGTTGACAGAGCAAGAAATTCATCGCGGAGCCATGCCGGAAACGAGCCGAAGACTGCCTAGCTTTGTCACGCTCACTTGTAAGTATCTGGACCGGGCATGCAGCGCTAAGAAAACACCTACATACAATGGGTGTCATCGATGACCCGACATGTCGGGCATGCATGAAGGAGGAAGAAACAGTGGAGCATCTCTTCTCAGAATGCCCCGCTCTATCCGACGTTCGTGAAGCCATCCTAGGACTGCAGTGGTCAGAACTGACCAACATCAGACGCACCCCGCCTGCGGCAATCCTGAGATATCTGGACCTGGTTTTCGGGATACTCGGGGAACCGTAGGTCTGGGGAGCAAGGGGGAGAGGCACAATGGGCCGAGTGGCCTAAATACCCGCTTCGGCACCCCTGCGTCAAACAATAATAATAATAATGAGATGTCCTGAAAGGTGACTAAATTCCTTTCGAATCGATATATCACGTTCTTGTACCAAAATTTACAGAATTTAGATATAAGAGCAGTTTTCTAAAAAAACAAATTATTATTCCCATATTTCTTTAAGGTGGCTATTACACTTCATGATGGTACATGACATTATGAAAATTTGACAATAGATGCATTATTAATAATACCTTTGTGCGTTTCTCAAAGAAAATCACTCGAAAAGAATTTGAAGTGGAGGGAAAAAACAACCTATTCAAACGAAGTTCTGATCAAATTCATAATGGAAAATGTGGGGGAATTACCTATAGTAAGACCGTGCAGAAAATTCCGAGAAACGTACCCTGAATTACAACCAATGATCAAGAGTAAGTTTGTACGATTACAAAATAATTTCATTAATTATGGATAAAAATTGAAAGCTGAATGACATTTACCCAAGCCTATAACTTAAGATCAAAACAACATAATAAATGATTTGGCTTCCATGCTGATCCCCAAGCTTTCACTAGGAGAGCCGAATATGATTTAGGCTTGGATCGTGCTACTGTTCGAAGGATCCTTCATAATCATAACATACACCCATACAAGTTGAAGCTCTCAAACCAGAAGATCATCAAAGTAGGGTACAATTTTTCGAAAAAATCCTGATTCGCACCCAGGTAGATTTTAACTTATTTGAAAAAATATTTGGTAAGACGAATCAAAATTTTCCACATTTTTAATAGAAGGAACGAGCATTTCTGGGTTTATCGAAGTCCATATGTTGTCAATGAAATGGGATATCAGGTAAAGCTTAGTTTCAACGTATTTAAAGGATAACCGGATAAGTTTTCTTATGTACGATAGACCGTTGAATTCTGAGAAACATATTGTTACGCTCCTTAATTGGAGATGCAGGAGAGCTTTGGCGACATCTTTGGCAAAGCCGACTAAGTCGGCTCTCTGGTAGCTAGCCGGCTGAGTAGGTGTAAGGGAGCCTCTACGTTAACAGCGAATGTGACGTAGAGAAGAGGTGGTAGGTGAGCCACATAATGGCGGCGTTATGTCAGCGATCGTGTTTCCGGTGTGGTATTTTTAAAAAGAAAGGAGGAAATAATTCAGTGTAACATTTTGCATTTTGAGACTATATTGTGAACGTTTTCTATTTTTCACAGATAATAAATCTAATTATTTTGTAATCGTACAAATTTCCTCTTGTTTATTGATTATAATTCAGGGTACGTTCCAATGAAGTTTCTGCACGTTCTTGCAATAATTCCGTCACATTTTCCATGAAGAATAAACAATTCTACCAGAACTCCGTTTGAATAGTTATTTCCCTCCATTTCCTCCATCAATTCTTTTCGAGTCGCTTCCGTTGAGAAACACAAAAAGATATTATTAATAATGCACTAATTGTCAAATTCTCATTATGTCATGTACCATCATGACGTGTAATAGCCACCTTAGAGGAATATGAGAAAAATATTTGCTTTTTTTTCAGAAAATTGCTCTTATCTGGGAATTCTGTAGCCTGATATATCAATTTGAAGAGAATTTAGTCACCTTTGAGGATATCTCATAATATACAGGGTGTTCCTTTGAAAAAACTCACTTTCAACACTTTTTGTATCTAGCAGTAAAATCATGAATTTTGAACAATCCTGTATAATACAGAACAAACTTTTCTAGTAATCAATATACATATATGATCTTGATGAGCTATACACAAAACTGCAGCTTCCTTGGAATCCATTTATGCCAGAAATAAACATATAATTCGAGCTATGTTTTGGATAAAAAATATGGAAGATAATTAATATCTCGAAAACTGTTAGAAATTGGTATAGATATTAGGCAAAAATAATCAGAAAGTAATGACAAACAAAGAATGTGATATTATACAGGGTGTCCCATTTTAAATAACAAAGATGCTGATACTTTCAGGTCTAACCAACAACACTGCATCGCTGAAAATATTTTAGTTCCGTAGATCAAGAGCAAATACTTGAATAACCAAATTTTCAGAATGATCCTACGTCTCGTTCTCCGTAAACGTCTAAGGTTATGTACGACCAGAAATCTAAGAAGGTTGTAAATCAATATAAACCGAAGATCCTCATTCTCAACTATTGTTCGAAATATAGATAAGCAATAAAAGTGTCCCTTGAAATATTTCCATGTCCGGATTAAGATTAATAGAATTTGGAGAATATGGTAGAACAGTAGTGTATTTTGATGAAGCTTGGTTCGATACACACGCTATTCTAAACAAAAGTAGGGTAGACTTATCTGACTTGTGACAAAATAAGGCAAAGTCTAATAAAGGAAAACGCATTACGATAATTCACGCAGGAACCGAAAATGGTCTTATACCAAATGCGTTGTCTTAATCCGCAAAGAATATTAACGACTCTTTAGTCGATTGTCATGATGATACTACAGCCGAATTATTGAAGACTGGTTCCAAAATACTCGTACCAAATATTCTACCCAACAGTATTATTATCGTCATGGATAATGCTAGCTACCACAGTCGAAGACTTGATAAAGCACCATGTTCAAATGACACCAAAGCCACTATACAAGAATATATGTTAAATAAAGTTTTACAGAGTTATTCGATGCAAAAGAAATATGATTGTGATTATTCATTGGCTGAAAGCTTGGGACATACGGTGCTCAGGCTTCCTCCTTATCACTGTATGTTTAACCCAATTGAACTTATATTAAACATTCCTGATAGCAGCTGGGCCAAGTGTGTTTCTCATTTTTAAAACTTGGAAAAGTCATATATTGACTTAGAAAAAAATCCCAAAGAAAAGTTTATTATTAATTTGGATGACGACAGTGAAAGTGAAACTGATCTTCGTGAGTAATTTTGTTCATAATTCACAAAAACGGCAACTTCACAAGTATATGTATAATAAATTTAATTCTAAACAACTTATTATAGATATATCATAATGTGCTGTATATACATAAAAAATTCTCAATTATATTCAAGCGATTTTTCTTAAAATTATCTTAACCCATTGTTCCTGCCTATAAAACAGAATGTAATGGCTAGAGCAAGTACAACTCTGCGTAGAGAGCCTGCTGATAAGTCAAGTGTTTGGTGATTTAAAACTTTCTTAGATTTCTGGTCGTGCTATACCCTCGACCATGACCCACCCTGTATATTCGTAGATATTTGATAGGGCTTTACACATTTAATACAACGTGCATACATATAACGTACTATAGCGTGTCACTGTTAAATTATAATAGCCGCTCTTCTAAGGCTTCCGATGGAGAGTTTCGCTAATCATTAATTAGGAAAGAAAAAAATATTGTTATTAAATAGTTTATTATAGTCGGAACATAAGCTCGAAATGGAATTTCTCACATATCGAGCTTCATTTGGAACAATAGCATAAGTTCATCAAATCTGATCAAGCTTCCATCCAACCGGAAGTGGAATGTCAGGTTAAGGTACCTAACTAATATGATTGTATTGACATGCTTCCGAGACTATTCGCCTGGGTAGAAGCTTTGATTCAGAAGCACTCACACCAGGTGTAGCACTGAACAATAAGAAGTTCAAAGTTAACTAGCTTAATCATAATCTATTGTCTCAAAATTTCATTAGGCGATTAATTAGCCTGTCTTTGTAGACAATGGATACCATCACTTGACCACAGAGGTGATAATAGAATACGAATTTAGGAGAGTAAGGAGAGGAAGAGTCGCTCTCTTTTCTTAAAACTAATGTACTTGTAATAACTGATGTAATTAACTAAAATCCAGGAAATAACCCTGCAATTATGCTTAATATCTGAAGATGTTCAAGACTTTGCTCTAAAATAAACTCTATTATTTCAGAAAATCAATCAATAATTACATTATATATTTTATCTAAATAAATAAAAAGCTCATGCTCTTCATTGGTAATCGTTCGTTATAGTTTGTAAGAGAATGTAGAGGAAAGAACAAAACGAAAAATTAG
This sequence comes from Crioceris asparagi, assembly GCA_958507055.1. Taxonomy (NCBI): domain Eukaryota; kingdom Metazoa; phylum Arthropoda; class Insecta; order Coleoptera; family Chrysomelidae; genus Crioceris; species Crioceris asparagi. Next base: position 105,587,991 of record OY293826.1, read on the forward strand.
ATAATTTCGGAAAAAAAAATCTTATAGGACTATTCTACATTAGAAAGGAACTCACAATTTGAGGATGGAAATGCTTACTTGCTTTTTTATTTTCTTCGTCATAGATCTGGGAATGTTTTAAGGAATAAAATGAATTCTCTAGAACTTTATAGAGAAGTGAGAAAACTCGTTAAAAATCATAATTTTTGGATACATTCTTGATCATAATTGACAGTAGATTCTTTATTCACCACTTTTTTAAATACATTCATAATTGAGTCCAGTCACAACGTATGGTATAATTAATAGTATCTAATATTTGAGAAAAAAACACATCAGAGAATGTTATCAGCCATGGCGATTGTATGCAGGTATTCCTCCAAAGAGGAAAAGCAGTGTTTGAGAAGTATGACTTAAATTTTATTAATTCAAAATTCCGGCAATCCTAGGGTAATGAATTATATAGTTGCAACTGAAAGGAGTTTCTCTTGATTTCGAAAACCTACCTACCTTGGCGCCTTTAAATTATGGGAAGAGGCATAATACCTGGTATTTTAAATAGAGGCTTACAATGGTCTGAATATGCAATATTAGCGAAAATTCGAATTACTTTCTTTTTGTTGCCCCGGAGTATTACACCATAGCTTATATGAGACTGAATTAATGAGAGATATTATGTCTGAAGCGTTTTCGCATTCAAATTATTTTTAAGTTTCCTTATGAGAAAGATACTTGAGACGGTAATTTCTTTCTAAATTAAACAATGTGTGGAGTCCAGTGGAATGACAAATTTGGTTCGTTTTTCTTTGTTCATTATGCATCTAGAATTTGATTAATACCTAAAAGATCTAGAGAATCAACGCATTCCAGCCTAAATTTAAATGAAATTGCATTTACTTTACTTTTGTGTTGTGTGCTGGTTCATCCAACAACTTTATATAATACAAATATTATTGTTTAGCACCTAACTGTAAAGAAACCAAAAATGTGATTATATTCACCTTTGTGCTTTTGATAAAATTAAATGTTGTTCATATTTAATATTTAATTGAAAAAAACGGTTCAAATATTCCGTAGATATAAAATTTTCAAATCAGATCTTGTTGTTATCAAGTTAAAGAAAATATTGGATATTGTGTACACCATCTCTAAAGCTAATCCGCAATATTTAATACCATAAAAGTCCCTTAAAAATAATAGGATAAAACCGTAGCCTTTTTAAAGAAAGCAGATGCTTTCTTATTGTAGTTGCTCAAGTAGATTGGGATGCCGCCCATGGAGTTATTTTGAAAGCCAATTGTTTTTGAGGTTGTTGTCTGTATATTCCATGTCGATGATGTGTTGCCGATTTTGTCGGCTTGGACAATGGTGGCATGTAGGCTTGATGTTAAGGCCGTTTTGTAAAAATATGCTCTCAGATTCACAATATGTAGCTTATGTCGGAGCTACATGTCCGCGACACCCCTTCCTCCTGCTTCTCTGGGTAGGTAAAAGCGTACCTTACACGCCTTTTGGAAGATGTGCACTGTGTTTTGAACAGGTATTGATAACCTTGACCTTGAGACTGGCCAACACCTAGATACTTGTAAGATCCATGTTTATCCATGGATGTTATAGCTCCGCCTCCCATTCTCTTTAGTAGTGTGTAGTCTTGATTGCGGCCATTTTACTTTCTTGAAATGGCTAGTTCTGCATTTATCCAAACCAAAGTTCAGTTTTATGTCTGCCGAAAACTCCTCTGTTGTTCTAAGTAGTCGTTTTAAGCCAGTAGAGGAGCCGTGCATATACATGGGGTGACATATTCTCTCTTGAGAAAGTTGATATCCGTCACTGTTGTGATTGAGAGCTGTGCTCAGGGGGCTTAAGGCGATACAAAACCATAAGGTACTGAGTGCATCTCATTTTAGTATCGTGACTACAGGAAATAGTGGTTCTTCAGGTTGTTATCAATATTTTAAGGAGATTGATTATTTTGTTGTTTCTTTGTATATTTCTAGACTCTCCAGTAGCCAAGAATGGGGGATGTTATCAAAAGCCTTTTGGTAGCCGATAAAGGCGATGTGTAGATGTTCTTGCATCTCCTGAGATTACTGAATCAATTATCAGCTGCTCTTTACAGCCTTGATAGTATATTTTGTTGGCTATTATACCTGTGAGCAGTTTGTAAAGGATTGGGAGTGCTACCGTGTGTCAAGAATTCTGGTGTTAAGTCGAGATGCTTGAGTGAATTATTAAACATAGCTGCTAGTTTTTTGTCGGTAGAAGTATACCAGCAGCTTTCCAGTCCAATATTCCCCGTTATATTTGTTTCACGTCCTAATCTGTGATTTCGTGGGATGGTATAAACTTTATTGTTTCGGTCCTTTTCTCCTCCTGTTTTATCCGTATCGCTCTAGGGTTATGGTTGACAGAGATTTCCCATATATCACTCCAAAATTTCTGCGTTGTCTCTTGATCTAGTGTAGTGTTTGGATGGGAGTTATCTGCATCTTGAATGTTTCTGTAGAAGTCTCTTTGGTTATTGAGAAATGTTTTGTTTTCCGTCCTTCTTCGGTATGCTCCGTATATCTACGATGTCATTTAGCATATACCTGGAGTTTCTGTTTGAGATAGTCAAGGACTTCATTGCTGGTTTTGTATTGATTGTTCTTACATTTAGTGATTATTATCATTCCTAAGTTAGAATGTATTTCCTCACATTGCCAATCTTGTTTTTTAGCCTTCTTTCCAAACCAGGTTGATTCTGTTTTTTTATTCCTGTTGTTGTGGGTTATACTTTGATTGTGAAGTGCAGTTACCGTTATTGCTGCAGCGTATATTTGATCGTCGAATGTGGGGATATCGTCGCACTCCTTTGTGCTGCTTTCTAGTGCTCTATCGACAATTTAAATGATTTCTTTTGCTTCCTTTGAGGTTTTTAGTTTGGGGATTCTCGAACTTCTGAGGTGGTCAACGCCGCCATTCATTTGTAGGGTTTCAAATAATATTCTATCTACGTCGTCCGTTATTATTGGAAGTCTATCTCTTTCATAGCGTTGTTGATGTTTATCTGGATGGATTTGCACCATCCCATTTGTGGACATGCCAAGTTCTTCTGCGACTTCTCGTTTGATATTGGTGATTACCTCGTCATTTGGTTAATAGTTCACTCCTTTGATCGAGGATATTTTTCATACTTTTCCCTCGTAGTTCTGGGCATCTGCGCAGCATTTCGGCATGTAACCTTTTCTCATATGGTTGTATATTCATCTCTTGACTCTATTTAAACCGTGCTTTCCTAGTATTGCCCTCGTTAGTGGGGAGAGCTGCTCGATCTCCAACATTGCTCGAGTATAAAATATCTTGAATTTTATCTGTGTTTGTTCTATTCCTAGTCATGGCCCTGGTGCTTTCTATAAGCGGGTCAGTGCCACCTGCCTCGCTGTTACCTGCGCCAGACTGGGGATCCTCAGTACGCTTCCGAGCCCAAATACCAATTTCTCATCGTTCGTACCGTTTGAGAAGATTTCATACCCTAAGGCTTGCTAGACCAGATGGTGGTATCTGGTGCTGGGGCTGCTAGCTGGGCCTCTAGATATGTCCAGGAAAAGAACTCCGATATCCAAACGGGACTTTACAGAGAGCCTATTCTCACTCATTGTAGGGCACAGTTGTACCGCCAATGCTCTTTGGGATGAGTGGGACTAGGGAGGGATGATAGATGGGGAAAAAATTGGGTATCAGAAGACAGTGAAGAGCTGCTCCTCTATGTCGCCTCATATGACGGGCAGGAGGTTCCTTGGTTCTTTTCTCAACTCGACAGCCATGCGGTTTTTATCATTATTATTATTGATTGAGTCCACTTGGCGCTTGTGTATCAACACCGAGTGTACTCCGTACACCTAGGGTATTTTTGTTATTATTATTATTTTCTCTAATATCTACGCAACTATATGTTTCATAATTATAAAAGGAATGCATTTGTTTAACTCGTAACTAGTCCAGCTTTGAAATGTCACATACTGCATTTGAAAAAGATCCACTATCATAACTTGCTCATTTCTACTATTTTTATAATTGTTTCATTAAATATACGGAACTCAGGAAAATACTACAGGCTTTTCGCTCACTGGTCTAATGTTTCTTCTTTTACCATAAATGTTTGATTGTAGCATAGATTTGTGGGGCATATAGGAATTATAAACTCAAAAACTGCTATTAACAAAATCGTTGTGAGATCAATTGAGAAAAACTATTTAATTTAATTGTCTTTAATATAAAATAGAAATGAAAATAAACCTTTGAGATTTTCAGAATTCTCTTTCAATATTCTTCTTAGGCGTAATAAAATACATTGGTTCAGTTAAGCGTTGTCTTATTTCAACTAAGCTCATTGACAAAGCAACGAGTCCAGTAATTGGCCTATTGCATACCTATTGGTACGGTTTAGGCATCTAACAGTATTATTGCTTCCAGGTATGAGACCCGTTGAGATATCTTTTGTTTATCTCTGTTTTCGGAATGTATTAAGTATAACTTCACATGGGAATTATGGATATTTTGCTTAACAAGATGTTGTTAATAGTACCTATTCTTGATCAAATCTGTTTGAGATACAACTATTCAAAGATGAACTCACTTACCAACTGACTAAAAATACTGAAATCTGAAGATTTTATCATTCTTGGGTTCCAAATATGTAGTAGTATCTCTCCATGCAACCCCTTCATTTGTTTCTTCTGGTATTATATGTTAGAAGCTCTATTGATATTCAAGCAAAAGTGCAAAAAAATTCAAAAGTAGGCTGATTTTGATTGGTTATATTTGTAAGAAGGACTGACCACAAGAAGTATTGGGCATAAATAAAGGTTCTTGTTTAATTATTTCTTATTAATAAAAATATTTGATGGCCTTTCAAGAACGGGATTGCCAAGAAAATTTTTATTTTCCGCTAATATAATCCTGCTAATCTGTCCAATATCTGATCTAATATATTAATACGAGCAATTCTTGTAGGTATACATATAAATTTTATCTCGGAAACGGCTCTAACGATTTTGATCGATTCAAGTATGTTGACAGATAAGATTAAATTTTTTAGAGTGGTTTTCCTGACGAAACGAAAAGGTGCCATCCTCGAGGTCCATGAAATTTTTTTCTTGAATTGTTCGACAAATTTTGATAGAATTTTAACAAGGGGTTTTCGGATTCGAGAAATTGATTGGCGATACTTTCATATTTAATGAGTGCGACCCTCGAGGTCCACATTAGCTATTTCCATAATGGCTTCTCAGATTGCGATGTAAATTTCAGTATGGAGTTTGGGGAGCCCCAGAAGTCGATTTGGACACAGTCAAGTTTTGGATGTTTCACATTCATATTAATTTCAAGCTATTATGAGCTATGTGAAAAAGGCGATATTTACCGATCTATTAATCGCAAGAAATCTTGACTAAAATGATGCACATTTTTGAACTAAGTAACTCTTATAGACCCACGCTAAATCCTGTAAATATGTACTGGATGGCCCATTAATAAAGGACGTCGGCTATAGCTCAGGATCCGTTAATCGGACGACCCAGAGAAAAAAAAATGAAGATTATCCCAAGTTAACCTATATTGAAAATATTATATTTGTAAACTACTGAAAATAAGACAACTTTTGGCAAATAAGGTGGGGGAGGGGCAAATGTGGGTTTGAAAAAACTGGATAACTTTTTTTCATTATGACCTATTTGGCATAACTTGATTTCATTTTAAACCGCCTTTTTGTGTGCTTATATTGAAATAATAAAATTTTGAATTTTTATGAATTTCTCGAAAATTTCAAATGCAATTTTATTTTTGTTTTCAATAGGAAGAAAGAGCGTGTAAAATTACAGTTACTGATGAAAACCGCAACTCGATATAATTATTCCTTAAAGACTTATTTAAAAATATAATAAACCGTTAATTTTTACGTAACAAAATGAGAGAACACTTTGAGTATTTTAATAAATTTACCTATATTTTATATAACCTACTTTAACAAAAACAAGAATCATCGTTTACCGTTTAGTGTAATTAAATGAGAATTAAACACAAATAACTTTAAGAACAATCTAATACCTTATACAAGAAAATTATAATAAGTAGGACTATCGGTAGGCCTTGACATGACAGAAACAAAACAAAAGAAGCAAAATTAAAAATATATCTTCTTTCTAAGAGAACCGAATTTAGAAAAACCTAAACACCTAGAGCTAAAGAACTTAGAACCTTGAACTAAAATTAAATAAATATTAATGACGCCTTAAGTGCTCAAAGTGACGTCCGTCCTAGATAATACAAAGCTGTAACCCGTGGTAGGCAGTTTTTTGTGTTTAATTCTCATTTAACTACATTTAACTTAAATTATCCCATCTAGAGCGACATAGGTAAAAGAATTTTTTATTTATTGATAAAGTAGGTTATATAAAATATAAGTAACTTTAATAAAAGTTACTGATACTCAGAGTGTTCTCTAATTTTGTTACATAAAAATGAAGGTTTAAATATATTTTCATATAAGTCTATAAGGACTAATCATATCGAGTTGCGGTTTTTACCAGTAACTTCAATTTTTCACGCTCTCTTTTCCTAGTGAAAAATAATGATACCATTGCATTCAAAATTTTCGAGAAATTCATAAAAATCTGCGACTTTGTCATAAAGTGTCATCTACAGACTCGGAAAATAAGTAAACTCAAAATGTTATTACTCCAGTAGAACCGCCCAAAAAAGCGACTTAAAATAAAAAAAGTTATTCAAAATAGGTCATACAAAAAAAGGTGGCCAGTTTTTTTCAAACCAACATTTGCCCCTCTCCCCACACGTTATTTGACAAGATAGAGAAAAAACGTTCATACAAAAAAGTTGTCTTATTTTCAGTAGTCTACAATTATTATTTTTTTAATATAGCTTAACTTAGGATAATTTTGAATAAAACATTGTTTTTTTAATTCGTGTTGTGAATTAGGCCCTCTAGCGCCAGACTTAGCAACTTATAAACATTTTCCAGCTTTTTCTTTTGGCCCATTTACCCCTGAAAATATTTTTCTCTGGGTCGTCCGATTAACGGATCCTGAGATATAGCCGACGTCCTTTATTAATGAGCCACCCAGTACAATATTTTTGTCAATATTACTAATAAATTAGGTGAATAAAAAACTGAAAAGTATCTTTTGCTTTTTCCCTCTCCTCATGAATTGAAGGGGGAATTCTCCTTCTTCTTATTACCAGAGGAACACTTTACCAAGCATATACTAAGGAGAATTTGTTGTCAAACTGTTAGCAAATGAAATCATTGAATTAGGTTCCAACGCCATTTTTCGGTATTCTCATTTTCAGCTATTCAGCAAACACAATCAACAATATAAGCTATTTAACGAACTTAAATGTTCCTTTCTATCCCATCTTGTTCGGATTATCGAATAATCTATACTAGCAATGAAATGAGAAATAATAAAATTCAGAACATAACATTTATCTACTTATTTACAGTCTATGTCAAAATTTGGTGAGCAATCCAAAATAATATGTGCCTTAAAAACAATCAACGATCAATCATTTACTTGGGGATGTGGTCAGCAACGGGTTGGAAACCGTTCTCGTCAGCTACAAAGGTCAAGCTGTAGGGTTTTCCATCATTGTCAACCCAGTTGATGGTTCCACGTACAGCCAGGGATTCTTGATCAGTTCCGGCATTCTTGAGAATAGCTTCTTCAGATCTTTGTACTCCATCACTGGTTTCGAAGCTGTGAACAAGAATTCGTATACAGTTTATTAGGACATTTATTATTTGATTGTGTATGAAATATACTCGTACTCACTTGAATTTGTAACCATCAACACCGATGTTGTCGTTGTCGTATCTCAAGACTTGAGCGTCTTTTGATTGTTCCAAGGTAGCTGCAGCAGCAAGGGCCAAGATGGCGGCGAAAACAATGCACTGAAAAATTAGATACATTTAAGATAAATGTAATAGTCAACTTTACTTTTTTGTATACATGCTTTTAATAACTGCTAAATAAATGAAATAATTTAACGGTATCCAAATCTGGATGATATTGATATGTTAAATTATTTGGAATCAGTTTTAAGATACAGATGTAAGTGCTACTACTAGTTTACATCTATTGGTAGGTACTCACAACTTTCATTTTGTATTTAGTATTGTGTATATCACTGATGACACTAAATGATGTCACAATATACAATATCTTTCATTTATATACGAAAGTGAAGATCCCCACCATCTAGAGAATATTCCCAAAATATCAAAGAAGATGACATCAAAAATATGCATGTCTTTACAGCATATAAAAGGTTAAAAAGGCGAGATGATGGTATCTGTTTGCCTTCGTTCAAGGTAAATATTTTAATTTTTGTTGTTGACATTTAGATGAACCTGACCATCGCTTTTTGAAATATTTTGTCTATTTTTATCGGAACTTTCCATATAATAATTACACTAGTGTCAATATCAAGGTCTTTGACCAGGTAGGACATCTAAGTGTTCCACTTATGAAAAATGAATGGCAATAATTATCTCTTGATCAATGAGTGATTCTATTAATCTATTATAAGAATTTTTAAAATTTCAATGTCCCGGTAAATTGAGAAACACCCTGAACATTTTGTCTGATTTGGAAAATGACATTCTTTCAGAGTCTGTATTGGAAAATACCTGGTGTCTCTATTTGATAATATCCATGTTAATTTTTTTTTGTTTTGTTTTTGGTTGACTTTAAAGAAAAAAGTTACGAAATTCTATTGTATTCCTTTTTATATAGATGTTTGCAGAATAAAGCGAGACCGAATTTGAGAATTCATTTTTGAGTTAAAAATAAAGTGATAATCTCAAGTATGTATATACCTACTTATATATATATATATATATATATATATATATATATATATATATATATATATATATATATATATATATATATATATATATATATATATAATAAAAGAGCTTAATCGGATATTTCAAAATAACAACGGTTTCCAAAATAGAGCCATCAGAAAGTTCTAGATTATTGACGCTAATATGTAATTATAAATGGAACCGAAGTTCAAATGGAGTTAGAACTACTTGGAAGAAGTTTTGATTTCCAAATTTTGTGAGCCATCCATGGCTACAAAACCAAGTAAATCACTGAATACTTACTTTTACTTGGAAAATTATGATATATGGATGGAAATACTGTCTTATTGATTATCGACATAAAAGAGTAAATTTCCGAAAATATCTGAATTTCCCCTTCTGAAAGCTGCGTACCTAACTCAAAAGAATTAAAATTTAAAAAAAAAGAGTTTTCGTACCTACGAACAATGTGTGTTGTGATCCTCATTATCACCTATTGTTCGAAATATAGATAAACAATATAAGTGTTTGTCCCTTGAAGTATTTTCAGCTCTGTATTAAGACATCTCATGAAAAAGTTTGTTATTTTAATAATAATCTAATAGGTAATAGTGGGTTCTCCATTATTTTTGTTTAAATGTGTGTAAATAATAAAATTTACCTGGCCGCCAGACTTTTAGTACAAATGGACTATCAACGAGATTATAGCTATAATGATCTATTTACGGTTACAAATTAAATTACCTACCAGATTTGGAAAATAAACTCGTACCAAATATTCAGCCCAACAGTATTATCGTCGTAGATAACGCTAGCTACCACAGTCAAAGACTTGATAAAGCACCATGTTCAAATGACACCAAAGCCACTATACAAGAATATATATTAAATAATGATATGCACTTTAAAGAAAAGTACACTAGAAAACAATTACGAAGTTTTACACAATTATTCGATACAAAAGAAATATTATTGTGATTCATTAGCTGAAAGCTTGGGACATACGGTGCTCAGACTTGAATATATAATATGGCATCAGCTTAAATCGGCCGTTGGAAGAAATAATATTTCTCCAACCTTAAGTTCATCTGTGGTAGGTCTTATTCAAAAAGAAACTGCAAACATTCCTGGTAGCAGCTGGGCCAAGTGTGTTTCCCATAAAGGTGGAAAAGTCATATATCGATTTAGACAAAAACTCCCAAAGAAAAGTTTACTATCAATCTGATGACGATAGTGAAAGTGAAACAGATCTTCACAAGTGTGTGTATATTAAATTTAATTCTAAACAACTTATTTTATTATATATCATAATATATTGTATATACATAAGCAATTCTCAAATATATTCAAGCGATTTTTCTTAATAATTATCTTAACCCCTTATACCTATAAAAAAAATGTAATGGCTAGAGCAAGTACAACCTTGCGTAGACCGCCTGCTAATTTCTCAAGTGTTTGGTGATTTACAACCTTCTTAGATTTCTGCTCGTATATACCAAGTTTGAGAAATATCAAAGAATCTGGTGAACTCATTAGCTTAAAATATCACAAACAACTGAATATAGCGGAAAAGGTGAACGGTTAAATCGTACTGTAGTTGAAAAAGTTAGGTGTCTGTTGATGGATTTTGGACTTCCCAACAGTTCTTTTGGCAGAAGCAGCAAATACAGCCATTTATTTGGTAAATCGATCGCCAAAAAAGTGTCTTCAGAACAAACCAACAGAAGAAGGCTAAGAATTTTTGGATGCAGGATTCATATACCCAAAGACATGCGCAAAAAGCTTGACACTTAACTACTGGGAGTTGGTATAATGGTTAAGTACAGTTCAAAAATTAGGCGTACAGGCTATATAATCCCTCTATAAAGAAAATACTTGTGACAAGAGATGTGTTTTCTGAAAATAAAAAAGGCTGTTCGTTGATTGAAGAAGCATGTAATTAGATGAGAGAAGATTTCTAATAAACTGTCAAGTTAAAATATGTTATATGTTTCTACAAACGGACAAGATGTGGATTCTCTCACGTAACTAGACAATAAAAAAAGACTCTGTAGTGTGCAAAAAGTCAGGGCTCAACTTGTCTTAAATAGAGAAAATGTTGGAGTATATTCAAAATTAAGCTAACAAGTGCGATCAACTGTTTCTATTGTGAGTCCAACTTGTTTATAGTTTTTATTATCAAAAAATTATATAGTTACCAGATAGATTTTGTATTGGTTTTGGGTTCGATTAATATATAAAGCTATTCTAGAGGAATAACTTTCCTCTTATCCAATATCCAGAGTCCACTGCTAATAGGGTTTTTTAGGGGTGAAGAATTTTGAATTGAAATAAAACATCGCAAATGTGTTTATCATCCATGAAAGTAATCTTTAGGTCCAGTTTTTCATACTCTTTGCAGTAAATCAGATTGTATTTCAGCAATAACGCGTCGACTTTTGGCTTCCAAAATTCCAAGTGCTGAATTGTTTCTAGTTTGTCGACATAGATACGCGACTTTGGATATCCCAGAGAAAATAATCTAATTGCGTCAAATCGCACGAATGTTGTTTATTCGGCGAAATCATTCATAATTCATATTTATTTCCATAAATTAATTGTTTCTTGCGCTATATGACAAATCGCACCTTCCTGCTGAAACCACATGATTACATTATTAATGTTTTCCAATGGAGGTACGAAGCTCACCAATAAATGTTACGCGCTGGTTGGCATTATTGAGAAAAATGCACCGGCGTTTAAATCGCACCGAACGCTAAAGGGTGGCCATGATTTTTACGGGATGCTTATTATCGTTAGAAGCGAAAACGATCCATAGTTTCTTGAATCAATGCTCTGATGGATGATTATGAACACCATAAAATGCACTCAATGTCCGATTAGTTTTTTGTATTGAACTATATTTTTTTAGATATATTTGAACAACTTGCTAACTTCGCCTCGACGTGCCCGATGCCCGAAAGTACCTAGGTTGTGTCCGATACCACAGACCAAACGGTTGTAACATTCTGGCGCCTACTGCCTATTTCGCAACAATAGTAAAAACTAAGTCTTATACGTTTTACTCAGATAACTTTATATTTTTAAAGTGTTTCTATTCTCTTTAGGTTTATGTATGTATTGAAAGTATATCAATTAGCACTGGCATAATGAATATCTCTGTTTTTTGCTTCTTGTATTCGATTTCATAAGAAAATTGGGGATTTTTTTACTAAGTTGATTTGAAACAGAATGCTCCAACTCCTCACCTCTAAGGTTTTGTTCGCTTTTTTATGTGGGGTCTCAATTATCTTTTCTACTTATTTCATTTAACTCAAAGCCCTACTTATTAAAGGAAATCAATCAAATCGACGAAAGGCGAAATCTTAACGGAAATTCCTGTAAAGAATGAACTAGGTCCATTCAAAGCAGCTCAGTTGGCAAATAAAATTAAAAACCATACTTTTAAAGTTCAGAGATCCAGACAGAAATAACTACGAAGTTCCAAGCTATAATGAGAATAACAACAATGTCAAGCAAAATAAAGAAAAAAATATTGAAGGAGAAGACTATATTTGCGATCATATTATTCTCATATACCTATTGTTTTTTTTATTTATAATGGACATTTGTGAGATTCTTGATAAAAACGTAGATTTCCATTGAATGAAAACAATATCTAATTGCAGTACCTACCTACACAGGTACATGAATGGCTATTGTTGATAATTGTCTCTATGATATCGATTTTTAAGAATGTAATTTTGTTTCTCAGTTATTCACTTTAATAGATTATATTACAATAAATATAATTTATTTAATTAGCAAACTTCAAATTAAATCATTTCTACTTAAATCCCTTAATTCTACACAAAGAGAAATTGAAACAAATTTACTTATTACGTTCAAGTCGATTTATCGTCTCAGAATTCAAGCTCACAATTTTTTCACTAATCTGAAAGGGTAAGAAATCTTTTATCGATTGGCACTAAGCCCATACGATTTGCATTAATAGCATTTTTGGGTATAAAAGAAATGTCGAAATTGTTTCAACTCCCCCTCGGTCTCCCATATAATTTGCCAAGGATGCATCAAAACTTTAAATTGTCTTATTTCCTACATTCCTGTGTCTTCCCGGATAATATATTCTTACATTATACAATTGAACTAATTGGAGTTTAACATACAAATAATCATCACCTGCTCAATATCGACATTCTTTCTAACTTGCATTCCTCAATTATAAGTTGATAATACTTTCCTTTAAACTTTGCCTCATTTGAGATTTCTAGCTTATGAGATTTCAGTCCGTATCAATATTGGGAAAAAAGATGCACTGACGACTTGCACCCACGACAGTGTTCTAAGAGAAACTTCTATATAGTAGTCATTCACAGCCGTATTCATAAAAAAATCTTAATTCGGTACAAGCTAAATTTGATATTATAACTTTCATGTATATTATAGTCACCATAGTAGCTTAAGAAACTAGTACTTATCTGGTTAAAATTTGTTTATTTATACGGCTGTCGGATTTTTATTGAAATTGCTATTTTTATTGTCAAGGAAATTGATGAACGATTACGTATATCTATTTAATATTTATTATATGATATTACCATTTCAGCACAGCATAAAACAAAAAATTTGGACTCACTTGAAAAATAAATAAAGGTCATGTTCTTTCTGTAAGCCACTATTATAGAGATTCAATACTGAATAAACCTAAATGTCAAAAGTCTTGGTGTAGCATTAAACAAATTATATATGTTAAATAAAATGGTAAGATAATTACGGATGAGACTAGACAGGAGAGGGGATATAGTTTTTACATTTGCAGGTATATATACCAGGCTGTTGATAATCATCTTCACATTTGAATCCCTGATCATTGTCAATTACTTCAAAAATGAAATTGGTAAGTAATTCAGTATTTTTGATAAAATGAAATATAAAAATCTTATAAATTATAATTTAGTTTTTTTGGTCAGATTATCATTTATAACGCGTCGTCATATTGATAGATATTTGAAAAAATAACTATCCATGACACATCAAATAAATTCTGTCACAATACAAAATATTTTCCAGTGTATTGTATTTGCCGCCATTTTGGCCATTGCTGCTGCAGCTACCTTGGAACAATCAAAAGACGCTCAAGTCTTGAGATACGACAACGACAACATCGGTGTTGATGGCTACAAATTCAAGTGAGTACGAGTATATTTCATACACAATCAAATAATAAATGTCATAATAAACTGTATACGAATTCTTGTTCACAGCTTCGAAACCAGTGATGGAGTACAAAGATCTGAAGAAGCTATTCTCAAGAATGCCGGAACTGATCAAGAATCCCTGGCTGTACGTGGAACCATCAACTGGGTTGACAATGATGGAAAACCCTACAGCTTGACCTTTGTAGCTGACGAGAACGGTTTCCAACCCGTTGCTGACCACATCCCTAAGTAGATTTAATAAAGTTCCTTAATTTTTATTTATTTATTTTTGAGTCCCCTCCTTATATAAAACTATATAATATATCGGTTTCAAAACGTCTTTCGTCGTTGTCCGATGCCTAACTTCCTTGCTTTCACTATTACGTCCTTTGGAAAATTCGAGTTATTGCAGTTAGTTATTTATTTTATAAAATCATAGTGGGCAACGCAACATTAATGCTGAGTTCAACTTTGAGAAGATTTGCAACGGCGTTAGGAATCTTATAAAAAAAAGTTTGTTAATGATTTTCTACTGCATAATAATGCATAGTATGTTTGTTGACTGACCCATTATTTTTAAATGTGCTTCATCAGAAAACAGAATTTTATTCAAACTATTATTATTCTCCCCCATTCATATGGATACAAAATGCAAGATGTAGGTTCAGATGGTAAGGGTGGAACTTGCTCTAATATTATTCTGTTCACACTACTTTGTGAAATATCTGTTTCCGTTGTTATTCCCCTAGTATTTGTGTTTTCTTGCAGCATTAATAAAATTTGCAACTCACATTGCTCGGTGATCCATGCACCTATCTTTTCCATTTTGGTAAAAACTACGCTATTATTGAGTTCAAACCGATCTCTAACCTTTTTGAATGAAGACGCCCGTGGAATTCTTGCTTCATGCTTGCTTGCTTTTTTTGTCGGTAGATTCTGCTTGCTAACAAAACATTTCTGTCAGCTTCGCCAATACAGTATATCATATTCACCAATTCCAGTTGACAGAAATTCATTTCTAATAATCTGACGTCTATAATTATTTAGTACCTACATATATCTGTCAAAGTTTTCTTATTTTGCAACATATCATGCAAAATTTACAGATTAGACCTCACAAATAATATATTGGCAGAAAGCCCTTAAATAATGCCATACAATGGCATAATAATATACAGGGTGTTGTATTTGAAAAATTCGAGTTACTGTAATCAGTTCTTTGCTATTTTCAAAAAGTCGCAACATCGATGCTGTGTTCAACTTTGATTGAGAAGATGCGAAATTTAATTAAAAAAAGTTTGTTATCTTCAATGGTACTAAAGAACAAAAGTTATGGAGCTTGCCCGCACCCCTGGGTGTCCCTGTAGGAATATAATCAAAGAAGATTGATTATATAGATAATTCTTGATTCTCTATCGAAAACCTATCTATTATCTATCTATCTTTTTATTATTTGATATGAGAATAATATATAACTCTATGCAGGTACAGTTCCACCAATATAATTTGGCTTTCGAGAACCGCAGATAGATAGATAGATATGCTCAAACTAGCAACTGAGAAAGAGAAACAACGGGAGAAACAAATGCCAAGCTATTCTAACCAAGTTATATATATTTCCGAAAATCATTGTATGATAAATATTCTTTACCAAAAATTGTACCGACGTTATTAATTGTTGTGCAATTGTAGTTATATAGAGTGCGTTCATAAAGTATGGAAATGCTTCAATAACTATTAAAATATTATCATATAGAGAAAAAGCTTCGACAGGTCGATTTTTGATTTGGATTTTCTTCTTTTATAAGCAAAAAGCGTTATTTTATCCCCTCCACTTTCCAAGTTATAACGTCATCATTATTTTTTAAAAATGGGAATGCCATAATTTTATATTATAAATGGAAAACTGGCAAATTTCTGTGTTCAAAAATACCAAATACATAGGTATTAACATAAAAATAAAATTAAATACAGGGTGCTAAAGACTCATACATTTTTATTTGCCGCTTTCAATTTTATACAAATTATGCAAAAAAACAAGTATGCGTTTGAATCGGAGTCCTTAGCGACAATTAATAAGTTATAAGTATATTGATATTGTTATTATTGAAAATTGAAAGCAGCAAATGAAAATAGATTCATTTCTTAGCGCCCTGTATTTCATATATTTTTATGTTAATACCCATGTATTTGGTAATTTTGAGCTCAGAAAATTGCCAGTTTGCCGTTTATAATACAAAATTATAGCCTTCCCATTTAAAAAAAATGATGACGTCATAATTTGGAACGGGGAGGGGATAATGTGCTGTTTGCATAAAACATCAGAAAATCCAAATCGAACTGTCAGAGCTTTTTCTCTATATGTTATTATTTTAGAAGTTATTGAAGTGTTTCCATACTTTATGAAGGCACTGTAGAAGACTTTAGACACCAACTTCAAAAGTATCAGCCCCAATAGAATTAATATTATTTTATATGTTTCAGTGCACCAACTAATAAAATCCAATTCTTGGTAAAAAAAGGAATTATTTCACACTTTTGGGTGCAACATTACTCATGAAAATCGTTGAACATTCACTATTACCAATCAAGATAGTACTGACCCAATGACCTATTAACAGAGATAGACGGAACTGTAAACAATATATTATGTTGACATCATCCCTTGTTCGGCCACGCCTCATCGCGTATCAGTTTCTCCCCCCCATTATTTAAATATTTGGTGTTTTGGTTGTTTTTGAATATTATATTATATTCTTTGGTTTTAAAACTTGAAAAAATGAGTTGACGTTACAAACCGTGCAATAAAATAGAATCCACGAACCCAGAAGTAACTTTTCATCGAAGTAGACCATCTAATTGAAATTTGGTAACTTATATATTTGAATTTTGAAAGAAAATTATTGACATATAAACGTCGGTCATGGGCGTAGTAAAGAAATTATTATCTAATCATTGTTATTTAATTAGAGATTTTTATATTGTTTGCGCTTTTCAAATCCTAGACTTTAAAGAAGAATTATACCTACACACCTATTTAATAATATTAGTACGAGATAGGCGGGGGCGGTTTTTGGAGGGAAGGAGATTTCAGATTTGCGTTTTTATGAATATGCGACCATTTTTCAAGCCTCCTCTTTCAAATGAATAAAACATCATCATTACTATTACTATATAAAAAGCGCGAACGAGCCAAAAAAACAGACAGACGAATTGTATACCTCCTCCATTCGGGGTTCGACGGTCAAAAATTTAAAAAAACAAATATACTACCAAATAGTATAGCTACTCCTTTTTTGGAAGTCGGTCAAAAACCTATTTTTGGGGTAGGTACCTTATAACACTTCGTTTCGCAACCATTTTAAATAGACTTCACTCAATAATCAAAATGAAAGCATGTTAACATTGTAATATTAGTTTTTCAAATTGGCACTGTGACATCTTCAGACGTTTCAAGGATACAATAATTGTTTTAGACGGATGTGAAGAAGCAGGTCAATTTTCATAAATCTCATTTGAAATTTTGATTACATTATGTAATTTTATCAAAATCTTTTTTCTTGTAAACGAGCAAAAAGCAAGTTAGAAAGCAGGAACTTAATATATTTTATGAAATTCATCTTTTCGACTATTTTTTTTTTCTAGAATTGAATCTAAAATTTAAGATGACAAAATTAAAACAGTCACCATACCCGGCAACATTTAAATTGTACCTACATTATTAAAAAAAAATCATGGCTTTCGAGTTACAGCAGTGATACTGTTTGAAATATGTGTGTTTCCGCGACGTTTTGAAATCTCTGAATTTACCTTACTGAACGTTGAACAATTTTAATGAAAATAATGCAATCAAACATGTGAAATAATCTTTTTTGATAAAAACTTAAGACTATTTTGTATTTGTCAGTGCACCAACTAATAAAGTTGGTCGTAGTTTTTGCAAAAAGATTTTATCGAATTTCTTGTAAACCATAAGAAAAATATAGGTCGATGCGGTAATCATCCGTAACCATGTACCTACAATGTAGAGTTATCTTGAAACAAAATATAGATATACCAGAGAATACAAGTATTCTGAAACTATTTATTGATTGTAAACAACAACATCTATCTAGTTTTTTATGTGATCATCAAAAGGAAACGAGGTCAATTATCCACCCACTTGTTGGTTTCCCAAAGTGTTCCAGTTCCATCATTATTGCGAAAAGCTTCTTTTGATCTTTTAACCACCAGAACTCGTGAAATGTATTTCATAGACTTTATGAACTGCATAGTTTGAACTCTTTGAATGGATCCATTCATACCAATGTTATCATTTGAGCAATTTTGGAAGATTCTAGGGGGGCAGCAGCCTAAAAACTAAGATGGTCAAGAATAATACACTATACCTAAAATATCCTTTCTAATGAAAATATACTTTTTTGTCAGCAGTATTTATCGGTTAAGTAACAGACACTTTCACAGAATAACAACTTGCCTATTACCTATTTCATAAATATTCATTGAAAGATTCTCATAAATTAAGGTCAAGACCAAGGATTTTATATCGGTATATGTACGAAACTCATTTACATATAGATTATTACTCATCACTTTCATGTTTAAATCGTGTTCTTGTCTGGTTTATCCGATTAAGAACTGTTTCACATAGATCACTTTTATGAAGAGATGAATGAATTCACTCTTGTTTCAATATTTATTTAAACTTCTGCAAAGGGTTAAGGTCAAAATTTTACATATTATCCAGAGCATATAATTCTCTTTATTGATCAGTATTTTCAGTATTCCTAATGTTCTAGAAGGCACACGTCTCGTTCAATCAATTAATCGATTTATTGGGTTGTAAACAAATGATTATCTTCATTTGGTGTATTTTAAGACATTTAAACTTGGTAGATAGTTCTAGGACTAAAGCGGAATCATTTGAAAACGCAGAATCCAACATAATAATAGCCAACATCCGATTCAACAAGGAGGAGATAGAGAGCGTTTGCAAGCCATAGAAATAAGGAGTAAAATACAAATGTAATACCCATTTCATTTATTCCTTCAATTTGTACATTATTTTCAGTTGCTACAGTTGAAGCGGATACTATAGTTAAAATATGAAAAATATGTTCTTGATTCCAAACGAAGTAAATTTCACAAGAAGATAGCATTAACCGTTGTTGATAGTTTAATAGTGGCAATGTTTCAATCGTATTGATTTCTAAATTGAATTTGCCACAAAGAAAGATAAGTAGTGGCTAAGACTCATTCAATGAAAAATTCACGATGAAATCATCTTTGAGAATCAACGGCATTTAATCATCACCCAGCAGCACATTTGTGACTGTATACATATTTGAAATCAAATGTTCGCAAAATGGGTTTAACATTGAGTTAGATGGAGAGCTAATCCGGATAGTATTCGACTAGTACAATACAGTAACCAAATTCCCGGCGAAGATATGCAGGTATTCAACTGAAAGAACTGTAGAAGCATTCCCCTTCCACTTATTACAAATGACAGATTCACCAGGCGTCACGCACTTTCGCATGCCTAGGTGTATAGGCTCCGCGCTCAAATGGAAAATATTTACGACTGTATGTGCTTCTAACTTATCATGAAAGAGATTCTGTTTACGTCATGTCATTATATGCGAGAAATGAATTTTGGACAGAAAACTGTATGATAAGATCCATTATTCATTGGTAACCTAAGGGGTAATAGATATACACCTCCATAATCAAATTATTCAGACAGTTTAGCAAAACCCTAATAATTTTGTGAACACTTGGTTTCAAAAAGAAACAGCTTGTTGTTACGAATTTGAGAGACCTACCAACTTATCGATGAAATCGAGAGAGAAAACTGCCCATTTTGTATAACAAAGTTCCGAATAATTTTGAATCAATGATTTGCCTGTTGGATGACAGAGTAACTAGGTTATTTATTTGAACGTTGATTGGATTAGATTTGTAATGTTTATTCCTCTAAGGGTTCACAATTAAATTGCTTTATTTTTAGAAGAAACATGTTATTTAGTTTCAGGAACTTTATTTATTTTCTAGGCCAAAAGAAACATAGGAGTTATTATTTTTGTTACATTTACTAGAGCAACTAATTTCTAGCCTGTCACGAAATGACGTTAACAAAATCTCTTTCCTGATATGATACCTACTACGATTAGGTGATATGACCTCGCGCATCTCCATCGAAAATAGCCCGTGACAAAACGTCAGGGACAACGATAAAACGCATATTTCAAACAACAACCTCATATTTTGTGCTGGCTTGCAATTTTATTTGAGTTGTGGCAATTTAGCTTTCTCTGTACCTAACACATAGGTAAATAGTTTACGATATTACTGAAAAATAAATTAAATTTGCCAGAATATGTTGATATTTATATTCGATTCTCCCGTTTTGTCAAGGACTGACGACATGCGCGTAGGGGTCTTAAGCGCGTTTACCAACTGAGCATAGGTATCTTTTTTGTACTAGTATTATGCTTCACTGATAATTTCAAGTTGGTATATACCATAGGTATAGTTCTTTCACATTAAATGGTATTGTCTTTATGACTTCAATAAAACTACCGTATTCCCACATTAGATACATATTTAAATCGGTATATTGTATAGGTAGGTAATTTAATTAAAATTAAAATTATGGAGGTATTTAGGAAACAAGTAATCTGACACACATTGTATGTTAATATAAAATATTTAATAATAATAATAATAATAATAATGATGACATGAATACTTGTTAATTATTTCGTAGAAAAAATATATTTAAATATTATTATACTGCTATATTATGACCGACCCTGAACGACAGTTTATTGCATGTTTATGGCTGACCTCTGGCAAAACGTCGCGAGTAATAAGAATGTAGTCAACCATTAATTCTGAAAATAACTATACATACAGATTCATACTGATTTTAGATGTGCGGAAATTGTTTTTGTTGTACTTGACATCCCCGCCGGGAATCTAACTCAATCTATTTTTGCAAAAATTGCACTTCTGTAGCAGCAGCGAACGGTGTATAAAATACAAGATATCGTTGAGTTTTTGCTTTGGAGAAATAAGAGATAATAGATCCCTGCGATGACAATAATAATTGTTTTCCATTTGATACTTTGTATGCAGAAATGCAAATATCGCTATCACGTTGATTGTATATCAATTAGAATGAATTGAACTCATATCACAATACTCGAGTTATTCAAATAATGCAAATTATCAATGGCTTACCTATATCCAACCAAAAAATCGGAGCAGGTTTACTATCCAAAAGATCCTCAAGAAAACTGGACGGACTTTATTAGTTTGGTAGGCGTTAAAACCTGTTCACGTTTGAACATGTTAGGCTTGACGAACCCATAGACATATAAAGATATATGTCTTTGGACGAACCCATATAGGAACCTAGCATGCTCGACGGTATCCACACACGTACATACCAATTTGTCCAACATCGTGGCCTCAGACAAGAGAATGATTCATAATCAAAATTTTGAGTACCATCACCAATAGAATTAATATTATTTTATATTTTTCAGTGCACCAACTAATAAAGTCGGTACATTTTTTTGTAAAAAATATTTATTTTACACTTTTAAGTATACCAGTAGTAATCAAAGTTATTCAACGTTCGCAATGAAGATAATACATTGCTTATAATTATTCAGAGATTTCAAAATATCGCGGAAATACACTTATTTCCGACTTTACCACTAAAATGTCCAACTTAAAAGTTGCTACAGATAATCTCTCTTTAATTTGGCCATTTCATATTTTCATTTTTCGTTAAAAAATGCCCCCACCACATAGAGGGTACACACAAATTTCAGACTTTACCAATTCTATAACTGGGAAACCTATTGTTTAAATTTCCAATTCAAACATTTTCGGATATGATTCCTTCTTTGATGTTGTCATGTCAAATTTTCAATTTTCAAAAGAAATTGTCCCCTCCAACACTTTGGGATCTTTTTTTGGGTGGTCTTCCAATAGGACGCTTTCAAAATCGGAACACGTGTACTATTTGAAAGGCGCGAACCGATATAAAAAAAAAACAGTCGAATTGTTATACCTCCTCCGTTTGGTGAGCTGATTAGATTGTGGTTCATATCTGTGGCGGGGTTCGTAAGTCACGTCATGGAGCATGTATAAAGTTAAATAACACAGGTGAGTTCAGCCACGAATAAACTTGGAAGAGATTATATCCCAAGAGTTGTCCACCCCTCTTTTTTTATGTATAAGTACGACCAGAAATCTAAGAAGGTTGTAAATTACCAAACACTTGAGTTATCAGCAGGCGGTCTACTCAGAGTTGCACTTGCTCGAGCCATTACATTTTGTTTTATAGATAGGTATAATGGGTGAAGATAATTATTAAGAAAAATCGCTTGAATATAACTGAGAATTGTTTATGTATATACAATATATTATGATATATAATATATATATATATATATATATATATATATATATATATATATATATATATATATATATATATATATAATAACATAAATTGCTTAGAATTTAATTTTATATACACACACTTGTGAAGTTGCCGTCTTTTGCATTATAAACAAGATTACGAAGATCAGTTTCACTTTCACTGTCGTCATACAAATCAAATTGATAATAAACTTTTCTTTGAGAATTTTTTCGTCGATATATGACTTTTTCACCTTTTTAATATGGGAAACACACTTGACCAAGCTGCTATCAGGAATGTTTGCAGTTTCTTTTTGAATATGACCTACCACAGAGGAACTTAAGGTTGGAGAAGTATTATTTCTTCGAACGGCTGATTTAAGCTGATGCCATATATGTTCAATTGGGTTAAAAATACAGTGATAATGAGGAAGTCTGAGCACCGTATGTCCCGAGCTTTCAGCCAATGAATCACAATAATATTTCTTTTGTATCGAATAACTGTTGAAAACTGAGTAATTGTTTTTTTGTGTACTTTACCTCATAGTACCTACATGTCATTATTTAATATATATTCTTTTATAGTGGCTTCAGTGTCATTTTAACATGGTGCTTTATTAAGTCTCCGATGTGGTAGCTAGCATTATCCATGACGAAAATACTGTTGGGTGGAATATTTGGTACTAGTCTATTTTGGAACCAGTCTTCAAATAATTTGGCTTTGGTACCATCATAATAATCGACTAAAGAGTCGTTAATATTCTTTGCCGATAAAGACAACGCATTTTGTACAAAACCATTTTCGGTTCCTGCGGGAATTATCGTATTGCGTTTTCCTTTAATAGAAAACGCCTTATTTTGGCACAAGTCAGATAAGTCCACCCAACTTTTGTTTGGAATATCGTGTGTATCGAACCAAGTTTCATCCAAATACACTACTGTTCTACCATATTCTCTAGATTCTCTTAATCTTAAACCGGATCTGGAAATACTTCAAGGGACAAACACTTTCATTGCTTAACTATATTTCAAACAAAAGGTGAGAATGAGGATCGTCGGCTTATATTGATTTACAAATCACCTTTTAGAGAAAATTTTGTAAATCTACGGTGTAGTCCAAGATTTAAATCCAAATACAAATAAAGAAGAGGATTATTTTAATATTGTGTTTAGTATTTTCATGTAATATAAATTTACAAGTAAAATAATGCCTGAAGTTATTATTCATACTGCATTTTTTTAAACCAGGCTTAATTGATGACTTTTTACTATAGAATTGTATCTATTTATGCCAAGTAACGAGAAGTATATGCAATTCTAAGCTTTTATTATATAGAATATAATATAATAATATAAACAATTTTGTTAAATATCTTAGAATTTCTGTCAACCACTTACATTAAAATTACTGGACACGGCATTGACTTGTAAAAAAAGATGTTGAAAACTATTTTTTAGGTTTTAATACAGGAACAAAATTACAACGATAAAAATTATCTTATATCTGGTTTTGAGTTCAAATTTATCAGCTTTTTTATATTTACTAAAATTACCAAGTTTAATAAATATATTTTGCAATATCATGAGTATTCAGATTCCAGAAAAATAACGATCGTGTAATCAACATAATTTACTTATCAGTTTCAAAATTGCAGCAATCAAAAGTTTTGAAGAAATTTTAAAGAATTGTCCATTATATGAATGTCATCGAATGTATCAATTGATCAAATAGTATCTAGAATAATAATTTAATAACCTATCACAGAACAGAATCCTCACCACAGAATGAATATCTGTAATCAGTACCCCGAGTGTCGCACCTACACAGGTGTTTTCTTATGGAACCATTATTCAGCAGTCCTCTTTGAAATATAAAAATAATGATAAAAATCTGAGCACCTATATAGTAAGCAAAACGCAAATACATCAAAACAAGTAAGTTTTCAAGTTGCACGAATATACCTTCTTCATTTTATAAAGTTGGAAAGAGAAGCAGTTTCGTTCATCCTGAAAGAATATACGCACATACATATAAACAAAATTTAATTGATGTTCCATTACGTAATTAAATGGGCATAACCTGCATAGCGCACGGTTGGTCGAATTTGCAAATAGCCTTTGATGACTCCGGGCTACGTGATGTTATAACGACAAACCCTAGACAGCTGTATGCTGTAATGATACGTAAGCAAGATTATGTCGAATACACAATAACTGCAGTGTACCAACATCGGCTTTGCAGTGTATATGATATATGATGAGTGCCGAACACTGGATGCATTCAAATATTGATGGCACTCAGTTATGGTATAGAATGTAATTAAATATTTAGTTAGATTAAATTGAAAGTATGTTTTGAATTACAAGAGCTTGGTATTAAGAAACAAGATTGATACTTTTTGGACGAAGCTAAATTAAATTTGTGGACACCTATCTTTAAAGTTCAATTTTTGGGCAGTTAGTGACCAAAGTTACTTACCATAATAATTCTGTTAGATGATTTTAAAATTGGAAATGTGACTATAGTAATGATAATGCTAAACGTCAATCAGTTGAAAATAACAACCGCTGGTTCATACGATAAAAAATTTCATTATTGACTTGGATCTGGTGTTATGAACAATTCTGTCCTTCTTTTATATTGAATTTCTACAGCAGGTGTCGCAAAAAAGTATGCTAAACGTGAGCAAGGGGTGAAATCTACAATCGTGATATAAATTCGCTTCTAGGTATATGTCAAATTCACAGTCCGCTTGTATATGAGAATTAACTTGAATAAGGTAATGATATTGATAACGATGACGCGTAAGTCATTTTCGACACTGCAAAAGAAAGACAAAGGATGCATGACTACCTTTAAAGGGTAATTGAATTATTTCGATACCAAAATGAAAATTATTTTCAAGGAAACAAAACAGCTTTTAATCTGAGAAAAAAATTGTTCAAGTGTAATTTTTTTTATGATTTAACGGATATTTGAAGAAAATATATGAAAGACGAAAAATACTCAGAACAGAACCCTTTCCACAAGATGACGACTTGCACTTGCAGACTTTATGAGGTGCCAGAACGTACATTTAAGATTTTCTCTAGGTTGAATAAAACTCTGAACAAGATATCACTGATCAAAACACAAGAGTAAAATGAAAGTATGTATATTAATTTTGTAGGTAAATAGTTGTTGCTCTTGACCTTAATTTAAACGACTCTGCCAATGAGTGCTTATTTAATCAAAGTAACAAGCGATTATCTATTCGACTTTTTTGTTACTTGACGATGCAACATATTTTTAAAAACAAACTTTAATTGAAAGGCTCTAAGAAGAAGAAAATTAACTTTAAATCAAATTTAATCCATCAGTTTATTGCATTATTCAATTTATATGACACAGACGCTTGTCGCAAGATTTACCAGCGTAAATTTTGTGCAGCATTTGGGGCGTCCGCCATATTGAACTTAGTTTGAGATCATTCGTATTCTTCTCAGACAACCCTTTCAATTGATACCCAATATCATAGGGGTTCTACATCTTTGGGAGTCCGACATATTGGATTAAAATTTAAAAAAACGCCAATTGTATGCGAAATTTCAGCACAATGGATAATATCTGTAAAATTAAGTTGCATGATTTGATCTAAGCAATCCAACGTACATATATATACATTTCAAGTTAAATAAAATGTTGTAAAAATTTGAACGCATGTCTCTTTTAAAAAAAAAGTAATGCCCAACTTTCAGTTAATATTATACTTAATAATCTTTGTTTTTCAGGTATCCCCTTCCCATAAGAATCTATCACACGGGTTTTGATTCGGTCTATTCGCTGGCCGTTTTGCTGCTATATAAAATTAATATAATTTCTATTCTATTTCTATTTCCGTCACCAAAAATTTAGATATCGTTCACCAGTGAGGGATCATTCATATACTTATAGTTGGTCCTATTACTATTTAACAAGCCACAACACTGATTAAGAGATTTTCGCCTCTTATTTTAACAGTCTGTATTTGGTACGGAATTTCCGTTCCCCAAAAAAGCTTATTTTTTCGATTAAATAACTCCGCTCTTGTGAAAGACACCTAAGCATTTCAGCACAATATGCAAGCTTCTTATCTTTTAACAGGATGAAATCTAGTAATTATATTAAGTATGACAGATCAACTCGTATATGACGATAATGCTAAAAATCATTTGGAACTCTGGATATGGATCTGCTAATTTTCTAAACTAAAGAGGTCCTTGGCTTTGGTAACAAGATGTAAGTCTTTGCAATCCTTTTTTACATCGGTTATCAATTTGGTTCAGTTGGCGAGACTTATAAAAATTATATTTCAGTTCCTTTTTAGTAAAACAAAGTTTCTATCTTTGTCTCTCTGACCTCATTTCTGTTTCTCCGGTTACTTCTCCTAAGCCCTGTACCGGATTTCGATAAGGTTATATCAAAGTACATCTAAGGAGATAGACTTTGGTTATACAGAGGAGAAAGATATAAATAGGAGATTTATCTATGCTCTTACATGGGTGAAGTAGGGAACAAAAGTTGTTATTGAATAAAAACATAGACAAAAAATAAAGAACTTTATTTAATCTACTTAGGGATATGGTCACCAACGGGTTGGAAACCATTCTCATCAGCTACAAAGGTCATGCTGTATTGTTTTCCATCATTATCCACCCAGTTGATGGTTCCACGGACAGCAATGGACTCTTGTTCGGTTCCTACATTCTTGAGAACAGCTTCCTCTGACCTTTGAACTCCGTCGCTGGTTTCAAAGCTATGTGATTAAGAATGATGCAATTAGTTGGGTTTATTGTCTCATCGCTGAAATATTAGACTTACTTGAATTTGTAACCATCAACACCGATGTTGTCATTGTCGTATCTCAAGACTTGAGCAGTTTTTGATTGTTCTAGGGTAGCTGCAGCAGCCAGAGCCAAGATGGCGGCAAATACAATGCACTGGAAAAAAATATCTGTGATATTTTCTAACAAAAATTATGAAACAAGTTTATTATATAAAATTACAAAATGCCTAATGATATAATATAATATGATGAGATCTTATAACTGATTATCTCCCTCATAAATAAATCATAATTACACGATTATATTACAAAAGCCGTTTTTATTATAAAGGACTTGGTTACTCACCACTTTCATTTTTGAAGATATTGACAATGATCAGATATTCAAATTAATGTGAAGATGATTATCAACTGCCTAGTATATATACCTATCTTGCTATTAATTTAAGAAATTTGACTATCCCCTCCTATGACTAGTCGGACCCGTAACCATTATACCATTTTATTTAACAAAAATATGACTCGTTCAAGACTTTTGACATTTAAATTTATTCAGTATAGAAATATTATTAAAGATGTTTTGTACGAATATGAGCCTCTTGTTATTTTAAGGCATGAATTCTTGAATTCTTTACCGTTTCTCAACCTTCCCGCACCCTCAATATTTCCTCAGATATAGTATTTTTCAGAGATAGCATTTAGATAATTTAATGTTATATTAAAAATATGCAAACCTACAATATAGACAAATATATAATTGACTGATTGAAGATAACAATGATAATATTCACTTAATTGATGTCAAAAATTAGAGATCCAATATTATATGGAGTACCAACCAATCTACTGAAATTATCAAAAAAATTGAAATTGAAAAAAAAATTCAAAAAGTTCTTAATGATGGACAATATGTAAATATGTTTGGTAGTTTATTGAATGTAACAAAGACGTAATAAAACAACGAATTCATAGAATTTCTTGTATTCGTTCTGTATACTCGTACATACCAACTGACGTTATTTCTTATGTAATTTTTATCAATATCTAAACTGGAGTTCACAATAAATATTTTTTAGAAAAAAATGGTCTGACTTTATTAGTTGGTGCAATAAAAGATACACAATAATACTAATTCTATTGGTGCTGTTACTTTTGAAGTTGGTGCCGTTGTAGTTTGTTGTTTTAGGCACCAACAGCAAAAGTACCAGTTCCAATAGATATAATATTATTTTGAATTTTTCGGTGCACCAACTAATCAAATCGGTCCAATTTTTAGTAAAAAATATTTATTTCACACTTTTGAGTGTATCAATAGTCATTTTTGAAGGGTCACTAATACCAAAAAAAATCCTATTACCATGTATAAGGCTTATCTTGCACTTGTTATTATTCAGAGATCGCAAAACATCGCGGCGCAGATATACATATTTCAAACTTTACTGCTATAACTCGAAAACCGTAACTCGTTTCAAAAAATGTCAAATTTAAATGCTCTTACATATAATCCCTTCTTTAATTTGACTCTCTCATATGTTCAATTTCCAAAAAAAAATTACCCTTTCCACATAGCAGAAATACGCATATTATATATTTCATACTTTACTATTGCTGTAACTCGACAAAAAATGTCCAATTTAAACGTTTCCGTATATGGAATTTTCTTTAATTCTGCCGTCTTGGATTTTCAATTTTCGGAAAAAAATGCCCACACCACCTCCTTTGGGGAAAGTTTTTGAGGGAAAAATCATGTCTAATATTAATGATTTTTTCAATGGGGCCAATTCTCAATACTCCTGTCGCAAATGAAAAAAATAATCAAGATCGAAGCACGTTTACTATGCAAGAGGTGCGAACAAATTTAAAAAAAAGCATGCAGACAAACAGTCGAATTGTATACCTCCTCCGTTTGGTTCGTCGGTCGCAAATATGATGTTTCTATGTTATTCAGTATTTTCTATATATAAATTTATATATATCATCCAACATCGTTCCTGTTTCAGTGAATCTATTGCTCTTTTTTGCTATTTGAATAAGTTAATCATTTCATTGCCTCTTGAATACTTCCTATTTTAAATTATTATCAAATAAACAGTTTTTGAAAAATCCTTGTATGTTTTATAAATTTGTTATTTTTTTAGATCCCCTAAATCAAGTCTAAATTTGTTTTTTTATTTGACCTCACTTTTTGAAATGGTCGTAATTCCACATAATATTCTGGTGGTTTGAAACAATCAAGAAAAAATAAATGACTCAAAGCTCTTCATAAATATTAGTGGTAATGTCTCTGGGCATTTTCTCCAAGATTTATATTTAAAAATAAATGTTAAATGATTTCCATATAAAACTTTTCTACAACCTACGACCTGGACCGATTATAATAAGTATAACATTTTTCTTACATTCACAGAGCCCTAACTGCATAACAATGAGATTCATCAAGGAATTGTTAAGTACAAAATGTTTCAAGAAATTTTGTGACCAGTAAGATGAATAGAGAAAAATTTAAGTTTTTGTAAAATATATATTTTTTTAATATTCGAAGGATTTTTTCTAAGGGATGAGTTCTATGAAACCCTGAAACGTTGAACATGGGACCATCACTCAATCGTCAAATGAGAAAATATCATCAAAATCGGTGTACGTTTACAATGCCAACCGATGGCTCGTAGCCAGTGAAAGAGTAAATTTCACGGTTTTAATATTTTATTATTTTTTCTATCAATTTTAGGAAAAACTGCTTCAAACATAAGCTGTTGAGACAAATAATATCTATAACAAAAAAATATTTTTGTTGAAAATTAGTTTAGGGGTACCCTTTGAGATCTTCTTGAAATTTGATTGGCCGCAATTTTGAAACTACTTGTCCGATCATGCCTATAACTCGGAAGTCGTAAAATGTTACTGGATATTGTAGATTGTAATGTAGTGGTTTTCATTGCACTGCCACCTTGAGGTCTGTTGTGGCCCCATCAGAGCTGTTCTCGCCATTAAGTAGTCTACAGTTCGCCCTCCAGTTCCAAAGTTCTAATGAAATCCAGAATCTGGTATGGCTTCAAGGAGGTTACTTCCTCATTTCTGCATGTTTCTTGTCCAAAGCATTTTCTTGCGTCGACTAGTAATGGTGAGGCATTCTATCACCAGGTGATCCGAAGTTTCCTTCTCCTCTCCACAGAATGTGTACTCGTCCTTCGATACCCATTTTTGTTAGGTGCTTCCTGAAGCGACAAGGCCCATTAAGGAATCCAGTGAGGAGGTTTATTATATTCTTGCTAAGATGCAGTTACTTCTTAGATCTTGCAGAATTAAAGCTTCCTAGAAACTTTTTGGAATGATCCAACTCAGTGAGATTCCGCCAGAGTGTTTATCTTTTGGTGTTTTCCTAGTCCTGAAACTCTTTCTTGTAAGTACATTTACATGTACCATAGAAAGGTTCTGTTGGCCCCTTTATTCCCTTTGATTCCCGAGTGGCCGGGAATCCAGACTAAGCTGACCTTGTTTTTTGCCTATTTCGTTAAGTTTTCTTCGGCACTCCCATACCATTCTAGAATCGATGATATGAGTACTTTAATCGCAGCCTGACTATCAGAATGTATAGCTATATCACATTTCTGATAGTTTCTTTCTAGATTCATTTCCACACATCTTTCGATTGTAAGCACTTCTGCCTGAAAGACACTTGGACAGCGACCAAACGATAGTGAGCGTTTGGTGCCAGGCCTAATACTCCAGCGCCAGTCCCCGCCGTGTACCATTTGATGGCATTTTTTTGAGAGCTTGGATTGTGGCCTCCCTTTCCCAATTTTCTTTTCTACTTAGCATCGTAGTAAAAGCTTTCTCGTTAATTTTCCTTATCATCTTTTCATTAGGAAAGTTAGCTGATAGGATTTATTTTGTCAGAGAGGACCATTCTCTTCAATTCATAATTTCCTCATTGCCGGTACCTTCCTTGGCCAGTCTTACAATGGCCTCATGGGCTGGATATGTTCCCTTCTTTAATTTTGGTTAATGGTTCTTACAGAGAGAAAAAATTAAAAAAGTTGAGCGGAACATATTAAGAACATTTAAGAAAACTTAACGACAATATTAATTTTACATACAGTACATACAGTTGTTTAACGTAACTGTCAGTTGTTTGGAATAACTGTCAGCAATTGACAGAACGCAGTTGATAATAGTTTCATTTCAATTTATCATACAGTGAGTTTTTGAGAAGTGTTTATTCATCTCGGTAAGTTAAAATCAATCACACCTAATATTGAAAGAATGAAGCCCCTGGATTGTGTTGCGGGAGCGGTAAATTCAAATTGACGACATTGGTACTGCCACCAGAGCCTCTGCATTTATTGGTTTACGGAAATGGGACAGATTCTATACACTTTTAACTCATATACAAGAATACAGTAATTGTTTTCAAATGAAGTCATTTGGCGCAACAAAAGTTATTCAAAACAATTTTATGCTACCTTCCAAGGTAACTATATTGTAAAACAATAAACTTTTACCAGCACGTGCCTGTATACGTTGGTAATTTTCAATTGAAATCAAATATTAATTTAAGTAGCGTACAGTAGGTTTGTAGCTAGGTGAATAACCAAAAGCAGCCGGTCTTGAAGGTCACATGGTGGTACAATTTTTGCAAATTTATTTCATGGGCGATTCAGCAAAACAAGCCGATCAGCGTTACGCACACAATAAATCGGTAAACAGACCAAGAGTGGAGCAACTTCAAATGTTTTTCCATCAGACAGTGAATTGGTTGTATTATTCAAGACTGCATTAAGCCGCATTCCATCTGATTACCACAAAATTGTCAGCAAAGCCGATAAGACGTCTGAGGACAACACGCAAGACGCTGTAATACGGCAACAATTGATCAAGTATTGTTGTAATGGGTGGAAATTTAGAGAACCAAGATATTGTTTTTGCTTTTGTTAAGACAGGACAACGTCTGTCGGGTCAGCTAGTTAATAACATTTTTGATTCTAGGAATTGGCAGGTTCTCACATTGGGTGATTCAAAAAACATGAGTGAATCAAACGTGCATCGATTCATGAATGAGTTCACTCCTAACCTAGGTGAAACGCAAAAATTGTCACTTATTGTTTCTAGGTACGAGTAATATATTGATGACACTAATACTAGAATACATGAACTGGCAGTAGAAAAAATAATAGAAAGGACAGATATTTCTGGATATGAAACTTGTACCAGGACCAAGATATAAAACCATGGTTTTTCTCATGTGTTGGAAAGCTCTGCTCATGGTACAAGGATAGCTGAGTTGTAACTTGTGCAGTTCCAATATGTATATGTTGAAGTACGACCTCCACAAACATGAAGAACGATGAAATAAATTAACAGATAATAAGGTAATTTTACATATTGAATTACCATTCTTATGATTTATTTTCACATCAATATGCAGATTCCCAGTTGGTGCAACAGTACCTATGAGATTAGTAAAACTGACCAAAGAAGGCTAGTAGGAGATGTAGCAATGAATGATACATTACAATTACAGCACTAACTAGTGTGACTGTTGTCCGCATATGAAACAAGGCCATCTAATAAGTTATAATAAGTTATGCCTTCCTGATGTGGGTTGCATCCGGTTTTCAAGACTCTAGGGATATTGGAACGTGAAGAAAATATAAAATTAGAATTAGGTAGGTACAGAAAATGGAAAATTCTTTCTTTGCGAAGTTAAAAATAATCTATTTCTCGGAGAACTCATTTTTGCAAATACAATATCTTAATGTTTATGGAAAAAGAAATTACTTTCCAATTACTCAACAAAAATTGTAGAACAGAATAAAGGTCAGAGATACGAATAAGAAGACTAGTGCTAACGAATAGAAGAAAATAGCAGTGAAATAAAAAATGCTTGTGGAATGAAGTAAAGGATTCAAAATAAACGTACAAATATTTTATATTTATTAATTTATATTGATTTACTGAAACAATAAGTTTCTCTGAGATATATTCATAAATACTACCTAAAATCAAGAAATTTTCAAAATAAAAAGACAACATACAATATACTAAAAGAAAGAGTGAGAAACTAGTTCAATTAGGCAATATATTGAAGATATCAATGTTTTATTAAAAAAGCAACTTTTCTGAAAAAGTTGTTAAAATTATTGATAATACAATAATAATCCAATAAAACTGAGCTACTTGTGAAACTACTTAATGCAAACCATTTGAAAACACATAAATCAATAAAACATCTCAAAAAGAAAGTGGTGAAAATATTTTTTCAAATGAATAGATGAATTAACTTTGCTATGTTACGAAGAAGTTGGTTTTTGCTAAAAGCTAAATTCATCAATTCTGGTTTTTTGCTGATTTTTTGTGAAATTTATTATTTCTCGTATTTAATTCTATCAAATTTTTAAGTGTATTATTTTCGTCGCCATCTTGGCGTTTGATGGTTACAAGAGTGTATATTTCATACTCAAAATAATGAAAAACCGTCATCTTTCAGTAAATACCCTAGTAATTTGAATAGGAATTATTGCTTAAAGCTTCGATACCAGTGACGGAGTACAAATATCTGAAGTAGCTATTATAAAGAATGTCGGAACTGACCCTCAAATGGGTTGGCATTGAGGGTAAAAAATTCAGCATAACTTTCGTTGCTTACAAGATCGGTTTCCAACCCGTTGCAGACCTCATTCCCAAGTAAATTATTATAAAAATCTATGTTTAGGAAACTAATAATTAATAATAAAATCCTAGTAATTATGTTGTTTTTGTTTACTTGAGGAAGCTTCAATATGTAGAAAAGCTCAGAGACGAGAATTATGACATTTCCAGAGTTCTGTGAAGCATCCTCAAGTTGGGCCTGAATTGCGAATATACCATAATGAAGGACTCATTAGCGCTAATATATAATATGGAAACATGTGTAGTATGCTTCACGTTGTGTTTAGCATGTCAAGGGAAGATAAAGCTGTGAGTATTATAATATAACAAAGTGCAAATGAAGAATTTCACGAAATTAAATAACGCACTAATTAAATGATATATAGCATCCAGCATCAAAATGAAAATTGAAGATTGAGGGCTAATGACAATCTCGAATGGAAATATTGACGACATACAAAACAAAATTAGGTCAATCACAACTGTCAAAAAACATCGGGGTTTAAAAAACATTTGTATTCCGGTGATATTTAAGGCTTTGTTTTATGCTAATAAACTTGAAACAATATTCTTGAAAATCAATTTTAACCATGTAACTAAGCAATATACAGGGTGTCCCAAAATTACCCAGCCAATCTTCACCAGCGGATTCTAACTATAAAAATAATACGAAAAGAAAAATGTTCGTTAAGGGAGTTGCAGTCCTTTTTACGCACTCGCCTGAAGAAAGAAAAAAACAAAAATCACATACATTATGTTTGTCACTGAATGTCAAATAAGTCAACGCAAAACTTGTCTTTTCCATGGTTACTATACAATGATCTCAAATTCTTTGATTTACACTTGAGAAAAGTAGTGAAGCTTTTGAATCCATGTTATTAGGAAACGGTTCATCCTACTGATATTCGATAAGAGTACCTGTTTGTGGTAGAAAATTCTAAATTCATATAAGTTTACAACAAAATTTAGAAAAAGCCACATACAAGAAGTTGCCCCAACGCAGCCATGTCTGATGCATACCTATATAAAACTTTAAAATTGCTATATGCCTATCATGTTGAGAGTCAAAACATTAGTAGATGCCTAAAATATCGCTCCATTATCTTCATTAGTTTTGGAGATATTGTATAAAAACTATCTTCAGGGGCGTACGTTAAAATGAGTACAAATCACTTAACATTTTTTGACCTATGTTTATTGGAACTCTTTGCATTTTTAAACTTAGAATGCGCTGGTATAGTTTGGTAGGCTAATTTTGGGACACCCTACGTGTACAGTAATGAACAAGGGGGGAATCTCGGAAACTACTCAATGTAGGGACTTGCGGTACATCACTAGTGATGAATTAAGAAATTTTGTGTTTCTAGAAATTTCAACAAATTAAATTGAAAAAAGCGTATGTTTCTTAAAATTTTGATAAATTTGAGTCGTTTTATACCTCTAAAAATAAAGCGGTAGGGAAAGTTCAAATGTTTTTCTAAAATACATCTAAAACTTCAAAGCTACTGAATGGATTTGAGTAAACTAGGTGTCGTTATGAAGTAATATTTTTGGCGAACAAGTCCACCTTACTCGTTATTATTGTAATTTGGTATATTGCCACTTGAGGGCATATATCGGTATTAGGACAGAGATTGTGAAATTTCTCATAACAAAATCAAATTGTTGATACTGTTTTGTTTTATTTAATAGACTAGAAAAATGACGCCTTAAAAAGTTAGTAAAAACCTCACCTTGATACCATGCACCTAACCTAAAATATCGGAGAATGAACATTTTAGAAAATTCAGTGGATTTTTATAAGAATTTCAGTTTTTTTTAATTTTTGATAAAAATGCTATATTTTGAAATTTATCCAGAAAATTCAAGTTAATCGATTTTGAAATATAAAAATGAAAATCTGCAATGGCTACCTAGGTACTAAAATTTCTGTTTCAAAACTAGAAACGATAAATAATC
Organism: Crioceris asparagi; assembly: GCA_958507055.1. Classification (NCBI taxonomy): domain Eukaryota; kingdom Metazoa; phylum Arthropoda; class Insecta; order Coleoptera; family Chrysomelidae; genus Crioceris; species Crioceris asparagi. The sequence continues at coordinate 105,623,888 of OY293826.1, forward strand.
AATTTTAGGAGGCAGCTTTTGGCAGAAGTAGTGTAATTTTTGCTTAGACGTATATTTGTCTATACAGAGTTCTCATTCTAAATCTTCCCACCTCGGATTTCACGAAATGTGATGATTCAAAAAATACGAAAAAAATAATATCGAGGAGTACAATTTTTGAACTCCAATTTGCTTTGTCTCCTTTTATTCCATGCTCCCAGAAGCCAACCTCTGGAAAATCTTCAGTGGTCAAACATGAACTTGGAATCTCTTATTTCAAAAACTTGAATGCCAAGAGAAAAGAAATATAGTTACATACTCATACCTAATGTATAAGATTTTCAAGAGGGTAGCTCCTGGAGCAGGGAATAAGAAAAAGGAAGATTTTTTCTCCGAAAAGTTGTATCTCTCGATGTTAGGCTTATCTGTATTACAGTAATTTTTATTAAATCTAATTTCGAAAAATCTGAGATGGGGACTCTTTAAATGAACAGCCGGTATAGTTAGATATGTGCCTAAGCATAAATTATACAATTTTTATCAAAACATAGCACCTAGGATTAATGACGATTCAAGCTATTTATACTTTTTATGGTTCCCAGTTTAAGACCATAGAAATTTGTGTGACACAAAAAACAACCATTGCTAATTTTAATTTTTGACCGAGCCCAAACGGAGGAAGTATACAATTCGACTGTACTTTTCTTTGGTGGAGGGGGTAATTTTTCTCGAAGATCTGAGACGGCAGAATTAATGATAGACCAATATCCGGAAACGTTTAAATTGAACATTTTTTCAAGAGTTATAGTTTTCGAGTTACAGCGATGGTTAAATCTCAAATATGTGTATTTTCGCTATGTGGAGGAGGCAATTTCTTTCGAAAATTGAATATTTGAGACAACCAAATTAAGGACCAGATTATTTGTAGCAACATTTATATTGAACATTTTCTTTTCTTATTAAATTTTCGTTCTCCGATATTTTAGAATAGGTGCAAGATATAAAGGTTTGGTTTTTACAGATTTTTTTACGCTTGATTCTTCTACTTTATTATAGCGAAAACAATATAGAGATTTCGCTGTTACTGTCATAATATCGAAGAATGTTCTCTAGTAGCACCATAGCAAATTACAATCGTAACAAGCAAGGTTATTTTATTTGCCTAAAAATAGCTCTCAATGAAACCTAGTTTGCTAAAATCCGATCAGCAGCTTTGGAGTTACAGATATCTATAGATTGGGAAAAAAGTAATTAATTTATTAAAAGTTTAAGAAACACACATTCTTGTGTTACCTTAGAAAAAAAATCGATGAACGTAACATTCTTCAATCCAAATAGCGATTACGCAACCAAGCGACCATCTTAGAAACCTGGAAAAAAATTCAGAATTTTCTCTTGGCAACATTAGTCATCAAGTAATCTACCGCAATCTGTTCTTCGAGTGGTTTCCAAGATGTAGCATTTAGCACGCATATCTAGCCACCCTATACAATAATACACTGTGTGGGTACCTGCATAAATTGTGTAGTAGATTCGTTATTTCGCAAATTAAAGTCAATTCGAAATAAGAGCACCAGACACGTCGATTTTAATATTAATTAAGCCTGTTTGTGACTAATCAAACTTTGAAATATGACGTCAAAGATTTATTTTTCAAAATGAACAACATAAGTTTAATTTTAATTTTTCTATGGTATTTAGTTAAAGGCAATGACATCAGAAAGACAGATTAAAGAAGGCAAGAGAATGACAGTTGAATTATAATCATATTTCTTAGTGGTGAGACTATCATCCGCATTTAATGAATAGAAGGTTTTCCAACAAGTGATGCTTTCCTGGCAGATCCTGTAGATTGCACACGTCCTTCAAGGCCCTTCTACTGAACTCTAGGGATCTTGGAACGTGGAGACATGACAAAATTAGAGTTACAAAAAATTTAACCTTTTCTTCCTGTTGGGAAGTTGAAAATAATCTTCATTTTGAAGGAAATTAATTTCAACCTTCTAATCAAAAATTGTGGGACATGAAGAAGTAAACAGGATAAATATCAGAAATCAAATACTTTATATAACTTGAAAAAGCTACTGTGTTAGCGAAACAATTGTCGTTATTAATAAATATTGTGGAAAACTGATACTAGTATTTCTAATAATGGATAACAACGATAAAATAATCAATTTCCATCAAGTACAGACCAACTCAATCCCGAAAAAAATATCAGAAATATGAGTAAGAAGACAAGAGTTAACGAACAGAAGAGAATGGCGTTTAGTATGAAAGAGATATTGCTGGTGGAATAAATTAATGTGAATTGAGAATAAATGTGCGATTCAATAACATCTGTGACTTATTGAAACATTAAGTTTCAATGTGAGATATTCATGAAAATGACCAAAAACAATAATTTCTTAAAATAAAAATAAACATCAACTATTCTAGGAAATAAATTATTTCAATTTAGGAGATATATAAAACGTTACAACAATTAAAAACACCTTCTTTGATTAAGGTGACCTATTTGTTAAAATTACTGATACCTAATCAGAAATAATGCATTGAAACTGAACTAAGTCTGAAACAACTTAATGCACACAATTTACAATCTCAGACAAAAAGCCAATCATTTATATTGAACAATATTTACTGAATTTATGATTTGATACTCAATAATAATTATTCCTATGCCCCGGTTACCTTCTAACTGTATGTAAATTAAGTAACATTTAATATAAAAGCGAATGGTGGGTTTCGTTTTATTGGTTTCCTATAAAAGACACATCTTTAAAAATTCAGCATCATATCACATTCTGTCCGTGATCAACAATACAGCTCAAAATGAAAGTGGTGAGTTTATTAAAAAAATAAATAATTTATTTAGATCGATTAACCTTCACAAACAGATCATGCTATTTATTGATTTTTGCTATAAGATTAACTGAATTCCCAAATTGTTGATTTTTGCGCTGGTCTACATTGAAAATTGTTTTTCTTTTATTCAACTCTATACTTTTTTAGTGCATAGTTTTCGCCGCCATCTTGGCCCTTGCTGCTGCAGCAACCTTGGAACAATCCAAAGACGCTCAAATCTTGAGATACGACAGTGACAATATTGGTGTTGATGGTTACAAATTCAAGTGAGTATATTTTATGCTCAAAACAATGGAAAGATGTCATCTTACAGTAAATGTCCTAGTAGTAGATTGTATATGAATTATTGCTTACAGCTTCGAAACCAGTGACGGAGTTCAAAGATCTGAAGAAGCTATTATCAAGAATGCCGGAACTGACCAAGAATCCCTGGCTGTACGTGGAACCATAAACTGGGTTGATGCTGAAGGTAAACAATTCAGCATGACTTTCGTAGCTGACGAGAACGGTTTCCAACCCGTTGCTGATCACATCCCCAAGTAAATTATTTGAAAGATCTATGTTTAAGAGACTAAAAAATAATTTAAAAAATCCCATTAATTATGTTGTTTTATTTACTGAAGGTTTTCTATGTAGAAAAACTCATAAACGAGTATTATAAGATTTCCGGAGCTCTGTAAAATATCGCCAATTAAGGTAGGAACATACCATAATTGAGTTCTAAATTGATAAAGATATTTGATATGGAAATGAGTATTGTACAGCTCAAGGACGGATAAATCATTAAATCTCATCATGCAACTAATGGTGTGTAAAAACATAGTTTCGCGAATTTAAATAACACACTACTTGATTGACATGTATAATGTATATATACAACCTCCAGCATCAAATTTAAAATTGAAGATTCAAGCCGAATAATAATTTCAAATACCTAATGGAAATAATCAAGAGCCATGTTTAAGACTTCATTTGATATTAAAGCTCATATATTTTCAATCAAAACCAAAACAAAATTAGGTGCTGGTAAACTTTCAAGGAAACCAAGAAAATTAACAGGAAATGGAAAAAAACATTTTGTATTCTCGTGCTATTTAAGGATTCGCTTTGTGTTAATATAAACTTTATATTAATCAGGAATAATCTGTAACTCGAAATTATATTATTTAAGTTGATTTAGAAATTTTAACAATAAGATGAAGACATACGTAAATTATACACAGTGTACAAAAAGTATAGAATAAGTTCTTCATATCGAAATTGAAGAAATTCCCAAGCACATCGACTTTTATATTCAGCCGCGCATAGTAAGCCTGTTTGTGTCATCTTTTGAAAGATGGCGTCATTGATTCATTTGTTTGAATGGAACATTATATTTTTTTCATTTTCTTGGTTGTTCATTCTAATATGGTTCTAAAAATATAGCCGACATATCAACGGTTTTAAAGATCAATAATATCAGAAAGACAGAACAAAGAAGGCGAGCAGGCGATGTGTCAATGAAAGTTGAAATTTAAACATAATTTTCACTATTGAGACCGCTATTCGCATACAATAATACAGGGAGATCTAAGAAGTGATGCCTTCGTAGCAGCACCCGTAGGTTGCGTATGTACTTCAAGACCCTTGTATCCGACTCCAGGGATTTTGACAAAATTAGAGTTGTGAAAATTTGACCCAGTCTTCATTTTGGGAATTTGAAAATAATTTACATTTTGATAGGTTGCTTTTGCAAATACAAGGAATATCTTAATTCTAGCTATGACAATGGATAAACAAATTTCTTTCAAACTTCTGATAAAAAATTTTAGGAAGTAAAGAAGTAAACAGCGTAAATATTAGAGATACAACTGAGAAGACAAGAGCTTATGAATAGAACATAATGAGGTTTAGCTGTGAATGAAATATGGCTGCTGGAATAAATTTAGGTATAGACATTAAGAATAAATGTGTGTTCCAATAATAGCATCTGTGAGTTATTGAAACAATAAGTCTTATTGTGAGATAAAAGCTACAAAGATACAAGAAGTTTGCAAAACAAAGAGGCAGCATTATATTTTTTAATTATTTATTTAAATGCTTTGTCGCGCAGGGTCAGGGTTATTAACATTAGACAGTTACAGCAAGTACGATATATTATAAGTAAATGTTTTAAGAGATTTGTTCTTAGAAGGAATCTTAGTAATTGTTTAGAGTAGCTTTCTGCGTGGTGTTTTGTGTTGATATCTCTCCAGTTTTTATAAGCGGTACTCCAATAGCAGATGCAGCACTGTTACTTTTACGTCACCTATGTTACACTCAGGAGCAGGTTCTGTCTTGAAGTGGTAGTCATGTTGTGACGCTGGTATGTCCTTTTCGTAGTCTTTTGATAACTCTCTTCTCTTAGTGGGCAGATTCTTCCATTCCATTACCGAAGTATTGATTAATTTGAGCTTGTTATTTGAAGCATCCCATCTGTTCTGCCATATGCCCATAACGTTGTTTGTGGAAAAGGATTTTAAGTCATAGTGGACTATGGCTGTCATACTTGATGTAATTGGGTGGTTTATGGCTTCTTTTGCCCCCATATCTGCCTTGTCATTTCCTCTCACACCAGAGTGCGACGGTACCCATAAGAATTCAGTAGAGAAAAGATACTGTTGAGATTTAAATATTTTTTTATAGATAGGATGGTAGGGTATTCGGGATATAATTGATTGAGGGATGCTAAGAAGCTTAAGGCATTTCATATACTTTTATTGAACAAGAATTAGTTAGTAATATAAAAAATTCAAATAGATGTCTCTGTTTCATGTGGCATACGCAAGAAGTTTTTAATGGAAGTTATAGATATCATTAACCCTCACATTATAAAATTAATTGAAAATATGTAAGGTCGCGGCTTACCGAAGTTATGTTTTTTTTAATAGAATAGTTTGTATATTATCTTGAATTCCAGTTCGACTCATCTTCCCTATTATGGTGACATAGAGTTTCACTAGATTCTACGGGTTAGTCGTCAAGATATGGCCACTTTTATAAGAAAATCTTTCTTAAATAGCCGCCCTTTATTTTTTTCAATAGGTTTATTTTCTTAATGCCAAAATAATTTCGCAATTATCGGTTTTATTGCAGCCCATCACTTTATTGATGGGATCCATTTTGTATACACGGGAACCCAAAACTCACGCCCATGATTTTCTCGTTTACTTTAAATGGAACACTCTTTATTTTAAATGAGGCTTAAGAAACACTTACTATTATTAGTACTCCCTATACTTAATTATCGCAGGTATTAAATAAGACTGTATATTTCCAATTTAGTTTGAAAATAGCAGATTAACCATAGGTAGGTATCTATAACTTCTATTAAAAATGTATTCAGTCAATCACAAGACATCAGCGATATCAAATTCCAAAGTATAATGAAACATTGAATTTGAACTACGTCTGTAAGAACGTAATACAAACCATTTCAAAACTCACACAAATGATGATCATTTATATTGAACAACATTCACTAAATTTATCATTTAACAATCAATAGTAAATCTTATACACTCGCTTACCTTCCAACAATATGGAAATGAAGTAACATTCAAAAGAAATGTGATTGGCGGGTTTTGTTTTATTGTATTCGTATAAAAGACGCATCATTCAGAATTCAGCATCATATCACATTCTATCCGTGAACAACCAAACAACTCAAAATGAAAGTGGTAAGTTCATTCAACATTCAAATGAAAATATGGATTAACTTTGAAATATAGATACCTACTGCGTTTTCCCAAAGAATATTGACTTTTGCTGAAAGCTTAGATGAATTCACCAGTTCTTGCTTTTTTCGCTGATCAGCGGTGATTTTTATTTCTATAAAAATTTTCAGTGCATTGTTTTTGCCGCCATCTTGGCCTTTGCTGCTGCAGCAACCTTGGAACAATCCAAAGACGCTCAAATCTTGAGATACGACAGTGACAACATTGGTGTTGATGGTTACAGATTCAAGTGAGTATATTCTATGCTCAAAATAATGAAAAGATGTCATCTTACAGTAAATGTCCTAGTAGTAGATTGTATATGAATTATTGCTTACAGCTTCGAAACCAGTGACGGAGTTCAAAGATCTGAAGAAGCTATTATCAAGAATGCCGGAACTGACCAAGAATCCCTGGCTGTACGTGGAACCATCAACTGGGTTGACGCTGAAGGTAAACAATTCAGCATGACTTTCGTAGCTGACGAGAATGGTTTCCAACCCGTTGCTGACCACATCCCCAAGTAAATTATTGGAAAAAATATTTATTTTAGGTAACTTTAAAATAATACTCGAAATAAAAATCTCAATGTAATCGTCTTGTTTTCGTTTATCTTTTATCTACTTGCTGATCAAAAAGATAGCTCATAAAATTTTAGGCTACATAGGCACTAATATGGTTCCAATTTCAAGAAATTGCGATAACAAATTGACAAGGGTATTCTATATTTTATTAAAAAAATATTATCATAGAGGAGCTCTGCGATGGCATAAATTAAAGAAATTCGAATATTGAACCTTTATTGCGCAATGTCTCGGATGTTAGTTATTTGATGTTTGGATATCAAAATCAAAAATAAGATGCTAGTAAGCTGAAAATTAAATTTATAATATCTAATAGCAGTAAAGTATTTGTGATTTTTCTGTTTATGTTTTGTTAATTGATAGAAACAGGCTCTCTAGATAGCTCCTATAATGATGATTTTGAAGATTGTCATAGCTCTGCGAAGTATCATCAATTGAGTAATTTAAATACTACCAAAACCGAAATTTCTGGATGTCGGTGAAAATTTGCGCCAAGTACACATTTTACTCTAGAACTGAAGACAAAAATTTTTGAATTCCAATGGAATGCCAAGATATTGATAAAATATGAGTAACTATTACAATTCTGTGTGATAATTTAAGAAAAATTCTATAAAAAAATTCAATTTATCTAAAATAATTATTTTCATAAAAATAAAAATGACAAATATTATTCCTTTTGAACTAATTTTCAATAAATTTAAAAACATATTTATTCAGAAATAAATTGATCTAAATTTATGTTAGAACGAAAAATCTATAATCAGAGGAGTTCACAAACAAAGAAGGACGAAGATAAGGCGGAATACTAAGCCCAACGTTATTTAACATAATCCTAGACGATGTTGTGAAAGGATTAACAGATAAAGTCAAGAAGCTACTAATAGGATATAGAAATATGGAGGCAATATACATAACTGAATGTGCATTTGCAGACGAACTAATGATATGTGCAAGAAATGAAGAAGAACTACAGCAAAAAATTTGGGATATAACACTTAGAAAAAGAAACCTAAAAATCAACATAGTCAAAATTAAAGTGATGTTATTAGGCACAAATGACGAACAAACGTCCGTAGACTTAAACAAGAAAATAGAACAAACAGATTGCTTTAAATATCTGGGTGTAATCTTAATGTAAATACAAAAAAGTGGAACAAATAAAGCGGAAATAAATGACCGAATAGGAAACGCTACGAAACTATACTACTATGTTAAATAAGATACTGATCTGGAAAAAGGAAATATCACGGAAAACAAAACAATAGTATACAAAACAATAGTCAAACTGATATTATTTGGATACGAAAGCTGGATACTCAATAATCAACAAAAAAATAAAATACAAGCCGTGGAGATGGAAAATTTAAGAGAAATAAAAGGGGTTACAAAAAGAGACGAAATAAGAAGTGACAGAATAAAAAGAAGATCTAGAGATAGAACCCATAACAACCACCGTGGAAAAACAAGAATTAAGATGGTTTGGACACTTGTCGTGGATAAATAACGATAGATAGGTCAAAAAAATATGGCAGGCAAAGTCAGCCAAAAACAAAAAGAGGGAGATCAAAGAAGACATAGGATGATACGGCGAAGGAAATTCTGAAGAAAAGAAATAAGACATGGATAGAAGCAAAAAACAAGGCGCAAGCATACACCTTAACACCTTATGTTAGATAAGGTTATTGATTATTGTTTAAATATGACAATTCCTTGGGCACACTGTGCCTTTTTCAAATGTGGGTATTAACGAAATTCTGAGAGGACAATTGCATATTTAAATAATAAGGATGGCCAACATAAGAACTAATGAATAATATTAAAAGTAATTATGTGGCAATTATACGTATACATTGAGGGGCTGGCCATACCATGGATGTGGTCGATCAGGCGTTTACCTGAATTTTTGCGATTACCTATTAATTTAAAATGACTCAAGTATCTAAATTCAATCTTCTTTCTTTTTTTTGTTATGTTATGAAATTATCATTAAATAGTTTTTTGATTATTATCATTGGGATGTAAATGCTAAAGAAACTTCGTTCCTCACGAGGGTTTCATAAAAAGACAACTTTTCTTCTCTCTTCTTCTCAGAGATGCATTTTGGAGTGGTGGTAAAGGGCTTCAAGAAAAATGTTCCAAGTATAATGTAAATTGTTAGAGCCGTTTTCATGCCGCAGTTTTCGGTTTGTTCAGCAATTCCTGCTACCATAATGTCCATTATGTATCTCGAGGTGAGCGGTATCGAAAGGTACAAAATCGGTATAACCGCTCCCGAGATAATCTTGGCACTATATTACGGACAGCCATACCAATGTTTCTAAAACGTAAACATATATTGAAACCGAAAATTTCTGACGAATATATCACCTACTCCCCTTACATAGCTACTTATCAAAAAACAATTGCCTCATTGTCGACTAATAGCCTAGTAGTCATATTAAAAAAATGGTGCTAATAAACTGACAGTGTGTTTGATATACAGAGTATATATTAAGTACCTACAGTTTTCAATTATATGGTTAAAATTGATGAATCATCAACTTCAATATATAATATCCTTATTTTCGATTGATATAAAGTTTCTAATATCACAAAGCACAAGGACCTAAATAGCACCCGAATACCAGATGGTTTTTTGATTCCATGTTAACTGGGACCTGGACACTTCGCCCAATGGACACTTTACCCAAAATGTCCACTTCGCCCAAAACTCATTGGTGGACAGTTCGCCCAAACCAACAGAATGTCCACAAAGTCCAGAATGGTCAATTTGCACCAATTATTTATTTATTTTGATCGAACACTGTTCGGAACCTTAGTAATAAGTTAATATTATAAATGTTTAAATTTTTAAATTCAAATTTTTGGGCGAAGTGGTCGATATATTATTTTGGATGAAGTGCCCATTGGCCGAAGTGTCCTAGGCCCTATTAATTTGCTTGTTTTTATACTTTACCATCAGCTAATTTTATTTTGTTTTTGATTACTAAAAAGAGCTTTAATTGAAGTTTTGCACTGTGGCTCTCGGGGTGGCTCTTCAATATTTCTATTAAGTATTTGAAATTATCATTGGACATAAAGCTTCAACTTTGATTTTGATGTTGGAGGCTATAGATATCAATCAATTAGGGTGTTATCTAATCCCGCGAAACTCTTCATTTCCCCCTAGGTATATGATAAGACTTAATACTTTATCTTTCCTTGACTTTCACAATACAACGTGAAGCGTACTCCACATCATTTCTTATGAAATATCTTTATCAATTCGGAACTTAATTATGGTATATTTGTTACTCAGGCTGCACTTGACATTTCACAGAGCGCCGTATATCTCATAACTCTCGTATATGATCTCTTCTACACAGACAACTTCAGTAATTTAACAAAAACAACATAATTAATATGATTTTCTTATTATTTTTTTATCTCCTAAACATAGAATTTTCAAATAATTTACTTGGGGATGTGGTCAGCAACAGGTTGGAAACCGTTCTCGTCAGCAACGAAAGTCATGCTGAATTGTTTACCTTCAGCGTCAACCCAGTTGATGGTTCCACGTACAGCCAGGGATTCTTGGTCAGTTCCGGCATTCTTGATAATAGCTTCTTCAGATCTTTGAACTCCGTCACTGGTTTCGAAGCTGTAAGCAATAATTCATATACAATCTACTACTAGGACATTTACTGTAAGATGACATCTTTTCATTATTTTGAGCATAGAATATACTCACTTGAATCTGTAACCATCAACACCAATGTTGTCACTGTCGTATCTCAAGATTTGAGCGTCTTTGGATTGTTCCAAGGTTGCTGCAGCAGCAAAGGCTAAGATGGCGGCGAAAACAATGCACTAAGAAATATAAAAATATAAGTACAATAAAAAAATTAGAGCTAAGGAATCTAGCCAAGCTTCTCAGCAAAAGATTAACCTTTTCTCAACATACAGCCGTATCTAATTGTGAATTTAATATAACTATGCATTTCAATAGAGTATCTGTATCTGTATCAGATTTGTGAAAAAAATAATTTAATTGCTTGAAATACTTACCACTTTCATTTTGAGTTTGTTTTGTGGATCACGGACAGAATGTGATATAATGCTGAATTTTCAATTATGTGTCTTTTATAGGAAGATGAACACAACCCACCATTTGTTTGAACTTTTAATGTTACTCAATAATTTACATATTTTTATGAAGGTGAGCCAGAATATAGGATTTGATAATGATTGATAAATTATAAATTCAGTTGAATAAATGTTGGTCAATGTAACTGGTCATCTTTTTGTTTATCAAATAGTTTACATCAATTTTTTCTACTTGTAGATCTGTCTTACTGGATTAATCAATAACTCGAAGAACCTTATGAATTAAATTATAATGAATGAAAACTTACAAAATAGTATTTATTCTCTTTGTAATTGTATTGAATTAGTCGGTATATCTCTTAAATCGAACATATACATACAGAGAATATCATAGAAATTCTGAAGTTATACAAAATAAGAAAAAATACTCCTGATTAAGTAGGTTCTCAGAATTGTAATTACTCCTAATACCCATTATATTTTGGGTTTTCTCTCATAAATTTAATCTTTTTCTTAAAATATGGAACAATTTTTAATTAAAAGATATATCAGACTTATTAAGTTCACTCAATCTGTTTTTAATTGAATCAATAAGCAGTCTTGATAAATAATAGACAATCTTGTCGCAGCATCCCAAAATAAATTTTATTTCCGTGATTTATTGAGTCAATTCCTCAAGTTTTTCTAAGATCACATAAGATAAAAAATGATATTCTATTTTAATTTGCCTTTGCAATGTATGCAATGCAGCGTCAGAAATGAATAATATAACCTTACAGGGCGATGGCTTTTTCAATGCACGTTTTTACCCAGCCTTTTTACAGAAACTATTCAGTCAAACATCCTGTACTGATTGCTTGCTTGCTTTTGAAATTTATATATAATATTGTGCTCATTATTTAAGCTCAATATACGAAGCAAAAAAAGCACAAGCTGTCGTTTTTATTCACTAAATAATAATGCATAATTCAAACGACACGATTCAGATATCACTTATACCTACTTGAAATAATCTCGATTCCGTTTTTTGCTTTCAAATGAATTATGGCTGTTGAGATATTCGGCTTCTTTTTTGCAACCGTCAAGTGTGTAGAAGAGAAATTGACCGACAGGCATATCACTAGCGTGTAATGAAGTAAATGCATATTTATGTACATAAACTTATGGCCACGCAACCACTACTGTTTATATGAAATGAATTGTGATTTATGAGTGTGCTAAAGTGCAACATGGTCTTCATTATGCTATAATTTATTCGTTTATATTGCTCTTTAAGAACGCTTACACAAAATCAACCATAATTATTCAAATTAAGCACTCCTCTATTATAACTAGAGAATTAAATAGCTCTATTGAGCTTTGAGTTAGTAACTCCCTATGTACATGTATAATTATTTTGTTATATGGTATAAGAGTAGATTAGACACACAATTTGAAATGAATGTGCTTATAGGAAATTTATATTTTATTTATTCTTTTTATTCATTGCCAAATACCTTTTACATACAATAAAAGACCTATAGGAGGCATAAATGTCCGTACATAGGATGGTCCAGAAAAAAAAATTAAAGAAATAAAATTAAATTAATTATCTTAAGAGTTACTACATCCTCCAAAACTAAATAATACTAATAATAATGTACAATAACAAATTCCCCTTGAAGTAATAATGTTTAATAATATATAGGTATATCAACTAAATTAATAACAGAGAGAAAAAAAAATCTTAATCGGATATTTTATTCCAAATATAATTATTATTTTTTTGTTACCAACTTCCCAATAAAAAGTTGTGAAGTGAATTGGATGTTAGAAAATTTGGAGATATTTTTAGATTTTATGTTCACTAGTGTAAGAAACAATGGTTTTAGGAAGATGTCTATTAATAATGTTTATTGAACACTCCCAAGAAATCATTCCTATGATATGGGAATTAATAATATGTTTTCACTTAAATAAGGGGTGACAATACAGGGCGTTTCTTAATAACATGCTGTTATTTAATAAGGTTATTATTGGTACTATTTTGATATTAAGAAACTTCAACATTTGTTCTAAAGGTCATAGCTTTTGAACTACATTTTTTGATAACTTTGGTATACCATTATAAAATGTATTCCGATTAATTTAATTTTATAATTTTATCTTTTAATAAATTGAATAAATTTTTATTTAAAGTTACATTGATAAATTTTCTTTCTCCTAATTTGTATAGAGGAATGAATTTTATTTTTCATGTGAAAACCGTAACTCCAACGAAAAAAGTCTAGAAACTAGATTTATCATAAAGGAATAAGGATTTTAAAAATAATTCGAAGAAAATACAAAGCCGTTTTAAATATCTCATTGCAAATCGCGCACGAAGGCTAATGTCAAAAATTATATGGTTCAGCAGAATCAAATTACAGAGGCGGCCAGACAAAACAACGATAAATGAGTGATCACCGCGTGCTCGAAACTGTTGGAAGTCTTTCCCGGTTCCCATTGGTTAAATTTTCGTCGACGGGCAATGCGTATGTGGTGGCGAATAGTTGCGAACTTAAAATAGCAGGGTGATGTTCATTGAGTGGGTCTTTGATTTATGATTGTTATTGTTTTGTTTGCATCGCATAAATAGGTTTGGTTTTTCGCCTATAATATTGTGTAATAATTTAAAAAGCTGTGTGGAGTACATGTACCTATAAATTATATGATTCTACAAGTTAAGGTAGATTCCCATACTTAAGCTCAGTAGTTTTCATCATATTTAATGTTTCTAAAAACTACTTTTTCATTGTCTTAAAAAATGCCATTAGCTCAATTGTTTATTCTAGGAGCATTGGAAAGATGTCATGAACGGATACAGGAAGTGACGGCTCTGCAGTTCCTGATTTGAAGATATTTCATATCTACATCTTTGGATCCTGATTGTATACGCTCTTTAATTGATAGTAGGTAATCATTGTTAGTTTGACTCCATTATGTTGCCAAGATATATGAAGGATGTTACTCCTTTGAACGTTCTTTAGCTTTTTCTTCTCGCTCTAGGTATAGTCGACCTATTATTCCTATATCATCAGTATAAAGACATTGGTAGCTGGGTTGATTTGTTAAATATTGTGCCGCGATGATCAAGATGCTTGATGATATTGAGGAGAACAATGATATATAGTTTCGCAGATGAGCCATCTCCTTGACGAAATCTTTTAATGAAGCCCAGTTTTCTCGCATTCTCTCTTTTTTCCAGATAGTGTTTATCATTTATAGTATCATGGTTTCTATTGCATTCCCCCCAATTTGAAGGATTTATCTGTTAAATTTTCTGTTGTTCCGGTTCCGGTGCTAGGTTGTTTTTCATTCTCTCTGCTACTATCTATCACTGATTTTCATAATCCAATATCTCTTTTCCATTTCTGTGTTTTGTGGGATCATGTTGGTCTTCATCTAGTAATACTAATATCGCCGTTTGTGTTTATACATGAATTGATTTTTGGTTGGACTTCTTCATTTTGTTAACAACGACATAAAATTAAATTTATTTTCTGCAGATGGCACTATTTCCCTTACCTTTTTTTTATTTTTTGTCGTCTCTTGTATTTATGTTTAACATTAATTCATATTGTTGCCAAATGTCATACAGAAACTTGCCTACATAATTTTTATTAACAAGTTCTTGATGATTAATTTCAATTGTGTTTAGTCTCATGGGACAATATTCAAATTACAAGATTTTCCTCGGCAATTTCTCGTCGTTCTCTGTCACGGCATACGCTCTTATCGAGACTGATAAATTAGAAAATATTGTTGCCCTCTCGGTGGGTCTACCTACCAGACAAATAGAGAGAGGAAAGTAGGCGAAGTGTAACAATCCCAATTGACAAGTATTGATTTATCTGACCACAGGGCTATTTCTGATAAATGAGCTATTTTAATATCCTTTAACAAAGGCGAACCACAGGATTATGCAAGTGATTAATTGGCTGATATGTCGTCGTATCGTTGAATAAATTGCTATTTTGATCTCGTTCATAGTCTGTTCATACCTACTTATTTTAATAATAATATCTAGAGGTAGGTATGTTTGGATTTACGTAACCATATTGAGATATTCTTAGTCCCTGCTTAAGTTATATAATCAGAAAGATCAAAATCGAGTATTCAGTCATGGAGATGGATAAATTTTTCATAGTTAATCTATATTTAATTTTTTAACACTTTAAACTGAAGATGTGGTTAAGTTATACAAGACTACAATATGTTTTATGTACCTATGTAACCTCATTTAACGTGTACCGACATTGATGTTTTTTCTTTCATTTGAAAGAAGGTTGCTGAGAGATGGCTCAATGGTTAAAATTTTCAAGGTTTGATCGAGTTTATAACTTTCAATGAAAAAACATATCTCTATCTTATAGAAGATATGATTATTTGAAACATTTGAACTTAAAAAATTCCTGACAGGTACGTCTAACTGTTTTATAGTTAGGGCTCTAAGTAATGGGCTCTCTTAAAAACGGGTCAAGTGCAAGTAAGACTCGTAAATTAAGGGTTCTGTATCAGTCCATAAGGACTGTCTACCTATTAGCGTTCATGATATACAGCCCGCTGACAGACGGACGTACTGACAGCGGAGGCTTATCAGTAGGCTCGCGTTGGCATTAGGATGGTACAGCATTCATAATCGCAGATATCCACGTATTGTGGACAAAGATAACTGTCGTCTTGCAGACAGAAGGATTCAGGTCTTACTGTTTGCTTTAAAAGACAAAAAACTCTTTCAAATCCTTTTCTCTTATTTTAAATTGAGTGATAACAGCAATATTTATGAAAATTTAATTAAAATTGATAAAAGTAATATTATACATTATCAAGAAAGTGACATATTGGTGAGCACAATATCTCAAAAGTGTGAAATTAATTTAAAAAAATAGAACCGATTTCAATAGGTCATGCACTGAAAATGATGTATCTATCTATCAGTTAGAAGTAGATAGAAGACTCTTGGAACTCGTTTTTTACTGAAATTGCGGATGCCTTAAAAATGAGATATTTTATGAATCTACTTTAATGCTAGTTTTTCTCAATAATAACTAAATAAGGAATAAGGAAAATTCGGGAAAATGTATATATTTTATTTAATCAGTTAAGCTGCACGTTTATATTGCTGTGCCGGAAGTTCGGAATAAAATCGGTGATGAGCTTAAGATAATGCTCATTAAAAAAAATTACGATAACGCTACGTGCCTCAATATTATGAGGTATCTTCACATATAAATTTAATGTGTATCTATCTATCTTCTTCGTTATAAGTAAGTTGAGATCTCACTGGCCCAAACGATCCCATAGATTGACTGTATCATTGTGCTGCTACTGGAATATGTTTACATAGAATGTCGCAACGAGAAACAGTAGCCGAAAAAAAAAGTTCATTAGAATATTACTTGAGTTGGCAACAGTCACATATCGGCATGTCACGCGTCAAAAGCTATAATATTAAATGGCATGTTGAAACGACAAGAAACTTGGTGCAACTGGGGCGTTCAGCCAAACGGACTATATAGGGCCTAAAAGTGTGGCGTCCATTCTTTGAATTTCTCATTGAGTTTACCTACGCTTATATAAACGTTTTCATAAAAGTACAATCTTTCATGATCCAGAAGCAAGGACAATATTTTTATTCTTGTCATAAGGCGTTATTGGTTATATTTGTGTATCTGCCCCTTATAGAGGTTAATATTAGTTCCATCAGAATATGTCAGACATTTCCCAATTATTGCTCGGCCATACCAGTCCACCTGTAATAATATTCAATTGGTTACTAAAATACAGGATGTTTTTAAAAGCTCTATCGGAAATGCTACCACAATATCAAAATAAGTTGATTGAAGCAATCTTATATTATAATGGAATTTTGAGCTCTATGTAGTTCTGTTGTTAATAGTCTTGCTGCTTCTAAGTTCTGGACTTATTTATATTCGGATATGTTTATTGCGCCAGATTGAATAATTAAGGCCCGCTGCTGTTGTATTTCCATTGTTAATTTGTTCTTAGACTTCGGCATCAACATATCCGGATATTCTACACCGATTCATTTAAAATTCGTCTATTGTTGGGTGATTGTGTCGTCAACAGCTAGCTTACAATGTGTCGGTATTTTTGAACTTGAATTTAGTTTTGGATGTTGATATGTTCATACTGAATGATTTGGCCGTCCGACTAGACATAATATGTAAAAGCCTCTGTAGATAATCTTCGCTTTCTACAATCAGAATCGCATTGTCGGCGTAACATCTTTCAAGATCTTCCTAATGTCCATTTATATAACTTCATTGTATGCATTCTCTTTAACTTCGTTTAAGATTATATTGCAAAGAAGTGGGCTTATGGAATCTTCCTGTTTTATACTTTTTCCGACTGGTATTAATTCAGTTATCTCATTATTGATTCTGCTTTGAATTCGAATTGCCTCATATATGTTTTCAATGGTGTTGACCGCAGGTTATAGGGAATTTGTCTTGCATAGAGAAGAAGATTGATGCCCTGAGTTGAATAAAACATGCTTTTTCTAGATCTCTATAAAACATAGATATGGTGGTTGGTTATTTTCGATAGATTTTTCCATTATCTGTCTAATGGCAAATACTGCATCAGTACCTACATGATCTTCCTGATCTAAGCCCCTGTTGATCATCTGAAAGTGCAATCGAACTGTAAATTATTCTCGTTATAATCTTTGTTGTACGCTTTAATAATGTAGTATTAAGACGGTTATTACCCCTGTAGTTAATTCGAAGACTTTTCTCGCCCATCTTGAACATAAAAATTGTGATTAGAAATGACTTTTGCCCAACAAGTTATTCAGTTTTGAAAAGGTCCCCTTTGCCCACATTTGGGATAAGTTTTGAAGGAAAGAACATATTTTGAGTCTCACAATTACATAACACAGGAGAACATAAATGAATATTAAGAACAACTTGCTAACTGAAATATCAAATTATAATATTCTGTTACCAGTAGGACAAAGTATTTTAAGTAACGTTGTGTTTAGCTACTCGGGAACTTGAGAAAAATGAGATAAAAAAGTGATTTTGTATGAATGAAACGAGACACCCAACAGGACTTGAACAGTGGAACTTGGTATTACACATCATGATGCTATGTCTAATGCTTCGGATAATAATAATATTAATTTTGGCGTATTTTTAGCATTTACATTTTTATTTTGGATCAGTGCATTCCATGAAAAAAAGAATCTTCAAAATCGGTGCACGTCATATGAGAGGTTAGAAACATAAAAAATCCCGATGGCCTGTAGTCAGCGGAAAGGTAATTTTTTCAAAACTCATTGAATTGAAATTTGAACAACCTTTTCATTGGTATACCTACATGTTATTACATAAAATTGTCATATGTGTCACAGCCTTGCGGTTAGAGGTTTTTGTTTTAGCTGTTGAATATAAAGTAGCCTATATCTTTTCAATAAATATACTATATATTTTTTGAATCAGGGTCTATATTAAGATCTCCAAAAAATGTACAATTACATCAAATTTATATTGTGTGTTCATGTTATATCAATATTTCTTATTCTTCCTTATTAATTTTTATTTTTTTATCTGTGCATTTTATGAAAAATTGCTTTGAACAAAAGTTGTAGGTACTGATTATATCTATAACCTAAAATTATTTTTGATGTTATTTACACTACGGCTCTTTTTTTGATATTTTTTTTAAATATTTGAACGGTCGCCATTTTGAAACTACTTACCCGATATCGAACTCGGCCGAGTTATTTGAGAGATTGATTTTTGTAGCAAATTTGAACTTGATACCTCCGAAACTGCGACCTCTATCGTGTTAACAAATTTCGTAATATATCCGATATATATATATATATATATATATATATATATATATATATATATATATATAAACTTTTGAACCAAAAGTTTTTTTGGACTAACTTATAGACATATAACAACATGCCGTTGAAATTTTTTCGAAATTCAAAAGTGTGAACGATCGCAATAAAAAACATTCAGTCGAATTTATTACCTCCTTCTTTTGGGTTGTCAATTGAAAGTGTGTACGCACGTGAGAATGTTTCCATGAGCGCGGCAGCTATCCACTCCCCGCACCGCTCGCTGCCTTGCTATTGTGACACCACCCTAACTTGCCCCTCACCTCTTCTTCTTCGAGCCGCCACCAATACCACTGCCGCCGCCGCCGCGTGTTCTGACATCGACGCGTGCAACAACATCACAACATCTCACAGTAATTTCATGCAGCCGATGGCAAAAACTTAATTCAGTCAACCGTCACTTTTTCCTGCGGAATTGAGGAGAGACATTTAGCACCGGTAAACGCAAACGTGTAATGAACCCGGTGGATCAATTAAAAGCCGTATCACGTGACAGGTAATATGTAATAGTTTCTAATGGCGGTTCGAGGACGCCATGCTAATGACTCTCAGGGTATGTAGTATTATTATGCACTGCTGCTGCGTGCTTCATTCTAATTCTCAAGGATAATGTGACACGACGTTGTGAATTTGTCGATGCCCTGATGACAATGTATTAGGTATGTGTGGGAGGTGCTTTTGTTAGATATCGAATGACAAGACAACATATACCTACATATATCTACCTATAGTTGTCAATGTCAATACTGACTTCATATTGCCACTGACATTTATCGAAATAGTATCTGAAATGCTATTTAAATATTCGATTCTCTAATGATGGTATTAAAATGATCAGATACTATCGAGGATTCTTTGAAAGTTAATGAATGTATACGGAGAATACTTTCTTAGAACTCTATTTGCAAAGGGACACTCTGAGTGAAGCCTTGTGCACCCCATCATACAGGTATCCCAACAGTTCCTAGCCCTGTAAAATATCTTCAGGTAGAAGAAACTCGACCAAATAGGCCTGGTGTGAACACATTAAAAATCTTTACATCAATATGAGAAGAAAATTCTTTGGACCCCATTTAAAGAATAATGCGTTCACAGGGCAATATGAGGTTTAGCATAGATAAAAATTATATGGCGAAGAAGTACAGCAAGCAAAAATTGATTAATAATAGTATGTGTTATGAATTTGTCAAATTTACTTTTGTAAAGGTGGTACGGGCAGAACCTCGGGCTGAACAGACATTTCCCATTTTATCAGAATTTTCTCTCGGAACGTACTCCAGTAAATCAAAATTAATAGTATCTTACAATTTCGAATATAAGTATTCGATATGTATTAAAGCTGCATTATTGCGATACCATAATTTATGATTTCTTGAAACTTGATAACTTCGAGCAATTATCTATTGAGTCAGATTGATAATATTGTATTCTAAATGTGGTGATAACATTCAGTAGGAAAATTATTATATACACTTCGCATCAAAGTTAACGCACAACTAATATTTAATGCAATTTCAAAATTAGTTTTCTTGGAACTGCTCGATCGATTTAAATATATTTTTTAAAATTAAATCTTGAACCTTTAAGAACGCCCACATAATCGAATGTTTTGTTTGAATTTAAGTTTTACATATATATAGGGTGTTTGAAAAGAAACCTGCTTGGTGCTTCATATTTGTCGCACCCTGTGCAATTTCCCAGGTGCCCCAGTAGGTGTCTATTTAACAAAGAATATAGCCCCATCATCTCTGAATATTCCGCCCAAAGACATCCAGAGTCTGCATCAAATAACTCGGTTTGGAGAATATTGCATTGCGAGTAACTTCATTTGGTTGTCGAATTACCTAAACGCGTCAGACTTCACTGTAGAGACAAAACCTGGTCTCATGGGTCTGCCATACGTCTTCTAACAGTCGATGTATGGACGTGGATATTTTGAGTAGCGTTTAGTTATACCTGCAGAAGTCTTGTTGCAAAAATCTGTCATGAATAACAGTTGTTACTCGATGTCGTCCTTGTTTAAGCCGCCTGCTGTTGACGTTGGTGTTTTCAAAACCTTGAAACATGCGTAATATTGTGGAGTGAGAAACACCCAATCTCCTGCCTAAAATGACAAGTAGTGTCACGTATTTTGATTTCCACAGCCTACCTAATTTTACGCGACGGTCAATACGTCCTTAATTCCTTTTGTAAACTGGCAAACAGATGACTTAGATATTGAATTCTCTATTTCATTTAATAATAGAGATAAAATTGAGAACCCAAAAACAAAATGCTTAGAGAACATGGAGTTATACTTTTGTTTAGATAGACCTACTGGTGCACCTGGGAAATTCCATAGGGTACGACAAAAACGAAGCAACAAGCAGGTTTCTTTACAAACACCCTGTATATACCTAAGACTCAAATTGACACAAAATAGTCGATTATTAGGGTAGTTCCAAAGGTTTAAGGTTCAATTAAAAATTTAAAATTATTCATATTGTTGAAACAGTTCGCGAGAAACCTAACTTTGAAATTGTTGTGCTATATTTTAGAGGTGCATTAAATTTGATGCGAAGTGTATAAAAGAGATACTGCCGATGAAAGTTAGTACATATGCAGTGCGTTGATTTTTTGATTTACTGTTTTTGCAAATTATATACAGTGTGAACCACCTTCGTGTGATGACGTCATCACCATTTTTTCAAAAAGAACACCCCATTTTTTAAAATTTCCGGATTTCCCTTGTTGAGCTGTTTCCAAAAATGTATAATACTTTTCTTCAAATTGTTACAGGCAATAGTACAAAAATTTGAATTTATTTACAAAACATTAAATAAAATAATAATCGTGATAGAAGCACATTAAATGAAATTACTTATTGTTATACAACTACTTTTATAAACTATTAAGAAGCACCCCTCACAATTTTTTAACATTGCATCTAAGAGCTTTTGTTAGTGATTAATATTTTATAATAACTTGATTATTTTTACCAACTCTGTACCAATTTGAAGCATCGTGTTATACATTTTTTGGAATCAGCTCATCAAGGTTAATCCGGAAATTGAAATAAAAATGGGGTGTTCCATTAAATGGTGATAACGTCATCACACGAAGATGGTTTACCATGTATATTAGATTATTATTTGTAAAACCAATCAATTAAAATTAAAATTTATGTGTTTCTAGAATTTCTAATACGATTGTTTATTTAGTTAATAATGAATTTATATAAATAATATGAGGCAACTTTTTATCATTTATACGGAATTTTCTGAACTATAGAATATTCCAGCCCAGAGTCACATGGATCTGTACTTAGTCCAACCCTATTTCTAATTGCAATCAATTATATCCTAAAAGGCTTGAAGAAACCACTGAAGGCAAGATTGCATGCTGACGATCTTGTAGTTTTCATAAAGGGAAAAAATCTCGATACTATGGAAGTAATGCTTCAAAAGTTTCTCGACACTCTGGAACGTTGGTCACACGAAACAGGGTTCCTTTTTCTGTGACAAAAACTCACAGTATTACATTTAGTTCAACTGACATACAATACTCGAACAAAGTTGCAGTTATACCAACAAAACATTGAATTTAGATCTTCTGTTAGATTTCTGGGAATGACTCTCGATAGAAGACTGAACTGGAAGGAACACATTTCCGGTCTGCTGATGGCATGTAATAAGAGATTGAATCTGCTTAAAACTCTTGTGGACATTAATCCGATTGAAAATAGATTTTGGATGTACTATTTACGCTTCAGCTAGTAAATCGATGCCAAGACCCATCAATACTGTTCAAAACAATGCTCTCAGAATAATATTAGGAGCCTATAGGACAACTTCAATTCAGATATTACATAGCGAAGCTGGCAAACCACCTCTTAACCAAAGAAGACAATTTCTTAGTCTTTCTAACGCTGCTGCAAATAGGACGATATCATCATTTCATTCTACATTCACCTATAGATATGCTAGCCACTTCAATAATAAACCGCAATCTAAGGTACCATCTTATGCACGGATTCGAAAGTTCACAAAAAATCTAATTTTACATTTCCAAACGTCCGTTCCGATGACATCAAGCACCCACAAGCATGGACTATTAGCATTTCAAAATGTAATGACACCCTCACTCAGTATAATAAATCCAACACCAATATAGAAATCATCAAAAACTCACTACTGGAAATTATTTCCAACGATTATTCAGACTTTCAAACAATTTTCACTGATGCCTCCAAATACTCAGAAGGAACGGGGTGTGCAGTAGTTTCAGGTCAAACTATTGAAAAATATGAACTCTTACTCCTCAGTAGCATCCACACACCTGAACCATATCCAATATAACGGGCATTAGTATACTTGAACAATGACAACTATGAGAAATCAGACATTCTAACGGATTCATTAAGTTCTATCTTATCACTGCAAAGACTACATCCAAAAAATCCTATTGAAAAATTAATTAAAGCCGGACTCACTCGCCTCAAAAATTGTTCACTTCATCTGGATACCATCACACATTGGAATTGATGGTAATGAAAAAGCTGTTAGAAACGCGAGAAATGCCGTGACTTGTGGTAGAATTAGTGAGTTTTCGGAGTGCGTAGCGTTGGATTTGAAAGACTGGCTTAAGAACAAATTATCGACAAAATGGTAAACTGAATGGTGCAACTCAAGATCCAAACTGCGTGAAGTGAAAGGTGACATCCGTCTTTGGAGATCATTACCAACAGACCGCCATTCTCAAGAAATTCTGACAAGACTACCAGAATAACTCATGAATATCTGCTGAAACGAACCGAAGCTCCCAGATGTGATGTCTGTGATGTGATTTTAACAGTGAAACATTTTCTTATTGACTGTAAAAAATATGCATTATATAAGTATAACTTGCCACACGATCTTAAGTCATTATAGGGGAAACGTGTAATCTATTTATCTTAAATATTACTTGAAGGATAAAGATTTATATCATGAGATATAAAATTGTTCAAATTTGAAGTATCTTGTATTTTTTTGTGAACCTAAGTAAAATACTGTAATGTTGCTAATACATATACATATACATTGCCAATACTCGATTATCGAGAATAAAAATAAATTACAATTACAAAGATAAATCTAAAGTTGGTGTGTCTTTCTATGGCTGTGGAGGCCGGTTCTTGATGTGCAGATTCGACCACACACATCGCATGGGAAGTCTTACTGGTTTTGCGGTTGTCTTTGGATTCTGTGATGTTGTAGTGCCTCAGAGTGAATGGCCCTTCTCCATTCATTGCGGTTTTGATCAAGATCCTCCCAGTTATTATGGATACCCAAGGCTTCAAGGTCATCGTGCACTACATCTTTAAATCGCATATACTGTCCACCCGGTTTTCCTGTTCCTTCAGAAAATTCTCCATACAGGAGTATCTTTGGCAGCTGTTGTTCTTCCTTCCTCCAGAAATGCCCCAACCATCTTAGTCTTGCTCTTCTAACCAAAACTTATATGTTCGTGCAACTGGCCCTGCGGAGAACCTTGTGAAACCATCGGATTCTCATAATTTGACGAATATGTCGTTGTTGGAATTTTTCGAACGTTTTGATATGCCACCTATAAGTGCTCCATGATTCACAGCCATAAAGCAACGTTGGTATAACGACAGATTTGTATACAGCTGTTTTGGTTTTAAGGCTTAGGTCATGATTGAAAAATACATGATCTTTAAGACTCGAGTATGCCCTGGCAGCAGCACTAAGACGATTTGCTATTTCATCGTCGATATTGTATTTTGTACTGAATATACTGCCAAGATAATTGAAGTAATCTACATGCTCGTGTTGTTCCCCGTCAACTAAAACGTTTTGCCGAACTATTACTGTGGGAGTTGTTAATTATTTCGTTTTTGATGTGTTGAGCTTAAGTCTAAGGGATTGGTAAGCCCAAGCATAGGCTTTTAGTAACTCCTGCAGAATACCTGCGGAGTAAGCAATCAACGCACAATCATCTGCGTACTGGATGTCCGTTATGAATTTCACTCTTGTTTTTGTACTGGCCCGCAGACGCTTTAGATTGAAAAGCCCACCATCATATCTGTATCGGATGCCTATTCCTCTTAAATTTCTATCTACAATGATTGCTAGAGCAGCAAGAAACATATTGAATAATAAAGTAATATGTCGCTAATAACCGGAAGGTGGATGCGATTTTTTTCTTAAATAAAAAAAATTATGTTTATCTTATATGGCAAAATATCCGATCACGCATATTTATAATTGTATATAAATATTACATATAGGTACACAAAGATTCTATAATCAAAAAATAGGATGGAGAAAATGTCAAGGTGTTACTCATTATTTAAACATCAGATATTGAGCAATAAAATTTTGAATTATGACACCATAAATATTTTTCTCAATTTTATTAGTAAGAATATTATATAATTATCTACTACCTTATTAGTTTATCATTATTTTGTCATAGGTATTCCTATTTTGAAAAACGATATGGTTCTTGACAAAAGTGCAAAAGTGAAAACATGAAAAATTTGTGGAATTACCATTTTTTGTTCAATAATTTAAACAATATAATCATTCCACTGGACGATGTTCGAGTGAGAACTGAAAAGTATCAGAGATAAATTTACGTATATCTACCAATTTATTATGTAACCAGCTTGTCAGATTTTTTCTGAGTTCTGTTTCCCAGGCTATAGAATATTTCTCAGATATAAAGTCATTTTTGACCATATTAATTATAAATGATAAAGAAAATAAACGAAAGGTTTATATTTCCTTATTCACATAACGTTATAACTTATTATTCGAAATTTAGTCATGCAAATCAACAGTTCACAAAGAAAAAGCCTATAAACACCCCTAGAAAAGTTATAAATTTTATGAGAGATATAAAGGAAAAGCGTGTTTTCCATATATGTGTTGTCGCTATGTGCTGCCATAAAACGATAACAGTTCAGTGTTAACTTGAATAAAACAAAACGAGCTCTAATAATAACAAACATTTAGATTTATATAGTGATCCAGTGCAGGCATTTGAAAATAACTTGAGCTAGAACTTATCGTATTATTCGAATCAGTCATGATCAAATTCACTGAGACCACGGCCTCAAAAGCGGAAGTCAATACGCCAAAATTATCTGAGGACTGATACTGCTAAAACTGCTTTCTCCTGTGAGCTTTCGTAATTTGATCAGCCTACCTGCGTGTTCGCCTGAGAGCTCGAGCCACATTGATGGCTTACGAATTATTTATGTTGAAATAGAGTACCTGAAATGCTGAAAACTTCTTTTACGGTCGCCAAACGTTATTTACCTAAAAATCAGATGTAAATTGTTGGAGCAGGTCACATTTCTTTATTTTAATATTTAAGCAGATGCTATTTGCTTTCGGAAGAGTGGATGTTTTCGTGGAACTTTTGCCTAGCTAGTAATACTTTCAACTTTTAAACGATGTTGAGTACATTATCAATTTGTATCTTCAAATATGTACAATGTACAAAGTGCGTGCTCGTGGTATTTGCAAAGTATTAACTGATGAATATTCCATGAGTATAAAAGTTTATTTAATTTTTTTGGGATTTTGTACTGACAAGGTAGAAACGGAAAACTTACATGATGTTGCCAATGTCCTGTCGATCTTCCATCTTTAATCTCGTATTTTTTTTTAATATGTTGTGGTGATGATGATCTCCCATCCTTGAATAGATTAACTTCTATTTCGATATATAATTATACCTATTAAAATCATTTGTATTAAAAACCGTCCGGTGCCTGCGACTTTGACCACGTGGAATTTAGTTTTATTTTAATCTTATCTAAATGAGAATAACTAACTAAAGCTTATGTGCCGGTGAAAATCGTTTTGAAAATTTGTTCTGTAATTTCGGAGATGTTTGCGAACCAACAAGAGACAACCGTAAGATTTAAAATTTGTGTTCCATTACCTTTTTCTTATTATCCCCTCTCCATTTTTGATACATACCTTCAATGTACAGCCTAGTCCTACTGTTTTATTAAATGCATATTAATAATAAACATTCAGCAGCTCAGAAAGCTCTGCATGTGTATCTGAGTCCAAAGTTTGCCGTCGAATGCCTCTATATAATTAATATACCCTATAAGATTGGATTTCTCTAAAGCAGCTTTGTTTAGAAATCCTTCCAGGCTTACCACTATTATAGTGCCTACCTACTTCGCTGCTTTCTTAGATTAGCGTCATACTCTAATTTTTCGAGTATAAGGTAATAGACGATATCAGGATTCATCAGAGTGCCTAGACATTTTCTAAAACAATTTATATGTCCTTGTACCTTGTAAAGCTGGATGGCAAGACTTCTCCTCGATAGGTTAGATACTCTCACTGGTCTAGGTGCGATCAATCCAACTTTCTGAAGTTTGTTTCCAGTAGTTTGCAGTAACATTACATTCTTAAAGATATTTTTTTAGTATTGCAGAAGTCAGTGACTTGCTGTTGACTTGCATACTCACCGCACGTTCTAGATGCGTCATCTTAGTGGATACAAGACTAAATTATAATTTTACACAGTCAACACTTTTGTATCACATGACAATTGTTTCGCCAATAAAGTCGGCGTGTGGTGGTTGTCAGTGACAACAATAGTGACATAGATAATAAGAAAGTAAAAAATTATAATATTTATGAATTATAAAAAAAACATTAAATCTAGGGTTATGAATAGTTATTTATGTATCAAGAGCTTAAAACAGGCCCTTATAATCGCTGTTTGTGCCCGAAATATAAATGCAAAATTCAGGAATTATTGTTTATTGAATGTTGTTTCAAGTTTCAATACCTCGATATCATTGTACCCTGTAAAAACCATAATATATAAACCTATTCCAATGCGTTAGCATATAATCCAAGTCAATAAGACAAGAATATGGAATATGGAGGAGGAGTTATACAATTCAATACAATCAAAGATAGGACAATATCCGGAAATGTTTAAGTTGGCATTTTTTTAAAAGAGTTAGGCTTTTCGAAATAGAGGCATGTTAAATTCTCAAATATATGTATTTTTGCTATGTGGAGAGGGCGATTTCTCTCGAAAATTAAAAATCTGTTTGCACTACATGAAATACATAATTATTTGTAGCAACATTTATAAAGAACCATTTTTTTCTTAGAGTTAACAGTTTCACAGTTAAATCGGTGTTAAGTACAAGCAAAGAATATACGTGGGTAATACGATAAATACTATCTTCATTGGTATTAGTGAAGGTTCAACGATTTTTGTGACTAATGTTACACTCAAAATTGTGAAATAAATATTTCTTACAAAAAATTGGACCGACGTTATTAGTTGAGGCACTGAAAAGTATAAAATAATATTAATTCTATTAGTGCTGGTACTTGTGAAGTTGGTGCTAAAAGTTGTCAATCTAACTGCAACTGCACAATAACAAATATGAAAAGGGCCGTTGTGTAATTATCATCAAAAATAATTTTGGGTTATAGATATAATAAGTACAAACAACTTTTTTTCGAAGCATTTTTTCATAAAATGCACAGAAAAAAATTAAAGATTAATAGAGAAAAAAAATTAATAAAGAAAAAATTTATGTATGTTCACATACAGGCCGTCGGGATTCATTTATTTCCGGCTATTATGTTAATATGATCAATAATTATTGTAGGTTGCATTAATTTTGGGTATTCGTGGATCGGGTGTGGGGTGGTCGAGAAGAATTAGCAAACATTTCAATAGACTATATTTAAAATTTAGAAAAAAATCCATTGGTAACCATACGATCTAAAACTAAAATTGACCGCATTTTTAGTGAGGATGACAATGAGCAAAAATCATCGAGATATCTGGACTTATATCGAAAATCTACCTCACTACGTAGTACAAATACTAACCATGGACGGTTTTTGTGTATTATAATAATGTAAAATGTTCGTCAGGTGGTTGGAAAGAATACATTAGGTCAAATTATTTTTAAAATAGCTACTTTTAGACGATAATCAGCAACTCTGTTAGCTGAGGATATTCTCAACATAAAGCGACCTGCTGGTTGAAAGTCTACAACGGTTGAAGATTATGTGGCAAATAATATGAAAATCGCCAAAAAATTGTAAATGTTGACATGCCTTCTTCTAGTCGCACAGCTGAATTTCTAAACTTCTAGTAGTCACTCAAATCATACTAGTCAAAGTTTGTAGCAACTCACAATAGAGCAAGCTAGCAAATCCTAATATTTCTATACATAATTGTTTAAATTGTGTTATTAGTATAAAGTTATAAGTATAAGAATCTTAAGTTGTTAATGAGTTAATAGAAATTAAATAATAGAAATTATTATTATTATTATTAAATTGATATATTGTTTATTGTACCAATTATTCTCATGATAACAGATAAAGTTTATTTAACTTCAAGTGTGTTTCAAAAGAAAAAAAAGAAATTTACTCATGGACTATTTAAGCGCCCGCGGGCGGAAAAGTGTCAATTTATGCCCGCTCAACGTATTTATAATTACTCGGTCGTAAATAAAATACATTTTAGAGTTTCTATCAGACAATGACTACTTACTCTATTATTCATAATGTTGGTCCGGCTACGGGATACCTTGTAAATATCCTCATAATACAATTTGAAATATTTATCGACGGTTTAACGTATGTGATAATGCTTCCGAATATTTGTAGGTATTCCATAAATTTCACCAAATGAACTTGATACCTACTAATCGAATTGGAAAATAACAACGAACCATGATCGAACTGGATTATGTTAAGTATTATTATATGTTTTATGACCACAGGGGCGGTATCATATTGTAAATCGGAATTTTTATGATCCAATCCAGTTAGAAATCTCGTTTACATCCCATTGCAGCTTTATTGCCAAAGTAAAATATTGGCTGTAGCGTAACATATAACTTAGCCATAAAGATTATGAGTTTTCTTGATGAACGGCGAACCTACAGCAGCTGATAAATATGATTAACTTTCAATAATAAAATCACAGTTCTAAGAAATTGGTAAAGAAAATGCATACAAACAAATTTTAATCTCTTATTGTTGTATTTTACTGTTTCTCAATTCTCGATTTATACATTAAATCCAAGATAACGAAGAGGTAGCATTAAGATTTCTACGACAACGGAGACATTTAAATGGAGAAAAAGTTGAGTAATTTGTTGGTCTTCTAAGTCGAGTGTTCAATGGATCTTTTAGTTTTTGAGATTTCAAATAATAACAGTTTTGTAAAAGTTTCCCTGAGAAGCTAGCAAACAATGAAAATTATTTCTTCACCTCTACGAAATGGACAATATACAAACATTATCATAAGGCAACGTTTCGTTTTCCAGAAACCAACATCAACTTTGTTGTTTTTATAAGGACAGAAACGAAAGCACACCCTGTATTTGTTAGCACCTACTTTTCATTGCCAAATCAATAATATATACATGATTTGCCTTTTTATGGTTTGTTGCTAATAACAGCCTTTTTGTGTTTTTCAGCAGTTTGCATTACGACATGTAGATGATGCTTTTCTCAGGACGCATACCGACTAGAGACTGGAAATTTCGTAATTACACCTAGATTCAATAAAGATTTATCAACATTGTTGAAAGAGTACTGGGATCGGTCACTTATCTATAAAATAAAGGCATACTATTGATTTGTTACGTCAAATCGGATAATATGACAAACGTTAGTAATAATCGTTGAATGTGTTCTTTAGCAGCTTTTTCTTTATAAACATAGTTGAATACTCAAAACTATTTTGATCTATTTTTTACAAATTCCACAGTGGTAGTTGTAATAGATTCAAACAATTTTCATCTGTTGTGCGACATTTACGTATTTCACCTAATAATTATTAATATATAAAGTAATTTTATAACTTTAAATATTAAAATAAAAAAGACTATTATTTTTAAAGCATATTATATCTAGTGTTGTTAGCTGAAATGCTTCTAATGCCAGTTGACGTTTACTTCCTAGGTTTTGAAGTTCAATAAGTACATAAAAGTACATAATATATACATATATAGAAATTTTTATAAATTCCCAAATATAAAAGTCATGACATTTCAGATCTGGTGATTGGTGAGGCCAGAAAATATTCATTCAAAGATCTTTCGAACAATAAGAAATAAGTTCATGTAACTTAAGTAACGTCTACTAGCAAAAATTGGAGACAAAGAGGATTTTTAAAATAAAATGGCATAATATGTGCTACACTGAATAATGGTTGAAAAGGAAATGTTATAAAGTGTTCTCTTTTGTTTCATATAAAAAACAAAGTTGAGAACGGTTTTAGTTTTAGTCTAACCAAAAAACACTAGCCACCAAAAATTTTATACATTTTTTAAACTGGCTATATCTCGAACCGCTATTTTCTTTTAATGATTTTATTGTGAATTGTAGGTCAATTATTCTTCTCTAGCAATACTGTGGTAGAAATTTTGAATAAGAGTTACTTTTTGAAAGTATGGAGTACCTACATGAATGAGAATTTTTTTTTCACAGAAACACCCTTCAACTACAACAGGGGCTTTTGTTTTCTTATTTAGAAAAATAAAACTAAGACCCATGACAATCAGTTTTACTATGAAATTTTGAAAACCAATGCAGCTATTGAATTTTTGTAATCCCGCTGTAGAAAACCATCATATTCCTCAACTTTTTCTCCATTAGATAACCGACTACTACTAGAAATTCAAATGTTATCCCGTCCTTATCTTGAACAAACTGTATAAATTTAGTAAACAAACGAGAAACAATATATTGTCCGATGGATAACGCATGGTACTTGTGAAAAAAATAAAAAGTATATCAACATCTGTTATTATAAAAAAATATATAAATAGCTCATTAAAGCAAGATATATTATAGAATACATATGAAAATATTGTTCTGTATAATATTTCCCTTTATCAGCATCTTCTTGTAAAAGTCGTGCGGTATTGATTCCGATAGGGACTTCTTGACCTGACAAGAATACATATTATAGAGATTCTCTTGCCATTTACAACGGCGGAGCTGCTAGTGGGGTGATTCAAAAGTATAGGGACTGCCTTGAGGGGTAACTTTGAGGTCGACCCTATTGTCTGCTGCCCTTTAAGTAAAAGAAATCAAGAGTAGGTGCCGCACTTAACAAATTGAAGTACGGTCATTCTAATTACAGCATTATAATTATCAGAAGCAATCGACATTTTTGCGATTCCGGCTGGATCAAAATAATCTAAAATACCAATGACTATGTAAAAACTCTTGATGAAATTTATCCTGGTTGCATATTAGAGTTTTGAAATAAGTTCAGGAATTATCAATCGAAACCAAATCTCAAGCCTCATATATATAGAAATTACCTCATTTCCGATGAGCTTTGCTGTTGATATTTTTGACCGCCGAACCCCGAACGGAGGAGGTATACATTTCGACTATCTGCTTTTTTTTGGTTTGTTTGCGCTTTGTGTAAAATAAACGTACTCCGATTTTGATGATTTTTTATTCATTTGAAAGAGAATACTTGGAAATTGGTCCCATATTCGTAAAAACTCAAACCGAAATCTCCTTCCCTCCGAAAAACCCCCCGAAGGGGGTGGAGTGGACAAATTTGATCGAAAAAAGTAACAGCACCAATAGAATAAATATTATTTCATATTTTTCAGTACACCAACTATTAAAGTTTGTCCAGTTTTTTTGTAAAAAAACATTTATCTCAATGAGGTTCTCTTTATACCGTTTATGCGGAAAGGATAAGGACTGAATATAATAATTAGTACTTGTACCTAATAAGGTGGCTTCTTCCACTGGCCTATTGCACAAAAATAATGAATTCGTTAAATATTTGGTCAATGATTCAACATTCAGCTTCTCTCTCTTTAGGATCTGTCTACAAATAGTTGTCATGAAGTTTCAAAATCAGATTCAACCAAACAATATGTCATCATATTTGTTTGTTTTTAGATTGTTTGGATACCAAGTATTGTTTCCAATAAAGCAATTCTTTTTACTTTTCACCCGTCGAAAATAAACCACAAATCATTATATTGCACTCGAAAATATTTGAAAATTACATGAAAGGCTATAAATAAAATATAAAACAAATGTTTGAATAAAACATCCGGTTGTGTCAAACAATAGCCAAATCAGTGATTGATTATTATACAATTATCCGAGTAGATTTGGCGGAATTTTCTCTATTAATTTATTGAGATATTTGTAGGCTTCTCAAATTCATGTCGATAAGCAGTTCTTTATTCTTTTTTAAATCAAATGTGCACAAAATTAATCTGTACCTACTTTCAGGTATATTATTTTCAACGTGATCCTAGGAGTGACATACGTAGTTCGTTTTCATAGTCAGTATTTACGACAGGTCTGCCAACAAGCTCCTAGATCGTTAGGTAGAAGTCATGATTTTTTGGAAAAAGTATATTTGATAGAAATGAAACCTTGGGAGAAATCTTCACATTATATACAAAGGCAATTCAAGACATTTTTTTCATTTATACGCAATTATTGTTTTTGTTTCTCCATATAGGTTTGCAATAATTTTAAGTCAGAGCGAAAATCAGCCCAAATTTTTTATTTGCATAGATTCTCTGACAAAATGATAGATCAATAAACTATGTTATTGAATTATCATATTATTTTCTTATATAAAATACTTGAGCCAGCAAAGGCATATCGATATAAGTATATTATTTGTGTCACATTTTGTTGGTAAAAAAGAAACATATGGTGCTTTTATATGCACGACTCATATTATTACAGTGAATGCTTACATTCTGGAATATTGAAGGCTGCTGAACACTGAACTCTTATGATAGATATATAAAATGATTTCTTCTGTTGTCTGATACACACATATAACCAAACCTTTCACATAACATATAATATCTTGCATATATAAGACGCCTTGCAGCGAAAAATCAACATTTTGAGAGTTGATGTTAAAAAGCGAACAGAAGTACATTCACATGAAAGTTCCTCGGAATAAAAATGTTTATTCAAAGGCTCCTCGGAATTCCCGTATCACTTCTCTGACATTTTCCACGGATACCTCAGACAATGGGAACAGAAAGTCGCATGCCGACAACCGACAACCCCTATTTGTAGAGAGTCTGACAGCCCTTGTGTTAACATGAATTTTGTTACAATAAAAAACACAATGAGAAGATGCGCTGCGTAATATTTATCGGAACCCTGTACATATGTTACCGGCTGGGGAGATGTCAAATGCAGAATGTCATCCCGTCCATTGACTGTGATTCAACAATTGTTGTGATATTTGTTCGTGGAATGTTTTATGTTCAAGAGGAGTGGCACATTTACAATTAGAAATGACGTGAAATACATGTGTCTCCTAGCCCGTCACTATACGTTTCCCACCGCCATCATCCGCAGATACGTCAGTATGTCTGTCCAGTTACACAACGTATTTTTCACAGAACAAAAACAATTTCTATAATACATATGATTTTAATTACCAATACGACTGTTCCCTAAAACCAAATGCATCAAATCAAAAATTAAATCAATCGAATTGCTTGCTGTATAACAACAAG